>JAJKLJ010000009.1:1200000-1800000 GCA_022432395.1 Pestalotiopsis sp. NC0098 | reverse complement strand
TTTTTGCAGACTATTATAATGGAGGATCAATGCAAATGATCACGTTAGTACAATGACATTTCAGATCTAACACGAAGTATGGGAGAATGCCGGCATACTCATGCATTGGGTCAGATTACGGGACAATGAAGCCGCTTTTGATCGCTTCAAGATTCGACCTCGCATCCTGGTCAATGTCGCCGATATAGACACCTCAACGACCATTCTTGGTTCAAAGGTCCGTACTGGAAGAGGAAAAGCCGCCCATGGAGATTCTGGTACTTTCAACGCAATTTCGAGAATGCTAATGAACAGCGGAAAGGTCAACCTGCCATTTGGCTTTGCTCCATCAGCCATGCACTGCTTGGCACGACGGTGAAAGAGCCACGTCGAGAGCGGCCGCCAACAAAGGTATACCCATGGTCCTCTCGACCTATTCGACGGTCTCGTTGGAAGACGCGCGCCAAGAGGGAGCGGGTAACCCGTATGCATTCCAATTGAGCATAGTCAAGGACCAGAGCACAACACTGTCATGGATCAAGAGGGCTGAAGGTGGGCCAACGTCGCAACAGTGATGTTTCCATAATGCTAACAAGCACTGCATCAACAGCTGCTGGGTATAAGGCTCTTTTCATAACAGTGGACGCACCCGTCTTGGGCCGCCGCCTGAATGAGAGGTCCGGTAAGAAGTTTGAGCTGCCTGACCATCTCTCGCTACCCCATCTTGCACCACTGCCATCAAATGACGGCAAGATGACCAAAGCGCAATCCTATCACACCCCTGGCCGCGATCCGAGCAATTAGTGGCAGTCGGTCATCTCTTGGGTCAAGCAGCATACAAGTTTAGAGATCTGGCTCAAGGGCAGTGAGTCTCGCACATAACAGCCCCAGACATTGAGATGCAAAGAAACTGAATCATTGGCGTGAACAGTCTACACCCCCGCCGATGTTCAGCTTGCCATCAGCCATAAGTTGGATGGTATAGTTGTGTCAAATCACGGCGGGAGGCAGCTCGACGGCGTGCCGGCCACGATTGACGCCCTGGTAGAATGCGCGGCCGTGGCCAAAGGGCAGATCAAGATTGGAATTGATGGTGGGATCCGTCGGGGAGCGGATATCTTCAGGGCACTTGCTCTGGGCGCAGACTTCTGTTTCTTAGGGAGAGTGCCACTCTGGGGACTTGCAGTGAGTCATTCTTGCGCGTGAATCAAAAGCATGACAAGCTCATTTAGGCTTTCTAAAGTACCGTGGCCAAGAAGGGGTCGAGCGTTCCGTGGAGATTCTCGAGGACGAGCTAAAGCTGGCCATGGCTCTGGCAGGGTGAGTGATGCACATGACGCCGAACAGGTGCCTAAGAAATCTTACTAATTCTGGGTTTTACTGCTTCAAACAGTTGCGCGTCCATCAAAGACATTACGAGGGACCACGTTTCTGTGATCGGGGCCAATGGGCTGCTTTGTAAATTGTAGGAAGAACAAAAGACTATGCAAGAAACTGCCTAGGTATAGAGGTAGGCAGTTTGGAAGTAGGCGATCGTGATGCAAGCACCAGGTCCAAGTCATAGCGCCGATTAACGGGATCAGTCCAATATCGCGAACGTGAAAAATACTATACTCACATCTATTATAATATCTACATGCGATATCTGACGAACGACTTCGCTCGATACGCTTATATCCATCATCGGAATTCATGTACTGTCAGGCATTTATTGCTGACCGATCCTCAATCGTGGATCATCACAACAATCACTGCACACACGGATCTTTGGAGTGCATTGTGGGTCAACCAATACATACCACCCAGATTGATCCAAAAAGCGAGCGTTCAAATATGAAAACGGAGTACGAAGTTTCAAGATCATGTAACATTGAGAAGTGCATAGTATAATACTCTCGAATCTGCGCAACCACTCCTAATGTCTCGCTATAGTCAAGCTCCAATATTGAGAGCACTTGGTTCGAAGTGCGCGTTTGACTGGACAAATGTAGAACCAACCCCTCCAGACCTCACTCTTCTCCCCGTGCTCCCTCCTGGCTTTCCAGAATCTGCAGTTCCGCTCGACTCGGGAATCTCGGCAGGACGCGGAACAGATAGGGCGCAGCCGCAGCAAGCACAGCTCCGGCTCCGGTGAAGCAGGCTACCGAGATAAAGCCGGTCGCGTAGTCTGGGGCGCTCGAACTCGGCCAAAGACGACTGCCGTAGACGGCCGAGAGATTGCCCACACTGTTGGCAATGGCGATGACCACGGCGCGTTTCTCGGCGGGCAGACTCATGAGCGCCGAGGCCCACGTGAGTATCAGCGGCAAGGTGAAGTACAAGCCCGAGATGTAGAAACACAGAAACACGTAGCGGGTGATGTTGTTGCGGACCTGGAACAGGACGACGGAGCTGACAAACGACATGGCAAGTCCTCCCGTTATGTGCCAGCGCCGGTCGCCGGTCCGGTCAGCAATCTGGGGCATCACGAGCAAGAAGACGGTAGCGACAGCCCAGATGGGGATGGTCATCCACTGCACAGTTGTGCCCGTGTACCCCATACTCTTGAGCAACGTGGGAATAAAGTACGAAATGGTCGTCGAGCCGTTGTCCAGCATGTACAAGACCACGAAAACGTAGGTGCGACAGTCGAGCACCGCGGCTCGTACGGCCTCCCACGCACTCATCTTTGCCGTGGCCACGGCCGCTGAAGCGTTGCGGTCGTGCATCAGTCGGACAATACCCAGGCACCGCTCTTCTGGTGTCAACCGGGCCGTGTTTTCCGGATAGTCGAGCAGGACGAACTTGGACACTATTCCAAAGAAGACGGTGCCGACCCCTTCGATGAGGAACAACCACCTCCAGCCTTCCATGCCCTTAGTTCCTTCTAGGCCGGCGATGACTGCTCCTGAAAGCAGGCCACTGGCTGCACCGGCAAAGCAGAGGGCCGTGAAGAAGATGGAGAACCGTTTGCCTGGGATTGATTTCACTGTCAGAAAAGAAGTTTGAAATGTATATCTGGCTTGGGATGTATACGAACCGATCTCGGATTTCTTATACCACGCGGACATTATAAACACGAACCCCGCTTCGATGGCTCCCAGGAGGAACCGGCACACGAGAATATCTGAGTAGCCCTTGACTTGTGACATTGCTGCGCATATAGTGCCCCAGATCACCATGATGGTCGGCACATAACAAGAAGGGCGTACGCGGGCGAGAATGAGGTTCGACGGCGTCTCCATGACAAGATAGGCGATAAAGAAGATGGATATCAGCATAGCGTATTCTATAGCCACGGTTAGCTGTCGATCACAAGAGAGTAATTATTGCCAAATTGTAGAAGAGGAGACGGCGGAGATTGCATACGAGAGCTGTCCAGACCCAGGTCTGTGCTCATTCCTGCGGCATCGGCATTTCCCTGTAAAGTCTTAGCATGAATAGCAATAGTGGTGTTCTGTCTTTCTCCTGTAGTTTTGCTGTCCTTTTTCTCCAATGTCCTTTCACCCGAATGGTTCACAATACGTACAATATTATTGCGATCAATGTAACAGAGTACACACATCCACCATAGCATGGGAATCATCCACAACTCCACTTTGCGAACAAGGCGCTGCTCTTCCGGAGTTCCAGGGACATAGTTCTGAAGAGCAACTTCGAGCGCGTTTGTTGGGTTCGATACTATCTTGCATGCCTCGGTATCGGGATCGATCTCGTGCGGACCTTTGGTGTCTGGCGTGGCTTGGTCGTTGATGTCCATGTTGCGACAAGCTTTGTGTCTGCCTTTTGGATTTTCTCAGAAAATGGGAAACAAAGCGCAAAGACCCAGGATATCTTGGTGACTCAAAAGCGAGATCTCGAGGAACCGTGCTGCACGTGGAGAATCAAGCAACTCAGTGTTCTTTATGTTATTGAATTGTCCTGTTGGCGTTGTCTATACCGCCAGCATACCCTGAATGGTAAGCACGTCCTGGCCATGTGATTGGTCGAATTGGAGAAGTCCATATCTAGGCCTGAGCCGAGTCTTCGGTTAGTGCCGAGTCTTCACGACAGGGGAGACCTTAGGTAGCCCATAGTCTACTGCACATACCTCGTACAGAGGTCACTATTGACGGGCGGTGCCACGAGGCCTGATTCCTATCCATTCTGCGGCCCATGCCGGTCAGAGCTGGTCACTTGGGACAGTAAATGCACGAGCAGATATTGTAGATAAAGAACCTGCCGGTCTACAATCAATGCAGCCAGTTTTCAGCGGGATGAATAGGTACAGAGCGCTAGCTGAATCTAATTCGCCGGGATTATTGTGCATACATCGGAATACAATCGAAAATGACCGCCCAAAAGCCCAGAGTTCTTTCAATTTCCTACCCGGAATGGGCTGGGGAGGATTATATGCGAGACTTCGAAGCCGCGTTTGATCTCCATGTAAGTTTGACACCTGCCCTCCCAAAACACTCCTTTCCCTTTTCTTTTTACCATTGCCATTCTTCTCCGCACAGGTCTGACAGGTCTACGCTGATAATTCAATACTAGGTGGTGACCCCAGGAGATCGCGAGACCACGATAGCAAGATTGGCAGAGAAAGTACAACAAGAAGGACCCTTTGATGCTCTCGCCATCCTCATGGGGATACTCCCCTACTAGCCATTCGACGAGAGGCTCCTTGGGCCTCTGGTGCCAGACTGCAAAATCATTGCATCGGCGAGCGCTGGCTACAATGAGTTTGACGTGGGCTGGATGACTAGCAAGGGCATCGCTTTCTGCAACAGCCGCAATGCCGTCAACGAGGCCACTGCCGACATGGCCATGCTCATGATGCTGGGAATCCTGCGGGACATCCAAAGTCTGGCAACGAGTGTGGCCAATGGCACTTGGAGAGGCGGCATGGCGCTCACCAAAGGCCAATCGGAGTTGGCTCCCACCAGGGACCCCAGCGGCTTGAAGCTTGGTATCATTGGAATGGGGGCTATTGGCAAGGTACGTGCAAACCCCATCTTTGCGATTCCAAGCATTGCTGAAGGCTTTGGCGGGCGGTTTGATGCTTACAATTTTTTTTCCTTATTTAGCATGTAGCAAGGAAGGCCAAGGTATTCAATATGGAGATTCTCTATCATCAGCGCGCACAGCTGAATCCCGATGATGAAGCATTGTACGGCGCAACATACTATTCTTCCTTGGACGAAATGCTGGCGACAGCCGATGTCATTTCAGTTCACTGCCCCCTGAACAAGAGTACAAAGGGCCTTATATCACACGAGCAATTCGCCAAGATGAAGGACGGCGTGTTTCTGATCAACACCTGCCGAGGTCCAGTTATTGACGAGGATGCCCTGATAAGTGCGATGAAGAGTGGAAAAGTCGCGAGGGCTGGACTCGACGTCTTTCACAACGAGCCCAACATCAAGTGAGTTGCCATGATCAATGTTCCGGTGCGAATCTCCAGCTGATCCAATTCTGCCATTAGTCCATATTTCATCCGAAATGATCGAGTCATCATTCAGCCGCATATGGGCGGACTGACCGATGTTGCTTGGCAACGAGCATACCGAGAAGCGTTGGGAAACATCAAGTCCTTTTTTGCAACCGGCAAGGCTATCACCCCGGTGAACGCCGATCAGATCAAAAATGGCACTCAATGAAGAGATGTCTCGACACTTGCCAGCATCATGATACGGGACAGCCCATTATCGTTATATGGTCGGTAGATTGTATTGCACAAATGTCGGTCATTTAGCCGTTGGTCTGTCATGTTCCGTTTTTACCAGAAGTAGTATTGGCCCTTTCGCCGAATCCAACATGGCCAACGATGCTACCAAAACCGCCGTCTTTCATCGCTCTTTGACCAAACAATACGCTGTGGCTGCGGCCGGAGATGGTATTTACGTGGTCCACGCAGACGGATCCCGAACACTCGATGGCTGTAGCGGTGCCGCCGTGTCCTGCCTAGGGCACGGCCACCCAGTTGTCATTGAAGCAATTGTTCAACAAGCAAGGAAACTTGCATTTGCACACACATCCGTCTTCACGAGTGAGCCCTCTGAGCAATTGGCATCGCTTTTGGTCAACCAAAGTGGGGGGCATTTCTCCAACGTCATGTTCCTCAGCTCCGGTAAGGCACATTCGATATTGACGGTTAGACACCGACTGACAGGCCCTTTTCAGGTTCCGAGGCAGTTGAATCAGCTATCAAGCTAGCTCGTCAGTTCCACATCGCAAACGGAGAGCCTCAGCGCGTGAACTTCATTTCTCGGCGATACGCATATCATGGAAACACGATAGGGGCGCTTTCCGCCGGGTTCAACCCGCCCCGGCGACAGCCTTTCGAGCCCCTGCTCTCCCAAGCATTTCACCACGTATCCCCCTGCTTCTTTTCTCGAGACCACGGACCGGGGGAAAGCGAGCACGAATATGTTGACAGACTCATCCGAGAATACGAAGACATGTTCGAGGAGCTCCAGCCCTCCTCCGTGGCGGCACTCATTCTTGAACCCCTCTCCGGAGCTACCCTGGGCGCTGTTCCCGCTGCCGAGGGCTACCTCGCACGCCTCCGAGCCCTCTGCGACAAGCATGGCGCGTTGTTGATATTCGACGAGGTAATGTGCGGTATGGGCAGAGCCGGCACACTTCACGCGTGGGGATCTCTGGGTGGCGTCGCACCCGACCTCCAGACCATTGGCAAGGGCCTGGGGGCCGGATATCAACCCATCTCCGCCGTCTTGGCAGGCGCAAAAGTGCACCAGGCCACCCAGTCAAAGCAATCAACAATACCTTTTGTTAGCGGACATACATACCAAGGCCATTCGATTGGGTGCGCAGCTGCCTTGGCCACTCAACAGGTTATCGTCAATGATAACCTCTTGAGTAACGTAAAAGCCATGGGCGATCTCCTGGAGCGCGAACTCCGTGAGAAAACACCGTTGCTGAAGGAGGTCCGCGGCCTCGGATTGTTCAGAGCAGTCGAATTCGCCACGCAGAAAGGTAGCGAAGTGGCTGCCGAGATCGCCAGGACCTGCTTGTCCAACGGCCTGGCCGTGTATCTCTGCTCGCCGGCAACCGATTCCATTCTGTTTGCCCCTCCCTTTATCATCCATGAGCATCAGGTCAAAGAACTTGTCGATATCTTTGCCGCATCGACTAGTGAAGTCCTTGCAAAACGGGGACTGGTGTGAACATTTTCGGTCCGATCTTGTAAGTTGAGGGCTTTGTGGTCAATGGTGAGCAGGCCTCCCGCTTGAAGAAAACTGGAGGTGGATTGAAAATCGTAGTGGCAGGCAGGTAATAAAAGGTCTCATGTTGAGACTGTCTCTTTGGTAGCTGTACAATCGTTGGCTTTTGATCTATTACCAATGGCTCTACACCCATGATCATGTTTATTCATATGTCGGGCAGTGATGTCGGAGTTATCGAAGGCACACTTTGTTGCGCCCAATCTGCCCGATATTATGATATCTGGGAGTATGCCGTATGTGCTTTCTATTTGCCTTTCAATGACTTTTGTCCCGTACCGAATTCGGAATCCATAATCTCGATGGCGAACCCCGCGAGCTCGCGTAGAGGTTTTAAAACATGGAGTTCAAAGAACTCAGCAGCCTCAGGGATGCCCTTGTCCGCAGCCCAGATCTGAATAAGCGACTTGGCGTCTTCGCGTCCGGGTAGGCTCTCGACCTGTTTGAGCTGATCGATGGCCTGGCGGTAGACCAACCAGTCCTTGGACTGTGCTGAGGGGCCCCAGCGAACGACGATTGCAAGTATAGCTTGATACAAAGTGATTTGACTCATGTTTTCGAGGGCTTGGGCGACCTTACCGTTCAAGGCGCCGCCTGCTGGGAGGGACCCCGGCGGGCGTATGGTGTTGCTGAGAACATTGGCGAGCATCAGGAGGCTTTTGAGTCTAGTGGCACTAAACGGCATAGGCTCCTGAAATGGATCGCAGTAGATTGTCAGGAAACAGCTGAGAGCGAAACCGCTCGGTACATCTTGGCACTCAGCGAAATATACGCTGGCCTGGCTGATAATTTGGGGCACGGGCTCGACAGCGAAGAGGCCAGCTCTACGAAGCGGCTCGCAGAGTTGCCAACGCTTCATCAGATTCAATTTGCGGTTGCTCAGATCTTGCGCCTGGGTACATGACAGATAGATTTTCTCGATTTGCGGTTGCGTCACTGAGGGGGCGTCGGCTGCCCTTCGGCCTGTCATAAGACCGGGATTAAGACTGAGAAAGTTGAGCTCAATGTGAGGATACTTCAAAGCAACCTGGTAGACATCAAGGTCGTTCTTGCAACGATCACAATTGCAATCGAAGTGCCACCGGTCTTTCAAGGGTTTTTGCCTTTGGGAGCGATGGAGGTTGCGGTCTACATTTTGTCAGCTTTAGGGTCAAAATACAAGCCCGCTCACAGAGCAGCTTACCTATGTAGGATATCTCGATCTCCTCGCCCTTTTGGATGGTTCTAGTGGCATGCAGTACTGCATGTCGTCCGGAAAACTGCAACGAAGAGTTGGGAATGCAGGAATGGTTCACCATCGCCAAGGCTGGGTTCATGAATGTCCCTGTCTGACCAATCTCTTGATCCTGTCGGTTGAACGAATTTGTCGCCGACTAATGCCCCAAAAGTCAACACAGCCAAGTCCCAAGATAATCATACTTGAGAGTTATGTGAAAGCATACCTTGCAAAGAAGTATCATAGTTTCGGCAGCACGCTTTGCTGTCGCTTCACGGTCTAGGCAGAGCAGAGCAGCATTGGCCTGCAATTGCATACCCATCCACTCTGGCTCTTTGCTCATGAATGACTCCACATGACCTTCCAACTCTGAAGTGACCTCCTTCATGTCCGCTCTCAACATCATTTGTAAGAGCACCCGGACCGGCGTCGGCAGAACAGGGTGGCCCTGAGCCCTGACGCTCTGGAATATTTTGCACTCGCGCTTGTGCACTAGACTCCAGTCGGCCTTCTGGCACGGCGTCGAGCAGTAGAATGTGCCGCGGCACCCCGTGCACGCGCGCGGCGTACAGTCGATGCGGAGACAGTATGAGCAGGTCGTTGGCAGCGATAGCGAATCCGGTATCGCGATGCTCGGGTCCTCGAAGCGGGCCACCAGCTCGCCCGGCGCAAACGAGCGGGTGGCTTTTAGCGAGCGCCCGCGCGGCGACGTGGGCGTGCCACTCAACTCCAGCCCGTTCGGTACTTTCATCGCTTTCTCAATCTAGAAAATTGTGTAATTGAGATGATGGAAGATTGGACGAATTTGCATACAACGTGGTCTACGCGTCTATCACGATAGCCTAGCTGCTATGGTGGAGCTTCACTTTTGGCCCACGTGATACTTACCTATGTAGATTACCCCGATCGCACAGTGAAACTTCTGGTCGAATAGACATCAATGCTAGGTTGACATGTCAGGTTCTCGCCTTTTGATATCGCTTTGAGCTGCAATATTGATGCATTATCTGCTCTCGATAAAGTTGCACCACGGGCGTCTGGTGACGTCATTCCTCCAATGTTTGAAACCAGCACCTCGGACGACACGGCTTGACAGATAGCTCCTTAATCTGTCCTCCAGCATTCCAACAACAACTTCATGCACGGAACGTATTGGGAGTCAAAAGGAAGAAACAGCACCTAGATATCATTATCTCACTCACCTTGAATATACGTACGAGAACAGCAGCGACGAGTCCTCGTGAACAGTCCAGTCGGCCCTCAAACCTCCACACAAGCTTCCACATTTAGCGGGGCAACGACTCATCAACAGTGAACACCATGGCTAGTACAGGCGAGCCCAAGACCATGCGGGCATGGCTCTACACCACTGCCGCTGGCGGCCTCGAGAAGAATCTCAAGCTGTCCGAAGCTCCGGTCAAGCCGTTGACCAAAGACCAGGTGCTGGTCAAGGTCCACAGCACCTCGGTGAACCCCGTTGATTACAAGGTAGGTATCGCAGTGCAACTCGTTGTCGAGGTCACGGGGATCTAGGAGGCTGATCTCATGAAAGGTCCCTGAGATGGGAATGCTATCCAAGCTCATGGTCTCTACACCCGCAGCCCCAGGCTTGGACTTTGCCGGCACCATTGCCGAGGTCGGCGAAAGCGTCAAGGCCGCCGATGCATTCCGCGTCGGAGAGAAGGTCTTTGGCAGGCTCGATCCTCAGCAATACGGCACATTTGGAGAGTACGTCATCGCCAAACCAGACCAGGTTACCAGCTTGCCTGAGGGCGTCAGCGAGGGAGAGGCGAGTTGTATCGGCACCGCGGGTCTGACGGCATATCAGAGCATCGTGCCGCACGTCAAGTCTGGCGATAAGATCTTTGTCAATGGCGGATCCGGAGGAACAGGCACATTTTGTATCCAGTTCGCCAAGGTCGTCGGTTGCCATGTCACCACGAGCTGTTCTGGCAAGAACGTCGACCTGGTCAAGAGCCTTGGGGCCGACGAGGTGATCGATTACACCAAGGAGAACCTGACCGAAACCTTGAAGTCCATGGGACAGGTCTTCGACCACGTGGTCGACAACGTGGGAGCCCCCAGCGACCTCTACAAGGCAGCCGACCACTACCTGAAGCCCAACGGAAAGTACATTCAGGTTGGCGGAGACATGTCACTCGGAGCGATGAAGTCTTTGGCGTCGAGGGCAATGCTGCCGTCCTTCTTGGGAGGAGGTACCCGCAGCTATCAGTTCATGATGGTCAAGAATGATCCCGACCAATATGTCCACATGGCCAAGCTGATGCAGGAGGGCAAGGTCAAGGCAGTGGTCGAAGAGACATTTGACTTTCAGAACGCACCCAAGGCCATTGAGAAGATCAAAACTGGTCGCACGAGGGGAAACATTGTCGTTCAGGTTTCCGCGTAGCCGGGGGCACCGCTTCGCTTTGGATGTTAGTCTACTGGCCGAAACGTTGTTTGTACTCCTTGGTAGTCGGCATCCTGGGAGACGGAGATGGCTTCAATCGGGTCTGGTCTGAAATAATGATGTCGGACTCCTGCGGCGCGGTCGAGTCCGCGTATTGTGCGGTGGAAGCCGATAAGTCCGACGACATTGCAAAAGCAGAGAACGGGTAAAATTCAGCGGTCGCACCGCTTACAAGTTTCAAGTCACGTTATGATAAAAATAAAATAAAAATACAAGGAAGTAGAGGGAGTAGATGGTTCCTGGAGCATGATCGAGAACGAGCTAGAATAGCGCTTCCCAGTGACACGGCTCCGGGCGATGGAAGACGAATCTGGCAGCCAAGCTAGTCGATGTGTCTAACCAAACGTAGGATATCTGATTCTGCACACCGTGATTGACTCAAGCCAAGCTGATGAAGCTATACCGCCACTTTTATGATGCCAATGACAGATCCTTCCGATGTGTCAGTAGACAGATCTTGCGTATAGCGCCTCGATTTGGTGACATGTTGCCACGGAGATCATTGGGCCACGTGATTGGTGTCCGGTGTCAAGTTGAACGACGACCAACAATTTTGAACACATGGATGGCTTTCGCAATTGCCGACTAGATTTTTTGTTTGTTCTCCACTTGTAGCCATGATTTCATAATCTTCGACTATGACTTCGTTGCATGATCCCGGAGCATTGAAAAAAAATGGAATCGGAATCGACGGCTAGCGAAGGTGGTTCCACTACGACCAGTCATCAACTCAGCAGGCAGCATGTGAAGCAGTTGCAGCCTCGCGCAGAAGGTACAGAGTAACGCGAGCTCGATTTGTTCTTGGCCGATCGACAATGAGGCACACTTGGCGCAATCACAACTCATAATCACAACACGCTGGTGTCAGTCGCCGTGGCAGTGCTTTTGGCAGTCCGTCAATCCGTGGAACAACAACTGGCAGAAACTGCGTGGCTGCTGCTTTAAGCCCCGACGGGCCGCCAGTGCAGAGTATTCAATGGAGAGTTGGTGTCAGACCACGTTCTGGTCTTCTGCAATGTCTGGATTCTGCATGGGACCAGTACCTGACCAGGATTCCAGGAACAAATCTTTTTCTTGGGTTGCTCTCGCAAGTGCTTGTGAGCAAACCCTAAGTGAAAACTCCTCAATGGATCTCACGATCTTGCATGTCCAGTCACTTCAGTGTTGCAAAGAAAAAGTTTTTTTTGCTGTTGAATCCCCCCTGTGGACCGCGGCTGGCTTCGGCCTTTTCGAAGCTACACTAGAGCCCGAGACACCTATTTTGGGGGCCCTGTCCTGGGGCGGGAGATCAACTCAGGGTGACACCTTACTCCAAGGGGCAAGGCCAGACGAGCTACAGCAGGTTGCCGAGCGAAAAAGCTGGAAAAGGATGAGTAACTGAGGGGCCATTGGAAGAAAAAAGCTCTTTTAGCTTGCAGGTTTTGTTGCATGTTTGCTTGATTTTGTTTTTGCGCGACAGGAACGAGCAGCCCGACCGACGAGCGCGACTCGTAACGCCCATCCAGGTCACCTGGCATGTTGGTCACAACTCAGCAGCTTACCGTACTGCAATGGCATTCCAACTCCCAGCCCGGTGCAGGGCGGCCCTGAAACACCGCTGGTTCTAGTTCCGCGGAGACGTTCAGCGGGCAGAGCTGTTGTGTCACCAGACCAGCTTCCATTCCTCGGTTGTGCAATATGGTCCAGACTCCAGACCTGAGAAGAGGAGTTCAGGTAAACTTACTCAGGAGTCGGTCGGAGAGCAAGGCACGGCACCCATTCCCGCTTCCACGACGCCCACAAAAGCTTCCATTGCAAATCTCTGGCCGGGCATTGCGAAAGGTCCATTCCGAGCCAATCGACCGTGCTGGTCGCTTCAGCTATTGGACAGCAGCAGGCCTGCATTGGGATTGTACCTGGGCACTGAGCCTCTTGCGCCCAGAAACATGGCGCACTGCCAGACCGCACGATGGGGTAACTCTTAGGTACAGCAAATTTCGTCTATTGGATATGGCCATGGCCTCATGACGGTTGCTTCAAACGCAATTTGGTTCGGCATGGTTTTGTTACCTAATAGTAGCCACCCGACCCATCACGCGGCTACCCCAGATTTCGCTACGATGCCGTTAACTGCAAAGCGCCTTACGAGGTGTCGGATCTGCCAAGGATGAGCAATTGATCCTGGCACTGCAAATTTTCCCACTCCCGCCGCAGAGCCCGCCATTCCATCGAAGCCTGGCCGCCGGCAACCAGACGCTCTCAGCCGACCATTTGCTGTCACGATCCCTCTCTTAGCCAAAACAGGCACCTCGATGCCGGACAGCTCACCAGCCGGCGCCGCAGAGCTTGCAAGCTTTCCCCAGATTTCTGTCGTCGGAACTCACCTAAACCATGTCCGGCCCCCCTTTTTTCCAGCTGTTTCGTGACCCGTTGTAGCAAAATTTCTTCCCACTCGCGTCATATGTTCTGGGTTTTATGCCCGGTACGTAGCTACGTACTGCTCAAAGTACGATGTACCTCACTAATTTATTCTGTCGAACTTCTGTTGGATCACATAAGCCTGGAGCCTCTAGCAAATGAGTCCCAGCACCATGTATTACCATGACACATCGTAACAATGGAATGTCCGTTCATGTCACGATGCTTATATTAAGCCCTCCCCTCGTTTCCAGAACACACAAACCGATCGTACCTCATAATTCCCACGTTTCATACACACCATAATTCAAGTGCTACAGTGTCTTCAGGACAAGTTCACCACAGCCAGTCGTCTTATATAAGACAGTTCACCCACACAACAACCACTATCAACAACCACACATCACAATTACAGTCATGTCCTCGTACACTGTAACCGAGCCTCACCCTACCGTCGCCCAGGGCTCCATGGTGCGGACGGGCAGAGGCGGATATGCCAACCACGTCCGCGCTCCCGTCACCACGCCCGCCTCTGGTGTGCCATCCATCAGCAAGCCCATGCCTCCCAGCAGCGACAGAAAGATCCGCACTGGACGGGGTGGTGCCGCAAACATTCACTCTGCTTCCGACGTCCCTGCCGTGTCTTTCGATGAGCAGTACAAGCTCCAGAGCCACATCGAGGAGAGCTCGACGAGGATCATGGGCGGCCGGGGCGGCTGGGGCAACATGGCCAAGGACGGCAAGACATCTCGCCGCAAGTCCAGCGATGCCAGCAGCCAGCGTAGTGGCAGCAGCTCGGGCAGCACCAGCAGCGTCAGGTCGGGCTTTCTCAAGCGCCTGACCAGCATCAGCTCCAAGGGTCCCAACCCATAAAGATCGTGCACTTCTAGCACTTCAACACCACAACCATTCACACTTCTTCACTCTTCAACAGCACGGCGTATTGGGATTCTTTAAACACAAAAAATGGCGAGAGGGCAACTACGGGGCCTCAGAACAGACGGAGTCAAATGATTGACTGGTATTTATACCCACGACACGATCGGGACCAAAGCGACATCATCGATCATCTCGATACTTCACATAGCGAGCGATGAATTTTTATGGTACTCAAACTGTGTCGCCCCTGGCTGGCAGACTCCAGGGGATATATTGAATCGGGCTTTCTCAAAACCACAAAGGCATTTGACAAGCGGGCGTTTGTTTCTGGTGAATTCTTGGCGAGGATGCGAATATACCCCCAAAACATAGCAAAGCGATTACTTGATTTTCATGGACTTTTCCACAAGTCCCTTTTTGTTGTATTGGATTTGGAAACAGACCTGGCAAAGGCCGGTCTAGCTTAGTTCTATTGTACTCGATGAGTTCGAATCAAATGAAACTATACCAACCATCTATGTGTCTTGATCTCGAAAATACGTGAACAAATCAAAACTATTTGCAACTATACACCGCAGAGATCCAACTGCACTTTGACGACTGTTGCATCTGGCATCATCAATATGTTTTCGAAAACTATAGGATTTGGTGCATGTTCAAAGTCTGATGCGCTGTATCATACAAGCTAGAGGTTGATTTGACAGTCGTATGATCGTCTTGCCATTTGGGTGTCGAAGAGCATGTTCTATGACCTCTGCGCTCTTGACCATACAATCGTGCCATAGTGGGCCCCGCCAAAAAGTCACGCACTTTCCACAAGCGAAGAGATCATCCGGCATTCTTGGCTCGACCAACTCTACTCCTGTTTATTACTGCACTATGGTACTTGTGTCTAACAATAATCAAGCACACCATCACTGCCACCGCCAGGGACAAGTCCACGATATTTCTCCAAGACTGTGATTCATTCTCCCCACCTTCTGTGGGCAGCTTCCCCCCTCCCCCCTTTCTTTCTACCCCGTTTTATGTGATTCAATTCCCTGAGCTCCAAGAGTATGGGGTAATCTGGTACGTAAACACCGTAAATAGAGTCTCGCACGGATCACGATGCAGAATAGGGGGCTCCGTTTCGCTGCATGCATGTATGCATACTTGCGGATCACAAGATCATGTACGGGATCCGCTCCCATCGATTTCCAGTGAGGAGGGGAGGGATGCTGCGTGAGGGACAATACGTAGGCAATTGTACTTTTCCCATCGTGCGCATATAACATCTGTTGGTCCGAGGAGTAGCAAACAAATGAATTTTGGTATGATTGCGATACATACAAACGGGTGACAAAAGAATTGAGATGGCGCTGAAATACGTTGCCAACATAGAGTGCCGTACCTTTTTGTACAAAGACCTTGAGTATGCTATATAAGAAGTGCTATGTCACGCTTTAGCTTTGACTCAAATTTTATATTTATTATGTAATATTTTAATCCGAATGTCAATTCTAACAATCGGATAGAATTCCCAACGATCGGATAAAATTCTCAACGATCGGATAAATATGTTATGATAGCTTACAAGCATCCTTCGTACTATATGTATACCTGCGGATCACAAGATCATATACCAGATCCGCTTCCATCGATCTTTAGTAAGGAGTAGGGACGCTGCGAGGTGACTGCTGCTCTTCCGTCATGCACGTCCCGAAATGTTTTGATTCTAGAAGAAGCGGACAAATGTCTTTTGGTTTGAATTCAATACAGGCAACTGAGGGACAAAGAAAGTGGGACACCGCTGGACTACGGCCAGGAGGGCTGGAAATTCTTTCCGGAGGGGGTGAGTCTCTGAGCAAGCAAGCCAATATGTAAGCGGGAGGACAGGATAGAGCAAAAGTGCGGGTTCGTGTCCGGGCTTGTGACGCATTTGTCCCTTGTGAGAGACACGAGGGACGACATAGTGGGACCCTGGGGACACCGGGAACACCGAAGAACTGTAGAAATGTCCCGATTTCCAAAAGTAGCTGTACATATTAGAGTACTTCCCGTATATCCTGGCTGGTGTCCGTAGCTTGTAATGTATCTGTCCTTTGTGAGAATCACGAGGGACGGCATGTTGGGACACCAGGGACACCAGGGTTCCCGAGAAACTGTCCCGATGAAAACTGTCCTGGTGAAAAACTGTCCCGATTTCCAAGATCAATTATACATGTTAGAGTACTTCCAGTACAAAAATACTTGTTCATAGATGACTATGTTGAGCGAGTGCACAATTGAATAAGAATAAGTACAAAGTATGCTTTTAAGTTATTTTGACATTTTTATCCGATCGTTACGATCACAATTTCATCTGAAATCTGTAAAATAAGCACAAAATTTAAGCAATTTATATTTTTTCTATTGCTCATACAATACTTCTATACAGAGATGTATAGCTCTAATACCACAGCGCCTTGTTCCAGTACACGACCTTCTCAATAGCCAAATCATCGTCCTGGGTGTACATGGTGGTGTTGAAGACGAGCTCGGTGCCGGCGCTGGTGGACTCGGACTCGTTGTACCGCGGCCAAAAGAGCTTGTCGTCGGCCCACTGGCCGTTGGGGTCGCCCGTCAGAACAAAGGACAGCAGGTACTTTTGCATGGTCACGGCCACGGTCGCGTTGACGCTCGAGCTGCCGCCCATGCCGCCGCCGCTGCCGCCGAGGCCGCCCGTCGTCGAGTTGCTGGCGGATGTGCCGGTCGCCGTGGCCGCGGCCGAGGTGGCGGTGGCGACGACGGCGCTGGTGGTGGTGCTATCGTCTGACGAGGAGGTGTCGAGAGTGTAGGTGCTGTACCAGTAGTACGATTGATCGGTCTAAAAAAAAAATCAAGGTCAGCCATGTGAAACTTTCTTCGGATGGAAGAAAAAAAAGATTGAGTGGTTCTACTCCCCCGGTCGCTTTCGCCAAAACAGACGCATAGCGAGTTTAAGTACCGTAGGAGTTACCAGGACCAACAAAGTGCATCTAATATCTCAACTTACACCGTGTGTAGCACTATCAAGAGCCACGAGGGCGTTCCAGGTCTGGTTCTTCATAGCGTTGGTGAGCGCGAGGTTGTGCGCCGTCAGGTCAAAGTGCTGCTTCATATCGGCGAAGCGCAGGCCGGGGCTCTCGTAGTCGTCGGCCGGGTAGTACTCGAGTAGCTGCTCGACGACGGGGTCCTGTACGCCCGGGAAGAAGACACGCAGCTCGGCCTCGACGTCGTCGTCCGTGTCAACGCCCGAGTACGCCTGCGAGTTGGCCTCGTGCAGCTCGTGCGTCGCCACCACCGGCCCCGAGAAGTTGAACCGCCCCTGGTACAGCTGCGCCTCGTACGTGTCGGCGACGATCAGCCCGTCCACGCGCGGCTGGAATTGGTACCCGTAGTCGGACTGCACCGTGCTGGCGGCGTCGGTCAGCGTATCAAAGTCCACGGCGCGCATGCAGGTCAGGTCACCGCCCGTGCAGCCCACCGCCGTCGACACGTTCTGCCAGAACGCCTCGGCCGTGTAGTGACCGGCGCCGGGAACGAAGCCCGGCGACATGACGTAGGCCTTGTGGAAGAGCTGCTCCGCCCGGCCGGCGAACCGCGTCATCTGGAACAGGACCTGCGAGCCGCCGGCCGAGAAGCCCACGGCCGTCACGTCGTCGGGGTTGCCGCCAAAGTTGCCAATGTACTTCTGCACCCACTCAAACGCGTGCGTGACGTCCCAGATGGCCGTGTTGGCGATGCCGCCCTGGTGGTTGAACGAGGGGCCGTTGGCCAGGCCCGTCATGCCCAGGCGGTAGTTGTACGAGACAAAGACGAAGTCGGTGCTGAGGTCGAAGAGTCCCTCAGGGGTATTCTCGGCCTTGGAGCCGCCGGTGAAGCCGCCTCCGTACGTCCAGACGACCACGGGAAGGTCCCGGCCTGCGGCATCGGCCGGAGCCCAGACATCGAGATACAGACAGTCCTCGGACGATGAACAAGCTACGTCGGCATCGGCGAGATCGCCCGTGTTCACCTCGGTCTCCTGAGGTGGCCATTCAGGGGCGGCCCAGCGAAGGTCGCCCGTGGGTACGGCGGCAAACCGGATGTTCTGGTACTTATAGTAGCCCACGGTCGTGTTTCCTCCTACAGCCTGGATGGTGCTATAGTCAAGAGTGACGGTCGGAAGATCGCTGGTTGTGGTAGTCGTGGCAGCGGCCGAAGCATTCTGGCACGAGCCGAGTGCTGCCGTCGCAAGGAGCGACAGCGAAAGGATCGTCTGCATGGCCACCGAAAAAAGAAAGAGTTACCGCCGACTGATGTTAATGATAGTATGAAGCAGATGCTCTCGAGTTGGTCTCCACGATGTAGCGAGTGTCACAAGAAACAAAACAATCATGAAGTAGAGAACGAGAGCTTGTACTTATATCTACCTTCTACCAAGACCCTACCCACATCGGCACGTTTGTCTTTACGTCAGGAGAGATCAGATTAGATCTTTGCCAAGATCTACACGTACGAATCCCTACTACGCATACTCGGCACTGGTGTTGAGAAAAGGCAAAATCGGCAGGGGTCGACGACGCATATGGGGGCTGGGTCTCGCCGAGAACTCGACAGCAGCTGAACCTCATATATTCTTGGGCGCAGCTGGATCATGCCGCTCCCTCGTGGACCGGTACCGGCCACAGAAAAACTCCCACTTACCGTGGCACGACGGGACTGTTCAAGTAGCTCAAAACAAAGTAATCAAAAAAAGGACCCAGGCTTACGAAACCTTTGTCAATTCCCCGGAAATTCCATGCAAAATAAAGGAAGATTCGGCATATGCAAGTGGCTGTGTGGGGAAAGTTGTCGTAAGGTTATTCTAGATCCATGTCGTTTCTATTCGGACGAGCTCGGTGTTACGATGGCTTCCTCTCGCAGCCGAACGATATAATGCCAAGAAATGCTATTACT
Organism: Pestalotiopsis sp. NC0098; assembly: GCA_022432395.1. Lineage (NCBI taxonomy): Eukaryota > Fungi > Ascomycota > Sordariomycetes > Amphisphaeriales > Sporocadaceae > Pestalotiopsis > Pestalotiopsis sp. NC0098. Next base: position 1,780,916 of record JAJKLJ010000009.1, on the reverse strand, counting down.
ATTTTGGACTGCCAGAACGCCCCAAGAAGTTTTCTAGAAGACGGGAATGCCATCTTGTCGACATAGTGAATGCTACATAACCGACACGTCAGTGACTTCTTGTATTGCCAGTCGCGATTTTATTCGTGCAGAGACTCATGTCCAATTCGACGTGAACAACAACTCCTGGGTATCATTTCCTCTACATATATGACTATGCTGCAAACACCCAGCACGGCCTCAACCACAAGCTTGCTGAACCTCACGAGGAACAGCCATCTCCATATCTCGGGATATCCCCTTGCCAATGCGTACTACTTTACACCGCTCTGGGTTGGGAACGCGTCTTTGTGATTACAAGGCCCATGGGATAGTATATGGTCGGGGTTTTCTATGTTGGCAATTAATGGCTCCCATTGGCGAACCCGAAAGGAATGCACTTCGGCTACTAGGTCAACTTGGTGTGAATGATGTCGGGATTCTCATGCCAGTCATCGATACTGACCCACATCTGTTGTTGATAATCGTTAGCAAAGATGATCGGGATTGAGATGGGCAAACACTCTTGACAGATGTGAGACACGAACCTTTCTGAATGTGCTGAGACCAGCCAGGATACTACCGCCTATCCAGGTCGAGTACTTCCGCTCTGGTGGCGCAAAGATCTTGATCTTCATATCCTTGACTGCCAGCTTCCTCACTTCACTAATCAATCGATCACCGAATCCCTTTGTGAGCGTGCTGCCTCCACTGAGCACAATGTTGCTGTAGAGAGACTTGCGCAGGTCCAAATCTGTCCGAGCGATGGAATCTGTCACAATCTGCTGCACACCTGGATATTCCAGTCCGATGAGTTCAGGATCAAACAGAATCTCGGGGGCACGGAAGCGCTCTTGGCCAATCTTCAGCTTCATTCCGTCGGGCAAGGTATATTCAACCGTTTTTCCTTGGTCGAGTTTCGAAGAGGTCCAGTCCTTCTCTTCCTGCTTGGGATTGAGAGCAACGTATGACAAGGTCTCTTTTATGTTGCGCACGACTTCTTTCTCTGCCGAAGTGTGGAAAACGTAGCCACTTTTCCGTAGTAGCGTCTGCATGTACTCGGTAACGTCTCGACCAGCTACATCGATACGTCTCATGGCTGAGGGAATTGCGAAACCTTCGTATACGGGTACGGCGTGAGAAACGCCATCACCAGCGTCCAACACGCAACCTGTCGTCCGACCCGAGGCGTATAATGATAGCACAGCTTGTATAGACGTGTAAAGGGCCGGCACATTGAAAGTCTCAAACAAGATCTGGGCGGCGATATCGCGGTTCGCACGAGGATTGAGCGGTGGTTCGGTGAGAAGAACAGGGTGCTAGAATCCAGCGGTCAGATAAGCTACGCCTGGCAAGGGCAAAGGCGGCAGTGTCTTCTTACCTCTTCGCTCATGGTCTTCAGGCCTTCGCTGTAGACGTATTCCCAAATCTTCTCCATGTCGTCCCAGTCCGTGACGATGCCGTGCTCCAATGGATATTTGATCTTCAGTAGGCCTCTCAGCTCCGAGGCGGCCCTCTGTCCTATGAACACCTCGCCCTCCAAAGCTCCGGCCAGCACCCTCAGATGTTTCGGTCGGCCGACGAAGGATGGGAAATAGCATTTCGGTAGGTCGTCACCGGCGAAGCCAGCTCTGATGGTGCCCGAACCATTGTCGAGCACAATGGGAGCGTTGTGCAGCGTGTCCGTCATTGTCGAAGCTCCTCCTCCTCTCACTCTCTCACTGCACTCTGGCTGCTTGGTCTAGGTCTTTTCCTGTCGGTATCGCTTGGAATGCTGCAGACGATCCAGAGAGGGAAAGTGGTTGCTGGGCTGCGTTTGAATTGGGCCGTGTTCAACGACGAGGAAGGACCGCTGTTTCTGTTGACGGGTAAATCACTCGCGTCGGTCGATCAGAGAGAGGAAACCTGGATCGTGCGCGCCGATGGAAAAGGTTCGACGAGAAGGAGGAATGTTTGGCGCTGTTGTTCTGGAAAATTAATGGCTTTGGCATCAACCGCAACACAAAGCTACCCGCAGCTGTGGAATTCCAACGACCTCAAAGACGCGTTGGCCCCTTCCCAAATGTTCGTTCAATCAATCAATCAGGAGCTCATGCAGGGGATGGCAGGCGTGTCTCGGCAGGCGCTATACCCCATTGGAGGGGAAAGCCAATCTGTGGGGATCTTTCCCTTAGCTTAGCCCAATTACCTCGTAGAAGGGGTCCCCCAGCGAGAGACACGGACCCTTTTTCTCGATTATGGGTGCGCTGGAGGACGCTAAATCGACAACACAAAACATAGAAGATGGAATACAGTTTGCTGTTGAGGAAGAATAAGATCAAGTCTTTATGATACTCGCATGTAATGCTTTCTTGTCATCCCGAAGTCATAGATCACGACACAATCTACCCCGTCTCTTTATCGACACATGTATGAAAACAAACATGGTTGCTGTGCATCAGCAAATAATCTCACAGCGGAGAGCAAAGTATGATGACTGAAGTGTATTTTCTTTTTCTTTTTTTAATCTTGAAGACCAGTTGTCTCGTAATAAACTGAGTACGCCGTGTCACCTGGCTTGGTCAGATGCCGACCAAGATAGTATAATAATACTGCCAACAATTCCCAGTAGGTATACCATACTTCAACTTGAGTAACCATGGAAGACTTGTTCTCGCGGTTCAGATTCCGAAAAAGTCGACGAGCCAGTATACAGGAAACGGCCATCCAAAGGCGGCGAATGACACTGGGAAGTACCTAAAAGACTCATGTGTCAGCCTTGTTGAATAAAAAGCAGACGCAAATGAAAGATGTATCAAAAATCCAGAAAGCTTGTACAAAGAAACTCGGATGCTTTCATCTGATGACTTGTACGGCATATATCCTCCTTTCGAGCCACTTTGTAGTGCTTTTGAAGAAGAGAACACGGCAACTCACAGCGCAAGAGTTCCGGTCATTTGCTTGGTGATTCGGCTGGAGTTGCCGGCGTATCGCCTCGTGACGGCCGAAGTGAATGTGGGTTGGGAACGGAACATGACGCGGCGTCCGGCGCTGAGGATTTGCCTGTTCATGGTGATAGATCTTCGAGGGAGAGGCGGTGTATGGAATGGAGCAACTTTTCCGGCACTGGGGCGGCTTCGAACGTATAGACGAGTTTCAGGGGATGGTTGGAGTTGTCGCTGTCCTCGCTTTGGACTATGGTCGTTCGAGCAGAGGAGTTGATGCTACGACGAGCTTCTCATTTCCAGCCAAATGAACAATCAAATGTCAGAGTTTACAAAAAGTAACAGACTATCAGCACGGATGAGCGAAACCGACACAAGTCGTGGAATATATTCCATGTCGCCCAGCGTGCCCGGGAACCCCTCTCCTCATAAACATTGCTTTCTCCTCATCTGTTTCCGGCTCCTGCCCATCCCAGGGTTTGCTTTGCCTGCCCTCCCGTCTCTTGACTTCTATTTCGGGCTATTTATCCACATATCAATCGAATCGGACCCCTGGCTATAACCGCTCTTTATTCGTGGGGTAGTAATGCAGCATGCGGGAGCGTTAATGCGGGGTGGCCGTTGTATACGGTCAGCTTTCTAGCAATGCGATGCGCATGATTATACAAGCCTCGATGTTATTGGGCTCTTGCTTGTCTGTGAAGCTGCAGGCACAAGGTTGGTGGTACGATGGTGGTGTGATAGACGACGTCCCCCGCACCATCCTGTTTGGAGAGACTGCATCTTTAATAAACATCATGGAGGTTAAAACGCTCCAGATGTTTGCATTCAGTACTTCGAAAAACAAGCGCTTCGTATCTCATTTCTGGCCGAAACAGGGGACGAAGAAAGTAAGATCCCGCCTTTACTAAAATACGTTGCAATACTGTACCATTGCGCAAGAACGTCTGGATTGCGCTGCAAAAATAAGTTATTCTTATTCTCAACTGAATTCTGTCTCTTCAGACAAGAATTTTATCCCAAAATCAATCGTGACGATCGGATGATGTGCAACGATAAAGTATGAGCAGGTAGATACCTGTCCTTATTCTCACTTTGTTCTGCACCCGTCTGCCGGGGCTTATCACACGAAAGGAGTCTCAGCATATTTATCTTGATTGTCATTCATCTACAAAACCCGAGGACTTGACGAACACGAACTCATCACGTTTCGTTGGCTCTACTATTTCCATCTTCCGGACCTCAGCTTCCATCTCTCGGAGCTCTCCTGCAGCGGCCAACCAGTCCGGATTGTTAATAACTTTCTGAGGAAACTCCTGATGAGGTTCCTGCTTTTCCGCATCTAGGCGCCGCTGCAGGCCTGCCTTTGCCTGAGCAAACCGGGACGGAGACTTTCGATTCCCTCTGCGTGACACTTCTTTCATCTTCTTGGCAAACCATTTCGGCGAGTATTCCCAGGTCCAGTGCACTCGAGGATCGAAGTGGGAATAACCCGGTGCCACCAGATTCTGCTGATCCGGCGTCCCAGCATTAGGTTGATGGACAGCCGACGAATTTGGTCGATTGGGAGAATTCGCGGGCCCATAAACAGCCTCCCCGATCGTGACGTCGGCTTGCCGCAAGAATGTGTTGTATCGCAAGGCAGACCTTCGTGCCTTCCCAGTCAGAGTTGGCAGTACTACCACTCCAGCATTTTGCAGCTTCGGAGGCATCAAGGCGTGATTCACTTTACCAGACTGCGGTTGGGACGCTATTTGTGGTCTGTCTGAGTTGGCAAGATCTGTACCAATTGACTGAGAAGGTCCGTAAGCCGGGACAGCAATTTGGGGACTGCCAGCTTCCTGTCTCTGTCCAACATCTTGAGAACTGCAATCTTTGTATGACGCCTTCCTAGCTTTCTTGGACTGACCCTGTTCTGACCAATCACTGTCATCCGTCCCAGAAAATGAACGCTTCGTTGGCGATGTGCTTGAGAACGGTGTCGGTTGTTGATTTTCCAACTTCGCGAGAGATCCATCACGCGTTGGATGTGACCGCATCCATGTCTTGGGTTTGTGTAAGAGATCCGTTGGTCGTGGATCGACACCAGTACGCTTGTTCAGAACATTGGCCGGTTCTTCCAGTCGAGCAACATTTCGAGTTGATTGAAGTTGGTCCTTGTCATCATCATCATCTGATAAGGTCAAATCGATGAGCCCCTTTGCAGAATCTGGTGATATCTGAGCTTTCGTGGTAGCAGGAACTTTGGAGGAAGTTTGTAGTTTGCTCGGTTCAGGTGGGTTGTGCGTAGCAGGGCGAGGAGGAATGATCCCCAATCTTTCCCGTCGTCGTTGTATCCATGCCGACTGAGATGGCGGTGTATCCATGTCTGTTTTGTGACTCTGTCTGGGCGAACAGGTTGGTGTCTTAACTGGTGGAGGCTGAGAATTGAGAAGATACTCGGGATGGTTGTTTACACAGGCATGTAATGCGAACCGCGACTCTGTGAACTCTGGGGCGAGTTTTGGAGGAAAATCGCCCGAAGCAGAGATCCCGTGGCTGCCCGATAAGAACGCTACACTTTGAGAAAGGTGTTCTTCAGACACGCTGTTGTCAACCAGACCATGCTGCCGCGAAGAGTGCGCTTGTTGTGGTGAAGCCGTTCGTGGATTTAGATGTGATTGATTGCGTTTCTTGCTCTGACCTGTTCCTCTTTCTTGTGATGCCTGAATTGTTGGACCGCTAGGTAGACAATGATCCGGTTGATCCTGAGTGGAGGGTTTATGTTTGACATTAGTTTCAGCAGCCGCATTGTTGTCTGCTTGTGTCTGACCGTCTCGAGTATCTCTACTGAACCCCGCTGGTGGAATGAAAGGCGAGAAAAAAAAGTTCCTGTCGTTTGGATATGAGACCAGTGGTCTTGAAGCAGGCACCATGATGGGAGCTCCTTCCCCAAGTTTGCTGCGATCGCTTGTCTTTGGACCAGGCCGTGAATGCGATCTGCTGTACCCCTTTCTGGCGACTCCTTTGGTAGAGAGCAGTTTTCGAGGATTGTCTGGAGTTGATGCAAGTGATACTTGCAGCTTGTCATGATCTTGAGGCAAGGGGTTGTGGCTGAGATGGCCATCCCGCTTCACCTGCCCATGATGACTGAATTGCCTGCCGTGTCCATCTGATACCGGTCTCGTGTTTGAGTTATCCTGTGGTTTATCTTGCCTCTGATCTTTCGTCACAGGTCTTGACGGCAACATAGTGACAACATGAAGAGCCCTGGCTCACAAGCGTGCTGATGATGAAGACTTGTTTTTGCTAGCAGAGTCTACATATGATAACTAGTCGTCTTTCTCCTCAAACAGCAGAGGTTGGTTGCCCCAGTCTATCCAAAATAGACGTTGTCGGGTCGATGCAAGAAGACGGAGAGACGACATCCCAGAGCCACAGCGGCCGGTGTGCCTTCTCCTCTTCAAGCATGTGATGAGGACCAGTATCTGTGTTGTATGATGAATTAGCGACTGGGCAGCAGAAAAGATGGCAATAGCAACAGTGCGTCGAGTCTTGAGAATTCGTCTCAGATCTTTTCAGTTTCATTTTGATCGTCATCCTGCTCACCACAGCGGCTTCGTCATCTGCACCACACCGGAACATGGATGGAATTGTACACCACAGCCTTTGGCGCAGCTTCATGGAAACGTTGCGAGGCCGTGCTCCGGATAGTGGTGGAGGGGAAGAGTCCCCATATTTGTATCCATTGCCCCAAGCATCGATAGAAAACACGTAGTTTTGCGCGGGTAGGCACAGTTTTCTGATGCAGCCGATGGCTAAAGACGATGGATGCAGCCTTTTCCTCAAGAAGACGAAGACGCTGCATTTCCGGGTGATGCAAAGTCCAGAACCAGAAGTGGCGATTGAGCAGTCCGACCTTTTACCATAATGCTCATCATGTGACGATATTGGGTCCCGAGAAACCATGGGACGGAGATTGGAAAGATTTACTCACCAAAGATCATCTATGCCACGTCCCGGAGAGTTGCTAGATCGTAAAAGTCGATAGATTCGTTCGTACGCAAACAGACATGGAAGCGCGTTGGAGATCGACCATGTTGTTGTTTGGAGTTGGGAGGCTGGATGATAGGATAGGAGTCCTCTGTTGGTCCACCCGCTAAAAGTTGGCGGGCAGCTGAGTCGCGCCTGCACCAGGCCTGGCTGCGGTGAGGAGCTCTAGCGGTCACATCGGGAAGTCGGTGCTCGCAACCCACAGAGCTGGTGTAGAAGTTATCGAGGTCTTACGTGCAACATCATTAGCAGCATATGAACCATGGTAGATTGCCATGAATTCTGGTCGAGGGAGATACCATGATGCAAAATTGTTCTGTGCCTGGAACGTGGCGCTTAATTGGCAGGCCGGAAATCCAAAATCGATCAAGATTAATCGCCAGCTGTCAGGCACCTGATGGGCCACTCGTCCCTATGAACCCACGCCGTCCACGTCATATTGGCAGACGGCAGCTCGATATGATCACGATATTGGATGAAAAGCATACCATAAGCATCGCAAAAAAACATCTTGAAATTGTCCCTCCAGATTTTAACTTGTAACCAAAAGCTCTTATATATGGTATATGTACACACGTGTCTATTCCTTTAAATTTTCCATCAATTCCAAGCAATCAACTTTACCTCTGGCTGAGCATGTTCAATGCGCTACCTGCCAGGATGAATTTCGCTTGGTCCTTGCTGACAGCGTGCTTGGTCTTGATGCGTACTTCCTCGCCGGTCTTGTTCTTCGTGACCACCAGCGTCACCTCACCCTGGCCGCCATTCTGCAGCATGTCGTAGAGTCCTTCAGTAGCGACCTCGTCGCCGGCCCCGATCAAGTCATAATCGGCCTCGTTCGCAAATGTGAGCGGCACGACACCCTGCTTCTTCAGGTTGGTCTCGTGGATACGGGCAAAGCTCTTGGTGAGAACGATGCGTGCACCAAGGTAGCGGGGCTGCAGAGCAGCGTGCTCACGGGCACTGCCCTCACCGTAGTTGTGCTCTGCCACGACCAGCCATGGCCGGTTGGCTTCCTTCCATCGCTGACCAAGCTCAGGGATCGTGTGCTTGGAGCCATCCAGGTCGTAGGCGGCGTTGACCTCACCCGTCTCGGCGTTGGTAGCCGTGTTCAGGGTGTTGGTCGAGATGTTGGGCAAGTGACCCTTGTACTTGAGCCAAGGTCCAGCAGCAGAGATGGTGTCGGTCGTGCACTTGCCAGTGACCTTGACGAGGACCCGGAGGCCAGACAGGTCCGAGTTGGGGAAAGGCTCAAAGGGATCCAGCAGAGCAAGTCGCTCAGAGGTAGGCGAGACAGCGACAGCGACGGAAGCATCAGGCTCCTGCGACAGAGGTTGGAACTCGGGACGAGCAGGGGCGAAAGGCTGGGAAGGGATCTCGGAGCCCATGGGAGGCGTGAAGCGGAACTCCTTGCCGGAAGAAGTAGGGATCGAGTCCGTCATGGGGTTGAAAGTGGTGCTTCCAGCAAAAGCCATCGCAGTGACAATCTCGGGGGAGGCCAAGAAGTTCATGGTACCGGGGTTTCCGTCGTTGCGACCCTTGAAGTTACGGTTGTACGAAGTCAGGATAGCGTTCTTGGTACCCTTCTCCAGATCGTCCTGACGCTTCCATTGACCAATGCAGGGACCGCAGGCGTTCGAGAGCAGTGTGCCACCGGCCTCCCTGAAAGTCTCCAGAGGACCATCGCGAGCCAAAGTCTCGCGGATCTGATCACTACCTGGCGTGATGTAAAAGCTGGAAACAGGCTTGAGACCAGCTTCCATGGCCTCCTTGACCATGCCCTCGCAACGGGTCATGTCCTCATACGAGCTGTTTGTGCAGCTGCCAATAAGACCGGCGGAGAGAATTTCGGGCCACTCCTGCTCCTTGACAGTCTCCTTGAACTTGGACAAGGGGGTCGACAAATCGGGTGTGAAGGGTCCGTTGATGTGAGGCTCAAGCGTGGAAAGATCGATTGTGATGATCTCGTCGTACTTGGCTCCCTGGTCTGCTCGAAGACCAACAATGTTGGAGTACTTGGTCGCCTCGGCAGCGATGTCGTGGCGGTTCGTCGCCTCGAGGTATCGTACGTGAGCATTGTTGAAGGGGAAAATGGACGTTGTCGCGCCAACCTCGGCTGGAATTACAAATTGTCAGCGTCCTTGTCTCTAAGCATTTCCATACGCCAGCACAAATACTCACCTCCCATGTTGGTGACGGTAGCCATGCCGGTACAGCTCAGGGTATCAACGCCAGATCCAAAGTATTCAATGATGAAACCTGTGCCTCCTCGGACAGTGAGCTGACCTGCCAGATTCAGGATAATATCCTTTGGCGAGGCCCAGCCGTTGAGCTTGCCCTTCAGTTCGACACCAAGCACGCGGGGGGCCTTGAGCTCCCAGGGTGCTCCGACGAGCGCCTCGACGGCATCGGCACCTCCAACACCGATGGTCACGGTACACAGACCACCAGCGTTGGGGGAGTGACTGTCGGTACCCAGCATCATCTGTCCAGGAGCAGCGTAGTTCTCCAATACACTCTGGTGAATGATACCGGCACCAGGCGGCCAGAAATCAATACCGTACTTCTTGGCAGCCGACTCGAGGAAGTCGAACACCTCCTTGTTGGTCTGGATACCAGCCTCCAAGTCCTCCTTGGCGCCACGCTCACCGACGATCAAGTGATCGCAGTGAATGCTGGCCGGTATCGCAGTCCGGGGAAGGCCACAGGTCATGAACTGTAGGATGGCCATCTGTGCAGAGGCATCTTGCATGTTGACCCGATCGGGCTTGAGCTTGAGGTTGGCGTTACCGCGGACATTGCGGCCGCCATCCGTGTTCGTCAAGAGCGACTCCTCGACATTGTCCAAGTGACTGTAGACGATCTTCTCGGCGAGAGTCAGAGGGGTTGCCTTTCCGAGGACCTCCTTGACTTTTTCGTAATTCTTGAGTAGCTTCAAGTAGGGCGGCGTTCTCGGGTTCGATGAGTCGAAAGTGGGTGTCGCAAAAGAGCGTCTCTGGGTGAGACGGCTCGTCGCAAAGCGCTGCAAAAACACCAGTGTTAGAAGGATGCTCGGAAATCAGATCGGCCATGGAACACAGCGGTTTCGCGGGGGGTGCGACCTACGCTGAACGCCGGTCCGCGACGACACGCAAGCTCAACTGCCCTCATGCTTGCCAATTGACCTCCCAGAAAGGAAATCTGGAGATTCGAGAGCCGCCGGAAGAGTCGCGATTATCCTATCGTCGAAAAAGTGACGCTGGTGAAATTTTTGTGATTGAAAACGTCCTCTCACTGATTGGCTCCAAAGTTTAACACTGGAGCCGGCATCGGCCGCTGTCCAGCAAGGGGGGCTCAAAGCCAAGGCGAATCTGGGGTAAGCTTTCGTTCCTGGCGTACACTACAGGACTGTACTACCGAGCCTGTATTCGCTAAATTGAGATGCTTCTGAACACAACCTACATGAGTTTCTCGCCCTGCACCGAGTTCTGATGATCGAGTGAGCCGCTTAGCGGACTCGTACTTGCGACAAACGACATCGCAGTAGTCCTCGAAATCCCATTACCTAAGGATGGAATCTGACTCATAATTTCGGATCCGGGTAACCATACTGGTATCATTGCCGGCAACACTGTGAGCGTGCCCGGCACGATTTCGAGGCGATTATGGAGTCGTCAATTGAGCACCTTCATGTCAGGATGCATCACTTTCCCAGCAGAAATTGACGACTAATTGCAAATCGGACTATGCCTTTCTTTTTCCTCCCACAATGATTACTGTGAGGAGTGATTGTACTCCCAGGCAACGGCGAAAACTTTGAGGGAGCCTTACTGTATTGTGCTTGAATTTCCAGATAGAATTCGGGGACGTCAAATACGAGTCTGAGTCTCTCTACCGAAGGAGCGACCAACTGTGATAAATGCATACGAACGTCTATTGACAAGATGTTCTCCCACTCAACTGTCGACTGAAGGTCTGAGAACTGAGAAGCAATGATCCATGGCAAAGCATGCCGAGAGCAGAATTCCTATTCTTGGACCATATATGTAAGCCCAATTCTGGGAAGCATCATGAATCTTTTCAATCACTTTCTGAGTGAGAAATATTCAGATTGCTTTCTTGTACAACTTCCTATGCCAAACACGTAGCATTGTGCCCAGTCCATACTGAACAAATGAATTGCTGCGGAAAAAAACAATAACAAGCGAGTGAATTTTCGTGTGTTCGAAAGAAAGTAATGGGCAGAGCCAACTTTCCCATGCTGCAACAGAATCGCGATCATATACAAAAGCCATCCCCATATTACCGGATCGATACACAGCACATGCAGCCTGTCGTTGGTTTTGTTCCGATAGGGCTTACACGTTATCTTCAGCTGTCTTCAGCTACTATAATACCATTCAAGCCGGGACGCTGTCTCAGATATAGCGTTCTTGACATTTAGAAAATGCGATACGATAAAATGTAGCCATGGCAAAAAAGAAGAAGCGAAAAAGAATCGGTCGGCCTATTGAGGACCGTATGATTGGTGGCAAGAACTGCTCGTTCTTGCCCACTACTGGAGTCGAACCAATTGCCTCCTCATTACTAGTGAGGCGCTCTACCGATGAGCCAAGCGGGCTTTACTGCTGTTGTGGATCCTGAACAAGTTATCGCATGTTAAGTACAAGATAGCAAGTGGGCAAGGTCGTCCAAATAGAGGTGGATTGGAACTCGTCTCGGTAACAAACCGGGACCTGTTAATCACCGAATAGTAGTTCAAGTCACCAACAATCGGCCATGCTTGTCAGATGGCTCATGCGACTGTTGGCCGAGGACGGGGGTAGTCTTGTAAGAAATTTTGCTTCTAGAAAGCGACCATCTGAAGTCTCACAAGACCGGCCTGAAATCTTTAGCAACTTGCTTACTAGGATTCGGTATGCAGCACTACAGAATCCGCAAAAGAGTACGAAAAAGAAAGATTTGAGTCATTGCAAAGGAGAGCGCACGGAACCAACCAAAGGACGACTCGAGAATGCGCCGGCGTTACGAATGCAGGTGCTAGAGCAAAGTCAAGGGCGCCTAATCTTCTGTTGCCGAAAAGGCCGGTTGGGATTTTTCTTTCCTTTTTAGTGTTGTTCCTGCATAAGGTCGGCGCCTGGCATATCGCGTTGTTGGAGCACAGCCAACGAAAAAAAGCAATCCAGCATGAATATGCTCAATCAGAGCTGAAAAACGCCGAGAATGGCAATGAGGTGCTTAGCAACTGGTGATGCGGAGACGCCAATGGCATCATTGCCAACTCATTGGGGCCACGCATATCCAGTCGATATATTTACTCCATTGAACAACAACTCTGTGGCTGCGGAAAACGGGCGGTAATAAGGGAATCGGTGATGGATGGAGTCTCTGATGCCCACCTGCAACTGGCGCTTCAGCTCGTTTAAAAACATGAGGGGTTTTCGTGCCAAGCCCGCAGGTCGTTGGTTTGTTTTGTGAGGATTTCCAACGTCATAGACCGCAGACGATGATCCTTTCCCCTATCGCGAGCAGAAATCCGTCGACGATCCTCATGTCGGAACTTGCCTTGGGCGGTTGGGCGGGAGAATCACAGATGTGCCCCATCGTCTAGAACTGTCCATGTTCCAGCCGTGGCCGCGGGTCGATGCAGCGGATCAGATCGCCTTTCTGCTGCCAGGTGCATCCAATCACATAGAGAAATTGGCTTATGCGATTCATGGGAAGTGGGATGATTTGGTGAGTGGGTTCCGTCGGCACGATCTCAAAGATATCCTCTGCGCTCCTCCGTCTGAACTTTGAAGTGATAGGACTTTGCCTAGCATCGAGGACGGAAGTCAGGACGGCCGGCGGTCCCTGAAAGTGGCCTCCCGGTCATCTTATGTTTGACCAAAGCCAACATCCTGTGCGTTGGTGACGAAGTGCGCCCAATCCGGGAATATAGCGGATCGCCTGATGGGACAGCCCTAACCAAGGTTGATAGCGTTCTTTGCTAGCTAGCTCAACGGCCCGTATCAGGTTCACGATGTCAGGGCATCCGCGCGCTACTATACGCCGCGCCTCTCCTCAGTTGGCCGGTACAGCCGCACGGAGGCGCCGACTTGTTTATAGAGTCCACTTGCAATCTCTGGTGCCTTGTTATCGCTGCATGCCCCGGACCAGTATACATGGGTCTCTTGGCAAAAGGACTGCGTCAACGTCCCGCTAAGTCTTGCCGCGACCAATGGGTAGCTGAACATCAAGCTTGGTATTCCGAATGCTGATCTACGGGTATGTGGGTGAGGCTTGCAGATGCTAGCACACAAGGCTTTTGCTTTGCGATTTTAGTCTGATGTCAGAGGAATCAATTTTTAGAAGTACGTACGATGTCGGCCGTTTGGGTGTGTCGAGATGCTTTCTCGTTTTCTCTTATACACTCTTTTGCTGCTTTCTGTCTCGTAGACGGGCATCGTCGTTTGTTCACACACTCCTCGCCTTGAGCGTACTCACATTCTTTTCACGGCCACCGCTCGAATGGTTGGCACTGTCATTCACTAAGCCAGTAGCTTCTCTACACTCATTATTCTTCATACTACTATATCCACTCTTTCGACAAGATGTATTTCCAGACTTCGGCGCACTTGTGTGGTCTTCTAGGCCTGGCGGCGGTCTCCCACGGTCTCTTGCTACAGCCCGCAAATATCCAAGCAAGTTTACTTGCAAACTATGACTACGTGATCGTCGGTGCTGGTCCGGCTGGTCTCGTGCTCGCCAACCGCCTCAGTGAGGACACCAGTATCAATGTCCTTGTTCTCGAGGCCGGTCCTATGGACACTAGAGACGCCAGCATCACATTACCTTCTGGCGTCGGATCTCTAGTCGGTTCGGAATATGACTGGAACTTGACCACAGTGGCTCAGACTGCTTTGGATGGAAACACTCGCCCGTTGGCGCAGGGACACGCTGTCGCCGGCGCGACTATCATGAACGGCATGATCTGGACGCGAGGTACACAGGCCGACTATAATGCATGGGAAACGCTCGGCAATGATGGCTGGGGTTGGGACGATATGCAGCCATACTTCCAGAGAGTGGAAAAATACACCAACAACTTGGCCAGCGCGGAAGGTCTTGATGTGACTATTACCCCGGACACTTCCATCTACGGAGCCAGCGGCTCTGTTCAAGTTGGCTATTCCGAGTACTACTACAGTCCCTTCAGTAAGATTGGCCGAATTCCAACTGTCACATTCGCATTATACTGACTATTATTTCCAGGCAGCTTCATCGAAGGAAACATGGACTTGGGTCTGGACTTGGTCAACGACACCAACGCTGGTACTACCAACGTTGGCGTCACTGTCCCCCCAGTGAGCGTGGCCGCCTCGACTCAGACTCGTAGCGATGCTCGTGCCTCCTATCTCGACGGTGTCATCGACAGATCCAACCTGCACATTGCACCGGAGCAGCAAGTCACCAGGGTCATCCTCACCTCGGGCGCAGGATCCGCCGACCCGGTCGCCGAGGGTGTCGAGTTTACCGGCGCCTCTGGAGCATTGAGCATCAACGCCACTCGCGAAGTCATCCTGGCGGCTGGCGCTGTCTGGACTCCGGCACTCATGCAGGTCTCCGGTCTTGGACCGACTGCAGTTCTTCAGAACCTCGGAATCGAGACTATTGTCGATCTTCCTGGTGTTGGTAACAACCTGCACGATCACGGCATGATTGATCCCGACTACGCATGTAAGTCTTGCGTCTAATGAATGACTTTGTGAACGATATAGTAAACTAACCTCGTCAAGACTCGAACCCCACTGTCTTCACCAAGAACGACCTCACCGGTGATGCCATGACGCAAGCTCAGCAGGAGTACGCCAACAACCGGACCGGTCCCTTGACGGCGACGCTCATCGAGTCCGTTGCCTACATGGCCCTGTCTACCTTGAACGCTGATTCCCAGTCGATCCTCAGCGGACTGTCTTCTGCTGACCCCAACACGTACCTCCCCTCTGACACACCCACCGAGGTCCGAACCGGCTATGCCGCCCAGTACTCTGCCATCGTCGAGTCCCTGGGCAGCGCGACCGAGGGCTCCGTCGAGATCATGGCCAACTCGATCGGCACGATCCAGGTGACCTCGCAGCGGCCGCTGTCCCGCGGCTACGTGCGCCCGGCATCGGCCAGCCTGCTCGACGGCGTCCAGGTCGACCCGCGCTGGGGCGCGCACCCCTTCGACAAGGACATCCTCGTCATGGGCCTCGAGTGGGTGTCGCGGCTGATCCAGACGACGCCCATGGCGCAGCTGCAGCCCAACCCCAACGCCGCCCTCACCTCGGGCGACCAGTCGCAGCTCATGGGCGTCGTCAACGCCGAGCTCGGTACCGAGTTTCACCCCTGCGGCACCGCCGCCATGCTGCCCCGCGAGAGCGGCGGCGTCGTCGACACCAACCTCAACGTCTACGGCGTCAGCAACCTGCGCGTCGTCAACTCGGCCATCATCCCCCTGATCCCCAGCGCGCACTTGCAGGCTGTCGTGTACGCCATTGCCGAGAAGGTCAGTCGACAATTGCCCCCTCTTAATCAATATTATCTTTAGAGCGTGTACTAACATGGCCGAATCAGGCTGCCGATACCATTATTGCTGCACAAAACGAGAACAACGACGCCACGACCACCACCACCACTGCTGCGACTCGTGACCAGAACGCATCGCCTCTCAAGTCCATTGTGTCGGATGTCATGGATGCCATGCCCACACTCCCAATTTCCTTTTAGATACCAAACATGGCGAAATATCGGTTGATTTAAGGGAGTAAAACATATAGACACTGTATTCTTATTGTTAATTTTAAGTAACGAGTAAGAGAGGAGAAGAAGTACAAAAAGCTTATCATCAAAGAAGCCGGTCAAGGGTGATTAGACGATGGCCCAATGCCCACAGATGATCATCTTCAACCTGACCTTGGAAAGAGGAATTGAAGAAATCACACAAGATATACCTTCTCTACCAGAGGTAACAATAAACGTTCAAAACTTTAAACTTTTCCCCGGAATGATGTCTCAGTGTTGTGATAAAGATATGTTCCTCCTTCCCGTTTCATTTCGTATTATGATCCTAAATGTACAAGTCTGAAAATAAACAAGTCGCAACGCTTCTCAACAAAACAATTCTTTGCCGGCAACACAAGTACAGATGACATCGACTACCTAATTCGGTGAATCCCAGTTTCCAAGCACCGAGTTGTAGTGATTAAAAAAACCGCGCGGATCGTACTTGGCCTTGAGCCCCGCGAGGCGCTCCTGCCGCCAGGGCTCATAGCCGTACTGGGCGCGCAGAGGCTCGTCGCCGCGCGCATAATTCATGTAGACGGACTCGACGGGGTAGCCCGAGTGCTCTGGATCCCAGAGCTGCTCGCGCCAGCCGGCGGCCCAGTCCTGCCACGCCGGGGCGGCGGCGGCGTCCCGGTACGTGCCCTGGAGCAGCATCATAATGTTGCCGTATTCGCGGTTGCCAAAAGCCGCGGCGTCGGCGTCGGCGGCCAGGACCGCCTGCTGCGCGAAGACCTCGTACAGCAGGATGGAGGCGGCCGCGAGCGGGTTCGCCTGGACAAAGGCGACGTACGAGTCTATCAGGGCGCGCTGCTGCGCAATGTCGAACAGCTTCGTGTTGACCGTGTACACGTCGTAGTTGAGGCCCTCGGTGCAGGCGTGGACGATGGCGCCGTGCCCAGCTGCAGTCGGGACCTGGGGCCACGGCACCATGGTCTCGTTCTTGGTGAGCTGTTGGATGCCGGTCTCATTGTTTGACGAAAAGCGGTCGGCGAAGGCCTGGCCTTCTTCTAGACTTCCGTGGTGTACAATGTTCAGCATAATACCGGGCTAGCGAGGTCCGTTAGTACTATGATCTTGGGCTGATTTCCTCCCGAGTAGGTATCTTACAATGCCGGTCGTTTGATTGTATATCACGAAGAAGTCCATAGAGAGACCCGGGTTCTGGTCAGGGATAAGCTCGTTGATGCCACACAAAACTCCCTCAAGGGAGTCAATGGTGAAAGTCATGTCGCCATTGTAGTTCATGCCGTCATTCTGCTGAGGAAAGGTGTCGAATGTATACTCGAGGACGATGCCAAAGTTGTGACCGGCGCCGCGCATGGCCCAGAACAGATCTTCGTTCTCGTCGGCGGTCACATCGACAATGGTGCCGTTCCATAATGCCACCCGCAGCTTGCTGATGACATCAATGATGAGTCCGTATTCACCTTGTAGCCGGCTGTGTCCGCCCCCTATGCTGGCACCTCCGACACCGACACACGGACACGAACCAAGGGCTAAGATGAGACTATCGTTAGTACATGTCGTGAATTCGATGGATTCCACCGCAAAGTGGCATACGTTTGAAAAAAAGAGTGCGAAAAGAACAAATCGCAAATATTTAGAAGCACTTACGTAGTTCTCGTTGAGCATTATAAGCCACTGGATAGACATCTCCAAAGATGGCTCCACCACCAGCAGTGATTGTATTGTCATCATTCAACATTATGTGATTGAACTTCTCCATGTTGATCACCACGGCATCTCGTACAGTCTCGAAAGTGAGAGTGTTTCCATGGCCTCCACATTGCGCCAAGAAGGAGATGTTGTGCTGGGTCAAGTATTGAAGCTAGAGAGATAGATCAGTCAGCTGGAACCAATCGAAGAATGGGCTCAGTAGACTTACACCGATGGTGATATCCTGTTCCGTGGCCGGAAGAAAGGCAACGCTGTACGTCGGGGCGCTCCAGAGAGACCAACGGGATGTGTCATTCTCCCATGAAGCGTCGTTGGGATACACGACTTCGGCCTCGGACGAAAGTGTGAGGTTCCAAGTAGTTGCTCTCGTTTCGAGAAATTTCACAAGAGCATCACCGCTGCTGGTGTGCATCGTTGGCACGGCCGAGACCGCCGACACGACGGCCAGGACGCCAATGGCGACGTTGGAAAGCATGATGGGATAACGAGAGAATTGCTCACTCTTTCAATCGCGGGTTTTCAGGTAAGTTAAATGGTATGTACATATTATTCATCCGTGAATCTGCGCTGCCCTCCTTTGACGTCTTATATCCAAGCCCCAGAACCAGTGCCGCCCACGATCTCACGACATTTTAGAAAAAAGGCGCCTCAGCACAAGAGTCACCGAGACCACTTTCGGGTTCTTGCGGGCAGAATCCTTCGATTCGAGCCATTACGAGAAGAAAGTTTTCGACGGCTGTCAGATTTCAAGCCACGATTGTGCCCGATAAAAGTGATCCTACCACGATGTCGATGTAGAAGAGGATCTCAACTGGTGATATGTCTCTGACACACTCCAAATCTGTTGAGGTAGAGAGGCAGGGAAGCCATCAGCGTGGCTGACAGGACGGCTGTGAACTAGATAGGATTTGGGTAATATGAAGCTGTACTGAACGCAATAGTGAGAGTGCACCCCTATACCTAGTCGTACTATTACAATGTATTTCGAATTCCAGGGGTAGGGGACCAGGGCCTAGGTTTCCCGATTCACGCCCCCCGCGCATAGAGCTCAGCGTGTTTACGGTACCCGAAACCCTATTCGTAGGCGGATTTATCATGCTAAACCCGCCTCCGAGAGAATGGGGATTAGCACTACAACGCCCTACACCCACCTAACGCCGTGGAACTCCCGCTGCGCAAACCATATCCCTTTTTGCATACTTCGTACACTCGAACACCACAGACGGTCAAGGACCACCACTGATGGCTGGAAATCGCGACGGAGCTGCATGTAAGACAGACGGGACTGCGGCTGAGCACTTTCGGCTTTTGCATGGCTTGCATGGCTGTACCCAAAGTCCCGATGCTACGTCATGAGACGGTGGCACAGCACAGCGACTGAGAGACCATAACGCCCGCGATAACGATACATGATTCGTCAGAATCCAGGAATGCTGTTCGTTGTGTAAGTCAACTGCCTGGGGTATTCATCCGCCTCAAAGGAATCGACAATTGACTCTTTAAAGGGACGGAATTTGGTTTCCTTGGCAATTAGATACTCTTCACATCTCTCCCCATGAACACAATTTCATCTCATCCTCCTCGTCCTCGTGAATACAGTCCTACAGCAAATATTTCAACCACAGCCGTTTTCACACCATTACCATGCCTCCCAGCGTCTTGAAACCAAATGTTGCTACAGGCTTCGGCCTCATGGGCATGACCTGGCGTCCACAACATACACCCGACAAGCAGGCCTTTGCGGCCATGAAGAAGGCTATTGCCCAGGGCGCCACCTTTTGGTCGAGCGCCGACTACTACGGCATGCCGGAGCCCACGGCCGGCCTCTCCCTGATCCGGCGCTACTTTGAGGCCCACCCAGAGGATGCCGACAAGGTCACCCTCTTCATCAAGGGTTGCGTCGACCCCAAGACTATGCAGCCCAAGAACAAGCGGGACGAGGTCTTGGCCAGCGCCCAGGTCTGCCTCGACAAGCTCGGCGGCGCCAAGAAGATCGACATCTTTGGTCCGACCCGCCAGGACCCCTCCGTCCCGCTGGAGGAGACTCTCGGCGCCGTCGGGGAGCTCGTCGCCGCCGGCAAGGTTGGGGGCCTGGGAATCAGCGAGGCCGCCGCCAAGACTATTGAGAAGGCCAACGCCGTCTACCCCCTCAGCCTGGTCGAGGTCGAATTCTCTCTCTGGACTCCCGACCTGCTCTCCAACGGCGTGGCAGCTACTGCCAAGAAGCTCGACATTCCCCTTGTCGCATACTCACCGCTGGGTCGGGGCTTTCTTACAGGCCAAGTCAAGTCTCTGGATGATATCCCAGAGGGAGATATCAGGCGCCGTTTTGACCGGTTCCAGCCCCAGGTATGAAAAAGATCTGACTTATATGGATACCCGCTGAAGGATATACTTTGCTGACATTACAACTCGTCTGTAGAACTTCAACAAGAACTTGGAGCTGGTGGACAAGCTGAATGCATTCGCTGACAAGATGAATGTCACCCCGGCCCAGCTCGCCCTGGCCTGGATCCGTGCCACGGCCAACTCGGAGCAGGCAGGCACCATCATTCCCATCCCCGGCGCGACGTCACCGGGACGTGTCGAGGAGAACACCACAGTCGTCACCCTCTCGCCGCAGAATAAGGCCGAGCTTGACGAGATCCTCGCCTCGTTCAAGATTCAAGGTGGCAGGTACAATAAGCACCTTGAGCATCTTCTGTGGCAGTAGAGTGGATTACCTACCGCCATCACATGTAACTCGATAGACGCTTTATGAAAAGATAGAAGTTATGATACCAAGACTGTGATTACGTTGCGCAGCAAACATGGATGGTGAATATTCCATGAAGCCACGCGCAAGTCAATAATTATCCTTGATGTAAGTGGTATCGTTGCCTGTGTAACAGAACATGCATACATTGCTAGTTTGGAACTGTCACTTGTACTCACATTTCAAACACTTGACTGCCCAGTCCTATTTCGATATATTTTCCCAAGCCCTCTCCCGCTCACATTTTGGCTCACAAGCTGACAACCATCTTGGCACCGCTGACACCCACAGGGTACTTGGCCAACCCGACATCAATAGCATCCCACCCCTTCCCCAACACCTCGACCCTGACCGGCAAAGTGTACTTGCCCTCGTCCACCAGCCGGGCCAGATACGGCATGGCCTCTCCCTCGGCGTCCAGGAAATCCTGCCCGCCTACCAGCGTCCCCTCGACACCCGCGGGAAATGTAGCAGGCGGCCCCGTGACCACGGCGGCGCAGAGCCGAGGCCCCTCGTCCCGCAGCGCGGCGTACACGGTTGGGGAAGATATGCCCACGCCGACCGCGTCGATGATGGCGTCGAAGCCGGCACCGTCGGGTATCGCGGCCTTGAGCGCCGCGCTGTCGTCCTGCGCGCTGCGGTCTAAACACTCGGACGCGCCTAGGGTTTTCAAATGCGTGTGGTGCTGGGTCGAGCTGGTCGCCACAATGTGTATAGAGGGAAGGGCAAGGCGTAAAAGCTGGATGGCTGCTGAGCCGACGGAGGAGCTGCCGCCTAGGACGAGTACCGATTTCGGTACGTTGCTGTCCGTAATCTTCGAGAGTCCCGGGAGTTGGATCTTGAGACCGACTCGGATCGTGGCCGCCGCGGTGAGGTATGCGATGCTGGAGGCGCTGTTAGTTCTAGTTTCGGTGCAGGCGTTTGAAAGACCCATGATATCATGTCACTCACGGCAACGACACAGCCTCCTCCCAGCTCAGCTTCGCAGGCTTCCTCGCGACATAGTTCTCGGGCACCGTATAGACCTCTGCCCAGGAGCCCTTGCCGATAATACCATTGGCATAGCTGATGACCTCGTCCCCAGCCTTAAACGCCGCCACGCTGCTCCCTACGGACTCGACGATGCCGGCACCATCGATGCCCAGCACGGCCGGCCACGATGGCACCGTCGCGCCGAACTGGAGGTTCTTCCAGTCGATGGGGTTGACGGCGACAGCTTTCGGCCGGATGCATACCTCTTTGGGGCCCGGCGTTGGCTTGGGCACCGTGACAAGCGAGGACGGTCCGCCCTGCTTGGCCGTTTGGTATTGTTGAATAGTCGACATGATCTAAAGTCCTGAAAATGTACTGGTGCTCTTGAATTCGAGCGGTGTCACGTTGCTGACAACCTGGGGAATACTCTGGGTGTTTGGCTATGTAAGTCTGAATTGGTTCGGAAAGTTCTTGGCAGGAACGCCTCGATTCTCACAGCTTGAATGTTTAAATACCCGACAGAAGTGCGTGTACTCATTCGGAAGAGTACTGGACGCCAATTGATCGATGTAGACAGCGTGCCACGAAAGTGTGACATGGTGCAATTTGTGCATTGTGTAATGCACAGAGTACCTAATCGTGGAATGCTCGGGAAGAAACAAGCAGCATTGTGTTTCGGAAAGCGAAACAATCAGCTGTATGGTCCAAGTCTTACAGCCACCGGGAGCTGAACGACCAAAAGTCCCCTTGTGGCGCATCAAGGCTATGCAGTCAGAACTCTAAATCTGATAAAGCATTGGAATATCGAGCGTAGCTTACGCTTTCAGTTTGCGAGTAAAGCAAGTGACAAATAGATCTATTATCACACGTCATCTTCTAACGAGGTGGGGGATGAGTTGAGCATACACCAGTTTCCATTCTACTGCAGCAGGGCGCATCGAGGCGGCTTCGATTCGACTGACAAAAGAAACATGATTAAACATCCATTCACAAGAAAAACGCGGTATATTGAGGAGACGAGATTTACAACCAATCATTGTTTAGAATAGATTAGGAAATGCAATCACTTGCTCTATCCAAATATCGAAGGACCACGCTATAACGAATGTGTATATGGAAAAAGGCCACCCTAAGAGTTCTATTCTGATTTAGAAAAGTTCAAAGTCATTCCAGACAGGACACGCTTATTTCTTCAGGAAACCAATCGTCTTCCACACGTGAATGTATCTTCTGATGACCTCTTCGCTAACTGGACCAACAGCAGCGAGAGTTGGCGAATCTTTAAGCGTCTTGCGCGCATCCATCACAAGCCCCCCGCAGGACATGCGCTTATAGTTGCTACCCAGGAAGTCTGCCAGAGTCGATGCTGGATTGTCGCGCTGCGGTGCAGCCTTGACTCGCTCGGTCCACTCCTCTAGTGGTATCATATTGGCTTTGGGAATACCTAGAGCGTCGGCAATGATTGCATTGACTTCGGTCCATGGTCGGCCTACAGGATTCTCGATTTGGTACACCGGATGAGGATTTCTATCAGACAGAACCAGATCGCAAAGTGTACCAGCGATCTCATTGACTGGAGTCCAGTAGACTGTTCCGTCGACATCGGGCAAGGCGTTCAACGTTTGCGACGACTTGATCAAGAAGCCAAAGTGCTCCATCGGATTCCAGTAGCCACTGACACTGGAACCAGCAATCTGACCCAGTCGCACAGTCATGGGGCGGAAAAGTTCTGGATGCTTGTGTAGCGTCTCGTCCAGCATGCGCTCACAGCCCCATTTGGCCTCTGCGTAGCCCACTGGCAGAAGCGCGTCAATGTTGACCCTGTCCTCGGGCACAATTGTCTTCTTGCCTTCTTTGAAGGTCTTCTCACTCTGATCGTAGTTGCCGACGACGCTGATTGATGAGACCAGCTGAAAGCCAAAGCGGAAGCCCTTTGGCCGTTGTGCAGTGACTGCGCATGCTAGGTCGATGAGGTTTCGCATTACGGCAAATTGTGCCTCGAAACCTGCCAAAGGCCGCTTCACACTCATGGGCCACGCCTGATGGACCACATGAGTGACAGATGCCACGAGTCTGTCGTACTGGTTCTCGGATAGGCCTAGCATAGGCTTCGAGGTATCTGCTTGAAGTACCTCGAGTTTGGAGAGGAGAGTATCGGGGAAATGAACACCCTTGTCTTTCATGGCCTTTTTCTGGCGTTCAAAGGCCTCGGCTCGATTAGCACGATTGAGACACACGACGGTTTTCACGTCGGGGAGATGTGCCAACTTGAAGGCGAGATGACCACCGAGACTGCCAGATGCACCTGTGACAAGCACAACCTTTTCGCTATTACCGGTAATCGATTTGTGGGAAGAGGGACTGGGCGCAGAGAAGCCTGCCGTGTATTTCTCAACGTATTCGTCAATCGTCTTCTTTCGAGCCTTGTCCATTTCTGAAAGCTCTCGAGGAGGAATGGCCTTCATGCTGGCGACGGAGTCGTCATTTTCGATAGTGCTTACTGCTGGGGGTTCAGCCATGGTTGACACAAGATCTTGAGATGTGCCTACCAGCGTTTGTTTGAGGTCGGCCACCGTGGGACACTCGAGAAAGAGGGACTCGTGCTGGATGTCCAGATCAAGCTCGTCTCGGAACCGACTGACGATGACAAGAGACAAAAGGGAGTCGACTCCAGCATCGCCAAAATTGGTATCATCAGTGAGGTCCTCAATTGCGACTCCACTTTCTTCCGATATGATCTCCAGAGCACGCTTGAAGTCCACCTTCGATATTGTCTCTTCGGCATTCACTTCGGTAAAGGGAGTTGTAGCTCCAGTGGCCTCTTCAGTAGTGCTGTCCGTCTCTGGAGTCATTACTGTTCCGCCTGAAACTCCATTTAAGGTATCCGATATGACAGCTCCCGATTGACCTCCAGCCAAGTAGCGCTTGAGATCTCCGACGGTGGGGTATTCGTAAAACAATGCGTTGATGTCGAGGTCCATATCGAGCTCCTCCTGGAAGCGTGCCGATATCGTCAACCCAAGAAGGGAGTCGATACCAACATCACCAAAGACAGTGCCGTCGGTAAGATCATCGACCGCAATACCGCTCTCTTCCGCGATGATAGCCAAGGCCTGTTCGGCCTTGAGTGAGGTCGCCGGCTGGGATCTGGGCTCATTGTGCTTCTGCTGCTTTGCAGTATCCAGTGCCTTGGAAAGCGCCGGTGCGGTAACCTCTTTCTTCACAGTGGCTTTCTGTTGTGGCTGCTGAGTCTTGGCCTTTTCCTTGCTCTCTGCTGAGAGAATGACCCTCAAGACGCGTCTCGGTACCCGTTGCATCTGTGCAATGACATTAGCGTACCGCTTCAACCTATAGCTATGGTGAACTAGTAGAACTTACCGCAAATTGTCCAAAGTGCGCAACAACTCGATCACCCTCCATGATCACGATCTCACCCTGCCACAGATGATCCTTGCCCTCAATCATGCGCGAGTATGTAGTGTACTCCTTGGCGAAGTCCAGAGGCTCAAACATCTGGAACGACCCCCAGCCATGGTTTACAAAAACGTCTCGATCAAGATCGTTGTTGTCATTACAGTTCATGGCAAATCCGGAGGACCACGTCAGGGAGTCAAGCAGTCCAGGGTGGGTGTGGAAGTCTCCCTCCTTGTGGAAAGTGCTGAAGTTGAGACGACTCATCGATTCCAGCGTCTTGCTGTTGAGAATCATCTCATCCACAGCTCTGTACTCATCATGGAATCGAGCGAGAGGTCGAATGGCTCTATACGCCATAGGCCGATTGAAGCGAGCCGTATCGCCCGAAACAATACCCGCCCGCAAGACCCCCATCTTTTGTTTCACGTCGGCCACATCCTTCTGGAGCTTCTCTCGCATGCTTCCATCGGTAAAATGCACTGTACAGTGGGAATGTTCCTGGAGTTTCTTCTGATGATCGAACGTCATGAACTTTATTGACACCATTTTCTTGGAGAAGTCAGCATCGGCATGAGCTTGGAGACGCTGCTCAGGGTCATCGGCTCGCAGAATCAGAGCCTTCAAAATAGTCATATCGGCAACCTGGAGGACCGTGTTGCCTTTGATCTCCGGACCGTAACGCCCAAGCAGGTAATCACTTAAGCTCAAAGCCATCTCCGCATAGACGGCTGGAGTGCAGAGAGGCTTTCCATCAACTTCGTGGCCTTCTACCAGCGGACGAAAGTCTTTGCGCGTCACGTCTGCCTCCACGACCATATGCGCAGCTTTGGAGTCGCCCGTCTCTTTGATGACGCGGTGTATAGTTGTACTCTTGAGCTGTGAAGACTCTTTGATCACCTTAGGTGCATCACCCTTGGTCAATGACCAATTGTTGACGTACTGAATCCAGTATGGCTTCAGGTCCCAGCTGTACGCTGGCATTGGGAGGACCTTGTGCGAGGCTGTGAAGTCCGACTGGTACGCAGGCCACTGGATACTGGCGCCCGCAGTGTATAGAGCCTTCAAGTTGTTGGTGAGCACCTGGAAAGTAGATCGGCCTCTCTGCAGCGATGCTAGCGAGGTTATCTTCGTGCCAAGAACTGCCTTTACCATACCCGCGACAGCCGGATGAGGGCCGATTTCAAGCACAGTGCTCTCGTCAGTCATGATATGGTGACTGTTGGCTGCCAAAAGTGCCCGCTGCATGTTGACTGGCTCTCTCGTATGACGGGCCAGATATTCCGGTCCGAACTTTTCAAAACCATCGATGATGCTGCCGTCCAGGGGGCAAATGACTGGTACTTTGGCCTCGTGGAACGTTGCTCCGTTGGCCAGCTCCTGGAAATCGTCCAAAATTGGATCAACTTGAGACGAGTGGAAAGCGTACGGGACCTTGAGCAACGTCGTCTTCATTCCAGCGTTGGTAAGCGTGGTTTTGAACCTGGAAACCTCATCGTTGAGGCCAGCCAGCACCGTCTCGACTGGGGAGTTGATACAAGCAGTCTCATATTTCACCCTTTTCAGGACATTGGCGATCTCATTGGTCGATGCCTTGACGACCAGCATGGAGTGCGTGTCGCGGGTGCATTTTTCTTGGAGCATCTTGGCCCTCGACCCAACGAGGTAGACCATGTCAGCATCGGAGAGAACACCAGCAACATTGAGCGCGGCGTACTCTCCTAAGCTGTGTCCAACAACGGCAACTGGCAAAATGTTCCATGATGCCCATAGCTTGCTGAGCGACACTTGCATACAAACGCTGGCCAACTGAACGACGACAGGGTTAAAGATGCCGACATCCGTCTCAGTGGATTCGATGAAGGGCAAGATCGTCGGGAAACCTAGGCTTTGCGCAATGCGATCTAGGCGACGCATCTCGATTTGGAAAATCGTGAAGCTCTGAAAAAGCTCCTTTGCCATGCCTGGATATTGAGCGCCCTGCCCGGTGAATGTGAAGATGATCTTGGGGGACCCTTTTGGCCTCGTCATTCCACTTTGCTTGTTGAGTGCTTCATCGATCTGAGAGCAGAAATCCTTGGTGCTTGCCCCAGTCAGCATGACGCGATGTGGATGGTGAATTCGGCGTGCCGTTGTGGTGTAAGAAAGCTGACCAATGTCAATGTCGGGGTTCTGCTGCAAATATTCGAGCAGAGATCGCAGATTCCCTTGCAGTGAGACACCATTCTTTGCCGATACAGCTACGACGTGGTGGCTGCGTGTGTCAGGAGAAGATTTAGCAGACTCTGGCCTGAAGGGCGCATCCTCAAGAAGCAGGGCGGAGTTGCCACCTGCGGCGCTGAAGTTGTTGACGAAAGCTCGTCGCGGGCTCAGCGGATCAGAACTTCTCTTCCAAGGTATTGGCGCCATGGCGATGTGAACGTTGCGCTTGTCCAGGTCTGTCGGGAATTTGTGGTTGATCTTGGTTTTGATCCCGGCGTGAGGAACGATAGTGTTCTTTTGCAACATCATCAGCACTTTAATCAAACTCGTTACGCCACTGGCAGCTTCGCCGTGACCAATGTTGGCCTTGGCGGATCCCAAGTAGAGAGCTTGAGACTCATCTCGTGGCTTTTGAACGTCCGCGAGAGGAGGTGCAAACGTATCGAGAACACTTGTCATTTCGCCGGCGTCGCCAGCCTGAGTGCCTGTTCCATGCATCTCCACGTATCCGACGCTATAGGGATCGGTCGCGCTCTGGTTGAGGATCTTCTTGAAGATATCGCGCTGAGCGCCCACGTGGGGTCGGGTGATGGACTCGGACTCGGCTGAGTGGTTGGTGTATGCACCCAGTATGACGCCCAAGATTGGATCCTCGTCAGCAATGGCGTCGTCAAGCCGCTTGAGGATGACGGTACCGACTCCTTCGCCACGACAGTATCCATCAGCCGTGTCATCGAAGGTTTTGCAATTGCCAGTTCGAGAGAGGAAATGTCCCTTGTCGAGACCTGCAGTCATGTCTGGGTTGGTCAAGACGTTTGTTCCGCCGGCGATGGCCGTGTCAATGTCTCCCCTCCAAAGCGAGTTACAGGCGAGATGGATACCCGCCAGACTGGAGGAGCAAGCCGTGTTGACCGCATAACTCGGACCACTAAATTTGAAGTAGTAGTTGATGCGGCCAGGAATAAACGCCATGTTCCCTCCCGGAATGAAGTAGGTATCGATGTTCTGGGCACTGTTTGTTTCGAACCAGTCCTGGCTGGTGACGCCATAGAAGACGCCCACACGGTCGCGTCTCGTGGACGGTGTAGCATCGGGAACAAGGCCAGCTTGCTCGACAGCTTCGTAGGCCGTCATCAAAGCCAGTCTCTGGGCAGGGTCAATCTGAGGCGCCTCTCGCGGGGAGATGTTGAAGAAGCGCGCATCGAAGCTGGCAGGATCGTCAAGCCACGAGCCAGTAGCCACCCGGCTCGTGTTCTTCCTCTTCCCTTCCGGATCGACATGAGCATCGGCGTCCCAGCGAAGCGGCGGGACAGTCTTGTGCATGTCCATGGCCTCGTGTAAGACTTTCCAGAATGCCTCATTATCCTTGGCTCCCGGAAACCTTCCAGACATGCCCACGATAGCCAGCTTGGGCTTGGCTGGGGCGGCACATTCGCCATTGCCGGCAATGTCCACAGCTGGGCCGTTCTGGGTAGCGGAAGAAGGTAGCAGTGAAGCCAGAGGTGTCTTCCTGAGGGCCGAGTAGATCAACTGGTGGTCTGACTTGGTTGCAATGGGAACAATGCTGAAGGACTTGGCGTGACCACCCTGGACGCGGTTCTGCAGTGTCTCAATGACATTGTTCCAGCGGATCGGCTCCAGCAGGATGTGGGCGACAGCGTTCTTGAGCAGCGTTTCAAAGGTGCCATCTTCCAACGTGCCGCAGCTGGAAAACACAGGAATATGATTCTTGTAAGAGTCGGCATTTGATACAGCACCCAGGGACCCCACAATCTCGTCGACATCCTCCTGGCTGTAGAGATGAGGCGCGTGGTAAGGAGCAAAGATGGAGATGCTCTTGACCCCGGGAGAGCCCAGAGTGTGGGACCGGTACAGAAGGCCGAGCGAGCGGGGTGGGCCGCTGACAGTGATGCCGTGGGGTGAGTAGGCGCTAATGTAGGGCCTGGACGACAGCGGTAGAGTCTTGGTTCGACGCCATGTCAGCGAACACTCCAATCACTAAAGCAACTACAATAACGCATTTGGGGATATGACTTACAGTGTTCTTGGCATACGCATCTACCACTTCAGCAGACGCGGAACCTGGAACGACAAAGGACCAGCTCTGGTCAAGCGAATCGGATGGTTCGAGACGCTGTGCCATGTCGGCCACACGCATGCCTGTGCGAAAAGCGACGACAACGGCGTCTACTGCAATTGGGACCAATTCCAGCGTGTTCCGGCTGCAGACGACAGCTGCAGCTGCAATCGCTCCTGTGCACAGGCCAAGGACACCCGAATACTTCGTATAGAAGTTCCACGAGTCAGCCTGGCTGTGTAACCGAAAACCATACGTTAGCCCTGTTCTTATTGGAGACAATATGCGATCGAAAGGTCGTACCTGATAAAGACGCCGAGTTGATACAGGCAAGTCAAGGCCATATCTAGGGCGATGACCCTCTTGCCATCTTGTTTCCATAGGAGCAAGTCGTCGACGCAAGTGAACCTCGGGAGGGACTCTCTGACTTCAATTGGTAGCTTGTAGATTTCCTTTCTGATGGCTTCGTATGACTTGTTCAGGAAGTTCTCCAAGACGGGATTTTCCCTGTGTCGCATCAAATCTTTTCGATGCGGAGAATTGTCATAAGTCTGATCTCCGAAGAGAAACAGTCTCGGCTCGTACGGCATGATGTAGGTGCTCCAGATTTATTCTTGGAAATGATGCTGTCGATCTAGAAATAGATGTGCTGTAATGGTACTAAAAGTCTTAATTTAAAGAGGACGTTCTATCGAATGGAGTTCTAAAGTCGCTTGGGGAAAGGAGAATTGCTTCGATACTAGTCTGTGGAATCTGTAATAACAGCCTGTTTGGTGCACAGTAGGGCATGGATTATCAAACGTGACTCTTCCGTGGAATAGTCGTGATCGTCGTGATATCAAGATGGGGTGGTAGCGAGAACCTGGATGCATCCAGGCCATACTTATTCATTAACAAGTCATTCAGAATCATAGTATTTAGAAGTTGCAGTCAAGCCCTCCGGTCGAAAAGTCATATCCAACGTCACAGTTGTCGGGGACATACGAAGTCGGCGGTGTCAGATATGTTGCGGCTTTCCATGGCCGCTGGGTCTTACCCGACTGGCTGATGTGAAAACCCATAGAGCATGCTTATTGTTTGTAATAATCATGTTGCTTGACTATCTGATACCATCTCTCGCATTCAGTTCCAGGTGGTCTGGTCCTTGGAGTAGGTAGATTCGCCGGTTGCTGCTTTCTCGGGAATCCTGCCGGACAGTTTGGGCGAATACCCGGGCTTCAACAGGCTCCGGTGGGCCTCGGAAAGTCCTCAGACGGAAGATACTACGGAGGATAGCACTTCTTATCTGACCTTCAATGTCCGAAAAGGGATGTAAAGATCTACAAAGTGACTTCTCATAAGCGACTACCCTGAAGGATAGAAGACGTCAACCACGGCGTGTTTACGAAATATCGTGCACCTCGACGTTATCTATGGCAAGGACTATTGAACAATATGGTACGGTCAATGAGTTTCAGCTCAGTCTAGCATATCGCCCTATGATCTGCGGCACGATTCCGCAGATCAAGATTAGCTCCCTCTTTGAGCTCTGCAGCTAGGACTTTTGCTTCTTAGAGTTTGCTCAGATACTCAGCTCACCTAGACGCGAACTGGTGATATATTTCCGGTGAAGACAATTGAAGCGATTAAAAATGTCCCGATCTGACATCTACGATTTGAACGTGGTGTTGAATGGTCCTGAAAGCACGTCAGCCTAGGTGTAGCCATTCCGCCATAAGGGTTATCCCAGTCGCTAAGATTCTGGCCTCGGGCGATCGTTCAGCGGTTCTAACGTTGTGCAACGTGGGATGCGCATGTTCGCAGGGGACTCTCAGGGACTTTTGGGCATGGGCTGATAAATGTACATCGTAAATATTAGGCAGACCGTTATCAAGGTTCAGGGCCGGTGGGAAGACGAGACAGTCCTCATCCTCACTGGGTGCCGAATGGCTGGTTCCTGAAGGTTGGGAGCCCAAAGCGGCCACCCAGTCTGGTTAAACCTTGGTCTGATTGATCAGCATATTATACTACCTTACTACCTATGAATAAAACTGCCAAAATAGGCCTCTTAGTCCAGTGGATATGATACAGTCATCTATTCTCTACTATTCGCAAGAGTCGCCGCTTTTGATTCAACCGGATTCTCTGGTACTTGGGTTCCGAAGGTGCCGTGAGATCCAAGAAGTCCAATTGATTCTTCGATTGGCTGGATAGAGAAATATACGATATCTGCTTGCAGGGCGGATGTGACGTCGAACGACGGACCGACTTCGCTTGCTGGCGCCAGCTGGCCGTCGGGCGTCGCAGTACAGGCTCTAGATAGAAGGCACGCTGAAAGACGAAGGCTTATGTCAATACCGTCTACGAGGACAGCGCATAGGGTGACAGTCCCCCCGACTCCCGCCAACACGTAAATGTTGTTCATCCTTCTTCAGCTTGCGAAGCACGATTTTCTGCCTAGACCATGACAGGAAAATGTGCTTGCAGCTGCGGACCTGTAAGTGAGCACACGGGACAGGTACCTTTAAATCGTCGACGCACCGCATCTGAGGCTGGACTCGTCCCCCCAACGGCTACCATAGCCGCGCGCACACTTCTCAGCGTCGCCAGCCCGTAAGCTGACCTCGAAGAGAAGCAGAGCCCGTCCCAAGGAATTACTTCCTTGGATTCATCTCGTTTCATATCCCGGATAACCCATCTGCACGCTATTCTCTGACAGACAGCAACCCAATCCGCCAAGTTTCGTATTTGACCCCAGGAAAACAACACCTGGATTCATTGCAAAAAGCCATTTACCCCCACAAAGATCTTATAGACTTGGCATCCCGTTGCCACCGCCCTTCCTGGGCGTTATTGTTGATGTCAGCGGCATTTCTTCATCATTATTAACATAGTCAGCCATCTTGGTGGTCTGAGATAGGATGGCTAGACTTTGTTTCGTCCCAAATAAGCCCCCTACTCGTTCATCAGAAACCAATTTCATAATACTTTAGGATTGATTGTTTACGGCCATCTCTGACGAATCCGTTCTGATATTATACGATCAAGCCATGGCAGCTAAACCTCCGAGACAACCGAAACTCCGGTCTAGCTGTGACGGCTGCGGAGCCGCAAAGCTCAAGTGCGACCGTCGGCAGCCCGCATGCGGTCGGTGCATTGACCTGGGCGTCACTTGCATCTACGGGATTTCAAGAAAAATGGGGAAACCTCCAAGAGACAAGCTTCAACTCTCGAAGCTACTGGGGAAGACTTCAGTAGATCGGCGGCCGGAGTCCAGCTCCGCAGAGATACGCAAACTCGACGACGGGAGTTTCGAAGACCACCGTCATCGGCGACCCGGAAGCGATGTCAGGTCGTCGCGAGAGTCAGGAGCCTCGTCAACCAGCAGCAATGATCAGCACTCGTCCCGGGGCTCGGTCAACGGCGATGACTTTAGCAATCTCGGAGTCTCTACAATCAATTCAAGCATTCTCGATGCGTTCCCTACCCTGACAAACTTTGTCTCTATGGATCTCGACGACTGGTCGCTCACAGACGGACAATCCACAAACAACATGAATCCAGATCTATTCGCCACGTTCGAGTGGCCCGAACTCGACAGTACGGCAACCCCCCCTTCTCCTCCTGCTCCATATTTGCGACACCCTCAAGGTGGCATAGGCAACATCAGTATGCCCTTCGGAGATGACTGTAACTGTTTGCGAGAAACACACCAGATTCTCCAAAATCTATCTCTCATTAATCCCAACAAAACACCGACGCCGGTGACCTCGGGGCCGTCGGCCACACCCGTAAGCAACTTCCCATTGGACTATGTCCTCAATCTCAACCGGGAATGTGTCGACCATCTCACAAAACTGCTCAATTGTTCCTGTGGTGGCTCTCCCCATCTAGGACTACTGCATGCCTCCATCATTTCCCAAATCTTAATGTGGTATCACCAAGAGAGCACGTCTTGGACCTCATCCCGCGCCTCTCACTTCATGGATCAGAGTCTCGCGGACGATACCTCACAGCCCGGGTCTGGATTTCCATCGTCATCAACATGGCCAGGGAGCACATTGGCGGGCAATACAACAACAACAAGAACTGGAGGTACAAACACGCCAACACAGAGCGCAGGACCAGCACAAATGGCCATGGGCACCTTCATCATAGATGACGAGAGGGTTCAGTGTGCTCTGCGTATCCAGTTACTGCTGGCAGAGCTGGCCAAAATTGGGTCACTCATTACTGCATTCTCGGCACGAAGTCTCAAGGCGTCAGATGTATCTGCTTCAGGGACGGTGGATCCGTTGTATAAAAGTCTTGGCTCATGGTTATCAAAGGAACACTCGAGTATCGTGGACATATTAAGGTCAAGATTGCGAGAGATCAGTATTTAAGGATTTTAGAACTTTCACTTGAGCTCGCGCCCGTGTAATTACAGCCTGTATCGTGATTTGCTTGACTAGCGTAGCAATCATAATAGATTATTTGCTTTTGCTTTCACTCGGTGCTCGACGATAAACAGTATTCTCCGTTGTGAAACGGCTGGGCTCGAGGACTTGTCCCCATACAAAGCCATGATAGGTAGACAATGACCGATATTGGCCCTGTATTCGAAATTGATATGCTTAATTTGACCTCAAACCATGGCGACAAAGGACCTGGTCGGGATAACGGAGTTTACGAAACGGCTTTAACTCTGCATGTATCTCGTCTGCATGTTTCGCAAGCCAAGATACATCGGGGCTGGGCCAAAGACAAGACATGTAATCCCGAACGGGTAGGACTTTTTAGTGAGCAGCACCCCTGTGCCGAGAGGACCCCTGTAAAATGTAGAAGCCACGTCCGCCGGGCGAATGGCAGAACAGAGCCTCATTACACGACATCGCGTTCAATAGCCTATGATGAACTCGTTTTGACGTCCGAAAATCACGTTGCCTTGGAGCCTTCGTCCGGCACTAAGAACTGTCAGAGATGTCAGAGCGTTGGGATTTTGCTTAGACTGACTGCATCATTTCTGCCCCACGAGATAACGGCGCGCACAACAGCAAAGCGGCTGACCTTACGTAGGTGTTGTCCCACGTTCCCATTCCCAGAAGGACCCGAGACATGGCGATAACCTAAAAGAAGAAATGGCTGGGTCTGCGTGGCTAGACTGAGACCGAAGGTGCCGAATGATGTATGCTCTTGACTTGATCTTTATTGCCAAGCCGCCATTTCGTGCTTGGAGATCTCCATGGCATTTGCTCTATGAACCATCTAGCTTGACGACGACGAAAGCCCCAAGATACATCTTCCCATAGCACATACCATAGCTTCCATTTTCATTTCATACCTTGAGAAGTCTTTGCGCCCCATTGAAGAAGACCTGGTCGTATTCATTTGCAGATGGCATCGTCAGAGACTGCCAGCGACTGGCGAGAATCGGATTCGACAGCACGAGTGACACCAAGAAGAGAGAATGGGAGCCATGACAGATCACAAACACCCACGCGCCGCAGGTCAAGGGCTCCAAGATTACCAGTGCCATCCATTGGCCGTGACTTCTTCAACAATGTCAATGAAACGGGTATAGGACTGAATCTCAATTGGGAAGACTTTCAACACTCGGAGTTTATGTGGCCAGATGTTCAGTCTACAGGATATCCCAGCACTTCGCAAATGAAACCAGAAAACACAGGCGATCTCGAGTCTCTGACGAGCCATGGGTCGCGTCCTGGGCTCCCGAGGGAGCTCTCGAAAGCACCACCCCAGCCTCAATACCCGCCGCCCACGATATTCGCAATCAACATGTTTGCCATGTACATTGCCGTATTCTGCGTCGCATTAGACAACACTATTATATCTACAGCAATACCCAAAATCTCGGGCGAGTTCCATAGTCTGTCAGACGTGGGCTGGTATGGTTCTGGTAAGTCGCGGCCCCAACGCGCAACACTATAGTAGTGCCGACTAACACAAATTGGCAGCATTCTTCCTAACCCAGTGCGCATTCCAACTTTTATGGGGCAAGCTATACACCATATTTAGTCCAAAATGGACATACCTCGCGGCTCTGTTCTTCTTTGAGCTTGGATCTTTCATCTGTGGCATCGCGCCTAGTTCGATCGCCTTGATCATAGGAGTGAGTATGCATTCTTCGGAAATTCGGTCTGTTCTTTACTTACCATACTCAATATAGCGTGCAATTGCCGGCATGGGATCCTCGGGCGTGTTTGCTGGCAGTCTGGTCATCATTACGCGAACGTCCCCTTTGGAGAAGCGGCCGGTCTGGCAAGGCCTAATCAGTGCCATGTACGGGATCGCCTCCGTGATTGGACCGCTGGTAAGTTCGTTTACATTTTTCAATACCATCAAACATCGTGCTGATCCACATCAAGCTTGGTGGTGTTTTTACAGATAGTGTCACTTGGCGATGGTGTTTCTATATCAACCTGCCATTCGGGTAAGTGGTCATGTTCGCGAGACCTGTCTTCGCTCAGGACTGACATGAGTTTACAGTGCTGTCACTGCAATTATCATCGTTTTCTTCTTGCGGCTATCTCCTGTGCCGAGTCTTCTGAAAGATAAGAAGGTCATGGACGTATTTCTCATGCTTGATCCGCTGGGGTTCATCTTATTTCTGCCAAGCATGATTTGCCTATTCATTGCACTTCAGGTGAGCATAGTTCGCGCGAAAGCGCCATTTCCCACCCGTTTGTGGCGCATTGAGCTGATGCCAAGATCTATCACACAGTGGGGAGGTACCCAATACGCGTGGGACAGCGGGCGTATTGTTGCCTTGTTCTTCGTCTGCGGTATTACTCTCGTCTCATTTGGTATTCTGCAGTGGCACCTTGGCGATAAAGCCACGATTCCACCCCGGATCGTCACCCAGCGCACCATCTGGTCGGCCAGCTGGTTTGCCTTCTTCCTGTCCGGGTCCTTCTACCTGTTCATCTACTTCATCCCCTACTACTTCCAGGCCGTCAAGGGCGCGTCGGCGCTGTCCTCCAGCATCGACAACCTGCCGCTCATCCTGTCCAACGTCGTCGTGGCCGTGGCCTCGGGCGTCGGCGTTAGTAAGCTGGGCTACATCAACCCGTTCTGCTATGCAGCTGTAGTCTTCACCTCGGTGGGCGCAGGCTTGCTGACGACCCTGACTGCTGACACGAGTACCGCAAGGTGGATTGGCTTTCAGATCATTTTCGGCGTCGGTGTCGGTCTAGGCTTCCAACAGCCACCAAACGCACCCCAAGCCGTGTTGCCTATACAAGATCTGCCCATAGGGATCAGTATCACGCTGTTCTGCCGCAATCTCGGTGCCTCGCTATTCGTCACGGCCGGCAACAACGTCATTGATAACCAGCTGCATCAAGGCTTCGCCGAGTTGGCGATCCCTGGCGTCGATGTTACGGCTCTAGTACAGGCGGGCGCTATCTCCTTCCGCTCAATGGTACCTACCGAGTATTTTGAGCGGGCGGTGCAAGTATACGTCGATGCGCTGCGGCAGACATATCAGATAGGACTCATCATCTCGTGCATCGCCATTGTCGGCGCGGCTTGCATTGAGTGGAAGACTTTGAAAAAGCCATCAGGCGCTCCGCCATCGGCCCCTCATCCGCCATCGGCCCCTCATCCGCCAACTCCTTCTCCTCGGCCGCCCCCTCAATTGGGTGCTGGTCCTGGACGTGTAAACAGCCAAAGGAACAGACTATACAGGTTGAGCGCGCGCATAGATCCTGACTGGATCCAATTGGACGACGAAAGATTGGATTTCACTGGAGGCAGCATTGGAAGACCCAAGATACCAGTTGAATCAGGAGCACATAGTGGACATACATAAACAACTAATGGTAATTATATGACGCAAAGCGCGTCGCAAAGCGAGAATTCAAGAATTCATAGTTGTGTGAGACTACTTCGAGATTCAAAATGTGATTGAATGGCCATAATCTAAATAATGCATGCCCAAATCCAAGGGGTCCAGAAGACTCGAAGCGCTAGCATAAACTCCTTTGAACATTTTTCATATTCAAATGATTCCTTGTGAAGTTCGTTTTGGAGCTCGTATAAAGCTCCAGGTATGGTTTGAATGGAGTCAGAGCGTTATGGATTGGATCTAAAAGTGTTGCAAGGGAGTGATCGCATCCGTTGATCTCCCGGTCTTGGTGATTCTAACCCGAAATGTCCCTACCACAAGGGTGAGAAGTGTATGTTTCGGATAGCGAAAGAAAAAGCCTATTGGTCAGATAAAATCAGCGGCTGGAAATCAAATGCGTGGCCCGGGAGCTCCGATGTAGCACAAAAGGCGAGTGAGCTGAGCCCTACATTGTAGTTCCTCACATGTCAACGTTTCGGTGCACTTCCGCCGGAATTATCAGCGCTTTTCCCTTTCGCTTGTACTCCCGGAATCTCCGAGGGGAGCGAGAAGTGCCGGACCATGTCGGAACCTTTTACGGGAATCATTACTGTGGCACAAGGCCCGACGTTTGTCTTGCGCAATGAAGGACTAGACCAAAATATTACAGATGTATACAAGTGCTCGAGACTTCACGATGAGCGTATTATATCAGTATGTTGAAAGTGCAGCGATTCTTCATGGAATGAAGTTTGCGGAACAGATTTCGGTATTGTTCGAGCATATACGCAGCCATTATGACGGACACGCAAGATCTAGCTCAAAGCTCAAGATTCGTGTTATGGGGTTTCTTACTCACCCTATTTATCGTGGTATTATGGATTCGTCGAGACCGTCGCCTAGACAAAATGCCCGGACCTGGAGGGTTTCGCGTGAGCCTTCCAGCCAAGGTGCACATTGACTTTCGCGATTGGGCTTCCAAGTATGGTGAAGTCTTCAAATTGCGCGTTGGTGTGTACAACTGGGTCGTCATCAATAGTCCTCAAGCTATGCACGAAATCTTGAACAAACAGGTGAGCTAGGAACTCTCAACTTTCAATTGTGACGGCTCAATAGCTAACAGAGAAACAGTCTTCCAAAACATCATCGAAAATGCCCGCGCCCATGGGTCATGATGTTGTTGCAGGCGGTATGCGGATGTTTACGCTGGAATACGGACTCAAGTGGCGTACCTACCGCACCATCACGCACCAGCTGCTATCGGCAACTATGACATCCAGCTTTATCCCGAGCCAAGAGTTCGAGACAAAGCAACTTCTGTATGACTTGGCCAACAGGAATTCGGATGAGCACGAGTTCAACCTGCACATTAAGAGATTTGCCCTATCCAACGTCATGACAAGTACCTACGGCATGCGCGTGACGGACTGGGACAACGAGGATGTCCACCATGCCTTGGAAAGTGCTCGCATTCTGGGCAAGATCACACGCGCCGGCGGCTTCATTGTCGATGAGCTGCCAATTCTAGCACAGCTGCCCGCGTGGCTGCAGCCAGGCAGGAAAGCGGCAGAGGGGTATGCAAAGCCACTCCTCCACGCCAAGATGATCCTCTGGCGCAGGCTCGAGAAGCAGGTCGCCGAGGGCAAGGCGCCGGTATGTTACGCGCGCGAGCTCATGGAGAACAGCGAGTCTTGGCGCAAGCAGGGGCTGACCGACGAGGTCGCGGCGTGGATCGCGGGAGGCAACGTCGAGGCCGGGTCGACCACGACGTCGGTGACGCTGCTCAGCCTCCTCTTGCATCTGTCCGCGAGCCCACACGTCCAGCGGGCCGCGCACGAGGAAGTCATGCGCGTTGTCGGCCCCGGTCGCACGCCGGTTTTCGACGACATCGAGCGCCTGCCGTACATCCGTGCTTGCATCAAGGAGGTCCTGCGGATGCATCCGACGCCGTTCTGGGGCATCAAGCACTACGCCGACGCCGACGTCGTGTATAAAGACTACGTCATCCCCAAGGGCACGGTGCTGCTCGGCAACACGAGCTTCATCCACTACGACCCGGCGCGGTACGAGGAGCCCTTCGACTTCCGCCCCGAGCGCTACCTCGGCCACCCCAAGTACAGCTCCGAGTACGCCAACCAGAGCGACCCGTATGCCCGTGACCACTTTACATTTGGCGTGGGCCGCCGCATCTGCCCGGGCGCGCGCCTGGCCGAGAACTCGCTCAACATTGCCCTGGCCAACATCATCTGGGCATTTGAGGTGCGCCCGCCCGTTGTGAACGGCGTCGAGGCCGAGGTCAATCTGACCGACGATGCCTGGGAGGACACCAGTTTCCGCGGGCCCAAACCCTTTTCTGCG
Source organism: Pestalotiopsis sp. NC0098 (assembly GCA_022432395.1). Lineage (NCBI taxonomy): Eukaryota > Fungi > Ascomycota > Sordariomycetes > Amphisphaeriales > Sporocadaceae > Pestalotiopsis > Pestalotiopsis sp. NC0098. The sequence goes on along the minus strand of JAJKLJ010000009.1, from coordinate 1,741,896 downwards.
CGGTTTGTACCTCGCGGGGATGACAGATTGCGCCTTCTGGAGAGTCAGTGGGAAAAGGCTAGGGAGGAGGGATACGTGCTTAGAGGCCAGAAGGTGGACGTCAACAGTATTGCTATTGCGTAAATTTCCGATTTAAGATTTGTCCTGCCCGTATATTGTAGTTTATAGAGATATGATGACTGCCTTTGCATCGTCGGACTTGCTAATCAGCATAGACTAGTTCCAAAGAGTAAAATTTTAAAGCCACAGTTCAAGCAAGGGAAACATTTGCTGGACTTGAAATGTTATCAAGATCTGGCTCCGAGGCGCGGCTTTATCAATAGGATGACGACCGTCGCGCAACGTCAGGATCATGAGGACCGGGAGATAGCACTACTCCAATGGACTACATGCACTTTGTTATGTTTCTGGAGGGTTCAATGCCACTCATCGTTGGAAGAAGACTCTGCATAATGAAATGTGGAAATTTGGCCATAGTGTCAGCTTTTGCAGAGGTCGGTAATCAGATGAGTGTGTAGTTCGGCGCGCCCAATCCATTCATGATTCGGCCGTACAGGAAACGGGAACCTACCAGCAGCGAAACCCGGGCATCATATTAACTTGTAGGAACAGCTTGTGTTGATGGGATCATAAAAGGCGAATTGCAGGAAACCGCCTTCAGCGCCGAGATGTTGCACATCATCTTAAATTAAATGAAATCTACTCAATACTCAGAGCTGCCATCAGTTACACCTTCTCAGCGTGGATGTGCTGTGCCTTGCCCATATCATCGTCCTCGACAGCACGAACAGTCAGTTCTTCCGGCTTGGGGTACGCTACTCGCCATACGGTATACCACGGCCTCTCAAACAGACTGTCCAGCGACTCCAACGAGCGGCCCGACGTCTCGGGCATGGAGAAAAAGACGTAGACGAGGGATATGGTACAGATGCACGCAAAGAAGGCAAATGCACCGCAACGATCCGTGGCGGCCAGCAGTGATGGCATGGCTCGGGAACAGCCAAAGTAAAACGCCCAGTGAAAAGCCATGAGAACCGACACATTGAGCGAGCGGATGCGCACGGGAAAGACCTCGGCGGAGACGAGGTACGGGATGGAAAACCAGCCCAGCGACCACGCCACTGCATGAAAGTAAATGGTGACAATGGCGCCGAGACTGGCTTTTCGAGGGTCGTCGTTTGCTGCAATTGCGTCTGCGGTCCGACCGTTGGTGATGCCAAGGTAAGCCCCGACATACACCAGCGTGACGATCTGAAGGCAGATTCCCGTCATCAGCGATCGTCGCCGGCCAATGAAGTCAATGACAAATATTGCACATAGCAGTGTCGAGACAAATTTGACCACTGCATAGAGACCGGTGGCTAGGAATCGAGACTCTTCTCCAGCGATGCCCAGGTATCCAAAGATGGTTGGGCTGTACTGTGTAATGGCATTGGCACCGGACCACTGCGCGAACAGGTGAACGAGAAACATCATGACGAAGCGTCGTCGATTGGGGATGTCCATCAGTGTCTCCTTGGTGAGATCGATGATTGATGCGCCAGAAACAGCCTCCATCTCGTGCTCAAACTGTGCATGTATGCCCTGCATCTCGTCCTGCACGTACGAGTGCTCTTCGGGCAGACCAAGGAACTTGGCGAGAACTTGTAGCGCTTCGGCCTTCTTTTGCTTGGAGATGAGATATCGTGGAGACTCGGGTGTGAAGAAAGTCCCTATGCCCCAGATCACGGCGGGAATGCATTGCATCGCTGTTGGGAGTTGCCACTGGGTGTTGACTCCCGCAAAGTGCTTGGTGATGCCATAGTTGATGAAGAAGCCAAAGACGACACCGAGCTGCTGACATGCGGTGTACTGCAAAGTGATGAGGCCACGGATCGAGCGAGGGGCTATCTGTTTTCAAGAAGGTCAGCCCGTGATCTTGTTGAGGGAGTTGGTTAGAGTATCTACCTCTGATAAGTAAATCGGGGGCAGGACTGTCGTCACACCAATACCGATCCCCGAGATGAAGCGACTTGCGTAGAGACCGGAGAGATTGCCGTTGCTAAAGGTCTGGCCCAAAACTCCGGCGATGTACACGAGGGTGAAAATCTGCAAAGCCAGGCGTCTTCCAATCTTGTCGGCGAGAGATACACAGGCGAGACAGCCAAAGACAGCACCGGCTGTTGCAATGGCGACGATCCACCCTTTCGTGTTGGCGTACTGCTCATCGGTCTCCTTGGAAAGGCCGAATCGATCTTTGAAGACCGTCTGGACAACGAGTGAGGCGATGTTGCCTGAGCAAGATGTTATCAGTATAGAGATCATTGGTAGTATCATTTGAAATCCTTGTTAATATACCTTCGTCAAAGCCTTTGGCGACACCGGAGAAGCTCCAGATCAAGACGCAATACAAATGATGCAAATTGAAGATCTCACGAGGCGAGTTCTTGACTGCGGCGATGGTAGCCGCTACAAGAGATGACTTGACCATTGTACACCCGCTGGAAGAATGAGATTAAAAGATGCATGTACAAAAGAAGAGATGTTTCGAGAATTCGACTTGCTCATCATCTTCACCATGCGCTCACCGAAAGACTAAATCATCATATATAGAAGAATCACAAGAGGACCTGTCCCAGGGAGCTGGCCACCATTTTCCTGGGCGTCTTGGCGTGTCTAGCTGCGTCTGGGGCCCCGCAGGTGCAGTGATTACAGCGTGGGGAACCAGTCAGCCCAGCGAAGTTAGGCCCAGTCTTGGCCCCGGTGCAGGCTTCTGTTAGCAGCTCCAGGGGGAACTCGCTCTCGTGACAGGCCCGGACGAAAGCCGCCGCACTACGGACAATCGCCGAAGCCCACGCCACGAGTCATATCCGGGCGTTGTGTAACTCGTCACGAGCTCGTAGACATGTTGTTGGAGACGACTAAAATCCATACGGCATGGTTGCGCACTATCGTCTTCGAAGTGCTGCAGAAAGATTATACTCAGCTATTCGACAGGTATTCGAATTTCCAAGAGCAGAGTAATTGATTACAGGCATACACAAAGTTACCTTGCGACAACGCCGACATGAACTTCTATCCCGTACCCCCCACTATCAAGGCCGAGGTCTACTTCAGAGTCCCCGACGCTATTCGGTGTTTGAATAAGGACTCTGAGTGGCGCGGCGGCTCTGCACGCCAATTTCAATGGATTTTCCTCGAAGGGCCGGTTGTGGACTCCGAGGGCAACCTCTATGTTGTAGGTGTCCCCTATGGAAGGATTCTGAAGATTACTCCCGACAAGGAAGCAACCGTTTTCGCTGAATGGGATGGCGAGCCTAATGGTTTGGCAGTGACCAAAGAAGGCATGATAGTAATCGCAGACTATAAACAAGTAAGAGTCGGCTCGCACTCTTCATTAAACGGATAAATTGCTGACTTACATCAGGGAATATTGGAGCTCGATCCATCCACCAGATCAATCAAGCCCAAAATAACGCGACGACATCTGGAGAGGTTCAAGGGTCCCAACGACCTCATTGTTGACTCCAAGAACAATATCTACTTTACGGACCAGGGACAGACTGGCATGACGGATCAAACCGGCAAAGTGTACAGACTGAGCCCTGACGGAAAGCTCGATACCCTGATCGAGAATGGCATATCGCCAAACGGTCTCATCCTCTCGAGGGACGAAAAGTTTCTCTTCGTCGCCATGACCAGGCAGAACTCGGTGTGGAGACTCCCTTTGCACGAATATGGCACAACGACCAAGGCCGGGTTGTTTTTCCAATCCTTTGGCAACGCTGGCCCCGACGGTCTCGCAATGGACGAGGAGGGCAGCCTCTTTATCTGCCATCCTAGTCTCGGTTCCGTGTTTCTTGTTGATTCCGATGGCGTACCAAAGGCAAGAATAATTTCGGGAAGCGAGGGCATCAATTTCACGAATTGCTGTTTTGGCGGTCCGGAGAATAAGACCTTGTATATCACAGATAGCTTGGAGGGAAACATACAGACCGTGCAGTGGCACTGTCGCGGTGCCAATCCGCCGCCGAAGCTGCGAACATGAACATAAAATAAAAGCGGCATCTCACTCCAACATGGACGAATGCACACTGAAATTACAATATGGGTCGGGATTCCCACTTCAACTTGAGTGAGCGTGATAGGAAACCCCGGAGACTCTGTCAAATCAATTTATTTCCATTCTTCATCACAGTATTCATGGTACTTGGGAACTCGCATTCACCAAACTTGCAAGATAACGCGATGGTAACACTTGTATCGGAGGAATAAATTGCTGTGCTCGATAGTATGCATGTCCGTGACTATTGTTGAGTTTTGGCATATTCAAGCAAGTACTTTGCAGCCGCCATACCCGTTTCCATTTGTGTCTGATCTGTAGCAGCACCGATGTGAGGAGTGCTCACGACACCCAAATCCCACAGCCTTCCGTATCTGTCTGGACTAGGTGGTTCTTGTTCATGACAGTCCAGACCTGCTCCCCAGATCAATTTTTCCTCAAGAGCCTTCTCCAAGTCTGTCTCATCGATGATTCCGCCGCGCGCAGCGTTGATGACAATAGCGGTGTTCTTCATCATCTGGAACTGCGGATAAGAGATGAGATGTTTGGTATCCTTGGTGAGAGGAATATGGATCGTGATGACGTCCGCCTCCCTGAGGACTTGTTCGACGGTCTCTGCCCGGGTGTGTGGGATATCGGACCATGCATCAGCCGGCAGAAACGGGTCGTAGGCAATGATCGGCGCGTCAAAGGCGCCTCTGAACATCTGGGCGACACACTTTCCAATGTTGCCCATTCCAAGGACGCCAATGGTCTTCTGGTGTAAGACGATGCCGTTGCAGGTCTCCTTGGGAACGGGCGTGCCTTGGTTTTGCAGCCTGCTGATGCGGCCGACGTCCCTCGCGACCGATGTGGCCAGTGTCAAAACCACCTCGGCGACGGCCCGCGCATTCACGCCGGGAGTATTGAAAATCTTGATGCCCTTTGCTTTGCAGGCCTCGCCATCAATCTTGTCGATTCCGACTCCCTGCTTGCCGATGGCCTTTAGATTGGGGCTGTTGGCAACGTCTTCTGCTGTAAGCCTGGACGATCGCATCAAAAGGTATTGAGCCTTTTCCCTCCATTGAGCGTGTTCTGGCATGTCCGTGAAGATTGCATTGAAGTTCTCCTTGGCGAACTGCATGACAGCTGGATGGAACTTGTCCATGACGAACACCGTGGGCTTGGAGGCGGCATTAGCCTCTGAAGCGTCAGTTAATATTCCAGGGGCCATTGTTGAAGATGATACAGGAATGAGGAATTAAGTTGAAAGTGTAACAATTTGGATAGAATGATATGCTCAAATACCCATCAGATAGTGATTGTATAAATCAGCAATGCTCTGTTTCGAGCACCAACAGTTATATTTCAGAGGAATCGTATGTGCATGAGTCTGTCCCGTTCCCTCTTCATTCGAGTGATTACAATATAGGATCAACTCGTATATTCTCCGAGACCTCAATGGTAATCCACCCGCACATCGAGGCATTGACTTATAGTTCGTTGTCAAAGTTGTTCTTCACGTTTCGCCTGCTCATCAACTCCGGGGCGGATCCGATCCGGATGCACATCGTGGGTACCCTATTTCCGGTCCCTATGCGCGGAGCCCCTCAAGTATTCGTACTCCGTTCTAAGCTTGGATAACGGATGGACATTAGCACCCTCGTGATACTGCTAGTTACCTTGGATAGAATATTCGCGAAGTGTGCAGCGTCGGAAAGTGCAACGTAAAGCTAGTGCGCAAATGTTTCTGGTCTCCTCTGGCTTTCATGAGTCCGATGTGGTCCGTTGTTCAGTCCACTTTCTCCAACACCTCTCTCCTGCCTCCCCGCTCAACTGGTCGTACTTGCCCTAATTCTGCCCTGAGCAGACGCTAATTTGGCGTGTTACCCCAACTGGCAGTGCCAACTGGAGCTCTGCGGGGATGCCTCGACCCCAGACTCAGAAACAGCTTGTTTCTCCGCAGTTCTGTTCCCATGGACCAACAAACTGGTATACATAAAAGGGGACCGTAACTCGGTTGTTTTCCATGACTCCGGAACTTTTCCACTTTATTCACAAGACTCCTCTTTCGCACAAGACGCAACGTCGTCACACTGGCCATCCTGAAAAGGAAAACGCTACGCAGCACGACGTTTCTAACAGGGGAGAATCCCGCTAGATGGCCCCCGTAACGTCGCCGGTACAATCGGGGCAGACCCGACCTGCGTCTGCGTCTCTGGAGCCCCCGGCGGCATCATCTCAGACTCGAAAGCAGGCTTGCGAGAACTGCTGGAGGCGCAAGAACAAGGTGGGTATGGTCCCTTCCCGTCTCGGCTGGTGTCCAATGTTTGACTTCTGATCGCCCGGGAAGTAGTGTGACAAGCAGGTGCCATGTTCTAGTTGCGTCGACCTTCAGATCGAGTGCAGACCGCGCCAGTGGAAATGGGATGAAAGCTTGGAAGAGGTGGCGGTTACCCATGCCTCAGTCGCTAGGTAGGTAACCTGGTCCCCAGATAGCGAGATCAGGAGCACACGCTGATCAGACAATAGTTATGTCGAAACCTTGAAACAAAAAGCCACCCCAGGCGGGCCACAGGAACCAGACGGCCACCGCGCCAAGAGAGCTCGTACAGCTTCCAGCAGATTGGAAAGGCCCACTGTCCGAGATCTCCGTGACAGCGGCGCTACAGCAGTTACTCTCGAGTCACCGTCGACCAGTCATGCATCAGAGCCACCCAGCCTACAGGCTGAGAGCCCATCGGTACAGGCTACCATGGGCGATATTGGGTTCCTCTCCCGGTCGGCCATGGCGGAGCCACGTTGGAACCGGTACGATAGACTGCCCACGAACTTGACAACGCAGGGTGTCCTGTCGGCAAGCTTGGGTCTCAATGGCTCCGATCCATCCAGGGCCAGCCTATCAACTGGACAGGCGGGCAAGCTCGTGAACTCCGAGCCAAACAAAGTCCGCCTGGATCGCACTTCAACTCTACCCAACATGACTCGCTTCGTTGATGAGGTTTGTCCCATCATGCCGTTTCTTGATGCGAAACAGCTAATGGAGCAGTATGAAGAGGTGCTTGAGCAACACGAAGGAAGAAGTCCTACAGATACACCATGCTCCAGTGCGCTCAGTTACTTCAATGTTTGTCTTGGAGTAGCAATTGGGGCAATGTTGACTTCGCAGTCTCCCAGTACCTCGTCACTGATCGTGAAACTGCATCAAGAAGCTATCAAGCAGCTAGCGTCAATTCAGTTGAAGGACGAAAGTAATCTTGTTTCCTGCATCCTCATTTTGACGCTATTTTCGATGTACAGTCCGAGTGGGGGCTCTTCTTGGCATCTTGCTGGTTTGGCCATGAGGAAATGTGTCTCTCAGGGTTGGCACCGGCAACCTGATGGCAATACTCAGCTGACAGAGGATGATCTGGTAGTACGGAAGCGTCTGTTCTGGAGTGCATACATGATTGACCGGTAAGTCCAAAGTGAACTCACCAATATATGAGGGGACGAGCTCTTAGCATTATGGCAGCTCTTTGAGTCTTGTTATGGATCGACCATTCACCATGCAAGACCGAGACATCACAGTCCCCGTGAGTCGATTACCATAACAGCAGACAAGCTCTAGCGACTCACACAACCTTGAACAGGCTCTGAAGCCGACCGAAGCAACCGCTCTTCACTGTCATCTGGTGACACAAGCTCGGCTCGCAACAGACATCCAGGTCAATCGCCGCTCTGCTCTGCTTCACGACTACAGCAATATCTGTTTCTGGCGGCAATGGGCTGCAGTAAAACAAGACGACGCGAAAACGAGTCTCCACGTCTCCGACTATTTGTTGCAATTAGAATGTCGAATGCTTGCGAAAGTGGCTGCCCTCCCAGCAGACCACCAGACTTTGCGGACAAGCTCCTCGAGCATGGCTCAAGAGGTCGAAAGAGAAACAGTCGAAGCCTGCGTACGGTTTGTTGATCAGACTTATGAACAATTCCAAGATCATTCTTTTGTGGGCTCATTTGTCGACGCTTACGACTTATTTTCTGCTTCCTTAACCATCATACAGCTCAAGCGACGCGATGTCACAGTCAACACACAATTGCAGCTCGCATCTATGATGGATGTCATCAACAAGTGCTCGGCGCTGTTGACCGTTGTCGCAGAGCGCTTTTCTATATTTCGAAGTTTGCAAAGGGTACTGCTGTCTCTTTCTGGGCGCTTGATGACCAATTCCATTCCTGGAGCACAGGTGAGTTGACCACAGAGATGTGCCTGGATCGAATTCCCGCTAAATGGTGTAGATTACCTCGAACATGGAAGTTGAATTGCCAGATGCGATCCCTGATCATCTTCGGCTGTTGATCAGCTCATGTGTTGACTAAATGGCAACCTGCTTAGTCTCCACCGACGCTACCGTTGTCGCAAACAAATCTTCACTTCGCCTCGGGTCGCTAGAAGTGAAGGTCAAATTCTCCCAACATCCCTTGCGCATCACCAGGGTCACCGTAGGCGTAGTTTCCAATCCTCCACCAGGTATCATCTGTAAGGAAGGACCATTGCGGCACATCCACCGCCATGAAGGCGTTCGGCTCGAGCGGTGCCCCATTCGCCATGATACCTGCCAAGGCCGTCTCTTGACCCTGAGTCAGACTGCCCATTCTGTCGTTTGAATCCAACATGGAGATCGGCGGCTGCATTATTGGCCAGGAGCTGTTCATCTGAGGCTGCGAAATTGCAGAGCCAATGATGTGTTGATTAAAAGCAGGAAGCGGGCCAAGACTTCTCCCGCCAGCAAGCTTCTCCAGTATATACCGGTGGAGCGCCTCGTAGACCGCCACATACGGAGACGAGTCCGGCATGCCTTTTGCCATAGCTTTGAGAGTCTCTTCACAGCGATTCAAGCTGTTATAGGACTCTGACACATCTATGAGCTTGATATGAGCCGAAACGGACACGCAAAAGAGGACCGAGAGCCCAGCTACAAACATCATCTGGAAATAACTTCTGGTGTAGGTGGCGAGGGCCTGGTCATACATGTTTGTATACAATGAAATGACCCGGATGGCGTGCTCCAGACACAATGATAGAAGGTAGCGGACTGGAAGCTCGCCACTCTTGGGCGCGAGGTCGACTGCCTTCCGTACAAGCTGCAAAGCTTCTCGGGCTTGAAGGAGATCATACCACTCCTGCCGTTCAAACAAGCATTTCGGTTCGCTGAAGATTGGCGCAGACTGCCGCCAGTGATCCAATTCTCCGAGGAAGCGTTCCACAGCTGTGCATACCTGACCGAAGGAGAGATACTTGTCGCCAAGAGAGTCTGGAGAAGGAGAGCGCGATATCTGGGCGAATTCGAGATGAATCCTAGACGAAATTCGCCTCAATTTGGTGCACAATAGCAAAACGGTCGTCTCGCTTGGCGGCGACAGGACATGCCGATGGCAGATGTCGTCGAGGCTTGGCACGAATCCGAATGAGGCCGCAATGTCTTTGTCGTCTACATCCATTGGAAACGCGACAGTGATGTCCTCGTCGGCTATAGCGAATGGCCGATCGAGCGTTGTCGAGCTGTAGCGGTCCATCACGTAGCACACCCAAAAGACCCTGCGCTGCAGCTGCTCCTGCAATTGGTACAACTGCGCTCTCGGCGGCTTGTGCAATCCTTCTTCGATGCACATCCGCATGCACAATTGAACAATGTCCCAAACCGACGTACCTGATGGACATCTGGATTAGTCCCTCACGCCTGTGAGTTCGGCTCGATCATTTGGGACGAACCTATGTGGTGATAGATGCCAAAACGACAAATGAGCAAGAGATCTTGTATTGCCGACAATCCACGCGCTAGGAAAGTCGAGTCAAAATGTCGCATGGCAGCCAGGTAAAAGCCTAGCGGGTGGCTCTGAGAAAGACCTTTCCGGAATGGTATCAACGATCCTATCGCCAGTATCATGAAGGTACGAAAGAGATCATGCTCGGATAGCTGCAGCAATGTTCCATTATGGGAATACACGCGCGTGAAAAGGTCCTCAATATCCTGGCGTAAAATGAAAGGGTTCTGTCTGTGCTGACCCTCCAGACTAGGTATGAAGCTTCTGGTCAGTACCTACTCATAGAATTGGGCCATGGTGGTGCAGTGCGGGCTTACTATTTATCAAATTTCCGTCGAGCTTCGTCGGCTGGCGGCAGTTCATGAGGTTCCAAATTTGGCTCTGCTGGTTTGGTGGCGCTGGCGAGCATCTGAAGAACATCTGCGTTCTTGTTCCTCCAATTGGCGTCGTCGAAAAGAGAAGTCATGAAACTGTCCAAAAAGATCATTAGACAAAATCTGGTATTGTCAAAATTTATACATACCTTATGCCACGCTCACCAAGAGGCATGGAAGCTGGAGCGCCTTCCCATGCCGTATTGCTGTCTTTCCGCGTGCTGCGAGGCGATGCGGGCGAACGCGATGACGGAGGTACAGCTGCTTGTTCTTGTACATCTCCCGGTGGCTCTGGCCTGTTATTCACCTGCTGTTCTAGCTCATGTATATATCTATATAATTTCGAGGTCAATGTCAAGAATTGTGGTTCAGTCTTGGATGCAAAATAGGGAATACAATAGCAGTCTTTTCTTGAACATACTCTCTTGAAATAGGTGGTCCATCATCCAAGCCCACGATCATGCAATCTGTGCCTTTCTTTGTATACGGCGCGCATTTGGGCCGCTCACTGTCGCACTTTGATTTTGATAATCAGCAACATGACTGAAAAGAATGCGGAACGGGATTCGAGATGAAATATTTAAAACTGACTTTGATCTTCTTGTCGCGGCACAATTGACACGCAGGTAAGCGTGGCAGTTTGGACATCCCCCGCATTTCGGCTCGAGGCGCTTCGGCGCCGGTGTTCAAGTTGTCTGGCATCTTTTTGCATCATTTCACGGCCGGCTCAAAGTAGGACACCACGGGCTTGACACCGCCAGGACTCCGATGAAATCTCCGACTTGGAAAAATCTACCAGGACCTTCAATTTGGTCTTGCCAATCGGACAGGTTGCGGGTCAATACTGTGTCGGGTGTTGTGCGGAGAGCCAAAGCCTCAGCGCCACTCATTCCTGTTAGGGGGGTTCGCAACGTTGGGGTCCCCAGAGCACAGGGCTTCAGCGTGCGGGGTAACTGAATTCAAGCCAACACAGGGAATGGGCGCCCGCTGCCACTAAAATCCCACCCATATGATCTAATAGCGGGCTCCAGGAAAAGAATCTGGTAGCATTTTATCTCTAAGCTGGGGGAACTACCTCGTTGAAAACGAGCAACTTGTTGGCAGATCATGTCTGGGGAATCCCTGCAGCCAGAAACATGTCGCGTTCATGATTATTGATTGGTCGAATCGCCTACCAATCTTTGGCCTTTCGGACATCTTCCGGGTTGCTATAGTCTGGCGATATGACGACCGAGACGGTGAGATACAGTTGCGCTGCCAGTAGCTGGACGGAAGCGCAAGTACGTACCACTCCTCGGCGAGGGCGAATATAACATCGTTCTCGACGATTCGATCTAGACATATTTCAGGTGTAGAAGCAAAACCTATAGAGGTGCCGGTATACTTGTCACAGACACAAGCTGGGCTCTGTTCACTGGGACTAGCTGAATCTTCGACTTTTCTTCACAAGGCCGTACTTTACACCGCCATGGATCTTCCGGCAGGATCTTGGGACTGTCATCTGCACGTCTTTGACCCTTCAAGATTTCCTTTCCGACCCGACAGGGCGTACACACCAAGCCCAGCGACTGTGGACGACCTGATCGCCAACACAAAAAGCGAAGGCCTGCTCCTGGTCCAGGCTAGCCCAGAAGATGGCCACGACGGTCTGTTAGCGCAGCTACGGGAAGCAACAGAAAAATATCCCTCCAAACACTTCCGCGCCTCTATCATCACAGAAGATGTCGCCGGTCACGATATCTGCGAATATAGCAGAGAGTCTATCGACGCCATGCACATGATGGGCGTCCGGAGCATTCGCCTACAGGGCAGCTTCGGCAGCTTCGGGTCGCAGATCGACCATCTGAGGACATACTTGACCTCTCTCGCGAGGTCGTATCCCGTGCAGGATCGGAACTGGGTCATCTCCATGCAGATGCCGCTGTCTGTATGGGCCAACCTGACTGACGTAGACTTTGGCAGCGCTGTCGTCGTTGCCGAGCACGGCGCCTGTGCTACCCCACGAGACCTCGACAAACCCGAGTTCAAGGCTTTCCTGGATCTTCTGCGCACGGGGAGGTTCTATGTCAAGATCTCGGCATTATACCGACGTGCACCGGACAATTTCCGGGACATGGAGGAGGTCGTCCGAGCTTTTGCTGATACGGCGCCGGACAGGATCCTGTGGGGAAGCGACTGGCCGCACGTCGACGCCAGCCGCGGCGGGCTCGAGCCGACGCCAAACAATCCAGACGCGAGGTGGGAGGAGGAGCTGGAGGCTGTCAGGTCGTGGCTTTCCGAGGAGCAATATTCGCGAATGATAGTGACGAACCCGTCGCGCTTGTTCTTGTAGACGATATTTTCAGAAGCGGCCTTGCTAGCGCGCGGGGACGCTGCGTTGGTTGGCAGGCAAGGGAGATCCGAATACCGGGTTCGTGGTCAGTCAGCTGAGACATGGACCATGAACTCCATGCACGGCTATCGTCCGATGATGAGGAGTGTCATAGGGAAATTCTGACAAGCTCATAGAATCCAAGTCCACATTGTAACCCCAGTCCCACCCCAACCTGTTCCCCAGAATCCCCCATATGGGGAAATCAGATTGGAAGCTACCCTGCAGACTTCCTACCGACCGACTATAACAGACCATACTCATCCGCCTAGAATCGTGGCTCACTTCTGGACAGACTTAGGAAGTTGGGCCTCGTCCTTTTGTCTATTCGCGTTTCTTATATCAAATATATGACAGCACATCATTATTGCCACAATCTTGGCTGCTATCCTGTTCTCGAGAAAAATACTTCCTCGTCGACAGTCACTGAGACACCAACAACGCAATGGCGCGCATCAACGACTCTGGCAAGGTCCCGGCTGAGCAGGATGAATGGGTCGAGCAGATCGACAAGACTGGTCAAGACGCTGAGACTGGCATCACCATTGATGCAGCTCGGGCTAAAGAGCTTGAGAAGAAGCTTTTGAGGAAGATCGACACGCGAATTCTTCCTTTTCTAGTTCTCATGTAAGTAATTCATCTCTTTGGGGGCATAGAGCATATGGTCATGAATGGAAGTCCAATTCTGGAGACCCGGTAAAGGACTCAATGAACACGAGCTAACCGACAAAAGTTATGTATGCAACTATCTAGATCGAAACTCGATCACGCAAGCTCGTCTCTATGGTCTCCAAGAAGATACGCACGTCCAGGGTGCCGTATACAACACGGCCATTTCCATCTTCATGGCAGGTTATATAGCCATGCAGTTACCCTCTTCGATCTTGATGACCAAAGTCCGGCCTTCACTCTTTCTGGTAAGTTCCCGCCCTTTCACTGCGAACACTCCCTCTTGTCGAATCTCTCCTGGACTACGACTGACAATTGTGTCTCAGCCCGGCTGCATGATTACTTGGGCCATTGTATCCGGTTGTACCGCAGCGACGAATAGCCCAGCGAGTCTCCTGATCGTTCGTTTCATCCTCGGTCTCGTCGAAGCTCCTTTCTTCCCTGGAGCCATCTACTACCTCTCCTGCTGGTATACCAAGAAAGAACTAGGAATCCGCATGGCCTTCCTCGTCAGCGGTATCCTGCTATCCAATGCCTTTGCTGGATTGATCTCGGCCGGCATTCTCGACGGCATGACTGGGGTCACCAAACTGGCTAGCTGGAGATGGCTGTTCATCCTCGAGGGCCTGATGACCATTGTCATTGCTCTGGGAGCCATGTTCTCGCTACCAGATTACCCGGCCACGACAAGGTGGCTGAGCGACGAGGAAAAATCAATCGCACAGCGCCGTCTGATTGAAGATGCCGGCGCCGAGGGCTTGTCCGAGGATGAAGACAGCTCCTGGAAACGAGGCCTGCTCTTGGCTGTCAAAGACTATCGCTCGTGGATCTTTGCCTGCCTGCAAATGTCCGTCACCGCCAACATCTCGTATTCGCACTTCTTCCCGACCCTGATCAAGGAGATCGGGTTCACCGACAATATGACGGTCCTGCTGTTAACGTCGCCACCTTACGTCTTTGGCTTCCTCTGGTGCATCAGTCTCTGCTACTACGCCGACAGGGTGCAAAAGCGGTCCATCCCGGCCGCGACGTCCATCTCTATGGCCATGACCGCAACCGTCGTCCTCATCGCGGTGCCCTACAGCGCCCAATGGGTCCGCTACGCCTTCACATTTCCTTTGACAGGTGGCGCCTTTGGAGTCTATGCCACCACCTACACGTGGCTATCGTCAACGCTGGGCCAGCCGCGGGTCAAGAAGGCCGCCGCCATCAGCATTGCCAACACTTTGGCCAATCTGGTGTCGCTGTACGCAAACTACTTCTGGCTCGACAAGTACGAGCCCACGTTCCAAGTGTCGTGGGGTATCTTGTTGGCGTTTGAATGTCTCGCTCTATCGTCGATTCTTACCATGCGCTTGATCTTGAAGAAGTCGAACAGGAAGTTTGACGAGCTTAGCGCAAGGTTGGTTAGCAGTGATGAGGCGCAGCTCAGTGATCTCAACGAGATGGAGAAGAGGGCTGTCATCAATGGTTTTAGATACGTAGTTTAATTTGTTAGAAAAGCTGTACTCCAAGGTTTGTAATCATGAATATTATCAGACTTTTTGAACATTATTTCAAAGTCGTCGGTGGTACATGGTATTTAATAAGACTTCTATGATGTTCGCAATATTTGCTTATGGCTCGCTCATTTGGGAGTCATGGTTTCCATGTGGCTGCCCAATTGTATCGGCTGCCATGAGAGTTCCCACCTTGCTCTTCTACCACCAAATGTTTGGACGGCGCAATACAATAAACAGACAAATTCTTTGGATACTTTTGAGTTGCAAGTAGTATACCTGATTGTGGTTTCTGTAACCCCGGCTTTTGTTCGCAAACCATACGAACACGCGTGGTCACCGTTGGAGTACCGTTCCTAGTGCGACGACATGTTTTATTCTTAACCCGAATTTGCACTGTACAGTGTCCGCTTGGCTTTTGATGCGATCTGTATTCTGGTCCAGTATTTCTCGTTCTCAAGGTATAAATATCTCGAAGAGGTTGCGCAGACGCGTTCCTTATCTCCTCCCTGTCTTTGGCAATTGTCATAATTTGGTCACCACTCCGGAGGTATTTCGCGGCCGACAATTGGAAACAGCTCAAATATGGATGCAGCTTATGAACTTGGCGTTTTCGTGAATCAGATGCGATACCTCATCAGGGAAGCTCCTAGATCCTGTTTGTAAAATGATACGGCTGCCTTCCCAGTCTCTGAGTATCAGCTAATTGGTTGGCAGGGCTGCAATATCTCCTGTCCCGAATCATCCTGGACATTAGAACAAGTACGGGTAAACGTTCTGGGTTCCTTGCAGATTGAGCCTCCTATAGCCTACACTGGTACTTCGCTGCCAGTTCTTAGGTAGCTGCTTATTCAGATCTCAGGTAGAAGATCCACGAACGTAAACAAAGATAACAAGAAAGCAGGTGAATGCGTCACCCTCTCGCGGCCACCCAGGGGTCTCTGATTGCAAATGCTAGGGCAGAAATTGCGAACAAGGTTTCGCCACATGACGAGTATTTGATGACGACTCGAGGCCTCGCCTATCATCTTCGAGAAGTCAGAGTACAATACAAGAAGATTGCACTTCTGAATAAGTTATCTAGTGATGTTGAATCATTGCTTTCAAATGGGCTTCGATTAGCTTTTGCGGAGCACGTTACTGTTTATTGATATAGAATGGCGGCCCCAAAGTCAATACTACTGGCCGGAACATCGCTCAGACGCATTGCGCTTATGTGCCCCTGACGGCGAGGCGAGTTCACACGAAGCTGGAGCTAACACTATTTGTTCGGCTTGCTGAAATACTGCCGTTGAATTGACCAAGTCCGGATGGCCGGACGAATGTCGGATAATCGGACTATTAATCGGGAAACCTTTGGACGCAGACAGACTGACAAGCCGACGAGGCAGTGGGGCCCGATAGCCGTCCCATGTTCCCAGAACTGCCATCATGGAGGAGCGTTAAGACATCAAAGCGATGGTACAGAGACTTCCAGTAAAACGATCTTTTATACAAAAGGTAAAAATAGGCACGCATCAGACAATGCCATCTCTTCCTGTTGAACACACATTGTAACTTAGAGCAAGGTTAAGCGGCTTTCCTTCCTGCAATTGAGTCAAAGATAACCAGAACTCAATCTGAGATGTGGTACATGTGCTCGGCTCTTGTCGACACATGACAGGATCCAGAGTGCTATAGAAAGCGTCAAAGTAGTGAGAAGGGTGAGAAGGCTGGCTTTCTAGGTAGGTAGCCATGGCCGGATGGTAGGCCGCAGCCAATAGTGTTTCCTGCTTGCACAGGAGCCGGTGGTGCTCACGTCCAAGATGAGTGGATGTCTCCAGCCATCCACCGAGTCATGACCTGCTTTCATTTTCGTTGCCGAATTTGGATATACTTATTTAAAGGTCGCTGTGGCCCTCTTTCCGCTGACCAAGCAAGTCAAATCTTGGTAAGAAACAGACAACAACGATACACACTGACACTGCATGCTGAGATTCCTACGCTATGAAGTCTGTATGCGCGGACGATTTCCGGGCTCTTCTCCGCGCGTTTTACTATACTCCGCACACCAGGGTCCTGTCACTCTACGTACTCCTGAGTTTGTGACTGTGACAG
Organism: Pestalotiopsis sp. NC0098; assembly: GCA_022432395.1. Lineage (NCBI taxonomy): Eukaryota > Fungi > Ascomycota > Sordariomycetes > Amphisphaeriales > Sporocadaceae > Pestalotiopsis > Pestalotiopsis sp. NC0098. The sequence goes on along the minus strand of JAJKLJ010000009.1, from coordinate 1,725,057 downwards.
ACGCCGAGGTCCTGACCGTATAGTGGAACCCCTCGCTAGCGTATATGGTAATGGCTGACAAGATGAAATGCAAGAATGAGGGGACAATTCTCTCCACTCGTGTATACCTCGCATCAAGGTGTGTTTAATCGTTGAAACTTTTCAGCAATTGAAACGTTGCAATCAACTCGACAGCCGTCCCAACCTCGTTATTTGTCCTTTCTACATGCTTTGCCGACGTACAGAAGGTGTGGCGTTACCCGGTCACAGTAGTATGCGATGGCTTGGACTGATAGGGAACCGCCGAGAGCCACATCCGTGCCACCGGATTCCGGGTCGTCCGCTAAACTCTATCTCTCTCCTTGGAGCAGAGTATGTGCGTGATCAACAACATGTCGCAGATCATTGTGATTTTCTGCTCACAGTCCTTGACAGCCAGAATGCTTTGCAGCATTGTTCGTGTCCCTGCCCTTATTACGGGACCCCTGGTTGATATCCACAGGGTTCCTGACTGGCCAGGGCCGGGAATAGCTCAAGCCCTGGCCATAGTGGCTGCGTAACCCCGGTCTGCAGACAGTGTCGCAAATCTGCCAGGTTGCCCCTGAGAAACCCACAACTGACAAGTCGACCTAGCAGATGCTGAAATGTTCCAGAACGGCCTTGAAGAGGTTGTGTGGAGTCGTCAAGACGATGTCGAAGAAAAGAATGCAGAATGGTCGCAGTATGGTGGAGGTCGCCAGGCTTGCTAGCGGTGATTTTCCAAGGTTGTCATTGCGACAGTATTATCTACCTGAACAGGTGGTCATGTATCCTAGACACATTCTCTCTCGCCTTGATGTGATGCGCACTGCATAGAGCTTCCGTCTCATGGCCACGTGGGCCATTCCCTTGTCAAGCCTTCTCAAGATGGTATCCTACTCGTGGCTCACCTATGGCTGAATCAGGGGTACGAGTATTCCGAATCTGTGGGATTGATGCCCTTTTTGGGGACCGAATTGCTGTCAGATAGTCCAATTGCGGACCAACAGTTCGGAAGCAATGCCGGTAGTCATCTAGGATGCCGAACGTTCGGTGAGGGACACGATGGAGGGAAACATAGTCCGTGTTTTTTGTCTGTTCGTCGCAAGTGTGGCAGCCCTGAGATTGATCTTCCCCAGGACTTGTGACCCCTCGAAATGCCTATCATGATTCGGGAACTGCGACGGACGAGTCGCGTTGCTAGCAGGCCCTGAACCCCATCTTGCGCAGCGCATGTTTTAATCAAAGTCTAGGACTGGAGGACGGGATCATAAAAATAGGCTCGATCTATTACAATAGTTTATTGCCAAATGCGGACTTTTGCGAAACTAAAATATCAAACTCGAGTTTACATGGAGAACTCGCTTTTTGGACTCATTGGTCCGTTGCCGCCCCTGCGACCCCTTGCGTTCAATTCCTGCATCTGTACCAAGCTCTCCTCGCTGTTCTCGCCGTATTGGACAGTGTATGTTCTTTGCTGGTGAATAATGCCCTTTTTTGTTTGTTCCGGGTATTGCACGACGGATGGCATCTTGCCTCCCGTTCCAGCGCGACTTCGGCCGTTGGATCTCGCGTAGTTCATGCTGCCGGTCTGGTATGCCCTACTCCTGTTGGAGCTGCCACCGAGAGCAGGGAAGATGCGGACGAGGATGAGTCGCAGAGAAGGCATACATGCGCAGATAATGCCAACGTTAATCTCAATGACGGACCAGTCCGACACGCCGACGAATTCCCACGAGGGGTTTGCCGAGTCGACGAATAGCACAAGCGATTGAAGGCGGAGAATACTGACGACCGTGACGCTGTAGCCAAATTGTCAGTAGATGGAACATAGAACTCAAAGACCTGAAGTCCTCGGCTTGTTACTTACAAGGCACCAACGATGAACATCATGGCAACGCCAATCTTCTTCTTCCAGTGGAGGTGAAGCTTGCGCAGTTGGGAGAGAGGAATCGCAAGCATCCAGATATCGAGCGCGATACTGACGCCGGCGTTTGCCCAGGCAATGGCGCTGATGCTCAGGCATTTTCCGCTGTGTTCTCCATCCCACTTCGTCCAGTAGTAGCTGACAGGCTGGCATTGGAAGGTCGTGAGGACGACGAAGAAGATGCCAAAGCAGACGTTGAATATCACAGTACCCCAGAGCATTCTGCGAACCGTTCTCTCGGGGAAAATCTTCAGGTAGAAGAACAGCATCGACATCTTGAGCAACGTGACTTGCAAGAAGTACAGGATCGCCATGATGTAGAAGAACATTCCGAAGTTGGTGATTTGCGTCGGAGTGAGGGCCCAGATGTCCCGTCCCAATCCATTCGGGATCACCAGCGCGGCGTTGACGATGGTGCTCGGTATGCCGGACAAGAGCGTGATGAGAATGAACCAGTCATCCATACTCGGTGTCACCCGTGCCACGCCTATCCGGAAGCCGAGTCGCAGAAGCACCGCAGCCGCGCTGACGCATCCCAGAGTCACGGTCAAGATGTAAGACTGCTCATGTTTGTCCCTTGGAGGGACTTGACATATCGTTTCCGTGACATTTTTCGTGACTGCAAACCTGTTAGTTACTGGCCGCTAGACATTTAGAGTTTTGGAGGACCGTCGTACACAAAGCTTGTGTAATCGTGCAAGTCTCGGTGACACACGCCGTCGCGTTGGCCAGAAGCGGCGCATCGGAACAGACACAAGTCTGATTGGTGAGCGAGCACGACGAAGCTGCGACGGCCGTTTCCAAGCAGGTTATCTGAATTATAGGAAGCTGGATTAGTCTTCCGCGGGTGTGGCTCGACAAGCGACTGGTTCACAAGCTTACCGCACAATCCGGCAGCGAGCCCAGTAGGGCAGCTGCGGCCGCCAGCGAGGAGGACGAGCTCTGCGCCTGCGCGGCATATGGCAGAGCGGCTAGTAGCAGCGCGCCGGCGAGTTGGACAAAGGACCTCATTATCATTATTATGATGCCTCGCGATGCGTCAAGCACTGCAAGACTTTGATTGTTTGCTAGTCGCAGAGCGGGTACGGTCGTCGAGAAAGAGAGATCTGCAATCTTTCCCGCTGCCCTGGGTTATCCTCTCTATTTGGTCCACACAGATCTGGCTGGGATTTCCGGGTCCCAGTCTTGACATGTCAAAATCGATCAAGGACAGCGGCAGTGGGTCCTCGCTCGTCTTGCACCCCGGAACTTTTTAACGACGGCTGCCATTCTTCTCCTACTGCTACTGCTGCGTAGCACGGCGCCGCGTGAAGAAAGTGGCGTGGAGCTGAAACGGAGACCACCTTTGTGACTGTTCCTCGGCTCCACTGTGTCCTTGAACCGTTAAGCGTTGAAATATAATCCGAACGCCTCTGTGGTTCTGGGGTTTGATTGGAGTCGTCCGATGTCTCACACAGAGTGGGCACCCTTATACGATGCATGTGAAGCGCAAGGGTTCGGGTATCAGACTTACCTTGGCTCGGGAGTTGAACCGACGGCCTAAGGCTCCGCGTTCGTCTGTATTCCTCCGACGCTATCGACGACCCCCCGGCCGGCTGCTTCCTGACCCTAGTGTGCAACGCACGCTCAGACTCGGGAGATGGTCTTTGCCACGCTAGGATGACCGTGGGAGTGGGGATGTCAAACCTCAGAGTCGGATACAGACCCGCCTGGATCGCATCGAGGGCCCCGAGCAACAGAGATCTTTTCCCTGGATGTGGCCCTGCAGGTTACCCTGACTCTGGCAACATGGCAACTAGTATTGTCAGCAGGTAGGTAGTAGATGCGCAATTGTCAACGCTCGACAGTGGCACAGCCGTCCATCCGCCATCAGGGTAAATTTCGCTTGCTCTTTTCGGCCTAGACTTTGAGCTATACTAGCCTGCACAAAGTCGATGGTTCGCACTATGGCTTGGCCTAGGCGAATAGTAAAACACCACTTCGCCTATAGCATATTAGTATAATGCTTCCATTATGCCAACCCTTGGCAGCTCGCTTACAACCGCTGGCTATGCAACGCAACTCGGCCGAAGCCTTCATTCGCGAGAGCATAGCACTGACATGACTAGCAGGGCTTCGAGCAACCTGTTCTGTCCACCTCGGCTACTCCCCACCACGGTGAATTGGCCCAGAACGTCATTGGGCATTTCCGCGCCCTCTTGCCTCCATGTTCCCTCATCTCCGCTCTATTGGGGGAAGCTGAGTCGTGCGTCCAGCAGGGCCAACTGGATCCTCGGCTCACGATCATCGCTGTGCTAGTAGCTCGAGTAGATTTGGATTATATTCACGACATGCTGCCCCTCTAATCAATCTGATGTTCTATCCAACCCGCAGTCGTTCACGGTCTTCACTCTTTTGGCCCGACCCGCGGATTCGTTCTATCATTCATTCTGTCATTTCAGCCCCGTGCTGAGTGCTGCCACTCATTCTTTATTCCGCCTTTACTCCGTACCTAGCATCAGCCATTCCCGCTAGCTTCCGAACGCCCCAAGATGAGACCGTTCGCTTTTGTTCTGGCGGCCGCCCCTGTTTTCGCAGCGGGCGCCCACGCGAGCACCTGCTACTGCATGCCAGGCGATTCCTGCTGGCCATCTACTGCTACTTGGTCGCAGCTGAACGCCACCGTGGGCGGCCGCCTTATCGCGACGGTCCCCATAGGCTCGCCTTGCCACGATCCCAACTACGATGCCGTCGCTTGTGCGGCCCTGCAGGACGAGTGGACTCTCCCCACACCACAGTATGTTGTGCCTTGCAGACCCCCTTATTCCCGGCCCACGCACGCTGACAAATGACAGTCTGAACTCGTCCTCCTCGGTCATGGAGCCATACTTTGCCAACCAAAGTTGTGACCCCTTCACTGCTCAGGAGAAGCCATGTCTGCTTGGTAACTACGTCCACTATGCGGTCAATGTCTCCAGCGCCGCCGATGTTGCCGCCACTGTCAAATTTGCCAAGAGCAACAACATTCGTCTTGTAATTCGCAATACCGGTCATGAGTAAGGCCACCCCTTATTACCCCAACGTATATTCAATTGTTTCATGCTAACTATTGACCGTAGCTTCCTCGGTCGCTCCACTGGTGCAGCCGCATTGGCTGTCTGGACACACAACCTTGATTCCATCGAGGTGACTTCTTGGTCTGACTCCACTTACTCCGGAAGCGCCATCAAGCTCGGCGCCGGCGTGCTTGGTTATAAAGCCTCCGAGGTTGCCCACGATAATGGCCTCGTTGTGGTTGGTGGCGAATGCCCAACCGTTGGTATTGCTGGTGGCTTTACTCAGGGCGGCGGCCACTCTGCCCTGTCCACGGAATTCGGCCTCGCTGCAGATCAAACTCTCGAGTTCGAGGTCGTGACCGCGAACGGATCCATCGTGACTGCATCTTGGAAGAAGAATCCCGATCTCTACTGGGCCTTGTCCGGCGGCGGCCCCGGCACCTTTGGTATCGTGACTTCGCTGACCGTCCGGGCGTTCCCCGAGGTCAACGTCGGAGGTGGCACTCTTGCAATCGCAGCCGCTTACACCACCACAGAGATCTACAACGAGGCTGTCACGGCCTTCCACGCCATGCTTCCCAACATGACTGATCTCGGCGCTAGTGTTGGTTATCTCCTGACGGACGAGTACCTGCAGATTAACCCCGTGACTGTATACAACTCCACAGCCGATTACGTTGAGAACACCGTTCTGGCACCTTTTATCGCCAAGCTGGCCGCGCTCGGTATTCCCTCGTCCTCGAGCTACACAACCCTTTCCTACTATGAGCATTACGCCACCTACATGGGACCCCTTCCCGAAGGCCACTTGGCCGTCGAGTCATACAACTTTGGTTCCCGACTCATCCCCCGCAGCGTCCTCGAACACAACAACACCGCCTTCAACGCCGTGGTGCAGAACCTGACGGCCAACGGCGTCATCCTCGGCGTGTCGGCCGCCAGCTTCGCCAACGTGCAGCACGCGACTAACGCGGCGCACCCGGCCTGGCGTCCGGCCATCATGCAGATGCAGCTCATCACGCTGTGGGACAACTCGCCCGACGCCTGGGATGCCAACCTCGCCGCGCAGAAGCAGATGACCACCGAGTTCGTGCCGCAGATCATGGCCGTCACTCCCGGCAGCGGCACCTACATCAACGAGGCCGACTTCAACCAGGTCAACTGGAAAGTCGACTTCTTCGGGTCCAACTACAACAAGCTGCTGGCTATCAAGAACAAGTGGGACCCCACTGGTGTCTTTTACATTCTCAAGGGCATCGGCAGCGATGCCTGGACCGTCGCCAGTGACGGCAGGATGTGTCGGGCTTGAAAGGCTGCAGCCGGGATTAACGAATGATGATTCTTAGCTTCGCGAATACATACATGATCATAAGCATAATGATAATCCGTAATTTACCTGTACTTGGAAAAAATGTTCCTTTCCCAATTGAATCTATGACTGTAGTTCATCTCATCACACGCACCCGCTGCGGCCGGGACCTTCGGGGCCACGATCCTCTGCACCGACCATATTCACTGCCGATCACTTCCTTTTTCCTACGACCCTCCGCAAGCTCAACGATCGTAGCGTGTCAGTCCCCCACAACGCGGCCGAGTGACCAAGTTTCATGTTCCATCGCCGGCGCTCGGACACGACTGATCTTCCAAAACTAAGGTAGTGGACGGTGCTCAAGCGGCCGACGAAGCTAAAACTTTTAAGCTCTTGATCGCAACGCCGTTCCGGATGGAGAAGGGATCTGCAGTGGAAGGGGAAAACGAAGGATCAGGGAAACGTTGCTAGAACTTTTCAACGGACCGAGCGGGAACTAAATCTCAATGCTCTTCAGTAGTGCTGCCGAAGGAGGCATGCGCACGTGGAAAGCTCGCAACGTCCGCGAGAGAGTCAATGGTGCTTTTGTCGTGGCCGCCAATATCAAGACCTTCATCGATCATCATCACATCATGCCATCCGTGCGAGAAAAAACAAACATCATCTTCAACGGTACTTCTTACGGGCGTTTAGATCAAAAGCAAGAATGAGTGATTACGTGCAGGCGTGACTCTCTCGTCCGAGCGGGACAGGTGATATGTAGCAGATCACCAAAGTCCCACGTTACTCTGGCGGAGTACGGAGTAACAGTGGTCCACTCGTTGTGGCTTGGCAACGATTAGGTTTCGGTACTGGTTCTTCTCCTTGGGCAATTGCCATGTAAGGCAAGCAACTCGCGTTATGCTCAGACATGTCGCTGCCGAGCCATTTGTCGACCATGTGCTCGTGCGTTGAGGTGCTTTTGGTTCTAGTTGGCAAAAACGCTGCAATGAGGAATTGGGATGAATGTTGATAGCACCAACAAGATGATTTGTTCTCGTTGTGTGACCCTTTTAGGCGGTAATAAGAAACACCATGCTCGATAAAAAAAAAATCAATGATGATCGGTCATTCGCAATGGCTTTCCGGTATGACACCCGGGGTGCGCGATCTTTCCGCCGGACATTTTGAACACAATATAGTAACTTGGGTGCAGATGTGTGATTTGACGCCGGCGGATCATATGTTGCACCTCCTCTATGGCTGCCTTTTGGCCGGCATATCTGACGTTGTATCCATACTGGAATATCAGCAGTTCTTTTTTCATCAATAGTTGGATGGCAGGGAGCTGGCTTGTGAGAACATGAAGACAGTTTTTTCCCCAAAGCATTATGCTGATAACTCGTAGATAGAATGAGATGATAATTTGTAAACGCAACGGTAAGCGTTTCTCTTCTAAAGAAACCGTAACTTCATGAATACTCTCCAAATCAGACCCACCTCAATGACTGACTTCGTTGATGATCCTTTCTCCAGGCACAAAGTGGGACTCGTTCATGGAGTCTCTCCACAAAGTATACAGTATTTCCTGTTGTATGGGTGTGTAAATAATAGAAGCAATGGTATATCTATTATCGATCAATACGATCAGGAAAAATAACAATGTCAAACTAACGCCTTGGTTCTCTGGGAGCACAGGCATTGCCCATAAGCCTCGTCGCATTGTTTGACTGCAGCGTCTACGAGCTGTCAAGTGCCAACATCTGAAGAATACCTGATCAGCTAAGTAAGCTTTCTGGATACGTCTTCCAATCCCCGAGAGTTCCTGTAATGAGGCACTACTGTCAATCAGACTGGGGTGCTTGAGGCTGGGACGTGTTGCCCAATGTCCGCCAGACACAATTGTTGCAATGATATTGAGGTGTAGTATCGCAACGCCATGTTGTTATTTCCGGATTGGTCAGATGCCTGAATCAAAGGATTAGAATCGCGTTCTGGAAAGTCGGGACGCAGCATCAGACGTTACTAGGATGACGCGACTGGAGTGCCCTTACACTCGTCGATTCACTTGAATATAGGCAGCATCATAACTGTGAGAAGTGCAGGAGATGGATATTTGACCTGTATACTGTCCTCGTGGCCTGTTGTTGGATTGAGATTATACATTGCCCGTGAAGCTCTGGCATTCAAGATCACATAAACGATGCGATCGAGGCTGTTAGCCCGCCAGGCCAAAGAAGTGATGGATTGTCATGAGTCCATGTCAATCTGCCAGACCTCGATCATGCATGAGCCTACCCAAACCTAGGTTCAAGAGCTGTCAGCAGCATTATAAGCTGAGGCTACGATTCCCATCAGTCACATTGGCTGTCTTTCCTCATAGGTCAACTTCATTTTGCAGAACTGGATTGCCAGTACAGAAACCGGGAAAGTTTGGCTTCTGGATGTGCTAAGCTGGTCCCCATTATGATAGATAGCAAGGCAAAAAAACGGACTGAAGCACACACTTGAAGCTCAAACTTATTAGAAATCAGAGTTTCTGCTCATGGCGAAAGCAAATTGGATCCCGTGAGTGGCCCAGTAGAACGGTCTCGCGTTACGTTGACCAACAAACTAACTGCATATAGCAAGATGCTGTTTATGCTGCTGAGTAATCGCCCGCCCTCGATCTCTTACTGCAGACGGAACTGTTCAGTTCACAATAATCCCGAACTTTGAGAATAGACCTATAAAACTAAGAGAACCCCGCGAGTGTTGGATTTCTATATAGCATCAATTTTCGAGTCAAGCGCAATTTAGAGTTTGGGAGACAAATTGTCCTTACAAATCGCTATAATATTGTAAACAAAATAAACCAGTGTTTTTCTGCAGAATCGTCATTATATCGACTGTTGGTCGCATTCCGGACTTTGATGCTGCCTAAAAAGCGTGGGACTAAATCGGTGGCACTGCTAGAGAAAGGCGGGGACAGCGACGTTGAAGCCTAAATGCTAGGTCTAGGCACCTAGAGGCCCCGTCAATATGGTGGACAGTTCCAACCTTTACGCAGCTACAAAATCCAGAAGATGGCCTGAAAATCATTTGGATTTCTTGTCGCAAGCTCCCAAAATACCATGAATTGTTTTCTCTTTGACTACAAAACTTAAGAAACCGGAGCTCACCTGAAATCGAACAAGCATGTCCCCCGTGATACCTACCGAGATCTTGTATCATATATTCGACCTGGTGGACCGAAAGACGGTGATCAACTGTCGATTGATCAGCAGGCATGTACTGCCAATTGCGACGGCTTTTGCCTTCCGCCATATGCGCCTCGAAGCCGCGTATGAAGTCAACAACTTTGTCAATGTTGCCACATCCGACCTGCGCCATCATGTCCATGCGATCACTGTTGATACGTGGATCGGGCCTGATTTCAAATATCATACAAACGACAACTTTTGGATGCCCCGGGACTTCTGGCGGGCATTGTCCTATCTAAGATTCTTCAAGGAGATGAAGACCCTCAATCTGAGGTTTAACAAGTGGTGTGGCGCCGACAATGGCTATGCAAATATCAGCATCGAAGAAGACTATGATTTCCGTTTCGTGGTCCTCGATATTGTATTCCAGTGTCTGGCTGGAACGTGGTCTCCGAAACGTCAGGCAGAGCAAGAACATGAGCTTGTTATGCGTTTGGAGGGCGACAACGGGACCATTTCCACCGTTCCTGATGGGCGCATTTCATCTTCGGGCTCCAGCGACTCAGGACCTATCGAGATAAGCACCTTGACAATATCCAATCTCGCAGATTTCAACGACACGCGATTGACAACGTCAGACGCGTTCAAGCAAGTTATGGCATCCGACGCCCTAACGGAGTTGAAGCTGTTCGTGACGACGGAAGAGGACACAGCAGCCCCCGAGAGTTCCATCACGTTCCGAGAAAAATACGACTTCTTTGAGACTATGCCTCAGACTTGGCTCTGTCCCTCAGTGGCGCAGAATCTTCAGGTCTTGTCCCTATTCTTCCGAGACTATTGGGGATGGAGCCCGAAGATGGACTTTAGGACCATCAACCCAGCCAATGGTCTCAAGACCGGTCTGCCGAACTTGCGCGTGCTGGCCCTAGGCAACTATGTCTTCAGCCATCATTGGCAGATTGACTGGGTCGCCTCTGTCGGGGAGCTCAATGGACATGGCGGGCTCCAGGAGCTGTACCTTGACGACTGCCCGATCATGTGGCAAGCGCGAGCTCCTGCGCCTCTGGATGATTCGAATACCGTCATAGAGCTACCTAGTGGCGGAAGCCTCGCTTTGTCCAATGCAGGATACCCTCGTAAAGGTGTCATGCGATCGATACCGAACTGGAGTCATGCCGAAAAGTTCGATTTCGATCTTCGTTGGCACCAGGTTTTGAACCACTGGCGGGAACACATGTCAAGTCTGAAGGTGTTTTGCATGGGCCATGGATCCTGGTCTGATGAAGCAGTTGACCTGACTCTGATGGTGCCTGGCTCGCCCCAAGATATGGAGAGGGTTCCCGAATTACCATCACGTCGTGATTCTGGATGGAGGCAACAGCTTGAAGATATCCGCAAGAGATACGAATATCGCAAGCAGCCGGTGATTGACAGAGTCCACCTCACCTACGCTTGTCCTAGTCCCAGCGACATTCTCGACGAAGACAATGAGGTCATGTCTCGCTTTTGCAATGGGGTCGGCTTGGCTCACGGGCGCCAGCAAATTTTGCAGTATATTCATTTCGACATGGGACTCGGCCCTACTCAATGGATCGAGCGGGATAATTCAAGGGCATGGTTCGATCAGGGGCACATGGACGCATATCAACAGGCTAGGGAAGAGGATGAAGCATCATATGAAGCTCTGCAAGCTGCGGTCTCCGAAAGAAGCTAGCTTTCTAGACTGTCATGACCAATCGTGGTAGTTTGTCGCGCAGTAGGTCCTACATTGTAACTTTTCAGAGAATAAAAGCCCATCACATATTGTAAACAAACTGTTTGAACTGTTTGACAATATTGGTAAAAAGCTGAAGCCCTCACTCAGCGCGTAGTTCGGTAACTGGACGAAGATAATGTGAGATTATCATTGATTATCGAAATACTTTATTGACTATAGAGTGTTGCAGATACTTTATAGGATGAGATACACACACCTTGAGGCTTAGCTATTTTCCCAAGACCTGGACAATGGCCAAGCATTCAGCAGTAGAGGTCAGCGTGGAGTGAGCGAAGGATCAGGGTAGGTCGCACAGAGCGGGGTAACACGTTTGTGCTCCTTCATCAACCTCGACATAAAATTCTCTCCGAATCAATCCTGCTTCGGTCATCGTATCTAGCACAAATTCACGATGTGGCTTATAAATACCAGCAATTTCACCCTTGTGGATCATCACGAATGCCCCGTGCGGCAGTACGCAATCCTTTCGCATACGTGGGAAGAAGAAGAGGTCAGCTTCCAGGACTTCAAGGATCTCGCCTTGGCACGACAGAAAAAGGGTTTCCGCAAAATTGAGCATGCAGTGTATTTGGCACGTCAAGATCACTTGAAGTGGGCTTGGGTGGACACGTAAGTGGCACCTCCATCAATGAAGAGAGATGAGAGTACGAGGTCTCGCGCCACTTCATGGCAAGCCGCTGATCCATGGAGACCCAAAGGTGCTGCATTGATAAATCAAGCAGTGCTGAGCTCTCAAAGGCGATCAACTCAATGTTCAAATGGTACCAGCATTCAGCCATTTGCTACGCATTTCTATCAGATTTGACATCGAATCCCCAGCATCAACTACAAGCTTTTATGGACTGTCGTTGGTGGACGAGAGGCTGGACGTTGCAGGAGCTCATCGCACCGAATCGACTTCTATTTTTCGACCAAGATTGGAACTCCTACAGAAGCAGATCTGACCTCCAGGATGATATAGAGTCCTTTACTGGAATCGATAGTCGAGCATTCCATGGCTTGCTGGACGAGTTCTCAGTGGCAGAACGTATGTCCTGGGCCTCTCGAAGGGATACTGCGAGGATCGAGGACGTTGCATACTGTCTGCTTGGACTCTTCAATGTCAACATGCCCTTGATATATGGCGAGGGCGACAAGGCTTTTGTCAGACTACAAGAGGAAATCTGTAAAGACAGTACCGACATGACCATATTTGCGTGGACATTGCAACCATCATTGAGGATGTACACAAGGGTTCAACAATACTATGGGCTATTTGCCTCGCACCCTGCGTTGTTTGCCGATTGTGCAGACGTCCATCAAAAGTCGCCCACGCAATACACCTTTCAACACGACATGTCCATTGTCAGCAAGGGGATCCGGCTCGATGATATGAGCCTGCGGCTGGACGAGGACCACGGACTTCTAATGTACATTGCAGGGACCAAGCGCACTGAGCTCAGTCTTGTCTTTCTATTTATATACTTGACGAAGACGACAAGCGGGTACGTTAGGTCACGCCCAGACCGCCTCGCGGGCACATTACCCGTACAATACAAGGGTCCGCCGTTGAAGGAGATCAACACGAACTCCTCGAAGATTTCCATCATCCATAATACAACGGATTCGAGAACGACGATTCTTCCACGCTCAAGGGTGTCGTGTCCGAAATTACTAGCGTACACCGATTCGCGACAAGTCGAAGACCTTTACGACAATGCTCTATTCATCAGCGTCGCCGAGGGGGTCAAAGTATACGACGCATACCCTGAAACATTTTGGGCCCCAGATAAACGGGCATTTATTAGTAAGTTATTGGAAAAACCATCATTTAGGCAGATTGGAAATTCAAACTTGCTTCGAGTTGCTGAGCGACCGGACTTGGACCAAAAACCAAGGGCTCAAGCCTGGATCTGATCAGTATGATGACTACTAACGTGGAGTTCTACAGTGAAGGGATCTCTGACTGGTGCAATATTCCTTGGATTTTATAACGGATTGACTGCAACGACGCCGAATTTCGTTCTCTTATTCCGTTGTCCCGATGTTCCAAGCAACAAACGTTGGGAACACATCAAGTTCAAACTCATCCGGGCAGAGTATGACCGTCGCGCAATACACGACTGGGAGGGCAACGACCGCCTGGCGAAGCAGATCAAGGAGGAGAAGATGACCACATTCGAGAGTGTGCAAAACGTGGCTCGAGCAATAAGGTCCATCGAAAGGGGAGGATGGGTTCCGGCCGAGGGAATATTTGAGCCTTCACTTTGCGAGAATCGACACGGACCGCACGGGTTGCGCGCTGATGTTCAGACCCATCTCATGGATATGAGCAAAGGTGCACTCAGACTCCGCATCTCCTCGCTTGCGTCCAAATATCAATGATGAATGGCTTATTCGCGCACTCGCTCAAAGCATCACAGGCTTGGTGGAAATCGGCCTCATGCCGAGGCCCTTGCTTTGCTATTCATATACGCCTCCATAATCTACGGGCTCAGATACTGTATAATTTGTGCCGGACAGCTCGGTAAGCTGCATCGTTGGATTGGAAAACACAAGAGTCTGGTTGATGATGTGAAAGTGTGGACGAGTCCTCTTCCACCTCCTTGACATGGCTTGGACTTTGAAACGATCGTAGGCACGCATTGTTTCAAAGTATTGAACTGCAACGTAACTCGCTACTATTCATTAGACTGTGGTAGCTCGTATGCCAGTCTTGTGCGCTCTTGGGTCCCTAACTCTCCAGCTTGTGGTGCTCCATTCCCTAGTTCATGTGGCGGCATAAATACAGTCCCTTGAGTAGCGTGGAGCGCTGTTCTGTCTGTTTGTTGTTCTTTGGGGTTTTCTGTCGCATCCGGACTCGCTGTGTTTCCCTTCTGTTTGTTCTTCTTCCACAGGATGATGGCCAAGCAGATTAGAGCCAGAGCACCGACCGCCCCAATTGTGATACCGGCAATCCCACCCGGCGAAAGCTGCGAGCTCCCTTGACTTGCTGAAGTTGATGATGACGTAGATGAAGCAGTCGGTAGCGAGGGTGTCGCTGTTTCCGATAACGTGGTTGAGTTGAAAGTCGCCGTTGAGGCTGTTGTCGAGGCTGTCGCCGGCACGCAAGATATAGTCTGGACGCGCGCTACAAAAGACAACCCCGATGGAAGCGCATTTTCGCTTTCTGCTGTGCAGCCCACGCCGTCTGATTTTGCGTAGCCTTTGTCGCCTGAAAGACAGCACCAGGCCCCTGAGTCGACGATGCCGCCTTTACCCCAAAGATTCCAATTGGGATCGGAACACTGTCAACATCATCTTCAGCGTGACTATTGCATCGACAATAAAAAAACCAAGCAGGACTGATACGGACCTTTGGCATATTTATTGCATCTTGAGAGCAGTCGTAGTCACCCTGACAGCAATAACCGCCCTTTGGATTGGTCCCACCGCATTGCAAACCTTCCGGGCAACATCGTGGCTGCGCACCGTTGCCGCAGTCGACTGGCGCGGACGAGGGGCAAGAGGTGCTGTCTATCCGAAGCGCATAGCCTCCAAAAATGAAAAGAAAAGAGAGGCGTGCGGATGTGACAGCCTCACCGTAAAATTTAGGGATAATTGAGGTTGAATAGAACGATCTAATTGTCTGGGTGGGTTCTTCACGAGTCTGTTGACGACGAAGTGCTTTTTGATAGGAGTCTCCTTTTGCTAATGAAAGTTGCACTTTTATTGAATCAGCTGGTACGCCTGGCTGTAATTCGTGTTACATTTCCGAGCTGCTGTGATTAGGTTTGGGGAAACATTCAGCTTTAAAATGCGATACTACCCAACGAAGGTACCCATACATCAAACAATAGGATGGATCATTCCTCGTGATCCATGATTAATAGTACGACGTCACTTCCTTAAAGGTACTGCAATGTATGCCGCCAAGAGAAATGGTTGCAACCCCATCATAACGCATAGACTTTTGTGATAAGTCATATTTCCCGTCGTCCAATCATTATATCTACCCTGAGTATCATAGATCTGGGCCCTGGGCCCAGCCTGGGCGTTAAGACTCGTTAAGACTCGATAGCTGCTGCCTACCGGGTATCACAACAATTGTACAAGATATTCACGGGCATATTCTATACTAACTACAGCCGAAATATGTTCCAAACTTAGATCGTATTATGACTGTCTGTCTTCTTCCCCGTGTCTGACGAAACGCTTCCTGATACCAAAGTTCAGGTGATAGTTTCAATAGGAATGCTCTTCTTAGCAAAGAAGGTACTGTTCACCTTGGGAATGTAAGAAGGGAACTCGGCAACGATCTGCTGCAAGGCCGCCCAGCTCTGCTCCCCGTCGGAGTCATAGGTCGCATTCGAGAAAGTGGTCGTGTTGAGAGTTGCGGTGATGTAGTTGACTTCGGGCGAGTCGGTCGCGTTGATGATGCTGAGTGTGCTGCCATCGTTGCCGAAGATGGAGGCAGTACCGACGGCGGGCATGATAACGTATGCGCCACTGTTCACGGCGTAGGCGCGAGCTGCCGCAGCTCCCACTTCGGCGGATTCCCAGGCGGCGGGGTCCACGCCGAAGTCAGGTGCGTAACTGAATAAGTGTCAGCGGCAATCTGAACTGTGAATTGAATCAACTTTCTTGAACTCACGGGAAAGCCGCTACGTGGATGTTCTCAGCCTGAGCTTGCATCACAAAGGTCATGGTAGGCTGGATGTGGTCAGTGGGTCTGTTCCAAAGAACGTATTTACAGTGGAACTTACATGGAAGTGCTCCCAACACTCGAGGACACCGATGCGACCGTGGGG
Source organism: Pestalotiopsis sp. NC0098 (assembly GCA_022432395.1). NCBI lineage: Eukaryota > Fungi > Ascomycota > Sordariomycetes > Amphisphaeriales > Sporocadaceae > Pestalotiopsis > Pestalotiopsis sp. NC0098. Next base: position 1,709,082 of record JAJKLJ010000009.1, on the reverse strand, counting down.
AGTCTGGGTCACGGTCAAACCAGACATGTCCCCATCCGACCAGATGTCACGTTCAGTGCCCGAGGGACGTAACTTGCGGCGGTGTCGCAAGACTGTTCCGTCCGGACCGACCAGCACTTGTCCCATGAAGATCATGTCGTCTGCGATCTCGGAGAAACCGAACTCGCCGTACATGCCTTGGTCTTTGAATGCGCTGACCAGTCTTTGGAAATTGGTACTATTGATTGACATGGACTGAGAGACATATTGGGCGATCTGCTCGGAAGTGTACGCTGTGTTGATGGCCTGTTGACAAAAGCCATTTATCAGATTCTGCCTTGCATCGACCGACCAAGGACACAAAGGAAGGTTCGAAATTGACTTACCACTGGATACCCAGGAAAGTAGAGCTCGGGGAATGCAATGAAAGCGACACCGTCAGCCTTGGCCTCGGCGATAGTATTGATAGCCTGGTCGACCGTGGCATCGAGGTCCAAGTCGACCCAGGTCTTGTTCAGACCAACGGGAAGGGCGAAGTTGACAGGAGGCTGGCGGACAGCGGCGACTGTGAAAGCTTCGGCGTCAATCGCGGCATAGGCATCTGCGGAGCGGCATGCTGCAGCCGTCAAGACAACGGGCAACTGAGTCGCAATGAGCAGGGTGATTGACGAGAAGTACATCTTGATCTAGTTGACGCTGCTACAGACCGACAAACATCATCCGCCCGGATTTTTGTGGAAGGCAGTGCCAATGCTCTTTTATAACATGGTCTCGGTCTTATCTGCAAAATATTCCCATTTTTCTAAACTTAAAAAGTTGAAGAATATCACGCAATACAATTTGTTAAAGGGGCTTGTTTGTCCTTATCTCCAAGACAAAATATCGACGACTAGTAGTCGGTCACTCACGGCATGGGTGCAGTATCGGGTATCGTCCCAGACTCCCGGGATTCGCAATGGAGTCATCATGCAGACGCCGAATCTAGAACCGCACAAGAGTCTCGGTAGATACCCGGGTAGATAATAATATAGCTTGTAATGCACGCCTCTAGCCAAAATTCGGGTCGTTGCCGAAGTGTGGATCGTTGACGAGAGATAGCGCGCCGATTCATGCTGCCATTGACGCCTCTTCCACATTGGGGAGTGAAGATGCAAGTTGGCCGGGCTGTTTATCCCAAAGAGCTATGATAAACATATCTAGGCAGTAGAGATATCTGAACTTGTCACAAAAAATAATATTCGGACTGAATCTGCTATGATTTGCGCCAATTAAATTCTCCGGTCGCAATCAGGTTTTCTCTCCCGCGGTCTAGAGATCGGATACTACCCGAATGGCGCAAAGCTATTGTCAATTTCGCTGGGCGATCTCGCCCGTATTGGCGCCGTCTCCACATCAGTTCCCAGCCCACGAGTCAGGCGCAAATCCCGAGCATGGGCAATCGTCTCCTTGATATGGACGCTCGGAAACTTGCCGTTCTAATCTACCACTTCCGGACTCTTTGGGGTCTGGGAGTCGTAGAATTGGATCATTCGCTCGCCCTCTGCGCCTTGATACCTGATTAAAGCCCTGCCACCGGCCCGTCTTCGGGTGAAATGGAAGGGCATCGAGAGTCAAGTCAAGAGTCAGTAGACGTCCTCGAGCGGCCCGCAAAACGTCAGCGGATCGCACTGGCATGCAGCTCTTGTCGAGATCGTAAAGTCCGCTGCGATGGACAGAAGCCCATATGCGGGCCTTGCACAAGGCGAGGTGTTGATGGGGCTCAATGTGCATACGCAGTGGTAGCTAGTAGTGCTAAACGGCAGAGTGAACAAGAGTAAGATTCTCGGGAAATGCCTTATTATATGGTCATGCTCCTTACTATTTCCTATTCTTTTTGTTCAAAATGCAGCGCAGAATGACGATAATGACAGCAGTACAGGTACATTGCTTGCCTGCAGCAAGAAGTACGGCAATTGAGGCAGACCATTACAAACCAGAACCACAAGAGTGCACCTGTCAGCGATGTTGATAATGGTTCTCAACTGGACTTGCCAAGTCTGCAACTTCCCAAGAGTAGTGTTACAGACCTGCAATCGCGGTCGGATGATGGCTCAGAGAAGGAAGCGGCTGCCTCCAGTCGAACGCGGAGCCAGCCGAAAGAATCAAGCGCCAAGGCATCCGAACAGCATCCCGTGAGTGCGATGGGCGCAGCGACTTCGATTAGGCCCTCTGTAGGGTCTGAAATGCCTCGGAATACAGACTTCTATGGCCAGTCATCAATCGTGTCTCTTCTGGAACAAGTGATACATCCTGTCAGACAAAGCAACTCCCGCGCCGCTGAACAGGGCTCATCAAGCAGAGACTCAATGGCAGGAGCAAGACTCTATGACGACCCACATCATCGGTCGCAAAATCTCGATGCACAGGATAGCCCACTGGGCAGTCTGTTGCGAGCACATTACGCCTTGCCCCCTCGCGAGGTTGCGGACGAACTACTCGACGTTTACTTTGATAATGTCCACTTGTTCTATCCGTGGACGCATCCGGCCAGTGTGCGAAATCAATATCGACGGATATGGGCTGAGCGTGAGCCTCAAGATGCGGTGCCGAGCTTTGAAGTAGGTCTAGGAAGTCCATCCTGCCCAAGACGTGTCTTTTTTCTAGCCCTGAATGCAATGTTCGCACTGGGATTGCAGTTTTCCCGGTTCAGTGCCGTAGAAAAGGAAGACGCGGCCATGATGTTTTACCAACGAATTGAGGAACTTGCCAACATGGAACTACTTGGTGGTAACAGCTTGGCACACATTCAAGCGGTGCTGCTCGTCAGCCAATACCTTTTGTGCACACGAGACCCTTCACGCTGCTGGAACTTGACGGGCTTGGCTTGTCGTATGGCCATAGGCTTTGGTCTCCAGAACGAGACGCAATCGAAGGACCTCCCGGCGATCGAGGTCGAGGTCAGACGGCGTGTGTGGTATGGTTGCGTCCAGACGGACATGTAAGTGCTGTCCTTCTCTTATCCAATTTGGCATTAAATTCGTCTCTGCACTTCTAACATAGACATGGTACGCCTGAGCTAGGTTTATCAGCATGACGCTGGGCCGCAAGACTTCTATGAGCATCGATCAAGGCCTCCCATTGCCTAGTCCTGTCGACGACGAGGTACTAGAGAGAGTTGGTACTGCTCATTCTTCCACGCAGGGGTACCCATCGATCAATGCCTTTATGGTAGAAAATATTAAACTCGCACGTATCCTTGGCAATATCCTAGAGGTCTTGTACGAAACCGCTTCAGACGACAAAACTCGTCAATCACACTCTCAGCCTGGCCCACGATTGCAGAGAAATATCCTAGGAATTGAAGACTTTGGCGCAATTGGATGGTTGGAGGGCCAGTTAAACAAATTTACCGAAGACCTCCCCGTTTTTCTTCAACGAAAACAAAATGAAGGACGTGGGGCATCGCGGGACGTAAGACTAACCCGTCAAACCAATGTCCTACATGCACGGTATGTGTGGCCACCTCATCGAGACGAGGTCATAGTCTAATACTTTACCCAAACTCAGGATCCTACATCTCAGAATTCTCGTCCACCGACCAAGCCTCAGTGCATACTGCGCTGACGCACCGCCACGATCTCGAACCATGCATTCCCCGACCGATGATAGCATGCGATCAACGCCGGCACCTACTCATGGCTTCGTGCGATCGATGCGGCTTCCTTGTGCAATCGCCTGCGTTCAGGCAACTTGTGATCTTATCAGGCTAATGGAGAAAGCGATCACAGAAGATTCAACAGGAGCATGGTGGTTCAGTCTTTTCTGTGAGCGGTTTCCCGTGCTAGACAGTCCGTGTACGAGCGACTAACATGACAATCTTGCCAGACCTTGTAACCTGCGGCATGATCCTGCTACTAGCCCAGAGCACTCCAGATCTTCAGGCTCATATCCCACGAGAAGATTTCGACATGGCTTGGAACGACTGTATACAAAGCTTGAAGCATATCAGTGGCGGACACACCTGTGTTGAAGGCTATATACAGTTGCTTCTTGCGTTGAAAGAGCGTATAACACATGGTACGTCGAGAGTCTTCAAACGTACGCTTTCCGCCCAAAGAAAGTGAGAGAAAGAGACTGATTGGCGTTCGCATCACCTCCTCAGATGGGCGCACTCCGTCAGAGAGACCCCAAATGTCAGCACGAGCTGCTCAATTTGATGATCCAATGTCCCGAGTTCACTACCGGGACACCAATGTGGCCCCAAGCCGTGTTGAAGATGGGGGCGATCATGTTCAAAACAACGTAGGCCTTGCGGCGGAGGGACAAGTGCGTTTCGGCGCGCAAGCCAGTGGCTTCGAGTTGTCGGAAAATCTCGGGTTAATCGATCCATTATTGGTCGAAGGACACCTAGGCTTTCCTCCTGGCTTAATGATCGACGACCCAGCGAGTAGAGCATTTATACCTACATTCTTTTAAGCTTCTCGGGCAGGCTACAGCAACTTAGCTTTTTGTATCAGTTACGTAGGCTCTCACACGTTGAGCAATCGATGTAAAATCTTATTATAGCTACAAGCCAGAACCCTGACGATCAGCTTACCTCGGGGCATGAGCTAAACCTCCATAAATCCAGAACTCTATGCATCCATTCGGGCTGTTCCAAACAAGTGGCCGCGCTCCATGCTTTGCTTTGGTAGTGCCCAGGTCACACTCGTTGTAAGCACTTCGGAAATACGTCGTGCAATCCTCGGGCGACAGATTGCTATCCAGTGTTTCGGGGACGTTGCACCCGCTCTGGTCTTCCGCAAACGTCAAGTAATAGATAATATAGTCGTTACCCTTTTGTATAATGTTGTACGTCTTCGCTGGATCGCTGATATCGATCGTGTTCTGACAGTAATAGTCGGTGGCCGCGTCCGCGTTCGCAAAGGTGAACGCTTTGAAAACGTCTGGATCGCTACAAGTCACCTGTTTCTCGGGCCGGAGAGTCGCCGTGGGCTGTGCTGCGGTCGTCGTTGTGTCGGTAAGCGGCACAGCTTCTATGCTGTAGTTGCCGCACTGAGTGTCGATCGTGGCCTGGCCGGTGAGCCAGCTGCTGCCGTCCGTCGTTTCCATGCAAGTTTGGATGACTTCGTTTAAGATGGAACTACATGTGCTGCCACAGTCGCCATCCGCAAATGTATAGGTAAAGGACAGGTCTGCGCCAATGTCCATGGCAGGGGTGAAGTCGCCACCGCCAAGGGTCAGGTGTGCGTCCTTGGAAAAGTCGATGCCATTGTTCTCACAAAAGCTTATGGCGAGTTGCATGGCCATGAGCGGAGGAACCTTTCCGGTCGAGGCCGTCGGGGAACATACTGGAGTACCCGTTGGAGCCGCGTCGGTTGCTGTTGTGTATGCGCCCAGTGGGATGGTCGGCATAGCCCACTCGTTCGTGGCAGTGGTAGTGATTGAAACCGATTGTGTACCTGTGACACAGCCAGTCGCCTGCAAGCACGACGTCTCGCAAAAATAGAAGAAGGCCCCAACGCCATCGCAAGTGGCAACGCAGGAGCTCGATGTCGCGCATGACGTCGTGGTGGCGGTGGTGGTAGGTCCCGTGGTGATGGTTCCCGTCTCTATCAAGGAGGCGGGAATGGTATTCTGGGCGCCCAGTGCCACGCCGTCAACGTGCAGCTCGACGGCCAGCGCAAACAAGACAGTTCCCAGCTGAACGGCCGTGTCCGTATCAATGTCCAGCATGGATGAGTAGTCGCGGACAAAGTTGATCACGACCTGTGCGGCATCGGCAACGTCCCCGGCCGGGAAATGAAAGGGCATCGAGTTCAGCAGCAAGATGTCGTTGAGGGTACCACCCCCCTGTGCCATGGTAATCGCCCCTTGAGCCCCACAGATAGGACCGCCATAACTCACAGCCTGACGCTTGGATGATGCATGGCTGCTGTCAAAGTCTGCCCCATCGGAGCAGCTGCTTGTTCTGCGCATAATCTCGTCCAAACGGGCGGCAAGGTCGGTGTCCAGAACGGCCACGAGACTTCCTGAACCGGCTCCAGCTGTTGTGACTGCAGTGACTTCAGGGGTATGGGACCTTGCATTGGGAAAGATCAGTACGACATGAGAAGAACAGGCTCAGAGATGACTCACCCGGAAAGCGTTGTCGTATCAGCTGTAGGTGTTATTGTTGCAACAGGCGAGCCGTCCGCCAACATTGTAACCGGTGTTGTGGCCCCAAGAATCGAAGCGCTACTGGCTATATCAGGTGGAATATTATACAGGCCAGGGAGCTTTGGCTGCGGTTCGGGGCCGAATTTCGCCTTGAGTATTTCGACGAAGAAATAGGCCATGAGTAGCCGCAAGCTTTTGACACCCTTGAAGGTCTTGGAAAGCATCGCAGCAAAGGTTCGGCGGTTAAGCTGCCCGTCTATTTGCAACTCTGCAGTACCAAGCAGATCGTCCATTACCGGGTAGCATGCTTCTGTCGCGCCGTCAGAACAGCCACCGAAGGCTGTTTGGACCTTGGTACTCAAATCAGACGAAATAGATATGCTAAAACCACTACTATCGTCTCCCGACAGCAGCACGGCGTCCCCAGTTAGAGAATTGGTCGTCTAGGAGGATTAGCTTTTGGAAATTCGTTCACAAGTGTTGGGATCATAAGAACATTTTGGTCGTAATACTGGGTCAGATCACTGCCCAAGTCCAGGCTTTGCCCTATAATCGGCAGCACGAGGGCGGCCGAAGTGAGGATTCTGATATAAAGCATTGAGGAGTCCCGGTATGAGAAGCTAGAGCGAAGAAGGCGGGTACGTAATGATCACTTCAATAATTTAGTGTTATACCGAGAATCGCTGTCTACTTTATATAGAAGGTAGAGTCAAGACAAAAGGGCTTCGATCCCAAATGAATGTTACCAGAATACATTCCATGACCATTAGCCTCTAGAGGTCTAGCGTGCGCAGTCTGCGGACCATTTCGCTGCCATACCTCTTCAGTATTGGGATCCTGATCCAACGCGCACAAGGCAGCATCAACTATAGAGCCGACCAACGGGAATTTGCGAGAAGAGCACACAATCAGAAGGCGCAAGGATTAGTTGGTCTTGATGAAGTTATGTTGTTCGTAAATGGTCAAAGTATTCTGTGCTCCTTGTGCCATGGTTGATTTTCCAAATCCAGAGACAGGGATCCATGAGCAAGACGAGGCCTGAAAGATACTAGACCCGGAGGTATAATAATAGTATGCCTGGGGCATCATTGGACAGCAGCTACATTATGTACTTACGCTTGACGTTATGCTTATATTAGGCCCTTGCATCTGGCATTTGGGGCTCCCATATAATGCTGTGCCGTCCGGTAGTGCACACCGCCTGCCCATTCTCGACTTTTTGCAAGAAATGCCGGCGCTTGTTTTGAGCTGCATGTCAGTTACAACCAACGGACGTGGCTGTGCATAGGTACCTACTTTCGCATCTGCTATTCAACTACCGAGCCGGTGCCCAGCTTCCAACGACTCCTTCTTTGCAAACATACACCAACAAGCACATCTCCTAACCACAAGTTGTCTCCCGAAGCACACCTTATTGAGCAATTCCATTCCACGCACCAAGATGGAATCCTCCAATGCTCTCGTCTGTGCCTCAAAGGATGGCACATTGGAAGATGTACAGGCGATATTGAGTCAACCCCGTGATCTTTGGGATAGTCAGTTGGGGGACAGTTTGTATGAAGCTATAGGCCGCCTTGACCCGGAGATGGTTCAACTTCTGCTCGCCAATGGCGCCAAGCTTGATCGGTATTCATTTGGGCTCCTTCGCAGGAGGGGGAATATCACTCTTCTTGAGGTATTCCTTGCGCATGGCTGGGATCTTGACTCCACGGAGTTGGATGATGGCGAGCCTTTCATTCGGCAAGTACTCATGTGATCACCATCCTAGGTATTGACTAATGTCGAGTGCCTTTCACTAGCTGTTCAGTTGGTAAGCCAGATGTGATAAATTGGCTTCTTTCTAAAGGGGCCGACCCGAATGCGACCAACAAACGCGGAGCCTCAGCGCTGCTCACCACGGCCCTCGAGCCTCTAGTTCAAGGAGGAGTAGTGATTAACGCCTTGTTGTCTCACGGAGCCAAAATTCCGCCTGATATCCTCCATCGATGTATCCGACCACCAGCGTGCGGCGGGCTCGAGGTGCTCCAGTTTTTAATTGGTTAAATCTTGGAGACCAACGACGGTGCGCTCAACCACGTTACAGATGCCTGGGGGACGCCTCTTCACTATGCAGCGTACTTGGGAAAGGAGGACGAGGTCCGTATTTTGCTGGATGCAGGGGCCATTCCTGACATCGTTGTCAATGACGAGACGCCAGCATCACTTGCTAAAAGAGACGGTCATATGCGCATATACGAAATGTTGGTTGCGAGATCAAATGACCCGAAAGGATCAGGAGAGTGGAACCACGGTTCTGGTGAGTGAGGTTGGTCGTTATGGCAAAGATTTGTGCGCGTTGTTGGGCCAAAGAGGATGGCCCGGGTCTTGCTATGATACCATATGTTCATAGTGATGCTTAAATCTTTCTCACTCTTTTATCTGTATATATGATGCTTCTTTGACCACTTGAATATGGTGTGAGAGCCTGTTGTTTCCTTGAGCAGCAAATCAGTCGCCTCTAGAACATCCCTTGGAAATTCCTTTGGTCTTTGAAGCTACCTAGATTGCCATTTCCTTCGGTCCTCACCATACAAGTTGCACCACCGCAGCTCATTCATATGAGTCATGATATCTTTGAAGCTTACCATTGTTCAACTTCTCGTTTGTATATTCGCCAACGCCATCTATTTGTCGTTGGCCTTGCATGTTGGTACAAGAACTCTGATCTCCCTCCGCAAAGCAATACTACGAGCAACGAGCCTAACATGTTAAAGAGTACCCAAGTTATGATCTGGCCGCAAGGCCACGCGCACTCCAGCATGGCGTCACGTCCGCCTTGAACAATATACTCAGGAGGGCCGACGATGACGAGGAAGCAGACTATGATAGTCCACCATGTCCCAATCCATGTGCCCCAAAAGTCAACTTCGTCTATGCCGCCGGCAAAAGAAGTCTTCCAGAACCCATCATGAGAGAATACAACATGAGCCACCTAGATGAACGACAGATGACTCTGCCGGGAACTGACATGGACGCCTTCATGACACACGAAGTTCCCAACTCACAGTCAGTGGCGTGGTCCATGCCGAATGGAGACGACATGAATACATCGATATACAAGCCTTTTCGTCGGAAGGCAGTCAGTCTAGGAACATTTGGGTTGTGCGGGTGCTCTTCGCTCTTCATCATCAGTCGTTCGGGAGTTTATGCGAGTCATTGGTGGGAAAGCATCAGCTTCAGCCCCGATGATGTGTGGAAACGCGTCAAGAGTGAGACCAATATGGCCGTATTCAAGCGGACGGTCCTCGACCCTCTGAGTGCTGGCGCGTCGACCTCGTCAGGAACGCCGATGCAAGTCGCGCTGAGTGCGGAGTATTTTGACAGAAGTGTCAGGGCTTATCTCGTTCATCCACAAAAAGACTGCAGGGGGAGAATGGACGGCTATCGGACCAGATGCAATAGAATCAAGGAGGAAGTTGGAAAAATTATCCCAGATCTTGACCCTGCAACGTTTCCTGACAGATGGACCGAGCCTGTTTACAACCGCCTGGACCGAGAAAATCGCCGGTTGGTAGAGACGGCGGCTGGTCACGTCTTGTTCAAATTTGATCCTAATCACGACGGAAAGAAAAAGGCCACGCTCTGGGTTGAGCACAATCCAACGCCGGTACACGACGATGAGTGGTAATTTAGTACCTGGATTATGTTTTCAAGGGAGTTGCAGTGCTCATTATCTTCATACACTAGAAGTTGATCATTTAGAAGTGGGATATTCAAATAGATCTAGGTAGTGAAATGAATTTCAGGGTTCCTTTAGTTGTTTGTCACTAAGGAACTTCGCGATATCCCTCGACGTCGCCGTTCTCTATTCACTTTTTTGATCACATTCATCCTCGACCCAAGCCCCGGGGATGTTATAATGGCTTGTAACTTGAAACCTGGAGAAAGATGGCACCGTCTTCTCGGACCATAGTATGTCCCAGTCTTTTGGCGCATCCCCGTATTTGAAACCTGTCAGAAGAACTTCTACCTTCTGCACAGCGCCCTCCTTGCCCAGGATTTCTGGAGAACATTCATGACAGGATGCACCATCTTCGAGCAACATGTTCATCTCTCGCCGTCCGTACTCGAACAAATCGACGTCAGCATTTGCACATAGATGGAGCCAGGTCGACAACAGCCCAATTCTGTCTTCGAAGAAGTCTTGAAGAGATGAGTAGGTTGTTTGGACGCCTGAAGTCACGACTGTGACCAGGGGCGACATGGAATCGATCGTGAAGTCGGCTTCAAACTTACAAGTCATCTTTAAGGTCGGGCAGATGATATGCAAGTCCGAGCTGTTGCGAATGATGGCCTCGGCCAAAGTGGACGACGATACCAGGAATTTATATTCGCTTGCATCACGAAAACGCCGAGACTCGTCCTCGATACGCAGAGCGACCATGGCGATCAGAGGAAACACAGCGGAAGACGTTTCGCATACGGACCTGGCGTTTTCCTGCCACTCTGGCTGGAGCAGACTTACGAAAACATCCGGCACGCCCCAGTTGCAGGCTACATGAAAGGCTCGCGCGATGCGTGACTCGAGAGAGCAGATGTTATGGCGTGGACACTCGTAGCTCTGCGAAACCTTGAGAAGCGTGAGGCTGTTGTAGCAGCTGGTGCAGGCGCAGACTGGTCCGGGTATGTACTCGAGGAGCCCCTTGGCCATTCGGATGTTCCCCGCTTCGGCGTTGGCCTCCGCGATCTCTTCGGCCAGGTCTCTTCGTTCGGATATCATGGCCTTGAAGAATTCCATGCTTTTTTCAAGATTCCAGCCATTGCGACCACCCTCTTGGGTACTTGTGACAGTTAGCGTATTTCATCTGGGATTGCACCACGATCGGACTTACCGGGAAAAGTGTTCGGTGCCTGAAAGGATCAACCCGATGTCGTACAGGTATGAGATGGTCTTTATGCTCCCACCACGCATGGCATACTGTTCATACAATGAGTTTCTCATCCTGTTTCCTCTCCATGTTAACCAAGAACTTACGTATAGTAATGACCGGCCAAGAGTGTCACGGTCGTACGGTGAGCTCGACCGTCCCTGGAATGATTGGCGGAGTTGCAGTGGGGTCCCAAATTCTGCCGTATGAAATATCGCAGCCGTGTCGGGCTGAACTGTGTAGGCCCGCAAGCTGCATTGCCAGGATCCGCTGGCTTTGAAGCTTTGGAGCTGCCATGCCTTCCAGGAGATCCATCGAGGTAGATGAATAGTGCAGTTGAAGTCAAGGGGAACAAACCAGAGTGATATTGTCCCAGCTTGGCCGAGTGCCCTACATTTTGATACAGGACCAGAATCTCGATCTAGGCGATGGTCTTTCTGCCTATGCGAGGACCGCGTTGATGTGGCAAGCAGGATATCAGAATTCAGACTCTCTACAGTAGAGATATCGTCCTGAATATCAGTATCTTGTGCGGTACCATGCTGTCTTAGAGCGATAAATTTCTGGACTATGACATCTGGCTGTGCCGTGAGGACAGCGCTATAGAAACAGTTAGATTTGGGCAAGTGTATACATATTGACTTCATATACGTACCACAAGTAATTGTACTGTGCAAAATTGAGCAATCGGACAGCATCATCGAGCTGTTTCTCCAGTCGCACAAGTACATGCTTTTTGAGAGCAATGCGTGTAGCCACAATCCTTCTGGTTCGTTTCGCTGCTTGTAATTGTAAATCGAGTTCGTTCACCATATCCGACAAAGCATCGAGAGATTGTCGGCAGTACTTATCCGCTCTGGACATGGTTTTGCTGTCCCAATTGGGTAATGCCGAATTGCTCTGATGCAAGCATGATTGCGACTCGTCCAACAGGGGTCCAAGGCAGTCGATTTGTCGTAGGAGGCGTTCTATCTCCCACGGCACATCTTGCACTTGATCCCAAAGGCGTTTGAGCTTGACGATCAACGTGCCAACCTGACCAGCGACCTGCGCGACTGCGATGCCGCTGGCTGCCAAGCTCAAGACTTCGGCCATTTCTGTTTTGAAGTGAATGGATAATGCCGGAACTTGCCGATAATTGCATGTCAATCATTTCTTGGAGTGTAACGGACTCTTTCCTTTCGAGGAACAAAAGTGCACTTTCTGTATTTATGTGATCTTCTCCCGGGTTGATTGCCAATATACCGTTGTGCTACTATGATTTCATTCCAAATCATCGCCATGCAAAGGCCTTCACGAACTCCACAGGAGTAATCACATGCACAGCCTGCTTGGATATAGAACGGGCTTTGCGTGGTGTAGACCTTGAAGCGGTGTTAGTTTCTGGGCGAGGAGCACGTCCGGGTCGTAAGGCTGGAGGCAGCGACAACATGGTGCATGATGGAAGGATCTGGTGGGCTAATATATGTAGGTGTCGACCCAATCAGGTCAATGGGGTGCTGTCGATCTTCCACAAATAGAGATCGGACAGCACAAACGCATATGCGTCGTCCTATTCTGGACGACCTCCCAGCGAATGGAGAACATGACAATGGCCTGCAAGTTCGAAAGAGTTTGCCACACATATGCAGAGCCGTTATTTGCACGTTTAGACCTCGGCAGCGTCATTGATTTCTACGATTCGAATGATTAATTCCCAATCAGTTTTGTGCGAATAAAGTCGCTTGATTGAATTTCGATTAACTATCGCTCTTGCTGTGCTAAATGCATGCACGTGCATGTGAGACTGATGTACGGCTAAAGACAACCACCATTTCGATTCTCTGGTTAGCTCACTGCTGGTACTGCATGTCAAAAGATGCAGTTCCGATACTCTGAAGAGGTCCAGAAGGAGATTTCTGGCACTAATGGACTTTCCTTTGCAATTCCATTACGCGTACGCCAAGATCCCACCCAGGAGATGCGAGGTGCATTACGAGCTCAGAAAGACTGGTCTCAGTTGTGAGTGGACTCGGCTGTTCCAAATCATATAAGCCAAAAGCTTTTTAACAAACATAATCCCTGATTTTATACACAATTTCGCACCCAATTCAAACATTCATCACTGACTCGGCAAATTACAGCGTACGCCCTGTTGACGGCTTCAATGGCATTCTTGGAGGGACTTACGGCTTCGTTCAAGTCACAGTCCCAGAATGCCTTCCTGACAGAGTCGAGATTGTGAGCTATGTAGTTGAGTTTGCTTATCTATGCGATGGTATTAGGCTCCGCTTACCTACGGTCTCGGCCTTGAGGATGTGCACTGATGGTTTCAAGCATATTTGATGGAAGAGTCTGCGCACGATGGTCGTACTCGTGACATGGACAGCCCTAATATTCTGGGTACATTTGAGAGTAAAGCGTTCGAAGAAGAAATTCGCGACACCAAAACGGCCTACAACAGGCTTTGGAATCAAATCTTTCAAGAGTTGACCGCAATCGATGAGAAACGGGGTGACTTTTCCATGAAAGCATGGGCAAAGTTCATACAGCAATCCACCAAGACAAGAGATCGCACGTATCAGACACTTGAGGAGTATATTCCTGCTTGCATTGTGGATACCGGAGAACTGTGAGCCTCGACTTCCATTCTCGCTCCCTCCTACAAGATCAATTATGGCTAATATCATGTAAAGCCTGTGGTTCGGTATATTGACCTTTGCAATGGGTCTTACTATACCGGATGATGAACATGATATCTGTATGGAGCTAGCCAAACCTGCTTACGTTGCGCTCAGTCTGACCAATGATCTTTACTCGTGGGACGTGGAGCGTAAGGAGGCAGAGCGATCCGGTCGGGACCATGTGTTCAATTCCATTTTTATCATTATCAAGGAGCGATTGATTAGTGAACAGGATGCCAAAAAGGTCTGTGTTGAGGAGATCAAGAAGCATGTGATGGAGTTTCAGGCCAACATGGATCAAGTAACGAGAAACACGGCATTGTCGAGGGATCTTCATGTTTACATGGAGGCGCTTTTGTATAGCTTTAGTGGGAACCTCGCTTGGAGTGCTTGCTGTGCACGGTATAAGGCGTGATGACAGTAGTTCGCTTAGTTGTGAAACTATCGGCAAATGTACTTGAGCAGATACCAACCAATAGATAAGCATAACAAAGGTTCCGGGCTGGTTGCTGCCTGGAATGATGCAGTTCGCGGTATTATTGTTGTAGTGGTGCTGTATTCACGCGGTGGCATAACGAGCGTGATATCAAGTTAAAGACCAATGTACTGGTTTCCGGCCATATTGCCTGTTCTTAGTCTTGCATGGTGATAAAAAATACGTCCAGCACTAACTACAAATCTCGAATCCTACCTGTTTGTGTGCAATCGCGTGAAATATAGCGCAACGGAGTTAACGAAGCGACTTGCATAAAGTCCGTGTTTACGAGCAGGGGTCTCTCGTTCGTACCAGTTTATAAACCTCCAGAGTGTCCTGGCTGCGAAATGAATACTTTGGCAAAAGATATGACCCTTTAGATCCAACATGTCAAGGCTAATGCAGAGGACTTTGAAGGATGTTGCTCGCAATGTCACACATAATCCGACGCGACTCAGTAGGTAGGTATGCATTATTCTTGGTGGTGCGCAGCCTGGACGCTGATTGTGGCACAGCACTGATAGAGCTGCTTCGTTGCGCTGGCCTACCAATGCACAGGTATGTGACGATGATGGCACAAATAGAGAATTGTCGTGTCGTCCCCAAGTCTGTCAAAGTCCCTGCAAACAATCAAATGCTTCAAGATATGCAGGGCTATAATTCACCAGAGATTTTTTGCCAAGGAAGCTGCTGCCTGATTCGAGCGAGCTGAAGCATCCCAAATGAAAGAACACGACTATAAAAGGCCTCGATGCAAACCACATTCAAACATATCAAGCTGGCCATTCTTTAGGAAAAGTTATCCCCAAAACACTACAGCACCACAATCATGACTCGCAGTTCAGCCAGAAAGGCGCCTGCCACCTCTTCCACTTCCACCCATCAGACCCTCGATCAGTACCTTGCGTCGCAGCCATCCATCTACATCGTGGCAGAGAACCTCCATCCTCGTGATCTGTCAAAAACCAAGGGAGAAGAAGGGTATCGAGTGCTGAGCGTATTCTCCACCCTCGATGCAGCCAACCAGTACGCGCAAAAGTACGCCTATGGACTCAAGAAGTGGGACTCTTCACCAAAGGGCACCACCTGGGACGAGCATGACTTGAACCTGGCCCAGACTGATGACTCCATCAAGCAGTCGATTGACGACAATGATGGGACCCATGAGTACATTGTCACCTGGGCACACTTCACCACTGTCAAAGTGGCGCGGTGGCAGATCAGAGACTCTGTGCCCGTGGTCAACAGTGAGACCGACTTCTTCGACCGTGTCGACTTTGTGGTGGATGCTGGCGCTGCCGACAGTGTATACAGCGAGAGCGAAGACGAAGATGAGGTCGAGGAGGATGAGGATATGCAGGACCTCAGAGATGAGCTCCAGGGGCTGAATGTGGACAGGAAGACTGCAGTTGGTGAGCTGGTTGGCGCAGACTACCGTTGACGACAGGGAGCAGCGCGGAATCAGCACGCTGTTACCCACCACAATAGCAAGCTGTTTTTTTCACTACACATGTTTCCTCAATAAATAGGAAGATTCCAATTTGATCAAATCGTGAACTCATCGCAATTCATTGAGATGCGACCATATCTTTGGCTTTTCAAGCTTCTCATTTGCCGTTTCCTTGTTCTTATCTTCGCTGCCCGTGCACAATCGGCCGCGGTAGGCATCATCCTTTATGTTGCTCAATCGCGCCTTGAACGGCTCGAACAGCCTGATTGTCTCGTGTACATTCTTGGCCAGGCCAGAAACTTCTTCGGCAGGAATGTAGAATGCACCGCCCGGATCCTTCATCATCTCGGCCTTGTTGTCCATGGCCAAGGCGTATGGTATCTTGACGCGCGACAGATCGGGTGTGTGCGGAAGCCAGGACCAGCAAAATTCGTCTCTATAGCGATGCAGTGATGCATATTGCGTCAAGTTCGACACGCGCACACCACCGGTTGTCGGAAAAGCAACGTCTACTTTTGGGAGAAAGCGATGGTCGTAGAAAACTCCGGGATGAACTCTGCTCGATTGTCTGAAGTGTGAAATCCAATTCGGGCACCACTGCGCACCTAGCTTGACCATCGGCGCCGCGAATTCGTCATCTTCATCCGGCACCCGCGCTGTATCGTGCGTACTCGGCAGACCGAGGTATTGAAGATCCACGGCCAGCAGGGTTTTGAGGAACATGATGCCACCTATCGAGGGATACACGACGAAGGATCCGTCGCCGCCGAACACATTCGATCTCATACAGGCGCTCGGTATGCCGTGAGAGCCGCCATCCAGAGTTCATGCATTCAATGTTCTGATTGCCGCCTTGCATCCAGCATTGGGTGTCTGGATGAACTGCGACGGGGGCACTTGTCTTCTCCACACGGGCGCTCGTCGTCGCCATAATCGTACCCGGCGCATATTTCCGCAAAAAAAAAACAAAAAAAAAAAAAAAAAACAAATGATAGAGTGATCTTGGCGTGAATGATAATTATAATTTATATAGGGCGTCTAGAAAAGCTTGTGTAAAAGCACTTGTCGACCGCTGCAGAAAAAATCCAGTCAAACTCAGCAAATGCAGGTGCTGAAGCGATTAGGCCTGGCAGGCGACCTTTCAGGGCGCCAGATGGATTAGGGCCGTCAAAGTCAATCCGGCAGGGCAGCCGCTCATAACACATTGCCACAAATTGAGTGAGATCAAATAAAGGTCAGGTTCCTCATAATTGGAGGGTTTAGGAGAAAATTCAATTAAATTGCTTTGGGCTAAGGAAAGGAAAGGACAGCGTTCAGCGCGCACGACGGATCCCTTAAATCCTAGGTAGGTGAGCAAGCGCATTGTTCGCCAGCCAACCATTAGGCAGATACGAGGTACAGGCCCCAAGAATAGGTGCAAGTAACAAACCTGACAGATTCTTGGACAATGCAACTTGACACTACAGACAGAATGTTCGTGCATTACATATGTCAACTTCCATCAAATCTTTACTTTCTTTGCGTGAAATACATCGCTAGCAACCGCTAATGCCTCCCTACCAGCTGGAACTCCGCAGTACACCATAGCATGGCGGCAGACTTCGACAATTTCTTCTTCCGAGAGGCCATTGTGTAAAGCTGCCTGAATATGTATGCGAAGCTCGGGTGTCCTGTTCAGTGCTATCATGATGCCCAGATTGAGGATCGATCGCTCCCTGAAAGCCAAAGTCTTGTTGGCATACCCGGAGAAGCAGTTCTCCGCAATATACTCGGCGCTGACTTTGCTTGGGAGATCATCGCGCTGCACTCGTCAGATCGAGGTATCGCTTCTGAGCTGAAATGACTTACCGACGCTGCCTGGATCTCGCTGAGTGCTGGTCCTAAGAAGGCCTGGGCCATTTTTGCCCCCATCATCAATTTCTCGGAAGGTACCGACATGTTATTTTGTAGCTGAAAGAATAGTTCGTTCGCAAGTGCAAAGAAATGACTGGAAGAGCAGGGAAATCAGTATATGTATACGAGATACATTAATTGATATTTTTATTTAGGTATGTTGAAAACGCTATACTGTCGCGTGCTTGCTCGGCAATGATAGCCTGCAATCGTAATCCTTTACTGGGATAGCGCCGAACACCGAGCGCTATAAAACACCCGACCACCAAATCGATAGGGACATGAAAGCCCATTTCCCACTGCCGACTGCCGACTACCGAATTGCATATAGGTATCTTAGAAACCAAAGTGGCGAATGAGATCGTATTTCAGCACAATAGTCACAAACCATGTTGATATGCTGATCGATGCTCGGCCTCATCGTCTCCAAGTAAATCTCACGACCATTGTAATTCCAGTGAGGCAGTTGCAATCGATTCAAGGTTGTATAAAGAACTTTACGGCCAGCTAGGCCTTGGAATTTCTCGGATTTTGAAACATTGTCTTATGCCCTTCTACTCCAACCCTTTCTTGCTCGATCAAATTCTCGCACTTGTACACACGTTGTTCACAGAATAATTGATCATGGCTGCATCCCGTTTGAACATGCTGCATAAGCAGGTCGAACCAAAGGAAAGGCACAAGTTGGCCGACCCTGCAAGCCAATCTGGAAACTCCAAACCGCCATACACAGTACAAGATGTACCTTTGGGTACCGCAAGAAAAGTCCGCATTATCATAATCGGCGCGGGCGCTAGTGGTCTCAATGCCATCAGGACCTTTCGGGAGCATCTCACCAATTTCGAAAGCATTGTCTACGAGAAGAACCCGAGCGTCGGTGGAACCTGGTATGAGAACAGATATCCTGGTTGCAAGTGCGACATACCATCCCACAATTATCAATTCTCCTGGAAGCCTAATCATAGTTGGACGAGTTTCTTCTCCCCGGCCAAAGAAATTGAAGAGTATCTTCGCCGCCTCTGCGAGGACGAACCCATGAAAGAGGAGATCAAGCTGGAGCACGAAATTGTGGGCGCACATTGGAATGAAGAAACCGCCTTATGGAAGGTGACCGTAAAGTCCATTGCTTCTGGGATCGTGTTCGACGATCACTGCGATTTTCTTCTCAACGCAAGTGGGATCTTGAAGTAAGTTCCATGTGAAATGGACGGACTGAGTGTAGTGGTAAAGAGGAACATTACTGACATATAATTTCTACACAGTAATTGGCAGTGGCCAGACATTCCCGGCCTTCATGAGTTTGAAGGCACACTTTTGCACAGTGCAAATTGGGATGAGGCTTTTGACTGGGCGGGCAAGAGAGTCGCAGTAATAGGCAATGGCTCATCTGGGGTACAAATCGTGCCCGCGATGCAGGAAGGTAAGCAGATCCTGAGGTGCATAAAGAACTAAAGTTGGTCTGACATGACCATTAATCGGCAGGTGCGCGGAAACTGGTTCACTTCATTCGCGAGCCCACTTGGATCGTACCCCCACGACTGCAAAGTCTTGCCTTGACAAAGGCCGCAGGCATCCTTTCTCAGATTGATATGGACGACGAAGAGAACTTCACATCTGAGCAGATTGGAAAGTTCAAGGCAGACCCGGTATTATATACCAAGTTTGTCAAAGCCGTCGAGGAACAAGTGAACAGCAACTTCTTCATTGTAGGTAGTGATTAGTGCCAATCTGACCATTGATTAGCTGACAGTCCACAGGTACTCAAAGATTCTGATGCTCACCGAAAGGCCACTGAATTCGTCACTCAGTACATGAAGGCTGCGCTGGATAATGATGATGAGCTGATCAAACTTCTGGTACCGCAGTTTCCGCTGGGCTGTCGCAGAATGACACCTGGTGTAGGCTATCTAGAGTCACTGACCAAACCAAATGTGCGAGCCGTTTCGGAAATGATCGTTCGGGTCAATAAGACAGGGCTCTTGATGAGTTCGGGAGAGACGATTGAGGTGGATGCCATTGTTTGTGCTACAGGGTTCAATGTTTCGTTCCGCCCGCGTTTCCCCATCATTGGTAGGAAGGGCAATCTGCAAGACATATGGAGTCGTGACGTTCCTCTCTCATACATGTCCTGCGCTGTGCCTGACTTTCCCAACTACTTCGGTACGTCAATCAATCCCAAGAGAAGGCCGAGGCTGCTGATGGTGCTACCCTAGTCTTCCTGGGCCCGAATGCCCCAGTCGGTCATGGTAGTGTCTTCACCATTGTCGAACTCATTGCAAAGTACATTGCCAGCATCATTGGCAAATGCCAGACGGAGAACATCGCAGCTGTATCTCCTAGCCACGCGGCTGTCAAAGACCTGTCTGAGCACACGAAAGTTTTCATGCCACGGACTACTTGGGCAGGATCATGCACATCGTGGTTCAAAAACGGGACCGCAGACGGTCCTGTTACAGCTTTGCACCCGGGAAGCAGGATTCACTTTTTCCACATGTTGGAAAGTTTCAGGGGAGAAGATTGGGAATATGTGTACCGAACAAGCTCGAACCGATTTTCCTACCTAGGAAATGGGTTCTCGATCAAAGAATTTGACGGCTCCGATTCAACATGGTATCTTGATGGCTAGGGTATATTCAGTATCTCATTTCTTCATCTCGTGTTCGTCATAGCTTCGAGAATCAAAGCAGGCGTCATGTCATTTTCTTGCGTCAGTAGTATTTGGCATCTGTGGGCAGAATGTGTAGTAAACCTCCTTGTATCGACAAATTTCCCATGTTTCCTTTATTGATTGTCGAAGTTTCATTATTGTCTCACGTCCAAGACTTCGCTGGAGTTATCAAAAGTCAAGCTCTACTGCATAAACTAGGCTAATACCGTGGGTACAGGCGGAGTCGTGACATGATCATGCAAAGCTTCTAGCTTAGGTTTCTCGACGCACTCTCTCAGTAGCGGACAGTGCTTAGGTCTGCCTCGGCAACAAGATCTTGTAGCAACTATTGCTTTATTCAAGCGCCTAAAATCCTCCTAGCGCAATTCGCAATTTTTATTTTTTTTATAGATAGGTATACAGAATACCGACGGAAGGACGGAGCAGGAGACTTAACATGGTCCGTGCCCCGTTGGAACTTTGATTGGGCCGGGTCTAGCGAGATCATGATATGATAGGGATCGCAGGTCGGCCTCGGCCCACCGCCAAACATCTCGGCACTGCATAGTACCTAGTGTTGTATGATTAACAATCGCGGGGTCATCTTCCATCATCATTAGCGCTGACGGTTCGGTAAAACGGTACAGAGTACTCAACTCAATATCACATTCTTCCACTGTCTACATTAGTCATCCGTTATGCTGCCGATTGGTGGAGCCTGGCATATACGCAGCCAATCTTCTGAAGTAGTTGGCCCGTAGCAGTTCATGTCAGGCTACCTCTTGCGTTCTGCCACGAAATCCTGTCAAAGACTTTCAGCCTCGCTTGTAAGGACTTGTCGCCATGTCGGAGTACACAGATCTTCCTGCCACGGCTCAGTCAGTGGTCCTGAAAGAGACCGGCGGCAGCGAGCAGCTTCAGATCGTGTCGGGCCCCGTGCCCGATGTTAAGGATGGCCAGGTGCTCATTCAAAATCGTTTCGCAGGGGTCAACTACATGGACATTTATCTGCGCACTGGGCATTATTCTTCTCCAGTTGGCTACCCTCTGGTCCTTGGACTGGAAGGAGCTGGCACTATCGTCAAGGTGGCTGGTAAAAACCGGTTCAAGTTTCATCCTGGGGAAAGGGTCGTCTGGCTCGCGTCTGCTGGATACGCAGAATACACGTGCGTCAATGAGGAGCGGGTTGTTCGCATTCCGGAAGAAGTTTCGGACGAGGATGCAGTCGCCAGCCATTTGACGGGCATGACTGCGCTCACCCTGATTGAAGAAGCATATCCGCCAAAACAAGGTGACGTGGTTCTTGTTCATGCGGCAGCTGGAGCAGTTGGCCTGATTCTGTGCCAGCTTCTTGCGGCCGAGGGTATCACCGTCATTGCAACAGCTGGAGGGGCCGATAAATGCGCTCTGGTCAAAGAATTCGGCGCTGCTCACGCTATTGATTACAGAGAAACCTCGGGAGAGTCCTGGCTTCAACAGGTGAAGGCGTTCACGGGAGGAAGAGGAGTGGATGCGGTGAGGAAGCCTGGTCTCGATATCTGTGGTACAACAGCTAATGGTGATTTGCAGGTATACGACAGTGTTGGCAAGGACACTTGGAGAGATAGCATCGCTGCGGCCAAGGTCAAAGGGACGGTTGTCTACTTCGGAACTGCCAGTAAGTTGCACGCTTAAGTGGTCACGAAAACACCGTATTCTAACGATATGTTCGCCAGGTGGACCTATTCCGCCGCTGGATTTGGGCCTCATCAGGGACAAGAATCTCAAGGTAATACAGCCCACACTGCGGAATTATGTTCGAACCAGAGAGGAATACCAGTACTACGCCTTGAAAGTACTCCAAAAGTTACATGATGGAAGCTTGAAGATCCGAACACCCAGCGTATACGATTGGAAAGAGGTGGCGCGAGCCCATGAGGATCTGGAGAGTCGGAAAACAGTCGGCAAACTACTTCTAAAATTGTAGAAACATCATCTTGCAGCTATGTATTTGCTTTCTACTGTAGAGAATACGCCTCAGTTGACGCGGTGGCGATACAATTCAAATGGGCCGGACCAATTTGCATTCCAAGAGGCTAATGTGATGAGCCTACTATTGTGAATAATAGTTTTCGCCCGACCTGGTCATTGAAAATTGTCCTCCGACTCAAGAGTTGACAGCAATGACAGTTATTGATTTGTCAGGAAAGGATCCGTCCCCGAAATCCGGGGTGAAATGCGGGGGAAGCATGCAGTATTGTCGAGTGTTTACCGAGAACCGAGCTCTGTTTTATGTTAGTCACTTTGGACGACCTACCTAGGTAAGGTAAAGCATGTCGGTAACAGAGGAAGAAAGGTTCGCAAGTTTGAATTCTATTGAGCGAGGTCTTTTTCCCACATTCTCGTCATGATGCGGCGTCGGCTGCAGAACGACGGTGCCCTTCGCGCCCGTATAGTATGCGACGAGTGTCACAGTCGCAAGGTGGGCAGAATTACAGGCTTCACAATTTTTGATGCGTTGCTGATGGTATAGGTCCGATGTGATCTCGAGAAAACCGCGGGCCACAAGTGCTCACACTGTCGACGATTGAATTTCCAGTGCCGGTACGTTTACTGTTGATTACAAGGCCAATGAGGTGTTGTGTGGAGATCATGTTCTTACGTACTCAGGCAGCCGCCGAGCATCTGCACGAAGGCGAAGGCGGACCGCGCCATCGACCACACTCCCAATGGCGACACCTCCCAGTCAGCCGCCCTCGAATAATCCTGTGCTTTTGTTGCCGCCCACTGAAGCCCTTGCAAGCGAGTGTGAATCACGCAGCGATGATTACGAACAACCTACTGTCTCACCGACCGCTTTCATGGGTGATGGGTCTCTGCTTGCATGGCCACAAGATACCGGGTCCACGCACGGTCAGACAGAGACACGCCTCCCCATGGAGTTCGGAGGCATCTTAATGGCGACAAAGGCGGACAAGCTTCCCCCGAACATTCAGCTCCGAGCTTCCATTGACTTTTTCTACAAGTATCTCTATTGCTCATTGCCTGTTTTCGAAAAAAGCGAATTGCAAAACCCCGGCGTCCTGGCTGGACAGACTGTGCACTTTCTCGGATCTTTCCTTCGCTCGCCAGACAGGACGACCCATTTGGTATTGCAGTCCATGTACCAGAAACTGAGAGTCTTGCTCTTTGTGAGACTGGAATGCGACAAGCTCGCCGTCCTCTCGGTATTGGTGGCACTCTCGTGCTGGAGTCCTAATTCGCCGGAAATTGTCACCCTCGACGCATCATGGCACTGGATCGGCAGCGCAGTGCGTCATGCTCTCCAGATTGGAATGCATCGCGAGAGCACGTATCAATGTGACGACGAAGCCCACCGTCTAAGAAGGCTATGGTGGACTGTTTTTGTACGTGACAGTGGACGACGTGTCTGACCATGACTAACGTCACTAGAATATTGAAGTGCTACATGGGGCAAGCTATGGTAGACCCATCATGTGTCGCCCGCAGGACCTCGACGTAGAACTCCCCACACTGTCGGACTTTGCAGAGCCAAATCTGTCGGCAATGATTTTCGTCGCATCTTCAAGTCTATGTCTGATAATATCAGACATCCATGACTTGAGCCTTCGTCGCCGTATTATCTCTGAGCAAGAGTTTGCGGCAGTAATCCAGTCTCTACGATCTTGGCTCGAGTCACTACCTTCTGAGCTCCACCTTTACGATGAAGATAGGAGAAAACCATATGATCTATCAGTTTCTCAGCTTCATTTACTATATCTCACGGCCATAATCGCATGCGTCTTGCTACCCGGAGTACATCGACGATCCTCTTCGTGGTCCACAATGTGCTTTGTGGCATCGGGCTGCGTTGCACATATTTACGACGAAATCAACTGTCACGAAGATGTGCACCGACTCTTGCCGCATCACGGATGGCTTATCACTGTCGCTAGTATCCCGAACATATATCGTTTTGCCAAGTTTCCAAGCGAGACAGCATCATCCGCACAATCCTTGGAGATTCTAACATCAACCGTCTCACAACTTGCAAAGAAACATGCATCCGCTGCAATGGTGCTTCGGAAGATCAAAGCATTCCAAACAAATTTAGAAAACCATCCAGTCTTGGTCATGTCGGACAAGGAGCCGGAAGCCTCCGCGGGCCCCAGCTCGCCACGTCAAATCGAACTCGAGCAGCAGATCCTTTTGGACGCCAGGTGTCTCCTACCATTCCCCGAAGATCACTGCCATAGCATGATTCTGCTGCGCAACGGGGCAGGGGCACAAGACCTCGACCAATTTTGTGATACTGTACGATTCGATTTAATTGGCATGGATACAGATGTGGATTGGTCCGTTTTACTCGAAAGTTTCGCCAATGAGCAAGGCGGAGGAAGTCTAATCCCGGACGATGTTGGACTCTGAAAGAAGATGGCCAGTGTATATCGGACCACGGCTATCCTACGCTATAATCCTCGAATGCTAGTATAATCAAAGGTTACTCGCTCTTCTAGCGGGGACGTCAATCACGCCTGTCCAATCCAGGTCTCTGAGAGAGTCTTCCACAGACTTGAGAGCTTTCTTGTCGTCCTCGGAAAGGAGCGACAACCCCTCAACAACGCGGGCCCCCGGCATATTTTCCCCAGTACGACCTTCGGCCTTTTTCTGCGCCATCCACTTGAAGTATGTCCACTGACTTGCCTGCTCCTCGCCCATGTGCCCCCAAAGCGCTACATATTCAGAGACACTGATCTCCACAACCTTGGTTGAGCCCGGCTCCGGAGCAATGCCGCTCGCCTTGCCCCACAATGCGAGGTACGACTCGAGGGTCAGATCCTCGACGCTGCAGCGCACATAGGTGCCCGGTGCTGGAGGGTTCTCAATCAACGCCCTCACGAATATGCCGTTGTTGATTGTATGATCGCCAACGCACGGATATGGTGAGCTCGACGCAGTTGGGTAGAACTGAACCCATTTCCGAGCGCTCTCCTAAGTGTAAAGGATTAGCAGTCTAGACGCGCCAACAGAATCCGATGGAACATACCAGCCAAACGGGACGAAAGATTGGATACTGATGCATATTGGCCGCAAAGATAGTGAAGATGGCGAAAGTTGTCTTTTTATACAGCTCTGGGAGTTCTTCCTTGATGAACGAGTCGACCTGGCCTTTGCCCTGAAAGTGAGGAACGATGGCCTCGCCCCCGGTCATGGCGCGCGTATCGGGTAGTGTGCTCCAGATGTAGGATTTCAAGGTCAGAACCTTGGACGCTGCTTTGGCCATGTTGGTGCCGTAGGCATACTCGCGCGCCATCGCCGCGTCCTTGCCTATGTCGAAGAAAAAGTCGTAATAGTCCGTGACGGCAAAGATGGCGTAGGCGCCGTCGAAGGCCCGCTCAAGGCTGGCCTCATCCTTTTGGTCGGCCTGGACTACTTCCACCCCTTTCGCCGCCAGGGATTTGGCTCGGTCGCTTTTGGGATTTCTGGTGATACCACGGACATGGTAGTCCGGGTTGGACAAGAAGGCGTTGATGACACCAGTCCCTTGACCACCAGTTGCACCGACAACGACGATGAGTTTCGGCATGGTTTTGTAACACACGTGCTGAAAGAAAATTGCTAGACTCCACGAAAGTATATCCTAGGTCGAATAATCTGACGGTGACGATATCCAATGGTGCCAATTCAATTTATACATTCTTCTCTCTCTGTAGCCACGAGCGTAATGTCTTTCAATGGCTTTCAAAATCAATTCTTAATGATTTATAATATGATGCGTATAGTGGTTGTGGATATATGTTTCCGTTTGCACTGAACGGCAGTCGGCAATCGGTATGAAGGAGCTTGTTCGGCAACTTTCTGTGAGGGCTTAGTACGAATGATGTTGTTTAGAAAACTACCTACGTTTTACGTGCAACGCATTGCTTGTCGGCATTTTCGCCGGGCATATGGAGTTCCCAGCCGGCCGTTGTTTCATTTCGCGAGGAGCCTTTCCAAAGTTTGGAAGTCCATGGGATGGATTTTCTTCCGTGGACGACCTCTTCACACCTTGTCCGGATCTCCCATTAGCCATTTCTTCACCATTTGAATCCCTTTCAATTCCCACGACTGCTTCTCCGGGGTCCAGTCTGGCTCAAACGTTTTCATGTATTCTTTGGACAATTTCGATTTAGCCAGTCTCATCACCACAGAGTTCAAAACCATCAATACCGCATGAATGATGAACCCGTAGTAGACAAACGCCCAGTCCAGAGACGTCAACTGTCCATTTCCGCGCCCAGCAGGAAAGCGTCCAGTGGTGAAAAATGCAATGGTGACAAGATGCGCAAGGTTCCATACCCAGGCGCGGTGTGCAAAGACGAACTGAGCAAAGACGAGAAAGTTCATCAATAGCTTCAGTATCACGCCGGCTCGCGCAAGAGCGGACAGCTGCGCGTATTCGGTTGCGAGGATGGCGATGCCGACGCCAGTGGTACCGAGATGAAGTATAAAGGGCAGTACGGCGTTGCATATGGTAGAAAGACCATAAAGCGCGACGGTGGCTTCTATGGGGTCGGGGCGTTGCTGCTCTACAACGTCATTCTCCACGAGCTCTATCATATTAATGTCAACATCGAGTGCACCTGCGCTGCAGGAATTATCGGTGCTTACCTCGCTCAATGTGTACTGACCAGGATTTGAGCAGAGTCTGAGCCTTTAGGACTGGTATTTCCGCGAGATCGCTAGAGACGCGCTTCATGTCCTCAACGTCACAATCCATAAGATTCACCGTTATGGGACAGTCGTACACAATTCGCAACTTGCCACTCTCCTTTTCCAGCAGATCATTCATCGAATCGGAGTCTGGTCGGCTCGAGACCAAATCGATCTCACCGGCATGTTTTGTCGGAGGGAGTTCAGATTGCTCGTCCTCAGAGTGTGTACCGCCGGACCGTTCATGTGTGATGCGCTTCGCGCGGAACATTGCACCAGGCACCTTTCGGTACGAAATATTGGTTCCTTCCCATAATTCTCGACGTTCTGGCTTGTCAGTCTCTTGGAAACAAAAGCAAAGCGGCCCAGCCTCGTTCGACGCCCACGAGTCCCCCGTCACCCGGTGAATCTCTATGATAGCTATTTTGCCCGGCGAAGTGTAGCCCAGAATGAACCGGGTCTTTGGAGAGGCTTGACGGTCGGTCACGACAAACTCTACCCCACTCTCTTGACATTGCCCCGGACGCAGATAATACCCATCCAATGTGACCTTCAGCCGAGGTGCTTGCGACAGCGAGTCCCCTGCTGGGTAAAGAGGAAGCCATCGGTCTCGATGATTTCCAGCAAGGTCACCTCGAGGAACTGTAGGGCTCAGAAAAAACGAAAGAGGCAAATACTTCAAACTGTTGAGAATGACACGCATCCTGTCTTGTGGCTTCTCCATTTGGAGTATGTTGTGGGCGCCGAGGCGGAGTAGGTTTGCGAGGATGACGTGAATATCCTCGCGCTTCGTTGTTGTTCGTATGGTCAGTTCATTCCAACATCGGACAAGTTCATCGCATGTCATTTGTGCCTCGGATGTCATACTCGGGTCCATGAACGCCACCGACGTGTTGTTGGTGCTGGTGGACAAACGTTTGATGAGTGGCCGAGAAATCGCTGCAACAATGGCAATCTCCACATCGTATAGCATGGACGCATTGAATTTCATTCTTCTTTTTATGAAGAGCTTGAAGATTATAGCGTGTACTAATTCCCGGACAAAATGAAAGAACGTGGAGTCGAGCTGTTCTCCCATAAAAGTGCTATACCCAACCTTTGTTCGCCAAGGGTTGAGTCGATTGTCGGCGATTTGAAAGTTAAGGACCGCCGCCAAGCAGCCTTCTTGGAAAGTCCAACATCTCCCCATCCATGGGCTGACTTCCAACCGCGCAATCTGTTCGCAGACCTTTGCGTCCTGTATCGATGTGTGGGCGAACGAAGAGTCGAGCACAAGAACTTCGTAAGCCGAGCTATAGATGGCGGCCATTTGATTGATAGCGCGGAATTTCAGATCATCGTACTCTTTTCCAACTGGGATGCAGAGAGTGTCTAGCCAGAAATACTTGGCAGGTGCATTGACGTAGCTTGTTCGCCGAAAATCAAAATTGAAGGCAGGATATGACACCCAAGATGACTCCTCTGGAGGCTGCGAATGATCCACGTAGCCTTGTAGCCGGCGGATCTGGCATTCCGGAAGGGAATTGGCATTAGGGTTACCCAAGCCATCCGACCAGACGTGGGAGAAAGCGATATAACGTGTCGCGGTGTTCATTTGGGTTACCTCGAGAACCGGTGGTTTGTCCTCAGCGACTTGTTTTGCTCTGACTAGTGGTATTCCGCCTGATTTGATGATCC
The DNA here is from genome assembly GCA_022432395.1 of Pestalotiopsis sp. NC0098. Classification (NCBI taxonomy): domain Eukaryota; kingdom Fungi; phylum Ascomycota; class Sordariomycetes; order Amphisphaeriales; family Sporocadaceae; genus Pestalotiopsis; species Pestalotiopsis sp. NC0098. The sequence continues at coordinate 1,680,581 of JAJKLJ010000009.1, read as the reverse complement.
GACGCATTTCCTCTTCTGGAAAAGGTAAGTGCGAACATGTACAGTCTGGATGCACATGTTTCGTGACATAGTTGTTCATGTCGACGTTGTTTGCAACACATTCCGCTTCGGTACATGACCCGTGGTTGAGCTGGGATGACTTGTCGAACAGTCGGCTGAGGTAGTATGCAGTTGCATAATCATGCGAAGACAAGATATGCTGAATTTTGAACGGGCACCACCCTTCTTGTGACATTTGCTGTCGAAGCAGTGTCCCAATTGACGACTCTCCATTCGCTACCAAGTCTTTGGGCGCGACTTTTTTAGTGTCTTCCTCTTTGTCGTTGCGATCCCAATCCAGTTGGTCCGCTCGTCCACCCATCGCCCAAGTTGTGACCATGCCAGCGGAAGGGTTCATGATTTCTGTGAGGATTCCGCGCAAAGTAGTGCATAGTACAGTGATGGACAATGCAATGCGCGGAATTGCGTCCGACTCAAAAGCTTGAGGCAATTGTTGGAGCTCATCGCAGGTCGCAAGAACTTTGCCAAGAAACATGTAACGCTTTTGAAAATCACGCCACAGATCGCCTTCTGTGAGGCTCGAGTTGATCGGCGCATTTTCATCCATGAATGCTGGGTTCAGAATAGGCGCGACTAGATCACGTTAGATTGGCAAAGCCATCAACGAAACGCGAAGAGAAATCAGATGTAGTAACAGCTTTGATTGATGAGGTTGAGGAGAAGAAGTAAGCTAAGGTGGGATATTCCCGATAATTCCCAGTCAGGCCCCGGGAAGGGACCGGTGGTCCCTTCCCCTTCCCAACCACGACCGTGAAGCGCAACCATTCGTCGAGCAGGGTCTGGAAAGATGCAGCGGACACGACCTTCGTCGCCTGGACTTTTCCCATTTCGATCTGCGTCTCTCTCATCCTGCTGAATTGGCGAAAGTCGGCAGGCTTCCCAAGGAACTCAGCCATGACGCCAAAATAGAGCCAAGATTGCGCGAGTGCCGCCAGGTCGTGTGTAGGCAATGCGCGCCAATCGTCATCGTCGAGCACAGCGCCATATGATCGAGGAAAAGACCAGAAATTAGCATCATATACATATTGCAGCGTTGCCACCAATGGCACGTCCAGTGGCTCTAGGCCGCCGGTTGGGTGCGGTATGAAATCTATTTCAACGGGTGTCGCGCTGCTCTGGTACGGCGAGTTGAGTGAGCGCAGACAGTGCTGCCGCGACTGACATCGTTCTTCGCAAGGAGTCAGTCGAATACATGAACATGATGATGGATGGAATGAAAACTTCGGTCGGTCGCAGCAGTTTTGAATCGTGAGAATTGCTTGCGATCAATCGCTCCATCCTTTGACAGGAGGAACAGTTGAAGGATTCAGCTGACGTCTCAAGTCCACCTTAACCCCTGCATTTGGCCCCCCAGCCGCAGCAGATCTTACCTTTGTCTCGGACTTAGCTATCGCCAGCTGGTATTGACGCTACGTGCGGCATATGGTCACGAGTAGAATCTAAACGATTTCCTGGTTGTATACCCTCAGGAATGGAGATTCCTGAAAGCGCCGTGGCGTCCAGACAAATGGCCATAGCAAGGTTCATCTTCCAGAGACACCCTTTGCTTGATCCAAGCGAAGGTCAAGCCATCGCCAGCGCTGTAATTGAAAGCCCCGAATCGAAAAAGTCCTGATGTGCAATTCATCGCGACATGTTCCGATCAGCGATAGCTACGTATGCGCAGCCATGAGACGCGGCGATAAATGTTTTATCGCATTGCTATTTTCGAGTGGCCAGATCAAGCCTAAGTCCGATCAGGCATCGCAATATGCTGAACGAGCGGAGAAAACGGAGACCAAGCAATTGTCGCCATCGTTCAGGAATGAGCGGACAAGAAGAGCAAGAAAGAACTCGAGGGTACAGAACCAGTGGCTGAATAGAAATTGTCGAAAAGGGGCTACGTTTTGGACCCTGACCTCACCGTCCAGCACCCAAATGCGTAGCAGTGACATTTTTCAGCAAATGCAACTATTTTGAGGAGCTCCGGTATCGCAACGGTGCTGGATCCTGTTTGTGCCAGTGGTTTCCCGTGCTGTTGATCTTGATCGCCTTCTCCGGGACGAAACTGCACTCAATATGCCAGCGCAACATCGTGCACTTCGTATTAATCGATATCTTTTTTTACCATTTGTGTATCCTCTATGACTACGTCCTTCTCTTTGCGGCTGCCTCGGACAAGGGCAAGGATGATGCTTCGGTGCAACTGGCGGGCCGTTTCAACCTTATTTGCCCGCCATGCGCCTATCGTCGACCAAAGGAGATCCACAGATCCATACCGCCGGGATCCATCTCGCTTTTTCTCGAGAGCCCGAACCTACACGTGGAGAATTATAAGCTGCCAAGAAGGTAACGATAGCAAGTTGATAATCAGGGATCTATTTTCATGTAAGCTACGATTGCGGCAGTTGCTTAGCGGTAGATGACAAACGTGGTTCTGACAAAGAATCACCAATCGACACTTTGCTGCTGAACTCTCCACTAAAATCACCAAGATGCGCCGCCATCCATGTCGTCCATCCCTGGCCCGCCGAACCCGCGTGCGCCATTTCAACGGTTCGGGACTTGGCGCATTCTCGGCAGTGGAAACTGCAAAGTCGACATCCACCATAAGCTTTCATGGATCACGGTGCAACTCTGCCATCGGATCAGATAAGCCTTCGAGGCTTTGACCCTTCATGCTGAATCCTGGAGGCTCAGACGTCGTCGCTTAAGCGGTATGAGGAAAGCCACCGTCGGACCTGCATTTGCACAGACGCCAGTGATTAGGATAAGGTTATTACCAGATCTGCAAGTTGCCAAAAAGAGTCAACGAAAAAGTCTACGTATAGGCTCGAGGTCGGCTCTCGACTCATCATCCTTGTCGCCGAATTGCGACCGCGCGCATTGCTCAGAGATCACACCTAGGTCGGCGTTGTATATCCGTTTGTATATCCGGCCGAGATACCGGCTTTTCCACATGGGCGAATCTCATTTCACTTCACGGGATTACGATGTCGTCCGGACTGGCTTATACGAACCTTGGGTTTACATACCGGGAGAATAATACATCAAGTTTTTTATGAGGGTGCGATGTGAGCAAGAGCTGTCTTACTCTACATTCATTGAGCAATAAGGCACACTGGCGATGTCATCCTCGCGTCCGTGCGATGCGAACAGACATTGCAAGCATCTTGGCTGTCATGACTGGCCCTGTGTGGTATAATACACAGCAGCTTAAGCGACATCATGACCGCATCGTAACAACGCCGGGTAGATCGGATGGGTGAGTTCTAGATCATATTGAACCAGTGGATCGGACCTTGAACGAGTCCCGATCCACCACCCAACTTGCTGCCAAAGACCCTGAGCAAGCACATTCATGGCGCTACGAATAAAATAGACATAAATAAAAACATCATTGCGCGGAATTAGTCTTCTCAAAGAAGTCATTGGTTTAAGGTTGGTTTTATTTAATTTTTTCTAATAAGCCTATGATTGCATGTGGGTAAATGAAATTCCTCAAGCTGCCAGTAGGAGGCTTGGTGAACCTAGTTGCCACAAAACAACAGTCATTGGAGTGAACGGATCGATTCGCATTTCTCACATCCAAGACGAACAGATAATTGGTATTCATTTTTGATTTCGACCGCGATCGGATGCCTTCACTATTCATGTTCCATAATATGTCAGATGGACTCAGAGCTGACTAACGTTCTTATCGGGCCGCACGGAGATTGGCCCCGTTTTCCTTTTACTTCCCAACTTGGATGGTAAAAGGTTTTACGGCTCCACGCCTCTTATACATCAAGATTTATGATCATGGCGACATCCTGGAATTATATATAGTGGGAGCGTCCGGCCAAGCGAACAATGTTTGAATGACACTGTCGCACATTCTTTCTCCGCGCTCTTGCGTCATTCATTGATTTCACATCATGCGCTCCCGAATCTTGACATGCCTTTTGCCTCTGGCTGCCGCCGGCTGCGTGAAACGAAATGCCGATGATGTAGTCGACTACATCGTTGTCGGCGGTGGCACCAGTGGTCTCGTTGTTGCCAAGCGGTTATCAGAAGACCCGAATGTCTCGGTTCTCGTCATCGAGGCTGGAGACTCGGTTTACAGCAACGAGAATGTGACAGATGTAAACGGCTACGGACTGGCGTTCGGTACCGATATCGACTATGCCTATCAGTCAGTCAACCAGACATATGCCAATGGAAAGGCACAAACATTGCGTGCCGGCAAGGCTCTCGGCGGAACGAGTACCATCAACGGTTTGTGGATTCATGTCCCCGTATATCCTCGCCTCGTACTGATACATCCCAAGGCATGGCTTATACTCGCACCGAGTCTGCACAAGTTGACGCTTGGGAGTTGGTTGGCAATGAAGGATGGAACTGGGACAGTCTTTTCCCATACTATCTCAAGAGCGAACACTTCCAGGCCCCCAGCACGGAACGTGAGGCGGCTGGACATCTGAGCTATGAAGAAGGTTACCATGGTTACGACGGACCCCTCATGACGGGATGGGCTTACAGCGAGACCAACACCTCGCTGGTCACCGACGTTACCTCCACCTACGGCGCTATGGGTCTTTCGCTCAACCCCGACATCAACGGAGGCAGCATGGTAGGATTCGGCGTCTTCCCTTCCCACGTCAACCAAGAGCTCAACGTCCGTGAGGATGCGGCAAGGGCCTATTATTACCCGTACCAGAACGCCACAAACCTGAAGGTTCTGCTCAACACTAGAGCCAACAAGCTGGTTTGGGCTGCCGCAAACAACTCGAGCGGCGCCACGGCCGAGGATGTGTCGGTTACCAGCCTTTCTGGAGAGACCAAGACCATCAAGGCCGCGAAGGAGGTCATCCTTTCGGCCGGCGCGCTCAGTTCCCCCAAGCTGCTTGAGCTCTCCGGTATCGGAAACCCGTCGATCCTCGGAGAGTATGGAATTGATGTCGTCGTGGACCTCCCTACAGTGGGTGAGAATATGCAAGACCAGAGCAACAACGGAATCGACTTTGGCCTTGCGAACAATTACACACTCACCGACAAGACCGCCTTCGTGGCTTACCCCTCCGTCAGCCACCTGTTCGGCAACCAGACGGCAGGCTTCGCGCAGCAGGTCAAGACCAACCTGTCCTCCTACGCCGCGCGCGTCGCCTCCGCCAACGGCAACGTCACCCAGGCGACCGACCTCCTCGAGTTCTTCGAGCTGCAGTACGACCTCATCTTCAAGTCCCAGATCCCCTTCGCCGAAATCCTTATCAACTTTGGTGGCACCGAGTGGGCGTCCGAATTCTGGTCGCTCCTACCCTTCTCCCGCGGCAATATCCACATCCGCAGCAGCGACCCTACGGTAGCCGCCGCCATCGACCCCAAGTACTTCATGCTCGAGTTCGACGGCCGCGCCCAGGCCGAGGTCGCGCGCTACGTCCGCAAGCTCTACGCGACGGAGCCGTTTGCCGGCTACAACTCCGGCGAGGTCTCGCCAGGCTACGACACCGTCGCGGCCGACGCTGGCGACGATGCCTGGGCCACCTGGATCAAGGACACGTACCGCTCCAACTTCCACGCCGTCGGCACCGCCGCCATGATGCCTCGGGAGAAGGGCGGTGTCGTCGACACTGAGCTCAGGGTCTATGGCACCAGCAATGTCCGCGTCGTCGACGCCTCTGTCATTCCGTTCCAGGTCTGCGGTCACTCGGTGTCCACTCTGTACGCCGTTGCAGAGCGCGCCTCGGACTTTATCCGCGGAAAGCAATAGATGTTGATGTGAAGCCTTTAGCAGATAGATACATGAATGATGCGAGCGAATGCGATTTTTAAATAATCACGATGTTCAAGCCCACGTGAGTGATGCCTGCGTACACACGATATTCTACGATCGGGAATCAGCTTGCTGGACAATCTCTGGTTACCAGGAAATTGGCCTTGTTTAGCTACGTGCATAGTTTGACTGTCAATGAAGCTGTGTCCACGTAAGGAGTTTAGGGAGCAGAGTATGTCTTTGCCAAATTACCATTTCATATTGCAAAAGAGAATAGACTGATTTAGACCGAAAGGTTTTTTTTCTCAAACCCAGCAAAACCGCCGCGCCGGGCGCCACTAAGCCGTCGTTGAAAATCAGAGGCAACAAAACCTTATTTCTCTTTTCTTTCCTTCAACTTTTGCAATTCGAGGGACGTAATGGAAGCTCAAGACGGCGATTTCTGTGCTGGTAAGAAATCTTCAAGACAACGATTTGACATACCAAGGCGGCTCGAACCAATTGTGAATGCTGAAATCTGTCAGTGCCGAATGCTAAGCATTAAAGCAACAGATTCTAACAAACAAACACTTCTGTGCCGCAAGCAAAAGATTTTCTCGTTGCCAAATAAATCAAATTTAAAACGAAACAAAAAGCCACCGACTTCAAATGGCCGCCAGTATACCGTTGCTCATAGATCAGCCCCTGGCTGTATTGAATGTCAAAATATATAATAAGCAGCTGGCCGCTCCCCTGACCGCGACATCTGTAATGGTCCAAGTCACAGTTCAATATCTACCTCTATCCACCTGACTAAGCCAAAAATTATCAACGAGCTAATTCATCATCTACTCATCGATACCAATACATCACCATGACTCAGTTCAACCCAAACAACATCATACTGCGCTTTGTCTTGGCTGTCGCCTTTCTCGTGGATTGCTTCAAAGTCGCAGGAGCCCTCTTCACGCGAGGATCGGGGTCCTTTGGGGGCTTCAAAGCGTTGACCCTCAACCCTTTCAACCCTTCCAATAGCTCGAAATCAAAAGACTCCGTCAGTGACTCCCAACCGAAGCACCGTGGCTGGGATATCTCGAGAACGAGGGGAGGGAGTCGGAAAGCTTGGAGGGACGGTCTGTTGCCTATGTAAGGGCACGACGGTGTCATCTTATTGTTTCACAGATTTGGGTTTCGCAGTCGGTCAGGTCAAGTCATTTTGGTCTTCGTGAACGGGAGAGTGGATAGCTTGATTGAATACTTCGCAAGCCGCAAACTTTCGACTCGCTACAAGCCGACAAGGCTATATGTTCGGAGAAGATTGACTGATGTGGGAATCAAGGGTGAAAGAAAAGTGTGGGAGAAATGTGGTGCCTCGCTGAGATGGGGAGCTCATTTTTCATTCGTTGTCGTTTTATTATGGTACCTGAATACGAAAAGAAAAGACGCGCATCGAAGTTTACGACTGAATGCACGAGATTTCAATAGTTGCTGGAATACGAAAATACGAGAAATACGAAGCTATAGTCCAAATCCAGCTCCAAGAAATGGTCTGAACAGACGTGCACGTCTTTGTCTGCCAGTTCTCTCATGGCCGCAGTAACATTTTCTTTCACTAAAATCGGAAAAATATCGCTGGAATATCCTACTTGAGTTATGAGAACAACGGGGTTGCTTCTGCCCGATTCGTGGGATTCGAGTTTGGTTGCAATGAGTGTAACCGGTTAGCGGTTACATCGAGTTGAATATTGAAGCCACTAATGTGTGCGGAACTACAGATCTAGAACACAGAGCTGAACGAAAGCCAAGGAGGGCTGTATAATGAGCAGCCCAGTCAGCTGGAATAGTGCGGCACAGAATGACACCCAAGGTTGTGGGGTAGCATCTTCCCCCACACTAGCGCTAGAACATCCGGGGCAGTGGAAGTTTTCAGGGCTTATTTGAACATTCATCCAACCATTCTTCGGAGTCCGGCAGCAAGCTTCTTGCTTTGGAACGGAGCAGTATACTCCTTGACGACAATCAGGATAGGCTATAAATGCTGTCAAAATGTTTAAAACTGACTGTCTCGCCCGAGTGCACCTATCTCGCAGTGAGTGCATTGAACCACCAGTCTTTTCAAAATGGCCGTGTCGCTCTTGAAGACTGTCGCGCTATCCGGCTTTGCTGCCCTAACAGCGGCGCAAACCGCCATCACCATTGATGCTGGAACGACGTACCAGAACATCGACGGATTCGGCTTCTCTCAGGCCTTTGGACGCGCTACTGAATTCAAGAACGCGCCGGCGGCAACTCAGAAGACGGCCCTCGATTACTTGTTCAGCACCACCACCGGGGCTGGATTTTCTATCATTCGAAATCGCATAGGCTCGGGTGGCTCGGGTGACAGCATCGAGCCGACGAGTCCAGGGTCGCCATCGGCTACTCCAAGCTACGTCTGGGATGGCAACGACGCCGGCCAGTTCTGGTTCACGCAACAAGCAATCAGCTATGGCGTCAAGACTATCTATGCAGATGCATGGAGTGCACCTGGTTTTATGAAGACAAGTGGAAGTGACACGACCGTTGGGTTCGTTTTGACCACATACCCTGTGCGCCTACAAAGCTTTATACTAAACCATTGCATAGCTATCTCTGCGGCACGACTGGACATACCTGCAGTACAGGCGACTGGAAGCAGGCCTACGCGAACTTTTTAGTGCAATATGTCAAGTATTACGCGGCTCAGGGCATAACTGTCACGCATGTCGGACCCTTGAATGAACCGGACTGGACAGTGTCGTATTCTCAAATGCAAATCTCCACAGATGCACACGAGGCTATCGAGTTCATCCCAATCTTGTACAACACCATCAAGAGTGCTGGGCTGTCGACCAAAGTCGTTTGTTGCGACTTCCTGGGATGGAACAATGCCGCTACGTACGCGACCAAGCTCGTCAACGGAGGCGTCACTCAGTACTTGGGTATTCTTTCGTCGCACGCCTACTCCGGCGATGCCACGACTCCAATCACGGCCACGACTGTGCCCAAATGGAATACCGAAGCTGGGCCCAGCAGCGCCTTCACCACGACGTGGTATAGCAGTGGCGCTGATAACGAAGGCTTCACCTGGGCTACCAAGCTGGCCAACGCCATGGTAAACGCGCAGCTGTCTGCGTATCTCTTCTGGGAGGGCTTCGAGATCCAACAGACGCAATCGGCGTCCCACCTTGTTGATGCTACCGACGGGACTAACCCTGTGCCTTCTGGTATATTCTGGGCTTTTGCCATGTGGTCCCGCTACATCCGTCCTGGCGCCGTACGTATCGGCACGTCGGGTACCCTGACCAGCACCACCATCGGCGCCTTCAAGAACTCGGATGGCAGCGTCGTCGTCATTTTCACCAATACCGGCACCAGCGCGCAGAGTGCAGCCATGAGCTTCTCGAGCTTTAGTCCGACCGCGGCGAGCGCATGGCAAACGAGCCAGGGCACCACGTTTGCAAGCACCACCGCCAGCTTGTCTGGAGGAAAGGTCACTGTCAGCGTGCCTGCGCATGGTGTGGTCACGGTCAAATTGACGGGTGGCGCATCGTCGGGGACCACCACCTTGACCACCACTACTGCAGCAGGCACTACCAGCACTGCATCTCAGCCCACGACCACGTCAGGTGGTGGCTCTGGGTGCTCTGTCGCGAAGTATGGCCAGTGCGGTGGTACTGGCTACTCTGGGTGTACGGCTTGTAGTAGCGGAAGCACATGTACTTACAGCAATACTTACTACTCGCAATGCTTGTGAGATTAGGATTAGGTGTTGGAAAAGTCATCGTGGGGCCAAACAAAGGGCGTTGGTGCGCCACCTCACCAATGAGCTTACAGACAATAAGAGATCAAATTCCATTTGCAACGACTCACTGCAGCGCATAGTACATCCGTAGATGAAACATAAATTGTCTTTCCAGAGTATAATTGTTGTCTCAATGTGGTGTTTTCCTACCTGCACGCCAGTGGCCTTCCAGAAAGTCGTTCAAACCCATCAAGAAACAGATAACTTCAGGCATGCGACGTCTAACGTGAACCCTTCCAATACCTTTTACCCTCCCTCATATGCCCATCACTTCACCAATCCCAATCACTGCTCGCGGCGCCAGTCAACCCGAATCTTGATTGACCGCTTGACAACAGCGTCAAGCCCCAAAAATTGATCACGGGGGACAACATCTCCCCAGGGAAATGAATAGAAAGGATCGAGTTTCAATGTTTCCACCTCTCCGTAGACCTTCCGTTTCATTTTCCAGATCAAAATACATGGCCGACATTGTTCCCCAAGCTTGTCCAAGTCTGCCTCCGTGGCCGCAACCAATCGTTGACCAATGGCTGTCAGTGGGGCCTTCCTGAAAGCCCTGGACGGACCTTTGTTAAATATAACTCGGATGCAAAAGTTCTGCGGGCGATGTTGGTCTTCGGTCGTAAGATAGCAGTCCGGTTTGTGTGCTAATAGCTCCATGTCCTTTCTCAAGTTGTGGTTGATCGCCTGCATGAGTATACGTAGGTGAACCTTCATCTCAAGGTCGATATCATCATGATGGAAGAGATTGAAGAAGACCTCTGCGTCGTAGGTTGCCCGCTCCATGCATAAGCAACCACAGTGCTCGAAGTCACTGCTGGAGTCATTGACTTCCAGGTCGTATTCCTCAGGAGCAGGAGGGCCTTCCGCAGACATGTTGGAGGACAGACTGTGAATGCAAGATTTCCAAAAAGTGACTACCGAGAAGTCCAACGTGCGATATAAAGTGTCCGATCTGGTTATTGTGATCAATCCAGTTCTATCTATCCTGTAAGATACTGAGTTCTTATACTTTTTTGCGCATGTGGAAATGGAGACCATTCCTACTTGAGGCCGTCATTGTTCATTGCGACTTTTACCTGATTGCAGCCATGATCCCTTGTGCAGCTCGATCACAGCTATTTGGGGATCACGACAAGAATGTAGCCTTCTGAGCGATTCTTTGTGCACAATATAGTGTTGTTTTTCTAATAATCCATGAAATTCACTATGAATAGACCCATGTGGTGTTTTGTTGGCTTTCTGCTGTGGTATGGTCTTTGTGTTCTGAGCATTGGAATGGTGGCTATACTTGGGTACGACCAACAACAACAACAAGTCGACAGCAACAATTCAATCCGGTCGTGCCTCACATAGCTTATTATTATTGAGGTTCTCCACGCGTCATTGTTCATCATAAGAATTATTGTGTGATAGGGCACTGATCAGACCCTAGTTTCGTTGGTGGGGACCACGTTTTGTTTTGCGATTCAGGATATGCGAACGCAGAGACGCGGTTATGTTATACATGCACACTACAAATCATCACCACAATAATACACAATCTTTTCCTTTATACACACGCCTTTTAGCCTCACGTTCATAATGATCCACTCTCATTTACCACGCAATAACCTGGTCCTGTACGGGTGCACCTCAGGTCAAACGGGTGTAGTGCGTCACAGGTAGCCGAGCTCAATTGATTACACGGCCGTCAAGGTAGGAGTCTTCGAAAACTTGGCCGTGCTCTACAAGAGATTCCAGTGCTGTCGTTGGCTAAACGACCAATTTAGTTGGGACTCTTAACAGTGAACAGTAGTTCGTAACGTAAGCTACGAATTTACTATGTGGCTGAGCAACTATCTATCCAGATAGAGAGCTCAGTAGAACTTGAAAGTAAACGAAGGAACCCTTCCTGACTCCCTTGCTTTTTATCGGCGGCCTGACCAATCAAAGCAGGTTTATGCTCCTTCTTTTACGGAAGGGCAATTGGAATAGATAGCACAATCCCACTCTGCGCCCCAACCGCATGACTGAACTCATCGATAATATCGAGCTCTCCTCCGTATTCATGGCAAAAGCTTATATCGGATCCGGCGACCGCCCAACCCATCGCGGTGGGCAAGTACTCCTCACCATCGCCCAGCTTGCCCAAATCCCTCTTAATCATATTGCTCAATTTTCTGCCCATTTCGTAGATTGTATCAGGGCTAGGAATATGACCAGGTTCGAATGTAAACTCGTATCCAACATTGTATACTGCATCACCCGATCCGTAACTTCGGGCCTTGAGAATGACTTTCGGCATCGGTCCATTGTACCCGTCGAAAGAGTTATTCACCAGGTTGTGGCTCATCACCTGGACGACGCGGCAGATTTTGGAAAAGACGTACACTAGCTCATGATTGTCTGGGCCTAGTAGGATTCGATTCTCCTTGAAGAATTCGTCGACGCTGATATCAGCGCGATTCATGCAGAAGCAAGGGCAATTTTTGAATTGATACCCTTGGCCAGGGGCATCGTCCTTTTCGAGGTTCGGGATATCAAGAATATTGGACATTATTGCGTGCAGAATTTGAATGCCAGGAGACTTTTGATGGAATCGTGCTCGATGGGATCACGGCGTAATGGTTCTTGTGCGGTCTTCATATTCAACAGCATGGCGGGCCAAATTCGCAGGATTATATAGCCGATAGTCCAAAGCAGCTTCATCGGACCCTCATTTTTGTTGGATGTTTGATCTGAACGATTTCAGACATGCAGCTCGAATCTGATCACAGTTGCCACAGAGTGCTGGAATCGTGTTGCTATTCAGTCATTTCTTTGTGTCTATCACGAGATATGCACTCGAGTGCTCCAAAAGTAGACATTCATCCTACCGAAAGCGGGACGACGACGGGATTGAAAGTATTCAACGTTGTGTCGTTTCGCCTTGTAGTCAAGATACCCTTTGAAAGATTCGAATTGACGCGGTCGGACAAGCTTCAGTGCAACCAACCCTGACTTGATCCGGAGAGAACGATGTAGTACAGTGCAGCAGAAAGATTACTAACACCAGAATAAGGACAAAGTGAACTGTTTTCGTCGGCGACTCGACGCATTGGAAACTTAGGACCAAACCCTTGATTGTCAGCATCGATGAATTCATCTACCTTGTATTCATCTTTATGGTGTGACACTGCCAACAAGTCTTGAGCATTTTGAGTCGGCGTGGATCAGATTTTAATAGGAAGTGAGGAATGTGCCGACCAACTCCATGTATCTTTCACGTTCTTCCCAATGCGACATGTGACTCGCATTCTCAAAGACTACCCACTTAATCTTTGGGATTGCCCTGAACCAGGGCTCAACACAAAGCTCTGGGACTTCGTCGTAACGCCCGTTCAAGAGGAGAGTATCGACGTTGATGTTCTCTGCCTCTTTTGATCCATCCCAGTCCTTTAGACTGCCGTTGACAACAATCTCGGATGGACCTTGCCTAAGGGGAACTTATACATTAGACGCCCAACCCCTAACTTGAAATGTATGCTTTACTCACATTGTGTTGTACGCAGTGGAATCATCGTTCAAATTGTCGAAGGCTTTTTGGATCGGCTCAGGCATGGGGTCAATTCGACAGACGTGTTGCTTGTAGAAAAATGTACTGGCACGCTTGTACTCCGGGGTGTCCAGCTGCCCAGTTCGATCTCCTTCCTCTAGGATCTCTCGTATATCTGCTGGAAGATTGGCACGTAGACGCTTGCCGCCTTCGACGAAAAGCGGAAAACTGGCTGGCGATCCGGCAATGACCAGTTTGATCAATCCTCTTGGGCGTCGCGCAGCAAACATTCCGGCAAGCATGCCACCCCAGCTCTGGCCGAGAAGGTAAAAGCCTCTGTCGCGGAGCTGCAGGTGGTCAATGAGGTTATTGAGCTCAGCGATAAATAGGTCAAACGTCCAAAAGGCCTCGTCTCCCATCTTGTCACGCAAGTGAGTTGAGCGGCCGCAGCCAATCTGGTCGTAGAAGATGAGGGGTATGCCATATTGATCAAGCAAATCCGTCAACGAAGAGAGGTACTCGTGGCCCGCACCGGGACCTCCATGGAGCGCTATGAGTGGAGGGTGAGACGAGTTTGCTAGGTCGCCAACAATTTTATACCACTAGTCATGAACGATAAGCTACAAAATCATGCGAAACTCCCCAGTACCGGAGATCTGGGATGAAGGCGGGAAAGTTGGAGATGGCGCACCGTGGTACAGGGCCTATCGCTATTTGGAGCCTCGAATGTGACCTCTCCCTCAAGGCTGGGATGCTGCGACATGGTAGTTAACTCGGTGAAATCGTGAATTCGAGAGATGCTCGAGCTGAGAGTATAGAGATTGAAGGTATATTTGCAGGGGATGTTGATCCGGCAAGCCGTTTTTCGTACTTTTGTAAGCAAATACAACTGCAAGGGATATGCAGGCCGGCGGCGGAGCTCACCACCAACAGTCGATTTCCTGCGGCCGATCCCGCTCCAACCCCGAATGTCCCCGCCTCCGCATCGGTGACTTGTCAAGCATAGGGCGCCGACACTAGCTGTGATTCGTCTAGGATCAAGGGAGACAAAACATCATCAGCCCTAAAGGTATTAGGAGACAGTCCCTCAACCGCTATTCTCAGTGCGCACCTGGCATCGAAACTCCTGCCAGCATTACGGAGTGTAACGATTTTCACCACCAGCGATTCGGCCAAACTTTTTTCTTCTTCATTTCTACCCCAGCTCTTAATCAGTCTGCCAAACCATCTGCAATAATATGATTGGTTCAAGAATCTGGCCTATTGCATTAACAAACTGGCCAATCGGTTTATGATAGATAACAACAAACGCCAACATTCCAACTCGTCAACCTACGCCGAGCTCTAGGAGACTTCGGCCAAATACCGCAATAGACAAAAACTCTGCGATTCGCTCGCCTGGCCAAGACGCACGTCCACTTGAAAATGTAAGGTCCTCAAGGCGGCAACGTCACAGGAGTCCATGATGATGCGGATGATGCGAGGCTGGACTCTCAGATGAGGAGCTGGCCCCTTGATGCCGTGAATGCCTTGGTCGCCTAATGGAGGACCGCTGGCTGGGTAGCATTGAAATTCCCGACGAGAATTCCCGTGTGGCGTATAATGCAATGCCACGATTCATGGTGGTCGAGGGCAGTGTCCTGCGAGCCGGACTCGGCAGAGAGGAGGTATTAAGAGCTCCTATGCTGCAATGTGATGGATATCAATGATGAGGACGACATGGCTTTGCATGTTGATGACTTGGGCACTGAGCATGTATCTGATGGTGAGGTAGATGGCAGTCAGGGAGTGAAGTGAAAGTATGGATGGCTATGTGACCGGGATGACCAGGCGAATTGATGACATGGAACGGTAACGCAATGGAATGTAATCTACCTACCTGGCTAGGTGGAGTCCTGAAAAATGCTTGTCCTGATTGCAATAGTTGTTTAATAACACAATCATTGCTCCTCCTCAGACAATCATTGTTCCTTAGGCAAACAAAGTTGTCAGACAAGCAGAGTTAATGTCCCCTCAAAAGAAAATTCCCCTTTATTATCTGCTCATGCGGGCCCCGTAAACGTTACAGGACACAAAATTTTATAATCACCCCAAGAGGGATATTGGTATTGAAAAGTCACAGCGAAAAGAGAATCACCACGGGTTGAGCTCAATGTCTATAATTTACAAGTCTTCGATTATATTTATGCTACCGGCCAGGTCATAGTTGCCAATTATACTCTGGAAAGGTCCCCCGAACAGCTTCTGATACTGCCGGGCCTACTGCCAGATCCTCTGCTTCCCCCTGACCTGCTGTGAACTTCACTCTCCACATACTGCTTTTTCTACTGCTTCTCCTCAAGTTCTGCAATATAGTCAGTTCCATGGTCAGTTCTGCAGTCAGTTCTACAATACAACATGTTCATTCTGAAATTTATCTTAGTTCATCCCCTGTGGGAGACCTTTCGACAGCTCTTGATACAGCGAATCTGCAAGCGGCGGGGAGATGGAAATGCAAGTAAACAATGCTTTGTCCCCGTGGCTCTAACCGTGTGGCACCTGATTGGTCACAGAGCGCCAGCTGCGCGGGAAGAGCCGTGCCCCACTTGGATCGATTTGGTCTGTTACAGCCAATCGTGACAGCAGATCATCCCACACACTGCAGGTCGAAGAAGACACTAGTCTGAAACCAGTACTAGCGTCAGCCTTATCGCCTACGAATTTTGTGCCACCAGTCCTTAGGTTTCCTTCTATTCTGTACTCAAACACCATCCCTCGCAGTCTTCATCTTCTACAACTGTCTTGGAAATTTCAGTCACTTGACTAAAAAACTGCCTACAGAATCGCATTGTCTCCTCTGGAGCTTTCTGGTAGGCACTGCTGCGACTTGCACGATCACCACTCTCTCTACCTTGACCGCCGCAACCTACGCGATCACCAGTCTCTTGTCACCTACATCAGCGCGCGTGGCAATCAACCTGCGCAATCATCATAATCTACCTTGACCGCTGCGATCTGCACCGTCACCAGACTCAGCCACGATGGAAGAGTCACCGCCTCCGGGCAATCCGATCTTCGTAAGTCCTTAAAGATTATACCCCCATTGAAGGTGACACAGCTGACGCCGCTTCTCACAGTGGACGGCACAGTTCAACCCATAGGATGTTTTGGGCATCCCGTCTATGAAGCTACCGGAGAAGTCCGCTATCCGCGCATTCTATAAAGAGGCCTTGATAATTGTCCATCCCGACAGATTAGCTCGCGTCCCGAACCACCACAAGCTTCCCTTTACCAGCCCGGGCACGCTGAGCCAGGCCCAGGACTTCTTATTGAACCCCGCCGCTGGTGAAATTAGTCGCGTGCAGCGCAGATTCATTACCGGCGCCGACTATGCCTACCATCGCCACTGGTTCCCGGAGAGGAGACGACTCGTCAAGAGTCTGAACGACTATGACCAGTTCACCCAAGGTGCTAGTCAGACATCGCTCACTGCCACGAGAGATGGTCCACCCCAACAGGGCCGACCAGCTCATGGCTCCAACAATCCTCGTGCACCAGCAGGCTCCCGAACCAACCCAGTCATTGTTGTCGACGACGACGACGACGACGACGACGACGACGACGACGAAGCAGGGCCAACGCCACCCCGGACACCTCGCCGTCGCTCACAGTCCAGCGCTAGAACGCCGAAGACGCCATCCCGATCTGCCCCCTACACGGTTCCAAGTCCCGCCACCGACAGAAAGCTTCAGAAAGGCACGTTCACTGGCAACACCCCTGTGTTTGCTGGCTTCAGTCGTCAGCAGTTGCACCATTTGGACAGCGTGCCGGGTCGTCTCGCATGGGCAAGTTCACAAAATAACGACCGCCGCGCTGCAGTGGTTGCCATTGTCAGCAACTCTGGAAGCGTCAATTTCCGTGTTAAGCTGTACAGTCTGCGCAACCTCGCTCGCAAGGAGGCCGGTCAAGATGCATCTATGATTCCATCCGGTTACCGTGTGTCGGATTCCAACAACGCCGTCATCGCCTTCAACAATGTTGTTCTGGGTGGTCCATTTCGTGGAATGGCCCAGGGACAAGTTAGATCCGAGGTCGCAACCCTCTCAAAACTACCAATTCGACAGAGATTCCTCCAGCCTTGGTACTCAACCCCTCCGGAGTGGCGAGGATAGATGGCGACAATAAACGACATCGAGGGATCTGTTCCTGTGCTAGGTCATGGTTGACGGTATGAATCAGTTTGGTATCTACGTTGCGCAATACACAGAGAGATGAACAGAGATATGGACGGAACAGGCCTGATGGTTTGAATTATGAGATAGACAGAGATCTGGACAGAGTAGGGCCGATGATTTGGATATTGAGATGAAATTTGGATGATATGAATGTACATCCTTCATGTTTTCTGATGTACCTGGTCGATATTGTCTCGGTTCTTCACGCAGAAGAGTTGCCCCCGAGACGCAGTCTATTATATACTGGCAAATTCACACTGACGCCAAACGGATATCCTCAACTATGTGATTAACTGTTTCACGATCACCTGTTCTGTGAGCAGGCAAACTAACATCCATCCCAGTACTTATCGTAAAGTCATCGAACATGATTGCAAAGAAGACATAACGCTGTCACATACGACCATACGCTCTAGAGAACTCGGCATCCCGTCCGCTCTGCCCTAGATAAACTGGAGACGGCCGGATTAGTACTCAGGTGGGTGACCACTGGGGAATACCTGGTGTTGTATGTTTTTGGTGGTTTTTTGCACATGGAGACTATCTTTTTTGCGTTGTTATTTGCCACGTTGGATGCGACGGGACATTCAAACAGAGGACGCCCAAGATGTACAGAATAAGCATTGGCGATACTAATCTGTACTGCTCGGGACCGCCTCCGTGGGTCACTTCCGGTGCGGCATTGCGTGGCCCCACCCCCACGTACCGGCCTGTATAGCACGCCGAGCATGCTGCCAATGGCCGCTAATGCCACAGCTCTATTGCAGAATGTCGATAATTAAGCATGTCAAATTTGGTTAGAAATCGTCGCAATGGTGAATTCCATTTAATGTATCTGGAAGCCATCGGATACATCAGCCAAAGAGAATGAGGCTAAATCTTCTTGCCCGTTTCCTCCGAAGATCTACTCCAAAACGAAACTCGCCTGACTTAGACATGTATAATCCAACCATCAGACCCATATCCAGTCGCCAATAGGATCATACTTCTCTTCAATATTGTGCGTGGTAGATGCCAAGATTGATGAATCGTTGCATGGCAGTTCTGGGCATTCCCACTTCCCGAAGATGCCGAGAACATCTTTCCTTCCTATCTGGGCACCTCCCAAGAGTACTAATACAGCAAACCCATGATGCAGTGCGCATCAGAAGCTCGTCATTTCCAACTCAAATTCAACAACAAACAAACACAACCAGTGTCATGGAAGCTCCAGACCAAGCACAGCAAAACGCCGTGGAAGAATTCTTCCAACAGCATCCAGACATCCCCTACGCCCTGCCGTCGTCGCCAAACTACACAGCACTGCGCGCAACCTTCATCGTAGACAACCCAGCCGTCCCGATTGCCATCGCCCGGCCTCAGAATGCCGAGGATGTCTGCGCCCTCGTGAAATTCTGCATCGCGCACGACGTACCATTCGTGGTCCGCTCCGGCGGGAATAACCTGTTCGGCAAATCCCAGGTCCATGGCGCCCTCACCATCGACATGCGGGATATCAAGTACTGCCGCGTGGACGAGAGCAAGACCTCGGCTCGAATCGGCGGCGGCATCCTCGCGGGCGACCTCGTCGAGTTCCTGTCCGCCGAGGGTGTCATGGCGGTCTCCGGGACGGTGCCCTTCATCGGCTATGTCGGGTGGTCGACGTACGGCGGTTACGGACCTTTCTCGGCAAACTTTGGCTACGGGTTCGAGCAGATCCTCGCAGCGAAGGTGGTCAACTGGAAAGGAGAGATCGTGGAAGCGGATGTCGATCTCTTGAGTGGTATTCGAGGTGCCGGCGGCTCCTTTGGTATCATTGTGGAAATGACTATCATAGTCCGCCCTCTTACAAAGGTTGGTCATTCTCGTTGGACGCATCCATACCACAGGAAACAAATCACTGACACTTTTTAAGGTTATATCTGGGTTCATGTCATACGACACCAAAGAAATCACCGACACGGTCACGGCTTATTGCAGAGGCCTGCAAGCACTGCGCAACGGCGGCTGGCCAAAGCCCCTCTGCTTCGCACCGCTCTTCCTGTGCACACCCGACGGATTGAAACTGCTCTCGCACTTCATGTGGAGTGAAGACGACGAGGACGCCGGCAGCCAGTGGCTAGGCAAAGTCTCGGAGCTGGCCCTCAACCTGCACAGCAGCGTCCGCAAGACGACGCTCCTCGAGGCGATCGGCGACTTTGACGCCGCCATACCACCAGACGGCCGCGGGTCCGTCGACACGGTCAGCCTGCGCCGGCTGACGGACGAGACCGCCGCCGTCATCGCCGACTACATGGAGCGCATGCCGCGGCACGCGGGCAACGGGTTCGCGATCCACGTGGCGCCGCGGCCGGCCGGGCCCAGCAGCGGCAAGGACGCCGTGTTCGCCGTCGCCGAGGAGCACTACATGCTGGAGGTGCTCGCGACGCCGCGGGCCGAAGAGGGGCTCGAGGAGTCGCGGCGCTGGGGGTCGGACTTTGTGCGCGCGCTGCTGGCGACGGACGAGGGTAATATCTTGCCGGCCACGTATATCAATCTCACGCCTCCGGGTCGCAACACACTCGAGAATATCTTTGGGGACAAATTTGAGACTGTCATGGATCTCAAGAGAAAGTATGATCCGCAAGATGTTTTCAAGTTGGCCACACCGTTTTCCTACATTCCTGCCACCAGTCAAAAAGAATCGACGGATGAGAATCTTTGATTGTTGCACCGGTTTAACGGAGTCACCCAGCGGAACATAGATATGTTTTTTCGTTGAATAAAGCAAGTAAAATCAATTAGTTCTTTTATGATGTCTACCTATCATGGGATCTACGTGTATCGCTCAAGTACGCAAGTAAGGGAAAGAAATGCAACAAAATGCCGTTTATCTTTTAATGCAGTCCCATTTCGCCTTCCTCTGCCATGTGATCTTGGCATTTCACCAGAATCTTGACTTGTTCTGCGACTTGCTCGAGTCTGCTGAGCACCTTCTTGTTTCCGTCTGTAAAGTTGTAGATAGTGTATGGGATGTTGGTCTCCCTGCAGAATTCCTTGACAAATGCCTGTGCCTTTCTCAGGTTGTGTCGAGGGACTCTGGGGAACAGGTGGTGTACAGCCTGGAACTGCAGTCCACCGTGGATGAAGTCCAACCAAGCGGGGCAGTCGACATCCATTGTGGTCCGCAGCTGCCTCTGAGGGAACGACTCGGTCTCACCAATGTCCGAGGTAGCCATTCCCCAGTGCGACAGGTTGATCTGAATATGAAGAGGCATCGGGGTGATGTGCGAGACGAGCACGAATGGGACGCGGATCGTCCAGGTAGGAAGAGCGCGCCAGCAGAGGCAATATCCGAATAGGAACCAGTAGCAAGCCATGAATGTGATCTCCGTCGGGCGGATCCACCACGCCTTGCTGCTTCCCAGGGACGATGACTTGGTAGAGAGGACGTGCAACCACGAAAGAAGGTAGAGGTTGAATCGGGCAATGGCCAAGACGGGGTAGTACGTGTACTTTTGGTATGGCACCAGGATGTCTGCCGCCTTGTCCCAGGCAAAGAGGAATCCGTCATAGTAAGTCGATTTGAGGGACTTGAAGAAGGACGGGCAGATGGCGAATAGGGGGATATTCTGAATATCCGGGTCGTGCTCCTGGTCCAAGGTTAGAGACAACACAATATGAATCAGAGTTGGTATTGCTTACAGGGTGGTTTGTGATCAGGTGGTGGACGTTGTGACTGCTCTTCCACCATCCCATGGAGAGGCCGCAACAGAAATCGGCGATGAAAAGACCGATGAGGGTGTCGAAGGAGAAGTTGTGCGTGATGGCACCATGTCCTGCATCATGTGCAGTGAACATGATTTGATGCCAGAAAACACCCAAGAAGACGGCAGAAGTCATGTACCATTCGTAGTGTAGTGCAACCATGGACGAGACAAACAGGGTGGTGTACCGAGCCATCTCCTTGCCGTAGTCGAGATAGGGGCACTCATAGAGGCCGGCATTGCGGATCTTCTGGTGAAGTTCCCGGTATTTCTGTACAATGTCGGCTTGGACGAGCGGGTTGAGCGATGGATATTCTGAGACGGAGCGATCGATATCTCCTTGCATGCACGCCTCAGTCCATTCTGCTTTGGTCATGTTGGGAAGGGCAGATGTGGCGCCCTTGTTGTCGGAGTGGCCATCTGCACGGCCAACAACTCGTCGTTGTGTAATGGTATGCTGTGTAGCGTCTGCCTTTGCATCACCATCCACGCTGCTGCACTCGGAAGTGAGGGAGGTCCGGTCAGAGAGGGCCGACTGATCATCATCGGTGGTCTCGGCGTATCCATCAGCATCGGCATCGGTGCTAGAGTCACTAACGTCGTCCTCGATGCCGGCAGCTACCGTCTCCTGCTTGGTATAGACTCCGCCCCGGATGGGGGGTGTCATGTTGATCCAGGGTCCATTGGGCTTCCGGCCGATCCGGTAGGCCTTCATAGTCTTCAGTGTGTTGTCACTGTGGTACCTGCATTAGAGGGAAAGTGTGTCAGCATTTTGGTTCGCGTTCGGACTTAGGGGATTATTGGTGCCCGATGCCCCGCGCGCGCGAACCGCGAAGGCAATGCGCGCCATCATATTTAGGCGTCTCAACGGCCAACTCGAACAATTATGCATTTTCTTCTTTTTGCTTTCCGCGAATCTCACGCCCGAGTCCCGCCATGGCCGTTGCTCAAAAGCATACGACCCAAGATGAGCTCGCGATTTCTTCCATTTATGCAATTGCAAATTTTTAAAACGCCAAGAAACATCGTGACAATGAATGGATGCGATGCCAGGGGAGATGCTAGCGGGCTCTGGGAACTTACACCTTGATTTCGTCTGTCGCATCTCGGCCAACCATGTGCAGCACGGCAAGGCGGCCTCCGGGGTGGCGATCGAGCCACGAGTCGAGTCGCAGGACGAATTCCTCGAAGATGACAAGAACTTGACCGTCGGCAATCTTGCTCTCTATCTCGCACCGCGTGATGGTGCTGTCGCGATTCATGATGGGCGACTTGCGTGACCGAAGGCGATCGAAGCGTCTGGGTGCGCCCTCGAACTGCGGCGATGGGATTGAATGAGGGCTCGAATTCGGTTCGACGCAGAAAATTATTGCGCAGACTTCGTTGCAATCTCCAGGATGAAAGTCGTTTTAGCCAAATGCCAAATGGTCGAATGACTTGTGTGTTACGGGTACCACGTTTCAAAGACGGAAAGAGGTATCAGTGGTGCTGGTGGGAGAAGGCAAGAGGCAATGGCTTGCTGCAGCACAACAACACAGGCACCGGAAACGAAACGAAGATGAATGAATGGATGCCTCAGCTAGGTTGGAACACAGAAAGAGAGAGGTCTGGAACCGGAATGGAGGAGAGGCAAAGGACGCGACTTTTGATCAAACGGACGCAGGCCAAGTCCAGTCAGTGGATTGGATGGACAACGAACGGGTCATGAACACGACGCTGGGGAAACCGGCCAAGCCATTGGCAGCGGCGAAACAGTCAATAAGAAAAAAACGGCGGCGCTTCTCTCCATGTTTGTCGACTACTACAGTACAGTACATCTATCAACCACGAGGATGTGGGCGGAACTAGGTAAGGTAGGTAAGGTAGGTAGAGGCGTCTGGAGCACAATACGTTCGATCACCCTGGGCACACGGTACACCCGCAAAACCCACCGCGGATGAATGTGGGCATTGTGGCTTGTTCGTTTTTTTCGCCTGCGTGCTCAATCTCGCCTCCGTGTCGGGTGCCAGGTGCCTCTGGAAGATTGGAGGAAAAAGGAAGGAAAAGGAGGGGAATTACCATTCGCACGCCTCTGCCAATTGCTGCGCCTAGGCCCCCGACAATCCTCGAAGTCGCCAATCTCCAAGGAACCAAGAGCCTAGAGCTAGGGAAACGAGCTACCGAGTTTACGCAGCTGGCAGCTGGCCTACCAAGGTATATCTGCGCATCCCGCAGTAATTGTAGTAAGTTCCGACCCCTGCTGATCCATGGCTGGTCCTGGCTCGCGGCGAATTCCATACGACGTATTCCGCCGTTCTTGGACCCTGAAGAAAAGAACGGGGTGCGCAGGCAGCCAAATAAAAAATCCAGGAAAACGTTCATTGCCCAGTTTAGAAATGCTGTGTTCTTGCTGAGCCGTTGCCGTTGCCGTACAATAAACTTTACTAAGCTCAGATCGTACCTGTTTGTGATAGACAGCAGAGAAAGTCAATGATGCGCATCCATGCCACTCGGTCAACCAAGACCAAGACCAAGACCAACATCACACCCGTCACACCAGCTTTTCCCTCACTGGACTAACAACTCTAAGCGACCCCAAGAAAGATGTCAACTGATTCCAGCTCCCTCCCCATACCAGCTGAACGGCCGAACCCCCTTTACGTGTTGCAATCCAGCCGGCGCAGGTGTGCACATGGGGGTCTGTCCGTGGACTTGGAAACTGCAGGCCAATGACAAGAATCTTGGACGCTACCCCGCGGGCCTATTTGGCGTCCAAGTGATACGCCCCCTGTCCGGCTGCCCGCTACAGCAGCTAGTGTCGCCGGTTCTGGCTAGAGGCCTGCCTAGCGAGTCTGGGAAAAAATCCGAAAAATACTTCGAGAATCGCAAACGAACCGGCTCCATACTGTGACGAACATCGTTACGAACTTTTAGTCAGTCTGTGTGGGACAGGACCCTGAAAAAAGAGGAGAAGAGGGCAATGCCGTTGGCGATATCAAGACGTTGTACGTAAGACGGGCGTCAGTTCAAAACTTCAGCTTTTCCCCGATAGCCAGAAAGAAAGCAGCCGAGCCAGGACGGGAAACCGTACGTGTAGGCTGGTACGGGCTACTGGCTGGCTACCTCCTGGCCACCGAATTGCGACGACTCGTGGCTTGTCGAGCTTCTTTGTGTAGCTTGTGTGCGCGTTGAAAATCGTATCACCTGCCCCTGTATCTTGTACCGGCCTTGTTCTTTTTTGACCTGCATTGATTCTATTGACAGCAGGTGCCGTGCCTATCGACTTCCCAGCTCTGTACACGTGCTCGTATACATACATACAGTAATCATGAGACGAAACGTTTAGCCGCCGGTTGCATACATTTGTTGAGCAACTTGAGCGCAACGTCAGCCTGCATACCCTTCTCCATAGAGCAAATCCTCAACACAAATCAGGGAGCAGGTATAGGAGAGACATAGGGGTCTCTATTGACGATCCTGACGTTCGTCCAGACATTGGAACCACTTTCTTCATTCTTCTCAAGACAGACACCAGACACTCGGACGTCAAGTCGTCAGGACAGTTGGCCAACTGGACGGGGAGCAGACAGCAGGTGTACAGCAGGAAGCTGCAGGACTGGAAGACATGGCAGATCTCCCCTTGAGCACAGGCTCGAGGTCTGGATCCCCTCTGGACCCTGAGAAGCAGATGGAGATCCCATCTAAATTTCAGATTGGGGCGCAGGGCGGAGCTCCAGCTTGCTCTAGGACTAGCTCTGCCGTAGCGTCAACAGCCCCCCGCAGGAAGCCATTGAACCGCACTAAACAGCAGGCCAAAGCAGGCTCGAATAGCGCACCAATTTTGGCAGCAGGCGGCCGGCACGACGCTCCTATAACATCCTAGGTCAATATTCTATCCTACCTACTCCATCCGAGGAGATTACCTAATATCGTATATCAGGTTTGTACGGCACGAGAGAACGATGCAGTCGGACCAGATGCGACGATGCCAAGATGCAGCCGACCTGGGTGGGATCTCGGAATCATTTTATTATTCTGCTGCCTGCTGTCCGCTGCCCACTCCCGAAAGAAACGCGAAAAAGACGAAATAAAAAAAGGAGCGCGGAAAGGAGAGTCGAGGTGGGGTGAGGTATAATAATAATTCATCAATGGTCTTGCCTATGCCGGGAAAGAGTCCTGATTACCCGGTACTGATCTTCGCGAATATCCCGAGTACATCGCATTCCCAGCGAGATCTACGAGTGCCAATCGCCAAAAGCTGATTGGGACGTCGCATATTTATGTCACAGTGGAGCACCTCGAGTTGCGGCCGCTATTTCGTGTGCCCCTTCGAAACCAAGATTCGCTTTCGGTCCTTGTTTCTCTGCTACACTACTCAGCCTCGAGATCAACATCGGATGTAGATCTGATTCCCCTCGAGCTGCTTTCCTCGAGTCTCTGTCGCCTCTCTGGGCGCCCGGATGCCGGGCCGGTCGAATTTGAATCGCCGCGGTGAGTTTCAACATACCGCGCATCGCTTCAGGGCCCCGCACCACAATTTCGTGCCGTCCCGGGTCCAGTGCGCTCGTACCTCCTTGACCTCCCAAGCACTTGTTCGCGCCGGCCATTTTAGTTCCCAGGGGTTTATTAGAAAAGCGCAAGACTACCCTCATCAGCCAAACCTTTGCTGCCAACTATTTCTGGTTCTGGTTGATGCAGACTTTGCCCCCTTGTTGGTAAATCTGCTTGATGATCTTGGAATATTTGGTGGAATGATACATCATTCAAGCGGTATTGTCCCTACGGCCACTATAGCCTCGGCTTCACATCTTGCTTACGTGGCGCTTGGCACCACATTATCTGCGCACCAGGTAATTTACAGAGTGTGCATACAGACCAAGAACACGCCGGGCGTCCTACGCGCATTGCCACATCCATGGTATTGGTTGAATCAGACGCAAGAACATATATCGCGTGCGGGCATCCTCCGAGGAATCAATGGTGGCTTCTTTGAGCTTGCCATCACCTTCCCGTTTCCTATCTGGCGCGCAATGCCCACCGGGCGCAGACGGGAAGGTCGGCCCGAGCTGAACTTGGCCAAGCCCCTGGCCAGAAAGACCATGCCGACCAATGCGACTATAAACAACGCATATCATGGGGATTGTTGAATGAGCTGAAAGCCGAAACAAAGCGCCAGAACCTTGGACAACTACCTATGTATCTATGATAGATGCGAGTATCACCAAGACGCTTGCTCGAATGGACGGATCATTCTATGCGATGGCCAGTGGAAAACATGCCGCGTATCAATGTTTTGAGGGGTATACACAAGCCGTTGACATGAGCTGCCGCTTGATACTATCTGACCGAACGTTATTTGAGACTTCGGCCCCCAAATCAAAGCCACCGAAGATTGGTCGATTGTATTGCTCATGTCAAGAAAGGTTTTCCAAATCGGAAACAATATCTACTGGTATTCAATTCCCTACGTGCACCGGGATTGCTGTTCAAGAAACATAATGAACGAGGCATTTTATCCAAAAACACCTATATGTTGATCGATACCTGCCGATAAGTTTAAATACAGGCGCGGCAGGCGCAACGTCGATTCTAATCTAGCAGCCATGCAAACCCAATTGAGAGATACTGGACACAAGAGAATTCAAGTCTTCCGCAGCGTCTCGTCAATGATTCTCATCGCTTGCAAGCACTCCTCATCTCTGAATGACGGCGCAATTACTTGGACGGCACAAGGGGCACCATCCCAGGCACCTGGGTCGTCTTCTCAATGGTGAGTATCATGCTTGGCAGGAGAGGGCAGTCGAGAACTTACAGTCGGCTTCAAACGGAGCTGCCGCTTTTTGCGGCGTCGCGTCTAGGTGCTGTGAAGACTTGCCGTACGGGATGATCCCGGCTGGGTACTACGAGGGCAAGTGTTGGAAAGTCAATCTTCACATCAGGAATCAAGGTAGACTTACATTGAGGAGGTTCCAAATCATGGTATAGACCGGGACGCCATAGGCATCGTGGGGAACAGCAGTCGTGCTCGCACCCGGAGCCAGGACCACGTCCAGGCCGTTATCGCGCCAGATCTTCTGCCACGCTTTTGCAAAGTCGTGGCGTGCACCGTTCAGCTCGTGCATCCGGTGCTCGAGGTCCAGTGCCGGATCCACAGGAAAGCCGGCTTGAGAGAAGGGATGCACGCGCTTGGCGACGGAGTTGACCAGCGGCTCCCCGATGACGTCCTCGTCCGAGGCGAAGCCGGACGGCGCGAGGGCGTAGGACTGATACGCGAGACGACCTGCGAGGCCGGCGCTGGCGAGGTCGTCCTGGGGTAGATGGATGAGCTTGTGGCCGGCAGCGGCGAGAGATGCGCACGCGTCGTCGAGACAGCGGCGCACCGGCGGCGCGAGCGGATACTCGGGGTCTTCGGGCAATACGCCGATGGTCAGGATCTTGTTGGCAGAACCATCCAGTGATCTCCATCCAATGTCGAAAGCCGTATGGTCAAACCGCCAGGGTCGTTTGTCGAGCACCGTCTTCATGAAGAGTTCGAGATCTTCCACCGAGTTGGCTAGAGGGCCGGCGGCGGGAACGATGTCTCCGGAGAGGTGGACACTAGGAAACGGCGTGTCGCCCTGTCCCCCATACGGAATACGGTCAGAGGTTGGTTTGAACCCGTATACACCACAGCAGAGAGATGGCATCCGTATGGAACCCGCTATGTCGGTTCCGACGCCCAAGGGCGAGGCTCTGAAGGCGACTATGGCACCCTCGCCGCCGCTGGAGCCGCCTGCCGTAAGACTGGTTTTGTGCGGATTGAGTGTTCTCCCAAAAATGTTGTTGTCCGAATCTGCTGTCATCATCGTTTGCGGGACGTTGGTTTTGCAGTACAAAATTGCCCCAGCCTCAAGTAACATGTCGACCAAAGGCGAATTCTCATCGGCCTCTGGTCGCGAGATGTTGGCGACATATCCCATTGTTGAGTGATGACCCTTGACTCGAAAAGAGTCCTATAGGTCGGCGGGAATTTAGTGAATTTCCCTGACGGAATGAAGATGCCACTCGTAATGCTTACCTTCATGCTGATGGGAAGACCATGGAACGGCCCCGAGGTCTCCCCAGTGGCTTTGAATCGCGCATCCAGCTCTTTGGCTCGTGCAATAGCCTCGTCGAAGAATATCTCAGTCAAACAAGATGTCTGCTCGCTCAGTCAGCGGGGGATTCGCGCTGTAGCAGTCTTCCATGACTCACTAATTGCTGTGCAATGGCCGCTCTCTTGCAGAATGCTACCGTAACTTCCTCAGACGTCAATATCCTCGAAGATAATTTCTGGATTAACTCTAAAGCCTTGCAATTCTCCGTGATCTCTAGCTCTTTCGCGGAGAGCAGGCCAGAGTGCCGGACGACTTCCAGCGCGATCAACGATCCCTCATTGGCACTGCCAACACCGGCAAGCTGGGATCTCTTTGACTGTGGAATTATCCATTCTTGGGGGATTGCTGTATTCTGTTTGGCACGATGTTGCTCTGCAAGTTGCTGCCATGAAGACATGATGGAAGGATTATGATGGTGTGTTCCAGGCTCTTCCTTACGAATGCAGCAGCAAAAGTAATGAACAAATAACAAGAAGATACACAACTGGTTGTTAATTTCCTTTTCTTAACCGCGGAATAACATCTCGGCACATATCGTCGGCTGTTTTCCGTATCTCTCATTCCGGTGATTTCGGATCCAACTTCTGGAGATCGTGACATACAAAACGGCGTGGACTATAGCGGCGCAGTTATTGCCCGGATACGGCTAGCCTGCTAGATCAGTGGAGTATACAGAGCCGAATGCACTGTAACATGACCATGATGTGCATGCAGCGTCAGTATTTACGATTGCGGGGAAAGCACAAAGATAACCGTGACGAGCTGACACCAGCAGAGCCTTGTCTCGGTACCGTTCCGAGATAGCAGTACCCATCTGTTTGTATTGTGAGTTCAGCTTGATACTCGTCTTCTTTCAGCTCAGTTCAAATTGTAAGCAACAGCGCATTCGCCATCCGCAGGAAAAGCATCCCCCAAAGTCATGGCGCCCAAGGCTTCTCCTCATGTCGATTCGCCTGGCAATTCCTATTCGCCAGCCGAGCAAGAGATACCAAAGATGCGCATGCCGCATTTGCGATTCATCTATCGCATCGTTGCAAACATGAGCTCGGACACCTGGGCGATACCCAACGTCCAGCAATCCGGCGTGACTCGGATGATTCTGCCCATCAAAGGGGGAACAGTAAAAGGACCAAGAATTCAGGGCGAAATCATACCCGACAGTGGAGCTGATTGGTTGGAGCGTGTCAGCCCTGATAGGGTATGTGTTAAGTTCAAAGTAGGTGGCTGATGCTGAACGTGGATGACAGGTTCTTTCGCGACTGCACGCCATGTATACTCTACGAACCTCGGATGGACATAACATATTAATCAAGGCAGACGGGATTTTCAAGGAGGGACCTAATGGAGATTTTGACCCAAGTGCGGAAATGACAGCGACGCAGGACCAGGTGGAGTACTTTACTCACATTCGCTTCGAGGCTCCTGGCAATAGTCCGTTTGACTGGATGAACGATGTCGTCGCTATTGGCGTGATGACAATGTTTGAGGGGAAACCAATCATTGACTGCTATAGCTTGACAAACTTTCCCGACTTTGAGGCAGCTCTGTAATAAAAGATTACAATCATTCGAACAAAAAATACAACAGATTGCGCACAGTCCGTTATTCAGAACAAAGCTATCTCTATGCCTCTACGATAAGCAACTAGCTCAATATCAAAAACTTCATCACGACAGGCCCAAGCCTCGTCGAGTAGCTCGAAAAGAGGTTTGGTATAGTCAATGCGTAGCCCGTCAGAGATTCGGCTCATGATGTTATCCAGACGCTGTTTCCACGATGGGGATGCCTCAAGCAGCATTGTTTCCAAAGACGCCACAAAGATCGGATACAACAACCCGTGATTCAGGAAGCTTTTTTCGTCATGGCCGGCCAGATTACAGTCCATGCAGAAGGCATCTAATGAGCTCAAGAGGGCAGAAAAAACATGTGTAAAGTCATAGACAGTTAATGTTCCGTCTTCGTCGAGCATGTACTGGTGACGAGAGGCCCAGAGCGCATGTCTCCGGCGAGCGTCAAGGATGCCGGCATACCTCCAACTATCGCATCGATGTTTCAGGATCGGATCCACGATGGTCCCTTGCCAATTCCAGAAGCGGGCAATGGCTCGGCCTTCAGGTTGCGAAATGTCGGCGAAAATGTCAAGCAAGTCCCTCGGCATCCCAGTCACGACCTCGACTCTGCCGTGGGCAGCCTCGCCTGAAGGTACTACGAAGCTTCGAACGCGTTTCCAAGTCCCGAGGGACGGGTGCCGACGACCAACCACGAAGGAAGGCAGATCCATGACGCCGAGGACTTCTAACAAATGCCATGAAATGGGGTTTGATGACAAGTCCTGATCGATTATTTCGCAATTCCGGGGGACGTCGTACATCTCCGTCAACGGTTTTAAATATTGGGTGAAAGGTTGCGCCTGTAGTATCTGTGGTAATAAGAAATTAGCACTTAGGGGGATGACCAAGGAGAAGTACAGCGATGCCCGGGTGGGGACTTCATTTCGCATCTGGATAGATCATCTCAATACTTACACATATAGTGCATGTGAACAGCCCGCAGGCAAGGAGGTCAATACTCCGCGGGGCTCGCAACTCGGCTAGTTCGTTGCGGAATGCCCCAATAGCACGATCGATGAATGCCAGGGACGCTACGTCGGGGCCGTTATCAATAAGAAGCTGGAGCGCTGCCAAGACCATGATCAATGTTTTGGACCGCTGCGATATCTGTTCGAAAAAGAGAACAAGTTCTCTACAAATCTGCGCGTAGCAAACATAGTGTATCCCGTCTTGAAGGACTGGACAAAGGATTAGGGCCAGCCACGTTACAATGCAGAAATGGCACCAAACTCACATTTGCGAAAGATTACAAGTTCGTCACCCTGTACAGGTGAGACACACTCTATCTGAGAGGTTGATATTGGAGCAAGAAGACTGCTTATTGGCAGCTGGCCGGTTCCCGTTGACAGTGTCGACGATAGGCTCTCGTCCGGCGACGGAGCTTGACCGAGGTAAGAACCCGGCATACCGATTGGAACTGCTGCAAGATGGCCTCGCGAGGCGACGCCATTCACCCATCGCACAGGACGTTCATAGCCCTCGCATTCGACATTTCGGGCGGTGCAGGCGCGGCAATGTGGCCGGGTCTCGTCGCACCTCCGCTTCCTCCTTTTGCAGTTGAGGCAGCCGTTTCGAGATCTTGAAATCATGGTGTCGCACACGATATCTCCAGCCGATGCCAGATGACCATATCAACAGCCGGGTCGGCCGGGGGATTGTCAACTTTGGTGGAGATGGTCGTGTGCAGTCGTCAGAGTGTGCTCTCTTTCTTCTGGTTGACTCCGGACAAGGGGCAATAGACTCGATCTGCGGATTTGGGGTCGTCGCGGTTATTGCCTTTATACGGCTAGGCGGATGTGGAGGTGGCTATGGCTCACTGCACGAGCATGGGAGTGCCGGTGGAACTAGCATCAGATAGCAGGTTCACTGGCTTGAAACTTGAAAGCTTATCAGAAGTGACCCTCCCTGGTTTGTTATAGTCCAGCCGAAAACGCCAAGATATGATGATAAGCAACAAGCTGGTATGAAGTTGTGGAAAGTCAATCCGCGGAATGTGTTTTGGGTTTCCGATGCATTGCCTATCATTCTACATCCAGACCGCACAAGACGACAACCGCGATATATATTCCAATTGAGGCCCATGAGCTGAATCTTTGCCTGCATCTTGGGTCTTCGCCAGCAGCTAAGATCTTTGGCGATGGTATATCATCATTGCAGAACATCGCCGTGGACAAAGCATTGAACAGACTCAGCTCTCGAAGCCATGTCATCCAACCAAGACACTGTCTATCCCCCGGGGACGGTCCCGTTGATAGAGTGTACGTTACCGTGATCGCAATGCTAGAGACAGCCTTCACTAATACGGACGAATGTGACAGTCCAGCAAGCGACAGATTCGGATCATGTCAGTCTATTTCCAGTCCCGTCCAACGACCCAAATGAACCACTTGTATGTGATGCGAAACTTCGCTGTCACAACTAGGCCCCCTAACGAAGTACCAGAACTGGCCAATGTGGCGCAAAATCCTCAACATGGCTTTCATATTTGGTCTAACTATTGTCGCTTTTGGCATGTATGTTCAGTCGATTGATCTAGGTGTCCATTCACTGGCATTCGCATACTGACAGTCTGCAAATCAAAACAGGCTGATGGTGCAAACTGTCTTCTGGTCGCAGATGGAGGCGGAGCTGGGCCTCACCGTCACCGAGCTAACCAACGCTCAATCGGCACAGCTAGCAGGCCTCGCCGTGGGATGTCTGCTCTTCATTCCCTTCAGCGTGAAATACGGTCGAAGGCCGGCATATGTCATCTCGACTGCTGCACTGGCGGGGAGCGCGTGGTGGTCAGCCAGGATAACGACCTTCTGGGAGCTCATTGTATCCATGTTGCTGTGTGGCCTCGCAGGCGCCCTCAATGAGACCTTGTGCCAGATGACGGTATGGTAGATCGCAAACTCGACACTGGACTCTGAACTGACACCAATATAGATCGCAGATCTCTTCTTCGTCCACCAGCGAGGCGTTGCCAATACCGTCTATTTTGTCGGCGTCACATTCGGCAGCTTTCTATGTCCCCTGGCCGCGGGCGTGCAGGCAACGGTCTACGGCTGGCGCTGGTCGTATTACACATTTTCGATCTGCCTGACGATCCTCTTCCTCGCCTTTTGCGTCTTATACGAGGAGACCAAATATGTTCCGGTCAATATTGGCACCCCCGATGCGTTCGACACGGCAGCAGACGACATTGATGACGCGAAGAAGGCAAAAGCCGACGCAGGCATCGACGTCCACCGATCCCAGTCCCACGTCTCGGCCCCTGCCGGGTACCAAGTGGCATCCTACCGACAGCGCATGCGCATGATGACTAAAACAGACGAGTCGCTGTGGAAGCTTTTCGTGCTCCCGCTGTCTGCCATGAAGCTTCCCCACATGATATACACGTCGCTGCAATTTGCCATTGGAGTCGCAGCTCTTGTCGTGTTGTCGAGTATGACGTCCATCATCTTTTCGATGCCTCCGTACAACTTTGATGCCTCGGGTGTGGGCTACATGACGCTCGGTCCGGTAGTTGGCAACATCTTTGGGAGCATATACGGCGGTCCCTTCTCGGACTGGTTTGTTATCCGTGCCGCGAAACGAAATGGAGGTCTCTTTGAACCCGAGATGCGTCTGTATCCGCTGTGCTTGTCAAGCTTGCTGTACGCTGGAGGACTCGTGATGTTTGGTGTCACCGCTGACAGAGTGAGTCATCTGACCAAGACCAAAGTCGCTTGCAAATATTGATAACAGCATAGGGCATGCATTGGATATACCCAAGTATTGGAGGAGCACTTTTCGTATTCGGCTTTGGCTCGACTGGCACAGTGGCATTCACCCTGCTGATTGACTCTTATCGCGAGGTCAGTACACATTCCTCAACGAAACATAATGGATGCAGCATATTGATTTCGATTTCATATAGTTGACTGCTGAGGTATTTGTCGGTGTCGCGTTCTTCAGAAACGCTGTGAGCATCGGTATCGCGTCGGCTGTTGTGCCCTGGTGGACTCAAATGGGACTAAGCAATATGTTCATTATGTTGGGCATGTTATCATTGGTCGTCTGTCTACTCTATATCCCACTGGTCATCTGGGGCAAACGGATACGCTCGAAGCTTTGCCCGTTGTACGAGGATTTGATTGCGAAGAAGGGACTATTGTGAAGACCAGAGCAGGAATGCAATTTCACTAGTGTATGCAGACCAGTGTACTGACAAGTCGTGCTCACGGCATAGGCGTTGATATTTTGAGATCTGTGGGGGTCAGCTTCAAGATTTGATGTTTGGGATTGTCAAAAAGCCCCAATAAGATATTCCCATATCTATACGTCACATTATATCTGGCTTTACCCATCTACTCTACAGTGTATTATTGCCCGTTCCGAACCTAACGCGCAGCACTAACTGTCCCGAGCCCACACAACACCCAGCCTGTCGATACCCCATCCGGACTGGCCCCAAAATCCTCTCAGCGAGAAGCCAGCCGGGGCATACTCTGCCCAGACGTTTCGATCCGTACGCATTGGGCTCCTTGCTGTCCAGCTGAAACTTTTGCCCCTGTTGGTCTGCAGCTTCAGAGATGACACCATGGGCTTGCCGAACTCTGTGCTATGGCTACCCGTTACCTCATACCAGGTGATTCGCTCATCTGCGGCCAGAGTCATGGTCTGAGAGAATCCTTCGAGGCGCCCAGTCTTGATGACCTCTTTGTTGGCGTACTCAATAAAGATGCCTCCAATGCAGTCGGCTTTCGGGTAAAGATTGATCTTTGTAGGGATGTACTTGTGTCTGTCGGTAATGGCAGTGGCATTATTGACCTTATTACCAAAGTTGAAAACAGGTGTCGAGTCATCGGCCTTTGAGGTCAACTTCAGGTTGCCGCCGATGAATCCCAAACGCCAGTTGGTGGACCATTTCTCAAAGTCGGAGACTTCTTGCAGCAGCAAGTCGGGCAGCCTGAGAGAGCCAAATTGGCATACGCGAAGTGGCAAGCGATCAATCATCTCAGCCGTGGACTTCAAACTCTTGATGTCATCCCGGAGCCTCTTCAACTCGGTCTCCTTCTCTCTCAAGTTGGCGTTCAGCTGATCAATGCTCTTCTCCTTCTTGGACAACTCATCGGTCGCGGTGCTCAGCGCAGTCTTGGCTTTGGTCTCTTGCTGCTTCAAGTTGTTGACCGATTGGGTGAGCTCCTTCTCGTGCTCACGTGCCTTTTTCAGTGCTTCGCTGTTGGCACTTTCACTCGACTTGAGCTCGTCGAGGGACTTTTGTGCAGCTTGCAGAGCGTCAGATGCCGTCTGGGCCTCCTTGGACTTGTCGCCGGCCTCTGTGGTGAGCTTCTCCACTTGTTTGCGCAGCTTCTCGGCCTCGGTCTCCGCGTTGCTGATCAAGTCTTTGACTTTCTGCTCGGCGCTGGCCTTGATCGCTTCTTCCTTTTTCTTCTTGGCCGCTGCTGCTTCCAACCTTGCTTTCTCGCGGCGGTCCCTTGATTCTTGGGCATCGGGCTTGAGGTCGTTGATCTCTTCCTGTGCCGCCTCCAGCTCCGCCTTTTTGGCTTCGACATCTTGCTCGAGGGCTTCTCGCTCTTCTAGACTGGCTTGTTTAAGCTCTTCATATTTGGCTTGGTGTTCCTTCTCCTTGGACTTGAGCTCATAGTGAAGTCTTTGGATCTCAAGTTCTTCCGGTGAGGGCCGGGGAGGAAGTGCCGTTGACTTTGCTGTAGTCAGCGACTGGCAGGAGCCGAGAAGCAAGGACGCGTGTTAGACTCACAGGAACCAGCATTTTGAACAGTACAGGGGAAAGGAAGACGTGGGCTCTAGAGGGATCAATGGCTACCTGAGGATCGATAGCCACTTCATCGACCTATGATGCGTCGATTTGGGTTAGCTGATCATCCATTTTCAAAGAATTTCGGGTAGTTGAACATACTTCTTGTACAATCTTGATCATTTCCAGTCTGCAATCCCGTCGCGCCTTTTCTAGACCTAGAAGACTCTTGTGATAAGGCTTGACCTGGTTCGGCTTTGTGGGTGGTCGAACGGTCTTGGGCAACTCTGGGCGACCAGCGTCAATGACTTTGACTACGGCCATTCCAGACACAATGCTGGGATCGAATTTTGTTCTATCATCCTCAAGGAGCTGTCGCGCTCTTCCGGCTGACTCAGTTCCTTCATGAGAGACTTGCTCCAGAAAAATGAGAGCTTTCTCACGGAAATCAGCATAGACCTCGTCGCGGTAGTCTTTGATCTCAGCTGTATCTTCTTTGGCGTAAATGATGTGTCCGTTGGTCTGAACATTGAGAATTGCTAGACACCGTCAGTTGATTTGTAGATAAGATATGCTGGTTCAAATCCTACATTCTGAAATCATTGTGGAGAGATATTTGTAGTCGGTGTAGGCGTCCAACAGAGCACTGGTATATACTCCAGCATTCTCGTAGTCCAAAGGACTGCCCTTGTTCTTTGCAACCTGGTAACTTCGCAGAGTCGCGTATTTTGTCAAAATCGCACTAGTCGTAAAGCTAGAGGTGAGAACTCGAGTGTAAAGAAAAGACTGGTAGAAACATACTGAGTTCTCTGGGGAAACTTGGCGACTTTGTCTGGGAATTCAATTGCAGCTGCTTTCAGCTCTTTCACACCCCATTCCTTGATGCTTGGGTCTTTGATCTCACCACCGCCGGACCATGACACCGAGACATTGGTCTCGGCAACAGCTGAAGTATCAGACTCTTCCAGGTGGGCTTGTCCTTGGGCACTGACTGTTAGGCCAGGTACCTTGTCAAAATTGATCTCGGCGCTTGCTTTGATATCCCGGAGCTTCGACTTGTCCTTGACCTTGTAGCAGACCAACGCATTGAACTCGCCGCCGGTGATGAAGCCGGAAATGAAGCTATCGCCGAAGACATCGGTGAATTGATTGGATGGAAGGTCCTTGATAGGATTGAACTCGGTGATTTCGTCGCCTTCCAGAACTTGGTTGACGACTTTCACCTGGAGATGGAAGGCCAGATCACTTTCCTTGAACTTGTTGCTGTCGATGAAGGCTGCATGGTGTGAGCAAATTTTCCTGAGAGAAATGATTTTGTTTTCACGCAAAAGAAATAAAAATCTCACCTCCAGCACCTTTTCCACCAACTCCACCATACTTGATTTCCAGAGACCCTGAAGAAGAATCCGTCAACCTTAAACAAGTCACGCAAAGCCGGAGCGAGAATTACTGACCACTAATGTTCATCGAATTAGTGACTTCACTCAGGCTGTCGACAAACTTGGTAGTCCATGTCACGGTCTGGCTGACTCCGCCGACTGTTCGAGACACGGTTCCTGTCTTGGGACCGCCGTCACCAAAATCCACTGGGGGCAGCTGAGGCAGGTCCCCGGATGCCGCTGCCGCTGCCGCCTTGTTTCTGAGATCTCTCTCTTGAGCCTTGATGTGGTTCGGCTTGATTACAGCATCGTTTACGCATAGCTGCTGAGTGTATGAGTTGAAGCTGGAAGCCTACTGTCAGTCATGGCATTCGTTATAGTCCAAGAACTTGTGCTCGACTGACCCCATGCCAAGCCGCATGGCATTGTTGTAAGGCGCAAGTGTCATAGCCATGATGACGGCTGTGAAGAGGTTATTGGCAATCAGACGATGCTGCTACACATGGTTCTCTCGACTCAATGAGAGATATATGAGAGGGGCTCGACAATTACCGATGCGATGAATAGCTGCGTCATATCGTGTCTATGGATACGCCACAAACATGACTAACAAGCATGGGAGCGAGGATGTAGATCGCTGTCGGGAGGCGAGACTGCCGTTCCTAGTCCCAATCCACAATGAGCTATGAGTTGTTCTCACCACTAGGGCTCCGATCAAGCCGATCGGAGTTTTGAAGTCTCGGCCCAGCCTCGACTAAACGGGCAAGGAATCACGACGTATGTCGCGTAGGCCAATGGTTCATGATCTGCATCTCAGCCGCAGAGACTATTAGCACCGCTAACCGGGGGT
This sequence comes from Pestalotiopsis sp. NC0098, assembly GCA_022432395.1. Taxonomy (NCBI): domain Eukaryota; kingdom Fungi; phylum Ascomycota; class Sordariomycetes; order Amphisphaeriales; family Sporocadaceae; genus Pestalotiopsis; species Pestalotiopsis sp. NC0098. The sequence goes on along the minus strand of JAJKLJ010000009.1, from coordinate 1,642,835 downwards.
CGTCCCGACCCGCCGCTATAGCACACATCGTACCCACAATGCTGGGACAGCGCCGACGAATGCACGTGGTTGGGTCGATCTCATCGACAACTCATCACTGCCGAATCCATGAAAACCTTAATACATATACGGATAGCTGACATATAGCTCAAGGTCATGACAAATCTTGAAGAGGCCATCGGATTTTGACGAATCACATAGATGGCTCGATTCTCATTGTATCCCACCGAAGATCGCATGCGGTCAACATAGCAAAACGTTCGTTGTTGTACGATCTGGGGTATATCCAAGTCTCTGTGGTATATCCAAGTCTTTGTGACCCTGAATTCCTCTACTATTTCCCCCGGTACCGTCCCAGTGTCACTCAACTGGTTTCCGATTAACCTCATTGACTTGGCAGTCAAGCATCCATCATGGCTTTGCTGGCACCTTACAATGCTTCTATGAAGCTCGGATCTGGTACGCAACATGACGGTGTTCGAATTTACTGTAACTGATAGGCCGAACTAGGCTTCAACTCCTATACTCAGCAGCTCTGTGTTGACCATGCAGTCATTCGAGACGAGAAGGCACCCAATGATGAATTCACACCTCTGAAATCTGAGGGCGTTTCCCAGCAGGTCTCTTACAAGACAACCATGATTGACAAAGTCTCGGATGTTACCAACGCATTGAATGTCAGCTGCCCCGTCTTGAAAGTGTCGTGGTGGATGACTGCCTACGTCTTAGCTGACTCATGCTAGATCTCGGCGGCAATGTCCATTAAGTACGACAGTCAGATTGATGGCACGGGACAAGGAGACTTTCTCAATTCGGACAAGATCAAATCAAGCACGATATCCTTCTTGATCTCGGTCAAAGTGGTTAACCAGACAATTACCGACAGAAAACTGAACAAGTTCTGGCCGGTTGATGGTGTAGCACCCGGCGATTTCACCGAGGTCTATGGTGACTCTTTCATTTCGGGCTTCCAAGAAGGTGGAGAATTCAACGCGTTGATCTCTATCAAAAAGAGCGACACCTCCAATATCCACAATTTTGGTGTAAAGTAGGTACCTTTTGACCTGTTTCAACTGTGAACAAATCTAAAACCAAATTGTAGTGCCGAAATTGCTCTCACTGGCATGTTGGACGGAAAGCTGGAGGGATCAGCCAATGGTGATGTGCAGAAAGCTCGGAAGGAACTTCTCGAGAACAACGAGGTGACCATTTCCGTAAGCTGGAAGGGCGGCGGCCAACAGCTCAAGGGACGTAAGTATCAGATTAAGCCACACCCACATCCATTGCGCGAAAAACCCTCGAGCGACTGACATTGCTCATTCTCAGCGGACGAGGACTGGACGTTTGACACATTGCGCAAAGCGGCAGTCAAGTTCCCCGACTATGTTGCCAAGACGCCGATGAGGACTCACGTGGTCTTGACCAAGTACAGCTCCCTCCGCAGCTTTCTTCCCTTTGCTACGAGATTCTCTCCCATGGTCTATGAGAACGCCGGTGGATATACGACAATGCTGCAAGAGGCTTTTGCCGATTACAAGAATCTGGCTAAGTACATCCAGACATTGTCTTTGGACTTCGATGCAGGCAAAACGATTCTCAAGGAAAGTCAGATGACTGGTGCAAGGGACAGGACGGCCTTCTATGGCAAATTGATCGAGGCTGCCAAAGCTCCCTCTGCTGAACCAAAGACTCCGACGTCTGAAGCGGGAAGCCCGCCGTCGGAGCCAACAAAGCAGGCTGGTGACGAGTCTGGAGGCGCAAAGCAATCTGAGACTGATCCAAGCGATAAAGCAAAGCCCCAAGATAATAAGCAGGCACCGGTAGATGCTGACACTGAATCCGTCTCTCAAGTCGATCCTGAGCGTACCGAGGCCGGTGACGAGGCCCCAGGCCAGTCTACCAGCTTGGCACTACGTGGCGTCTCAACTACACCAGCCAAAGTCAAACTTCCCGAACCGCGAACTCCTCTGTACATTGTCAAGCCATATGAGGCCACTCTTCTCGGCCTGGAAAAGGCGAGAAGAGACATTCGGCTGATGATGAATCGTATCGTATCCGAGGTAATTCGCTCTCTCGTGCACGCCTCTGAACGCGGTTGCAAGTTTGCTAACAGTCTATAATTATAGGTCGACGTCGTGACTCATTATCCCATGGTCGCAACTGATGAGACCTGGCCACTGCCATTCATGAGCCCGATACTATTCAAGCAGTTCCTTCCAGTAAGACCCCCCAGAATATTCCATTTTCAAACATCCGATTGACAACATATCCCAGGTTCCCGAACCCGCCGAGGACAAATCCGAAGAGAAATGAGAGGTTTGAGACACATTGCAGCTTTGAAGTTAGTACAGCGTCACAAAGTCTATTAGTTGCATGACCACTCTCAACCAGAAAGCCGCATTTGATACTAGAAGGGCTAGAGGTTATAGAATTTAGTCTTTGAATGTGAATTGAGAGTCGCGAAAAAAGAAATTGCATATCAGCTACTTCGGTATCTTGCGCTGCGTGAAACTTAGTCCCTCATTGGTATGATCTACCGCAATAAACGTAAAGCCTGGAATCGATTGGCCTTTCAACTCGCCTTCCGGCTGAATATCTTACTACTTATGCCCTGCTCGACCAACCTCTAGTCTGCAGTAGCTTGGAGTGTGGAGTTCTGATCGACTTTGACTATTGAATGCTGAAGAAGGTGACGTGGTTCAACTCGTAACGAGTCTGCGCTTTCGACAATATCTCGTCTTACTTCTGGACCGCCTGCGGTCAAATCTTGATTTGGCTTGATAACAAGACAACATCACTGACGATGACGACAGCAGAGCCAGGTGTAGCATCTCTAGCCCAACTAGCAGCCAACAATTCCCACATCATCATCCCGTGGGACAAAACGACTGTGCAAATTGGCGGCGGTTTCAAATCGTGGGAAGCCAAGAATGGCGACCCATTCGCTGTTCCATCTGCGTTCGACTCGCGGTCGCTGCGAAACACTGTGATACAATATACCGATGACGATGGGTTCCGAGGCAGCTCCCACAGGACATCCTCGACCTCTTCGATGGACAAGGCGGAGCACCTCAGCGTGTCGGCCGGAATCAGTGTCGATTGCGGCTTCCTGGGCGCCTCCGCCACCGGAAACTTTGACAAGGCGGTCCTCGAAGACCAAAATGTGCGTTAAATCTTTGGCAGACAGATGATAGCACTTCTAACCAAACTCCCAGTCATCAAAGCACTCTACCAAGGAATCGGTGCGCTCAGGTACTATTCATATGGTTTCGTCTCCAGTTCTATGCCCCGTGGCACAGCGTATCCTTGGATGTCCACCTGAACTGAAGGACATCGCGGTTGAGAGATTCAATCGCCGCTTTGGGGATTACTATGTAGCCGGCATACGTCTAGGCGGAGACAGCAGCGTCTTCGTCTCCGTCGACGAGGCGTCAAAGTCGTCAGTGCAGACGTTGAAGGTCAAGGTCAACATCCGCGTACTGTTCTGGACCGCGACGATTGAGCACACGCAAGAGGAGAGAACCGCGTCGGAGAGCCTGTCGTTCCAATTTGCCGCCTTTGACAGTATAACGCAGACGCACGAAACCCTCGACAGCGGCCAGCCTTTTCAGCAGGTCAAGGGTCTTGTTCAGGTGTACACTGATCTAGGCAATACGCTCAATCAGCGCATCACGGATCTGCGAGGCAAGTTGGGCCTTGAAAGAAACAAGATCTTGCAATGGTCGGAAATTGAGTCCATCTGCCATTCGGGACTGGTTGCAGAGGTGATTCTGCAGCCATTCGTATTCCAGAGGGATTTCGTTGCACAATCGAAGCGACGGGATCGCCATTTCTAGGCATGCGGGAATGAGGGGCATGTCTTGTCCGGCAGGGCTCTGACGCAGCAGCATTCGTGTCGAAGCAGCAGTCCGGAGGTGTCATACTCTCAACGAGGCCGAGGTTGCAGTAAGAAGTGTAGCATTTGAAGATTGAAGTGTTTCTACCACTAGCGGGTGGAATTCATGAATCCAATTTTTATGCAATTTTTATGGGAGTTTTAGTACGGAACAGCGGGATCTGTTCAGTGACCACCTGGTAGGTCTTCGTATTGTACCGCTATAATAGTAAAACTGGACCGCTTCTACCACCTTCCTAAGATGGCAAGAACCATACCAACTCTACAGGCTCGTATATGATGTGCGGATGCACAATCGCTCGTATTTGAGGACTACAAGATACGGGTTTAGTATAAGATGAATGACCAGCATAATGATTTCCTTCGCCTGTATTGAAGCAACATTCACCATCTTTCCAGAGTACAAGACAAAATGAAGTCAATCATCTCAACATTCCTATTGTCATTGCTGCAGGTTACTGCATCGATTGCATTCGACTATCCAGCTAGCTTGAATGATACCACCATCCACAGCGACCCGTTCTTCCTCCAAATCTGGTCCAGCGTCAATCCAGCCTATGCATTCCAAGCCATTGGCGTGAAGCCGCGCGATGATGGCAACTGGCAAGCCGCGGTCGGCCAGGACACTGTGGTGACCGCATTCCAGCTCGTGAATGGGACACTTCAGATCAAAAGCCCCGAAGGCCTTCAGGGCGCGGCGGATGGCTTTGGCGCGTTGTTCGGACCCGATACCACAGACGGAGAGTTCATATCCAGGGAGTTCTACTTTGCGAATGCGACCTTCAACACATGGACGATAATCAACTTGAGTAATGATGGGTTATACAGCTTGTTGAGCGATGTTCACGGCCCCTCAACCTTCAATGGTAAGTTGGGCTGTCTTCCATCGACCGTTGACTGCGTTTCTTGGCGATGCTGAGTTCTTGATAGGTTTCAAAGTCTGCACGGAAACCAACAGTACTGGCTATTACATCAAGTATGAGGGTAGTCCCGATGGCGCAGTCTCTGATGGATGTGATGCCATTGCCCTAAGAGTACGTTCGTGAAGATCTTCCCGCATGACGTCTATTGACAGGCTACAGACGTTCTTTGGTCCCCCATTTCAAGCAGCCATTGCAGAGAAGAGGGAGAACCTTGATGCACAAGTCTGATGAATTGCAGCTGTCTGCTAGGCGAGTGTTGAAATGTGGGGGACTCGGGATGGTGGTATGACAGGAAGAATGATCTTTTTATAGTGTTCAGGTCGAAGATATTTCATCAATGAATACAAAAGCTCGGCCCGTTGATTCTCAGCTGACGAGCGGACCCATCTAGTCGTGGTCGGGGACGATATGGTCAAGCCATCGCCCGACCTCGTCGCCGACCTATACCATCTCACGATGGCTTCATCTCTTACTTATTCAATACGTAATAACGGCAATCTCTTTAACAACAGCTAAACAGCAGGTCTTGTGGTCTAGTGGTATGATTCGCGCTTAGGGAACACCCTGAACATTGTTTGCGCGAGGCCCCGTGTTCGATCCACGGCAAGACCCTTTCTTTTGCATTTTTGTTGAATCGTCTGACACGATTAGTGTTTACTTTTTGCGATAGTATCAATTGGAGCATGGCGCATGATGAAAGTAGTCGTACTACCTAGGTAGTATGAATAACAATTCTATGGGAGAAACTGTCATCTGGGCAAAAGACCGAGAAATCAGGAATTTCCCGGCCATATACTAAACAGCCAGGTAGTGAAGTTTCAACAACACATGGGCGTCTGTCAATTGACCAATTGCATGCCGTTAATGTGGAAGCTTGATGTTTGAGATACTTCCTTATATATGTCCATCGTTGATGCTCGCAGACTCTTCGACAGCACAAGATGCTCCTTGCTTCAGGGTGGCTTTGCCAATTTTAGGCATACAAGGGTATTTTTACCAACTTTGGCACCATGCAGACGCTAAGATTGATGTGCCTGAGGCTCTTTGAGAAGAGACCCTGGCTGAATGGAATACGACTATCTCCTCGGAATTCTATACTTTGCAGGATCCTGTCCCGGTATGCTTGCGTGCTGAGCGAACGACATGACTGCAGCTGGGGCGGCTGTCTGGGACTACGGGGTACCCCGCTGCTTCCGCTATCTAGCGCTGATGAGCGCCCCCAGCCGCTGAGTGAGCGAAATTCTCCGACGCCCCATTGGTCGGCTCTCGGACGAAGATAGTCGGACTCGTAAGTTGAGCTGCTCATCACATCACTCTTCAATATCTCTGGTCCGGCATCGCTTCTGATTGTTGTACACACTTGGAACCTTCTAGTCATTCTAAACTCATGTGTCATTCGTCCTCCGATAGGAAGAGCTTCTACTGGTCCTCCGTGCTACCAAAGTGTGAATCTTAAAATCGTTTCCTGCCCGACTTGCATCCGACAGTAGACTTGTCAACTCGGATTCTTACCATCACCCCGCACTGGTTACATTGGCGAAATCGACGGCCTCACTTTTGATCACAACTGTCCTCACAATTGCCGGCACCTAAGCTAGCGGTATCTTAATACTATTTGCACCACCACCTTTCACAGCCATCTTTACATACATATCACATCTGCCATCACTTAGCACACATCATGTCTACCGAAGCGCAACGCGCGGCATCCCTGGTTGACGCAGAGCAAAAAGCACTTGAGCTCTTCAAGGAAATTGAGAGAGACTTGATCCGTCCCGGTATCAGAGAGAAGGAACTGAATGACCAGATTCACGCCCTCGGCCAGGAGCGCCATGGAGTCAGGACGCACTGGCACAAACGCGTAATTCGGTCCGGGCCCAACACGTTGTCTCCCTTTGAGGACAACCCGCCCGACCGCGTCATCGAGGAAGACGATATCTTGGTCGTCGACCTCGGTCCCGTGTTTGAGGAATGGGAGGCCGACTTTGGGCGGACCTACGTCCTCGGCGACGACCCTCACAAGAAGAAGTTGCGCGACGCGCTGGAGCCCATCTGGCATCAGGTCAAGGCGAAATACCAGGAGAAGCCCGATATGTCAGGCCAGGAGCTGTATGAGATTGCCAGCCAGGCAGCACGAGAGGAGGGGTTCGATTTTGGCGCCCCCATCGCAGGACACATCGTGGGCAACTTTCCTCACGAGCGCATCCCCAAGGACAAGATTACTCTCTACATCACACCCGGCAATAACGACTCCATGGTCACTGTCGGCAAGGATGGAAACAAGCGGCACTGGATCCTGGAAATCCACCTTCACGACAAAGCCCGTGGATTTGGTGGATTTTTTGAGCAGCTTTTGACCGCATAGAGTGTTACCTGACTAATGGGAGACGATGCTGTGAAGCACTTCTGAGAGTGTCGTGGCATGGAACGAAGTTAAACCTGACGGGCTTATTTTCGTTTGAACCAATCGATAGGAGAGTTCGGCCACATGGAATGGTTGATTATTAGATATTTGTTGGGCCATGTGCGAAAAATTCTGCATTATATTGGGCCATCATTATGCAATCACCAAACCATCGCCGCCAATCAAAAGGCTATCTGCACCATCTTTGTCCTCAAGAATTATGATCAGCCAATAACTGCGGAACCACCGACGCGATGTCACAACATGGCACACAGGATTGTGCAATCCAATAGATCTTTGACGGACCTGGAGCATGCATGCGCCTGAGTTGAAGAATGATACTCTGTACTTCTTCGTCCTATTGCATTTACCTGCGCAGCAAAGCTGACTTTGCTTTATTTTTCACAGGCCTGCTGTAGACCGCCTGGTGACAATCAGAACCAAATCTCTTTGTTTTGGCAACGTGCCACTGCAATAGTCTTTTCTGGCGCCGTTTGATGTGTGGAGAAGGTATATGACTGTTTCACGGCACGCCGCATAGTTGGTGAATCTACAAAGTGACTTGTCGACCGTTGAGGATGTCAGTGTACGTCTAAGCTCAATATCAAACATCAACTTTGTTTGTCAATAGACACATCTGCCAAGGCAATCTTTATGCCGATTCGCTGCCTACATCTTGATGACCGGCGTGCTTCCCCACCTGTTTTCATAGACGGCCCAAACATTGCTCATATATTGTGACCCGAATCTCGTACACTTTCCATCTGGTTCTTTCGAACACCATCAACATTCATCCTTTCCTCGTCAAAACCGCCACTTGCGAGGATTCAGGATGGCAAAGAGCAGAGCCCAGCGCCTGCGCAGAAAGCAGAAGGCCGCTGCTAAGTCCAAGGCGAGCAACAAAAAGGCTGTGCACAACAAGATCGAGGACAACAAGATCGAGGACAACAAGATCGAGGACAACAAGATCGAGGACAACAAGATCGAGGACAACAAGATCGATGTCAACAAGATCGAGGAGGACAACAATATCGAAGACAGCAAGGTCGAGGAAACCAAAAAGGAGTATATAGAGGGCGAGGACACTAAGAACGACGATGCGAAGACTCATGATGCCGGAAATGAAGATGGTGAGCCGGAAGGCATCAAACCACAACTCCCCAAGGGCAGGAAGTCGACATTCGAAGGACCGAGACTCATGCACCATCGACAGTCACGGCCTCGAGCACAGAGACTCGAACGCTTTCGGCTACCGCTTCGAGAAGGGCCTACGTTCATACACTTTCTGCAATTGCCAGTAGAGATTCAGATCATCATATGGCAACATGCCATGAAAGCAGAAGCCAAAGGAACAGTGGCCGTTTTCGATTCCAAGAGTGGCGGCCTGATGCCCACTGCGCATCTCGTCTCGAGCATCTCGTTCGTCTGCAAGCTTGCCAAGAAGCTGGCCGACGAGTTCTACAGTCTGAAGCTCGAGGTTTTCCGTAGGTCTCCCGCGTCCTGTTTCTTTTTTCGTGTGAGGGTCAGCGGCTAATTGTATATCACTCACAGTGTGCTATCGGAGTACCGCCGCGTTGATCCCCGAGTACCTCAGTAATGCCAAGGGAGTGCTCCGACTCAACCTGGACTATACGACGTTGATCCTCGGTTTCGATCCCCTCTGGTACAACATGATCGAACCAGACGACGAGATCCTCTGCCAAGCGGCACTCTACAAATGGCATGGTGGAGGTCCGCCGGATGCTCGTCGCAAAGTTGCGTTGAAGTACAAGTTACACCATGTAAGCCGGACGCGGCTCACGGCATGCCTGACCGAAGGGCAGTGCGCGCAGGTCAAGCGCATCTACGAGCTGGCGGATACACCATTCGAAGTATGCGGATGGGAGCCGCCATGCTGCTGGGGCTGTAGTTGGGACACCGAGTGGTGTCCTGCCGAGGCGTCGTACGCCCGGGCGCAATTCCCCAACGTATGGCTCTGCCGGCTTCTGGTCATGAGCGATGTGTACGATCCGGACGATTTCATGGACGACTATGCCGAGCTTGGCGCCGACGACCTGTGGGAGAACCTCGCGTTGAAACTCGTGACGTGCGACGAGCCGCGGGTCCATCGACTTGGTGATGATTTTGAGGTTGCCCCTGAACCCGAGTTTGACAGCGATGAGGGCAAGGATTACGGGACTTGGAGGTGTTGGGAAGATGATGATGAAGACGATGATGAAGATGAACATGAAGAAGATGATGAAGATGATGATGAATGAAGAATACGAGTGGATCGTCGGTGGCGAGAAGGAAATGTTGTCGCCGCCGTTCGAAGTAGACCACTGAACAGCGATGTGGGCGGAAGAGCAACATGGAGGATTGTACGGTCTACATAGCTCTGGATGTCTAGCAAAAAGCCCGAGGTGAGCTGGAATATGATAGAACTAATTACATGTGCACAAGATTCTTGGCTTGACTTAGCTATACAAAGTAAACGGTAAAACAATGTTGATAGGGTAGACGATTGGATGAACTTCTTGTCAATGCTCTCGCCGGCATGTGGGGCAGCGTCACAACGCCAAACGTATCTCCGAGATCGACGCCGATAATCCGAATGATGTCGTTGCCGCAACCGGGATCCCAGCGTCGAGCCACGGACTGATTGTTTCGATAAAATGAGATTTAGCTTCATGCAGGAACGCTAATGCAACGGCATCCCTTGGAAAGAGAGACAATGATCCGCAGATCTGCAAGGAACGGCGGAGAGACCCTTGGTCTGCTCGGCCGGCCGGTCGGTATAAGAAGAACGCGTGGTCCGGGTCGACATAGGCGCGAGGTGAATTGAACGTACTGTTCTCGTCAATCAACAATGTGGTCCATCATGCGTTACACAATCGCCCTCGCCAATCTGGCTGCCACCTCCCCAGCCAGTGCGGCCACGGTCAAACAGCTGTGGAACTTTACCGACTATGCCGTCACTATTGAGAACAGCGCGCTGCGATCCAATGGGCAGCTCCTCCTCACCACATTTGACAATGCCAGCCTGTACACTCTAGACACGCTCGCGGCGAGTCCTCAAGCTGAGCTCGTTACCAAGCTGCCAGGGGCGACTGCCATTGGCGGGATTGCGGAAATCAGCGACGACAAGTATGCCATCGTCGGTGGTATACGCGGCAACTACAGCTACACCAATGAGACGATTTATACCGTTGACTTTGGCGGAAATAGCTCCAGCCCCGTCGTCCAGATTGTGGCTACAGTGCCCGACGCTGTGATGCTGAACGGATTGGCCTCAATCCCGACAGCTCCAAACGTCATTCTGGCGTCGGACTCGCGCCTCGGAGCTGTCTTCCGGATTGACACGGACGCCGGAACGTCGGAGCTCGCTTTCGAGGACGACCTGTTCGTTGCGCCTGCCAACGCGACCACTCCGCTGGGTATCAACGGCATCAAGGTCTCGGGCGGATATGCATACTTTACAAACACTGGCCAGTACATTTTTGGGCGTGTACCGATCACCGACGATGGATACAAGGCAGGAGATGCCGAGGTCGTGACTTATGCTGATGCCTCGACCGGGTATGATTGGGACGACTTCATCTTTGATGCGGCGGGCAATGTCTTTGCAGCCCAGACTCCCAACGCTGCGGGTCAGATCTTCCTGAATGGGACATATGCGACTCTGGCTGGCGGTGGAAACAGCACGCTTTTCCACCGACCGACCTCGGTCACGGTGACTCCGGATGGCAAGACATTGTATGTGACGACTGGAGGAAACACGGTTGATAACGTCACATATAGCGGACAGGTGATTGAGGTCCAGCTGTAAGCAGTCTGGTTGAAGACTGCATTGGTATGGCGGGAACTTGCAAAATATCGATCATGTCTGCTTGGATTCGTTAGCATCTGTCTTGAAGATATTAAAAAGGTGACCATATAGCAAGACAAGTGCTGGGAAGACCACATTCCCGACCGCAAACCTGGGACAAATTCCTAGAGGCAGTTCATCATCCACGTGCACCAGTTCTGTTCCAATTATCGTCCAACGCGACCATGATGCTCATGTCCAAAACAGTGACATCAATGACCAATTGCTCAAGACTGGCAAGACACAAGGTGAATGTCGGCAACTGGGGCCGATGGTCGTCATCCAGCACAGCCGCTGCCGGTGTGACCGATCGCAGACCCGCCCTGGCAGTTCTGCCCCAACGATCCGCAGTGTCACATTGCCAATTGGCTTGGGTACGAGAGAACTACTGCGACGCCGTTGCGCTACTGTCAGAAGCCTGCAGCTCTTCCGACTGGATAATGCAAGTGTGTACCGATCGCGGCTCAATCTGATGCTATCTTCTCTCGGGCCGGCTGCACAATATTCGGCATCTCGCAAAAAAGAAGCAGACATGGCCAAGAAAACAATTGAGTCAAGAGATCGTGAACTGCAAAAAAATATCGTGGAGCCAGCGGACTAGCACACTAGCACAGCCTATAAAGTGGATCGAGCGCCGCTAGCCGCTAGCCGCACAGCGGGTTACACCAAAAGTCAGGGACAAACAGTGGGTTTCCGACTTGGTACCTGCGCCTTCTTAGGAGCTTCTGCCAACAAACAATCGTCAAATGCTTTTCTTGAGCTTTCGCAGGATGGATTCAATGTCTATCCTACTGCTGCTTCCCGGCACCTCTCGCTCACCATGAGACTGCAGTGGCTTCTCCTCCCTCTGCAAGTCCAGCTTGGTCTCGGCGCCTACGTGCAATGGAAGCTCTGCGACGACTTCGCTGGCCCGACCGACACCTGGGATTCGGTCTCGCTTCAGGCCTCCCTCGAAAAGTCGGCCACGCAGCTGTCCCTGGCCCTCAGTGACTTCTCCGACCTCCCCAGCTGCAGCAATGGTTCCGACCCCATCACGAGCGCCACCCTCGAAATCTGGCTCTTGGGTCTCTCGAAAAGCTCCTATACGCCAACTCTCGATGGGCCCTGCGCCGCGGGCTCCTCCGCTGTGGCTAACCAGAGTGCCAGATATGCAGAGACGCTTTCGCTGAACCAGACCATCGACAGCCTGTACCCTCTGTCCTCGTTTGAGCTGGAGCTGCATCTGTACAACGCTACCAGTGAGAAGGTATGCGTTTCGGCCATCATCACGCCAGAGATTCCTCGCAGAACGTATCACGCCCTCCTTGTGGGCCCTCTGGTCATCTTGCTCGTGATCCTTGTCGTCAGCTATTGCCGGAGACTGTACGAGGAACCGGCAGGCGTCCCCGAAGAAGACGACGGCAGTATTCGCCTTGCCGACTACGACCCGCCCGTCGTCAACGGCATCGGCAATTGCCTCCAGCATCTGCAATTCGTCTTTCTCACGGCGTGTCTGAACTTTGCCTATCCCGGCTTCTTTCAGCCCGCTTTGAGCTCTCTCAACTGGCTCTCCTTGTTCAGCAGCTCCAATGCCTTTGTCGGAGGCTATGAGTATGCTGGCATCAGCGATGGCATCTATGTGACCAATGGCACATATGGTGGCACCTTTGGAATGGAGCACATGGTTCAGGTCCTCGGCGCGCCAATGACCATGGAGATCTGGATCAATATGTTGATCCTTGTACTCATCCTGCTCGCCGCCGCCGCCATCTTGGTCATGCTTCATCGAATCATCATCCGTCAACTGCAGCCGTCGAGCGAGGATGAACCAACCCACTCAACTCAAGAAGTCATCAAAGACACACTGCGGATGGTTCTCACATACTTCATGATACCCATCATTGCCATCTCTTCCTATCAGCTCGACCACGTTGGGGAGCTCCCTTCGTATTTCATCTCATTGGCGGTGCTGCTGATTGCCATTATTATGGCAGCATATGTTTGGCTATTCCAGAACACGTCCACCCAACGTCTGGCGTTGCTCATATTCCCCATTCCACAGCACACTCAGGAGACCGAGTCTCACCGACGGGATCTCCGCGTCCTAGTATTGGTGCATTTCACCTTGTCTTTTGTGAAGGGCATTGCTATCGGCGGCTTGCAGATCTCTGGTGCGTCTCAGCTGGCTATCCTCATGGGTTGCGAATTGGCTTTCCTCTTCTCGGTTCTCATGCTGCTTCCGAGCGTCATATTCTCTGGAGTCACCATGTGTTCGCTCGGCCGATTCGTTGTTCTCTCGCTCATGATCACATTTCTCGCACCCTCCTCTTCGTCAACCAAAAGTATAATGTCTTATGCTATACTTGCCCTGGATCTGTTCATACTAATCGTGCCAATCTTATTGTTGGAGCTGTACGGCTTTGTTAATATGTGGCTCGACCGGAACTCCTCGGCTGTAGCACCAGTAAGTATCATCACGAAAGCCGGACAAGATAAGAAAACTCCGATCTAATGTCTCCACAGGTGTACAATCTGCGCCGACTTCGCCGGCGCAGTCATCATTTGAGACAGCTTCCTCAGCGGCCCAGCAACAGGGATTATGTGCCAATTTGTGTCAACTGCGGCTCGGATCCCTCAGTGCGGTCCGATACTTCTGCGACGTTGCGACCACTTAGCCTCGGATCGAGTTCCGTCAGGTTACCAAGGACGGCTTCACGAGCTTTCAGTGAGAATTCGCTATATAGCACCGTTGCTTCCTCTTCTCGCGATCTATCGCCATCAGCCAACGAGCCTTCGTCAAATTGGGGGAAAGATAGGGAAGTGGACGTTTCTGATGGCTTTAGCACATACGACGACTTCCGGAATCAAAGAGGAGCGTCCAGGGGATCATATCAATCACTGGTCCCCGCAGTGTCTCCCACGCCAGGTGTCGACTACTCAGTCCGAGAAATGGATTCATACTACCGCGAGCCGAGAGAACGAAACTTCGGTGAAGCGCAACCCCAGACTGCTGGGAGTCGCCTGATGGGAAGTCTCGATCCAGTTACACGTTTCTTCAAAAAGTCACAGAAATGAGTACGGCGGCCAAGACAATAAAAATGACGTGATTTATTACATTAGAGACCCTATCGATCATCGCATGTTCTCACACTCGATCGGCTTGTCTCTTTTGCTTACGCCATTCTTCGGCGTACCGCACGCCGAAGCCGTGCTCGAAAACGGCTCGAATTTCCTCCAGAGTCATGTTCGCCGCCTCAGGGAAGCAGTAAATGGCAAACACCCAGCCTAGAAACGAGGTACACGCATAGAAGCCAAAAGTGCCGGAAGGAGTGATTCCCTTCATCATGGACAGAAATGTCGATGAGACAATGATGTTTGGACCCCAGTTGAAAAGGTTCATGGCCATGGTACCGATGGCGCGAACTTCCATGGGCATGAATTCATTGGCCTGCCACGGCACACAGCCAAGTCCCACGGCGTAAAACGCCACAAACAGGATGAGGGCGACCAGGACGATGTAGGCAGGGGTCCCGACCTTGTCGTCGGTCACTTCCAGTGTCTCCAGGTTGATCGGGATCCAGTGAAAGGAGATGGCCGCCGCAGCGAGGCACACAGGCATCGCCCACATGCTCCATATCAGAATCCTGCGCCTTCCGATCCGGTCGATGAAGATGATGGACACCACGGTGAAGATCCAATTGACAGCAGCGATGATCGTGCCGACCGCGACAGGGTTTTCGAATCCGACAATAGCAAAGAGCGTGCTAGAATAATACATCATCGTGTTAAAACCGCAGATCTGTTGAAAAAGCATAAGTCCGCAGGCCGCAGCAGTAGCACGCAGGTTTGACGGGACTCTGAAGATATTCTTGGCAGCAGCACGCAGTGAGATCTCCTCAGAAAGGGCTTTTGCCTGCATCACGCCGAGTTCCAAGGAGAGCATCTTGTTTTCGACATGCTGTTCAGTCGCGTTCGGGTAGATTTGACGCAGCACCTTTTCGCAGTCGGCGCGGCGACCGTGGTACATCAGCTGGCGAGGAGACTCGGGGCACCAGAAGAGCATGATTCCCAGAATGATGGATATGATGCCACCAATTCCGACCATGTATCGCCAGCCGTGTGGTACGTTCGTGAAAGCGGCAGCGAACGCGTATGCTAAGATGGAACCGGTGCCGAGGAAGATCATGTCGACCGAGATCATTCGACCACGGTAGCGGGCAGGTGAAAGTTCAGCAATATAGACGGGGACAATCTGCAGAAAGATCATTAGTCAGTATTTGCTCGCTTCAACTGGGGGTTTTCCGTGACCTGGACACGCGCATACCATTGAAGCTGAGCCCACGCCCAATCCAATGAGAAATCGGCCAATAGACATCTGGACGATGGAGTACGAAAGGGCTTGTACGAGAGCTCCGGCAGTAAACAGCACGCTTGCAAACCATATCGCTGGCCTTCTGCCATACTTGTCGGCAGTGACTCCTGCGATGATGGCGCCGACCAAGGCTCCCGCAGCGCATAGAGCAGTGATCAGCTCCTTCTCGTTCGAGGTCAATAGTCGGCCGTCCAAGTCGGAGCCGATGACGACCAGAACACCAGAGATGACACCGGTGTCGTAACCGAAGAGCATACCGCCAATCGCCGCGGCCGATGCGCAGAGCCAGACAAAGGGGCCGGGCTTTGTCTCCTCAATCTCTTCGAGGTGCCGATGCTCTGCTACCTTGACGCTGGCGTCCAAGGCATCTTGATCTTGATTTTCGACATGTTGTGCGGCCTCTGCCTTTTTCGTCTCGGATTCGAGATTCGGAGCTTGATCGTTGGGCGCCATGCTGACCGGTCGTACCTTGTTACTATAGAATTCGAGAAGTAATTGTCCGGGGCTGGACATGAGTGGCTCGTGGGGAAGAAATGAATATCTGATGTGTTTTGAAATAATAGCTTCTTCAAGACTTATATAGATGTGCCCAGCAAGGACAAATCCGAGGTATCGACTAAAACCGAGCTTTTGCACGCGATGAACTACCTAGGTATCAATGGACGGTTCTGGGGTGAGCAGTGGCCCAAATCGCCATTCGACACTGCTTTGCTCAAACTTTCAAAACCCACGGCGTCCATCTTAACGCAAACTGTTCAGAGCCATGGACTGTGATGAAGGCAGTTTAACATACGATACAACGCGCTAATCATGGTAGTGCGGCACTGGGAGCGAGTAATCATCCTCGACCGTCTCCTCCCCCGCAATGATGCCCCAGGTTTTCCCCAGGTCTCGCCAAACCCCCAAGGTTAGGATGAAGCTTTACCCAGATGAGTGACGCTTGGGACTCTTCGGGTCTTTGTCCTGACGATCCTCGCCAGGTGGTCACTGCAAGAGTCGTAGTGCTGGCGGGTCGCGGGGTTTTCATGCCTTCTCGCAGAGACGGCAATATTTTCCGGGCGTGGGGTCGCAATTCTGCAAGCGCCAACCTAGTGCACCGGAAACTCTTGCCCCATTCGCCCGACAGCGAAGATTTTTCCCTATATCCGAGGACTATACAATATCTATAGTCGTCACATCTCGCAAACCGACATCTCCGCTTCATTTACACCTGTCTGTCTGCAAGTTTTGTTGCTTGGCTTGTGATGATTTGTACGCCGCCAGCATCGTCTCGAGCGGACTGCATCATGCACAGATCCAGAGATCTATGAGGGGGAGTAGCCCATAGGCTAGTCTCGGCGATTCGTGACCGCAACAAGGTCCCCACGACTCCATTGCCATTCGACTACATCATATCTGATCACATTGCATCGTGAGCTTTCTACCAAGACCGCCGATTGTTTTCGATATTCTTGCTGGACCGGTTTCAGTACGAAATACATGCCGCAAGATGGAACTCAGTACGAAATACTTCGAGAATCGCTCTGCCGATCACCCTGCGACCTTTATATAAAGGGATACTTTCTTCTTCCTTTTGTTTTCTCAGTTGGAAGAATCATTCATCATCATTCCTCTTCATCATAATGGCACCTCAGAAGCTCAAGATTGGCGCGGCTGGCCTCGGTCGCATGGGCAAGCGACATGCATTGAACTTTCTCAACAGAGCACCACGAGCCGAGCTTGTGGCCGCATTCACCCCCGACCCGGCCGAGCTGGAATGGGCAAAGGCGAACCTGGAGCCCTACGGCGTGACTCTGTATAGCGACTACGACAAGATGATCCAACACCCAGGCATCATGGCTGTCGTCATTGGTACCGCGACGTCGGTCCATGCAGAGGAGGCCATCAAGGCCATGGAGAAGAACTTGCACGTTCTGTGCGAGAAGCCATTGTCGACAAGTCTGGACGTCGTGAGTGTACCTGAATATATGACATTGAAGCTTTCTCTAACACATCAATGCCAGTGCCGAGACGTCATCAACTCTGCCAAGGCCAGACCACACCTCAAGGTCATGTGCGGATTCTCCAGACGGTTCGACAGCTCGTACCGAGACGCGTACGCCAAGGCAGAGAAAGGAGATATCGGCCGGCCAACCATCCTGCGCAGCCAGACGTGCGACAAAAACGACCCTTCGGGCTTCTACGTGGCCTACGCGGCGTGGTCGGGCGGCGTCTTCGTCGACATGGCGGTGCACGACATTGACCTGACGCTGTGGTTCTTTGGCGACAACATCGTGCCCAAGAGCGTCTCGGCGTACGGCGTGACGGCCGTGCAGCCGGCCCTCAAGGAGTACAACGACTTCGACAATGCCGTCGGCATCGTCGAGTTCTGGGGCGGCCAGATCGCGTACTACTACTGCTCGCGCATGATGGCGCACGGGCAGGAGGACACGACCGAGGTCATCGGCACCGAGGGCAAGCTCTCGGTCAACGCCCACCTCGCCCAGAACCTGGTCCAGTACTACCACGCCGGCGGCATCACGCGCGACGTGCCGGCGCACTACTACGACCGGTTCGAGATGGCCTTTGTCCAGGAGGCCAACGAGTTCGCCGAGTCGTGCCTCGACGACAAGCCGCTGCCCCTGAACCTGAACAACGCGGTCAAGGCGGTCGAGATTGGCGCCGCGCTACAGGAGGCTCTGGTGCAGGGCAAGCAGATCCGGTTCGATGAGAGTGGCAGGCGGATTGAGAATGCGCAGCTGTAGGCCTGCTTAATTCAACGAGCTAGATAATTATAGACACACACAGACTTGCCATATCCTAGATGGTCGATCAACACATTTGCCATGACACTGGGATGCGATATGCGCAGGGGTACGGAGCGACCGAAAGACGATTCGAGCCCCAGGAAGCGGATCCATTTGTGACAATCATGCATCATCAAAGGAAGACAAAAAGAAAGCACCGCGAAATGCAAAAAGGGATGATATAAGGAAAGGTGCTACTAATAACACACTATAGCAGACAAGTTTGTTTAAAAAAAAGCTAGCAATCCTCCTGAATCGAATAAGTGCCAAGGAAAACCCAGGGCACCTCATTTTGTCTTCCCACACTCGCACATGTCCTCCAGCGACAGCACAATATACAGCAACGTGATGGGAACACGTACGGCCGACAAGGTCAGCTTACGAGGGCGGGCCGCCGCCGCCACCACCAGCACCACCTCCGCCAGAGCCGACAGCAACGCCGCCATCCTCGGTCAGCTCAAAGCTGTAGGTGGGCGTGTACGAAGCCGTAGTGTCGACACCAACGACAATCCACTGGAAGATGCCGTCGCTGACGCTGTCGCCCAGGAAGACGTAGTTGAAGACGGGGTCCGAGGTGGTGCCGGCCGTCTCCTGCTCGCCAAAGACGCGGTCCTCAGCGTTGGTCGTCAGCGTGATGGTGTTGGTGTTGTACGGGCTCAGCGCCTCGACCTGCGTCGTCAGGCTCTGGTCCCAGAAGAACTGGCCAATGTGCGGCACGGTGCCCATGGTGATGGTGCCGTTGGCTTCTTCCGTGGCCTCGGTGTGCAGGACCACGTGCATGTGGTTGGTGCGGCCCGAGTAGTGGCCCGGGTAGATGGCTGAGAAACGTGGTCAGACTCGTTCTCCATTTCTCTTCGGTGAGATGACTTACTCGTGAACTTGACAACACCATTGTCGTCGGTCTGCTGAATACCACGGAGAGCAGTGTTATCCAGGTTGGTAGCGTCGTTGCTGTTGCCATTGCCATTGGACTGAACGCCCGAGTAGACACCCGTGGAGTTGCAGTTCCAAATATCGAACCAGGCGCCGACGAGCGGCTCGCAGGTGTTGACATCGATCACCTGGGCCTCCATGATGATCTCGACGCCGGGCTCCGAGTCGGTCACGTCCGAGCGGACGTATTCGCCCTCGACGTAGAAAGGACCGACCTCGCCCTGAGGGTTCAACACGGCACAGGTGGTGCTGTTGAAGACATACGACTCATCAGCCTGGGCCTCGGTGGGGTCGAGAGTGCCCTGGTGGTCCTTGTTCAGGATGCTGGTGGTGTCTCTCCTGACGGCGGCAGGCTTGCGATAGGGGTCTGGCGTGGCGTGTTAGAAGGGTAAAGTGAACGGTTCTGAGGGAAGAGGATAGCTTACTGTTGACGGGGATCCTGCGGGCGATGCGTTGCTTCGCTGCCTCGGCGGCACGTCGCTCGATGGAACGAGCTTCGTGGCCACGAGACTGAAGAGAAGCAGCGCAGTTCTCCAAGGCCCGTCTAGTGTTGACGCGCTGGGTGCGTGCGGCGATGGCAGCCCGGTGCTCCTCGGCCTCATGGCCTGGGTGAGCGGCTGCCACGGAGGCAAGGGCGAGAGTAACCAACTTGGCGAAGAACATCTTCAGTAGTGGCTATGAGACTGAGAGATGTTGTGAAAAGGAATGTGCTGTTGCTGTCGAGTCCAAGGAGAATATGACTTGTGTTTCTTCCATCTTATATATTCAGTTCAGACGCAACTGTCCGACAACTAACACAACGATCATTGCCTTCGCTGCTTGGGAGCCTCCCTGCAGGAGCCGCGTATGCCCTTGGGACTGGAGAAACTGATTCAACAAATCAAGAATTTTACAAACTCCCAGGGTATGTCTTGGCAAGACAATTCGTAAGGTATAGTTCAGACGAGAGATTAATCGTCGCACGATCCGCAACCATGGGACATGTGGTTTACGTAAAGCTTCTAATATGAACGCAAATTTCAGCCTTCTTGGACTTTCTCGGTCCCCTGATTGTATTGACGTGGACCGAGCCTCCCTAGGTGATGGCTTTCAATGCGATATCTGTTGTCTGGCGCGGGGAGAAAGAGCCCGGGCACTGCTTGCAGCAAGAACAGACGTTGACATGTGCTGGATGGTTCCGATGACAGGGTCTGAGGGTAGTCGTCGTCGGCAGCTTTGAGCCAATCAAAGACATGTAGCCTCATAAGTTGAGAGGTTGTAAAAGAGCGCATCCTATTGGCTCAGGAAGGTATCGTTCCATGCTCGAACCCGGGACAGTGGGCGGCTTGCCGCGTGGACACCTACGAGTATGATTTACATTAAAGTTCCGGATGCATTTTCTGCATGCTACCCACCCGAACCATGGAGCGTAGCGTCCAGAATGCCGAGGACTGTGTTGCAGTCGGTATTTACCCAGGGTCCAAGATCAAAGAAGCATAAGTAATTTACCCCATATGTTCTTGAGCTTGGCGCAGATCCACAAAAGCTTAAAACGTTAACTTTGTTGACTTGGACACTCTATTACAACAATCACCTTTGTTCGCGCAGTATGGCGATTTATTCTCTGAATATTGGATCCTGACGATTTCCGCTGACCTCTGAGTTAGTGCTCTTTTTAATCATGAAGTGAAGGTAGTCTGCATTGCACGATGCCCTTACCAGCTGTGTTCTCGGTCACAGACATAGACAACGGTAGCATCACAAGCCAGCGTTTGATCTTGAATGGAGCCAAGCGATCAAGCGAACCAGATTGTAAATCTGGCGTCGTCATCGCCACTTAAGAGAGTACAGCCATGACATACTGCTCTCAAATGTCCTCCAATCAGCAACGAGGGATTGGCAACTGACGTATTCCACAACCCGAGACGGATGGGAAGCGCTTGGTGACATCCTGGGGACGCGTAAACGCCAAGACTTGTAGACCAGGAAGTTTTGTGAAATCTTCTGTATCCAGCAAAGAGCACGGAGCATCAACGGCCGCAGAAAGTCCAGGGGACAGCGGAGAGGTCCGCCGCGGGGTCCGACCCTGCCACCGGCGTTGAAGCCCTCGGCTCGGCTCGGGCTCGGACCTAAAAGTGGAAAGGCCCGTATGGACCGGTCACCGGGAACTGTCGAAACTGCTTAAATATTGACTGCACTCCAAAGTCTTGGGGATATATATGAATGGCTCACAGTCCTCAATTTATCCACTTCATTTTTCTTGAATAATCTTGTTTTTAGGAGAAATTCCTGATTGTCCAGTTGATTTTTTTAAGGTGTGGAATTCAATGATTTGTGGTTTCCAAACATGATGAAAGCTCCTGAACGCCAATCATAAATCCTCCCAAGCAAAGTGAATATGCGGCCTATGCCATTCAATTAAACTTCTCGTGACTTCAAGACTGCTTCCGTGCATTTAATACATTTGCGGACGTGTCGGTTGATGTTATCCGGTCTATTCTTTTGCGTTGCTCCACAAACTAAGACAACTGGCGGCGCATGTACAGATTTGACATGACGAGCAAGATCCCTTTTCCTGCTTTGTCCGCTGAACGGCTTTGTCGAACAGCCTTCCACACAACATGGGTAGCTCTTCGTTGACGGCCGAGATGAATTTGTTCTTTGGGATTAAATGTCAATGGTGTGTTTTCGAGACGACAGGGAGTGAAGTTTTCTCACCGGCTATAAACCTCTCGTCGCCTCCTTGTCGATCCTTTCAATTGGCTCCCAGTAGAGTTACCGGTAGAGATGGGGGAAAATTGGAAATTTGTCAAGATCTCTTCTTTCTGTGGCACACTAGGCGATATAGTGTTCATACATAAATCCCAGGGGTAGCAGCCAAGAAGCATTTCGGCTTCTGCTGTTAGCCCGTTGCACTGTGTCATGGAATGTTGATGATGGGTAGGCGTGGGCAACAAAGACTGCTGAAGTATACCAAAATTGAAAGTATGCATTGCTGTAGTGTCGTGCGGCATATCTGGTTCAGGGAGAGAGGGCACTGGAGCCCAGTGGTGGGGGACACTTGTTGTTTGTTGGCTGCCAGCTCCAAAAAATGGTGAATACCCAAAGAGCCCTCCACATGATGAGTCCAGGAGAACCTCGGGATACAGTGAATAGAATTGAGAATCCAGCATTTTAGATATGATACTTGAATGGTCATGGGTGTGAAATGTTATCGCAACAATGATTCGGTGTCAAATGTGTTGGAATTCACTTACCTGAGTGCCATTACTGGTCAACTTATACGCCACCGGTCAACCTTGAACACAACCGCCAGTCGAAAAACTCGTGATAGATCGACCACAGGGCTATAGGGCATTCAGACGCCGACAATCCAAAGCCGCTGCCCTGTACTGCCTTACAATGATTCGAGCCTTGTGATTGGGCATTCTCTGATAATCCACTTGACCTAATTCGGCTAATTCTTCTCTGCCCTACCAGCCCTATCAGCCCTCCCTCATGATTGGATCTCCCATTGACTTGCGCAGCCTTTGATGGCCCGCTGTAAGACCCCTGACAGGCTGACAGGCTCCCTCCAATTCGCTGTCCCTGGAACCTTGGAGCCCTGATCCTCAATACGTGTAAATTCCAGCACCCGCATTATCTAGCGACCTGCCAAACTCGACGCTTGAGACTATATCAAACTATCTATGTGACCGGCTCCTTGAGACCGACTACTCGGTAGACCTTACTGGAGGCATTGCATGCATGATGCGCAACAGTTGAGGCAGGCCCTACAGAAGAGTCGGCGGTGATTTCCCCGCTCTTGTGAGCTACCGACAAACAAGCTTGTCACGGAGAATGAACGTCCCACATGCTCGCGGCAGGCGAGATGATCAGGGGAGAGAATTTGACGATGTGGTTTCCGGCTCTTCAGCGGCTACTGGGGCGGATGGCGGGATGAATGCGTCGCGTTACTATAATGCAAACGACCCAACGCCACCAGCACATGCTCCAGAGCTCGCAGATCAAATCTTTGGCGTAGGCTCTGATTTGCCTGGGATGCACTGGCCTGATGAAAGCTCGATCCTGGCCCTGGATGACTGGTTGGACCAGACCGGATGTGATGCTGGTTCCATATACGAGGAGCCTATACTGGAGCCTGCACTAGAGAAAGAGGACTCCGTGGCTGCGCTGGGTCTAGGTAAGAATTGTCCGCGAAATCGTCTTCAACATTTCTAACCCGAACAGACATGGAAGACCCGAGCGTGCGCCAGCAGCTTGTCGGAAGCCTTTGGAGCGCCGGTCCATCTTTCGCAAATAGCACTGAGTTTGAGCGCCAGCATCTAGAGAGACGAAGCTTCGACAACAAAGACCCGGGTTTCCAAGGCATAACCGGTAGTGGTGACGACTGGGATACGCTCTTGGATGACGGATGCGTCGGAATACAGCTCCAGGAAAGCAGTACTCAGCGCCAGAGAGACCGAGGATATTCAATTACAGGGGCGATTGAGACCCTAGGCCAATCAGCTGCATGCTGGAGATGCTCAATTCTGTATGAGAAGGTGGGCTAAGTACCAGGCTAATAGTTTTTTTTTATCTTACTGATAGATCCTGCAGTGCGATCTACTAAATCCTTGTGCAAGATGCTCGAGCAGCAATATCAGTACACTGTGGGAACTCTTGGGTTGCCGCCGGGGATCACTGTTGCAAAACAGCGAACCGGTTGTGCTCTGTCCTGGCAACCTCGTTCCCGAACAAGTTGGAAGAGTCCCGATGACAAAGGAAGGGGTGGATACACTGCCCGATGTCATTAATTCGATCCCCAAGGTTTCTAGTACACGGCTCGAACAGCTTTTTATCAACGCTGGTGATACTCAGAGATTGATTGCACTCGACATTCTTTGCCCAAGGCTCAACATACTGGACCTGCCGAATATTGACCAAATCGATCAGACAAACGAGAACGTTCTTCAAATCATTTGGATTGTACTCGACAAGCCTGTCACGAAGGACATATTGAACATCGCCACAGCGGAGGACTTGGCGAGCCTCCTAAATATGGCAACCTTGTTCGAGAGTGAATACGGCGATGTGAGTTGTGGTGCTATTCTTAGCATTATGCATGTACCCATACTGACCCGTGTAGACATCCCTCATCTCCGAGGCTGTTGCCTGCCTCCGCCACTGCATGGATGCACTATGTATCTATGATGAAGGCCTTCTTACGCCAAATGCACATGCACAATGTAAGCAGGGGATGTGTAGGTTAAATTGTCTTGATACCCTAAACGATTCCATCAGAACCTACTTGAAGGAGTTGTCCCGAGTCATCTTGGAGAAAGGAGGGGAAACAGAAGACAAGAAATGGTGGCTTGCAACTTTCTACAGTCTCTGCATACAGGCTCACGTCCGCAATGCCATGAAGTTCATTGAACCACAGCTCAATACTCAGCAAAAGTCCAGTGTCGAGAGGTCGTCAACGTCGGCGTACCTTCACTTGGCCGTTCGTCTTTTCTCGGCGGTTTCCCCTGCATACGATCCACTAGCATTGGATTGGGATATCGTGGATCCACCACTGTCGATTTGTTCTGATTTCCGTCTCTGGAAGTATCATCGGCAGGCACGGAACGTGCTGTTAGCTATGACTAGGAAAAGTGTCAGTGTACTGGACTCCTATGCTTCGCTCATTCAGGCATTTGAAGTTGGCCCGAACAACATCGAAGAACAGCCAAACATTCCATCCGCTCCGGGAACTAAAAGACGTGCCACCTCACCACCTTCAGAGGCTGCGAATACCTTTCATCAAAAGAGTCCTGATGTAGGTATTGATTCTCGCCCCTCCGTGGTCAATCCAAGTCCTGCGATAGCAATCCCATCACCAGGACTTGCACAAGAATTACGGGACTTGTGGAAACTTGACGAACGTGGACTTCCCTTAGTACCACCGCCTCAACACATGAAAAATATGGGCAATTCAGAGGGATACAGGAAAGCTCCACGTCTGTCAAGGGATACTTCTCCT
Organism: Pestalotiopsis sp. NC0098; assembly: GCA_022432395.1. NCBI lineage: Eukaryota > Fungi > Ascomycota > Sordariomycetes > Amphisphaeriales > Sporocadaceae > Pestalotiopsis > Pestalotiopsis sp. NC0098. Next base: position 1,617,713 of record JAJKLJ010000009.1, on the reverse strand, counting down.
GCAAGTCGTACTTCACTGGATTACTACCAATCACCTGGCGCCATGGCCCGAAATTCCAGTAGCGACAGTCTTGCCGGGCTCTCCGACGGACTGAATCGATGGTCCCTTGGGAGTCCCGGATCAATATCTCCAGCGTCATACGCGAGTGATAGCTTTCTGCCTCGCGGCTCAACGCCTGTCCATCGCGCCCAATCGCCAAGCATGGGCATGCCATTGACGACATCCCGCAGGTTCTCTGGAACGTTGGCTGGACCGTCGCTCATGCGTCTCCCAAGATTGCAGCCTAGCGGGACGAGTGAATCTGCGCAGGGATTTTATATGTGCGAGTGCTGTCCAAAAAAGCCGAAAAAATTCGAAACCGCAGAAGAGTTGTGGTATGTATATCAGACACCGACTCCATATTATTTGGTAGTGATGATGAAGCTGACTCTCTCATTGATATAGCTCCCATGCGGTAGAAAAGCCGTACGAATGTTCATTCTGCGGTAACAGGTTCAAGAACAAAAATGAGGCCGAGCGCCATCAGAACTCGCTCCACATGCGGCGGCATAGCTGGTCATGCTCAAAGCTACACCTGAGCGGATATCATCACGCCTATCACGAAAGCGCAGACCGCCCTGGCCAAGTGGATGTATGCGGCTATTGCGGAGAGGAATTTGCCCGTTCAGGCAGGCCTGTTGGCGCCAGAGGAGATGACACTCGGCGGCCTACCGAGGAAGACTGGGACGAACGACTCGAGCATTTGCAGCATGCCCACAAATTCCGGGAGTGCAATTCGTCCAAAAAGTTCTTCCGTGCCGATCACTTTCGGCAGCATTTGAAGCATTCACATGCTGGGAAATCAGGAAAATGGATAAGTGAACTCGAGGAAAAATGTAGGATAGACGAAGAGCCACCCAGCAAAGCGCTGCGTTAATCGACTTGCCTGGCAGATTACGCCAAATTTCTGGCACGGATCGTGTTTTGTTGTTCAATCATCCAGGTGACGAGAAACATGGAGTATGCGTGTTGCGGGGCTCCCTCCCCATGGGGGAGGCCCATAGATTTGCCCCGCGCTGCTACATACAGCGCTTCCCTTTTCCTCTTCTTTTCATCACCTCACTTTTTTGCAGGCTGCATAGCTCATTGAATTCACATAAATTGATTGTCCCTTTTCGGTGCCATCGGTGCCCTGTCCGTTGGTCTGTACTGCGTACTTCCCTCCCGCTACAATGCGCGTACGGCGGTACAGCCTGGCTCTTCACCTGGCTGCGCTTATCGGCTCGTTCGAGGTCACGATTGAAGCTGCTCTTCACGAGTTACAGCCCACCAAAGGCTAAGCTGGGGCTGAAGCATAACTCGTCGCCTAGACTGTAGTCTCTAGGTAAGTAGGTAGGTATAGACTATAGATGCATTTGATTCTCAACCGTGCCGGGTCTCCCAAAGCATCCCAAAACGTGAGCCAGGCCTGCCCAGGTATCGATAAACCATACGATCGTAAAAGTACTCATATGGTCTAGAACCGATTTTAGCACACTGCTACAGTATAGATCAATCTGGGATTGGACATGAACGTAAATATTTCCTCATGTATTTTGAATGAGTAAGACCTCGAAACATACACGATTTACATAGAAAGATTTGTCGGGAGATTGTGCCAATTCAGGCCATGACATCTTAATCTTGATCGCGCAAGAACGGCGCGACGTGCCCAACAATATCGGACCCAACGGCCTCTGCTTATGATCAAACACTTGCATATCTTGATTAAAGGAAGATCGAGCTGCTCAAACTTTGACCGCCTTCACCAACAGCGGTACCATGACACCTTCGCCAACGCGGTAAGGCTCGGTGCCAACAGTCTCCTGAATGCCCGATATCGAGTACGAGTGCGTCGTCAAGGCAATGACGCGTGAGCTGTTCTTGGCAAATATCTCCTCAAACAGACGCTGTATCCTAGCGGTGACCTCGCCGGTCTCCTCTGCCGGGTCTCTATTTTCCTCCCATAGCCGGTCGTCCTCCTCGAAGCCATCCTCGATGACATAGTCGGGATAACTCTCCGCGATCCAGAACTTTGAGCTTCTCTTGTCGCATGTGTGACCCGTCAGCTTTTCTCGAAGCAGCTCCTTGACAAGCGGCTCGAAGGGCTGCTTATGCGCATTCATGACATCCAGATAGGCCAGTTTGGTGGTCTCGAGGCATCGGGCCAGGGGACTTGTGTAGATGGTGCCAGGCAGCGGCATGTTGTCATTTTTTGTCGCATCGAGCAGGAACTGGGACAAGGCCTGAGCATGCTTCACTCCCGCTTCGACGAGCTTCGCATCCACCCACGTCGCCATGCCCACACCTGGAACATCACCACCTTCCTGGAAAGCCCATTTCGGTCCCGTTCGCTGTACGAAGTCAGCTCAGCGTTGATGAGAGGCAAAACAATTCGTGAGGGCAAAAAAGACAAATTAAGCAGCAGACATACCCTCCAGTCATCGCCCACAGCTTTCATGACCTCGTTGTGAACGCCGGTTCCATGACGCACGAGATAAATCAGCTTGTACCAGGTGTCGTCGCTGCTTGTCTCGTTGAGGTGCGTCAGGTATCCGACGAATCTCTCCCATTGGCTTGAATCGCCGTTGTCTGGGGAGTCCGACTCGTACTTTTGGCCCAGAAGGCCTAGGTTCGGTTGTGTACGCACCATGCGGTCCGAAGCGCTCTTGGCAAGCTGCGCATGGTCCTCGAAAATGCCAGGAATAGCAGTGAATTGGTATTGGCGCGCCATTCCGAATATCTTAAGTGGTTTGGAATAGAGAACACGATTTGGAAGACTGCCGCGTGTGTATTTATTTGTCTTCCAGTACACCGACTACAGCAGCTGGTCCGGATCGGGTTGGGATACGTTGGTTGGTAGCTGGGCTTCGGCTCATCGGGTTGGGGGAAGGGTTGTGACAAACATCCGCGTGCGGTCAAATGCTTCCCCCAAGCAGGGATGGCGGGCTCTAATTATTGAAAAGTCGTGTTCTCTAGCGTACCAGATTACTAGTCAACCTAAGAAGATATTGCGATTGCGAATGAAGTCGAGCTGATGAAATGTAAATACAACATAATGCGGAATGACGATCTAGTGCAACACTTGTCCTGCGAGTGTGTGGCGCAGGGCTTCTAGTGTAGGACTTCTCACGTGATGATAGCCCCCAATTTTGGTGTTTCTGATCCACCCAATGCAACTATATAAATATATTTAAGTGATATGCAGGTACATGGGAATGAAGTGCTCCTCGCTCGCAATCGATCCGTGTATTTCTTTGTTATTCGAAGGGCGACCGCGACATTGTTGGCAGAATTGGACCACTTGGCATACTTCAACTACGAAGCAGGGAAAGCTCCGCCCTAACTAAAGCAGCGAAGAAAATCAGAAAACCAGCAAACATCCTCACGTGTGGCTCATTCCTCGTCATTCTCTTACCAACCCCCTTTGATTCTAGACACTTGCCGCCCTGGACAGGTGCTTCCAATGTCTTTGTACGAAAATCTTGGTGGCCAGCTACGAGGCGATCAAATTCGCCTTCTCACCCTGACCCAGGCCCCAGACGGCGACAATGTGGAGCCACAGATCCGCTGCGATCTCGAGGTCGCCCAGCTGGGGGACATTGAGTCCACCCCACCTGAGTACTTCGCCTTGTCTTACACATGGGGCCGGCCAGCCGAGTATGGGAAGTTCAAGGCCATGACAGACGAAAAGAAATTCCCAGTACTGTGCAACGGGGAATATACCATCTGGGTGACGGAGAATCTCTTGGCATTCTTCAGACGGATCCAACAAAAGACGCCACTTAAATCCAAGAGATTATGGATCGATGCGATATGTATCAACCAGGATAATAATAACGAAAAGGCTGCTCAGATCAGTCTGATGACCAGAATCTACAGCCGGGCCAAGACTGTGCTTCTATGGCTCGGGGAAGACGACGAATATACTGCGAGCGGCTTTGGCCTGATTGAAGAGCTCAGCTCCCACAGGATTCTACCCGAAACAGCCAACGTCAATGAGTCGTTGGCGGTGGGTATGGTGTTCCAGCGAACTTACTTTAGCAGAACGTGGGTCATCCAAGAGGTCATTCTCGGCACCGACGACAGCGGCGAGGTTATGGTCATGTGCGGATCATTTTCCATCGATTGGCAGGTTCTCGTCGATGCATCACACCACATCACCAAGACCAGCTGGATGCGCACTCTGGACCAACTCGTGGCCCAGAACCACGCCCCCGGTGAACCTTCACCACTGCGAAGGTCCTCCTACGGATTTCCCACGATTCTCAGGGCCATCAGCGCCGATCGCAGCCGTGGCGCTAGCACCTGGACCAGGACACTGCTTCACGCGCTGATACGCGCACGAGACTTCAGAGCGACGCAGCTGGAAGACAAGGTCTACTCTCTTCTCGGCCTGGTACAGGAACATATCCAAGACAAAACCCATCTCAGCCCGACATACGGGGGGATTTCGGCAACTTATATAAACGCGGCAATTGCGATCTTAAAAGAGAGTCGCGGTGATCTTTTACTCCTGTCATGCGTCGAGGGAGAGAGGTTTCAGCCGACAAAAGGTTTGCCATCGTGGGTCCCAGATTGGAGCTGCGACAGCCCTCTGGGATTACGGAGGACAGGCTATGAGAGATACTGGGCGTCTGCCGACCTCACCCAGCAGCCAGAGATTGATATAGAGCGCTTGACGTTGACACTCAAGGGCATAAAGATTGATGAGGTCACCGTGGTTGGCGAGGCGAAGCACGAGGTCGCGAACGCCAGCCAGCAGTTCCCTCGGTGGCCGGAGATCTTGGCGTCACTGCCAGAAACGTATCCAACGAGTAGCCTGACCGAGGGTGCAGTAGAAAGTCGGTTCGAGGCATTCTGGCGAACTCTGCTCTGCAATACGTCTGGAGAAAAGGGCGAAATTACTCCAAGGGATTCACCACTCGGCGCATCATTTGCGAGGTGGTTGCAAGGCAGGGCAGAAAAGTCTAGGGAGGTGGCAGACCTCCTGAGTGACGACTGGTTCAGCTCGGCCTCGAGTCTGGAGAGCGGTAATCATGGACAGGCGGAGGACTTTGGGACACTCTTCAACCATTCTAGACACCTACGACTTTTCAGAACAGGGAGTGGATATCTGGGACTTGGAACCGAGTGTATGGAGGTCCACGACTCGATATGGATACTGCCAGGGTCTCGAATCCCCCTGATCTTGAGAAGCGTCGAAGGGGACAAAGACAATCAGTATAGACTGGTGGGCGGTGCGTACTTGCATGGATTCATGCACGGTGAAGTGATAGCTCCAGAAATTAGACCTGTTTTGGAGACAATAGTAATAGAGTAGCTTCTTGCCACAGGAGCGAGCCTTCAAATTCCCGCCCCTTCGCCTTTCATTATAACAATGGCTCGCTTGCGTAATCATCCCAATACTAAATCGACGTCTTCCAGTCGCTGGCTCTCTTTACCTTCCTTACGAAACTCAGCTGTACTGTTGACCCGATCGGTCATTCGCCCACTGGACATAGCAAGGATACCCGTTGACGGGGTGCAGCCCTCCAGAGTCCGTCTGGTACGCTCTTTCTCCATGCACAGTCATCACGGGATCACCAAGTAGCTTTCTCTTACACTTCTCCCCGAAGCCCATCTCGCGCTGTGCCTTGGCATCGAAATCATCATAGGCGTCTCTGATTTCCAAGTCCCTGCATGTGAGAATGATAGCGATTTTGAGTTCATTCCACACCAGCGTCTGACCAATGCAGTTGCGAGGGCCTTGCTCAAAGGGTCGAAAAGCAGCAGGATCCGGGTAGAGTTCATGGCCCGGTTCCACAAGGAATCTCTCTGGCAAGAATTCCGTCGGTCTCGGCCAGACGCGAGGGTTGACGTGTAGGGCTTGGTGGAGGATGTTGGCCCCGCCGAAGTCCATGGGCTGCTCATTTCCCTGCAGATCTGTGATGGTGACACCAGAGAGACCGGAGCGCAAGGTGCCCGCCGGCGCACGAAGACGTAAAGTTTCTTTGATGAATGCAACTGTAAGCTTGCATTGGTTCAGAAGGACAGGGTTCTGTTTCAAAAGAATGGCGGCATCCTTTGGATCCGGCCCGAATAACTGGTCATGCTCTTCTCGAAGTTTTCGAAGCCAGTCAGAATGCTTCGAGAGATAGTGATAGACGTACACCATCATTGAAGCTGTCGTATCGGTTCCTGCGAAGTGGAAAATACGGATTTGATACGAAGCGTAGTCTGCAAAGGTGCGGTCGAGCTTCTCGTCATGCGAAACATTGGCCTCTCCTCGTTCCGTCAAATAGGCCTCCAGAGCCATGGTCATGACAGACTTGATAGACTGAGGACTTTGTCGTGCAGAACCAGCCAACAGTGTCGCATCCTTGATTTCCTGGAACCTCTTCTCAAGCTCTTGATGGATGTGCTTCTTAATTAAATATCCATTGTATCGTTGGATAAACGGCCGAAGAGGGTTGAGAAGCACGCGAGGATCCCAAAATGAATGCCAACTTAAGATTTTGTTCAGAGCGGTAATAATGACATTGGATGACCTTTGATGGTTGGAGTCGAGGTTTCTTGATGCGTAAGTACATGAGAATCCCGCTGTGCATCGACTATTACTCACAATGTTACTTTTAGGATAATCTCTGTAGTCAGTTTGGTAGTCAACTCATCCAAAGAAAACATGCCGGTTCCGATCCTTTCGACCAACTTTTCACGAAAAACCAGGGCCGAGTCAACAATGTGTGGAACGTTGTTAAGCATGGCTGCGGCCGAAAACCCTGGATTGAAAAGTGCTCTCCAGCGTTTCCATTCATCTCCGTTCATTGTCAAAAGATTCGGACCTCCGGCAACGGGTTTCATTGTGCGGAAAGCAGTTGCGGTCTTTGGCAAATTGTACTTGTTGCATATTTGGCTAATGGGTCCGGGGCCAAAAACAGTGTATAGCGGGGGGTAAACGGGCCAGAAGTCCATCAGGAATAGCTCGGTATGGCCGTACTCCTGGGCGAGATCTCGCATGGCAAATGCCACAGCAGCGTCTGGAGGAACCTTATCCAGGTATTTCTGAAGCACATGTAAATGACCCGTCACCCAGCTCCAACCCTGTGGCATGGGCTATCCATTCCATTAGCGGATTGTAAGCTTTTTGCAACAGAGGGGAAATAAAAAGGCTTACGACGCCTTGCTTGCGCAGCTCATTGAACTTGCGACGGTGGGTATAGACGGTGTTGAATAAATACCCAATAGTAGTAAGAAGCACCACTCCTGTAGTGACAGAAGCACTGAACCATCCCATTTTGATAAGTCTGGGTGCAAAGTACGTGACAAGAAGGAAGGGAACAAGCGGAAGACGATGGATCTCGAAGTTGGGGTTGGTAAATCGTGCAAAGCACCAACAATAGAGCACCTCGCAAGCTCACCAACCAACCAACCAACGAACCAATCATGTATGATTAGGTAAGTTCAGTGCGACCAGGGTCCCTGACAGCTTCACATCACACTGGACGCCTACCCAGGTTTGGGAAATGCCTACATGTGTACGTTTATGACGTAGATAAATAGGCACTTTTGGTTGGTTATATTCAAGTTTTTCCACATGCATATAATAGCTGGGAGTCGCTGCTACCGACAGAATAGCTTTGTTTTTATTTATCTGTGATATGATCTAGGTATATCACGTCTTTTCCCCACGATATTAGTCTATCTATGTACTATTGTTGAGCTTCCTTTTTGATACTGCGAGCGCAATATAGACGTGGTATCATCCAAATACCAAATTGACGTCTTCCAGACCTTAGCTTTCCCAGCGTTCTTCATCAAGTCAATGAAAATTCAATTTGCACCATGCAGTCATTATTCCAAACAATATACAAGTCGCAGATGATGCAAATAATGTGGTTACAATCGATTACGCAGAGAGATTGGGGCTACCAAAAGAATGGATAGTATTGTAGACAAACAATGGGCTATAAAGTCCTCAAATACTGAAAGTGGTGAAATGAAAGATAAATCTGGATCGCGTGCAAGAAGGAGCGGACGTTCCTGAAGGAGCAACGATTCCAGAGAGTTCGCATAAAAGAAAGAACAAAAAGCAGCAGTTAGTAGCCTGCCGTTACTTGGCTATTCTGTGCAACTTTGGTGGCATCTGTCTCGTCTTTGTTGGTGCAGTATTGAGGGACAGGAGCACTATCACTTCCCGTGTCACGAGCTTTACCATACCGAATGATGTTGTTCTTTGGGTCTGGTGTAGTGTTGATGTCGCTGACGACCTCATCATATGACGACAGAGAGATTCCAAGGTTGTAGTCGACATTTGCCTCATTCTCGCGTAATGTGACAGTGCCGTTCAGCCAATAGAATTCATTTTGCCACATTTGTAGAGCACCGGTTGGCAATGTGTCGAGATCGACTCCTGGCTCGCCCATCCACTGGACATCTGTCTCTTCACCTGTTTCAGTGTCGTACTGGTAATCGGTCATTCGTCGGTAACCCCCGGAGGCAACATGGAAAAGCTTTCTATCTAAGCCTGTCTAGGTTGGCATCGTAATCTCTCCATAGCTGTTGAAGAATGCGACTTCCCAACGGACCATGAAGTAGCCGGTACCAGACAGCGTAACGTACTGGCCCTCGTAGAACTTCCAGGGTGTAAGCAGGCCTCTTAACCACTCCACTCCACTCCACGTGCCCCCCAAATGGAGTGGAGTGGATCTGACTAAGCAAACGGCGTGTGGACGTGGAGTGGATGTGGGTGGATTTACGTGGAGTGGTTTAAAGGCCTGGGTGTAAGTAGAGGGACTTTACTTGAACACGAGAAAGACCAGAATCAACGCAAAGCAGAGGTGAACCTACCATGACATAGTCGCCCCCCAAGCAGCCCGTGCAAGGGTTTGAATATGAGCCTGAAACAACGAAGCGCCCATCAGCTCTTTTCGGTAAGCTTCCAGGGGCTTTGGAAGCATCCGGAGCTTGGTCGGCTCGGTCGACAACACTGCCACAGGCGGCACGTTTGTCGTATCGGGAGACATAAGATCCAGCACAAGAGTTACTTGCGTACACTAATTGAAGCAAAGGCAATGCAACAAGCATGATCAATGTCAGGTGACCCATGTTCGGCGAAATTTCTTTCAAAATGCAAAATAAAATTGTGAAGCACACTATGTGCACTCAAATGGGAAAATCCGTATTATTGCCACGTAGATAGTAATTCACATTATGATATTAACCCTAAGTATAGTCTTTAAATTTCTTTTTATTCAGCAGAGGGCCATATATTAGGAGGTTTTGTACAACGCTATTTCCGAGATTTACTCCGCAGAAATCATTCAAGTTCACTTATAATCTATTTCAGCCTTTGGTTCATTGTTTCTACCGTCAATCCCTATGCATATGCATGGCGTTGCGGGGTGCATACAGAATATTCAGTGATGGGGGGCTGTAGCCAGCAAGCGAATGCAACCAGAAATGTCGAAACGGCATTACGATGGGATTTCCGGGAGTCAGTCGTCGGGCGGGATATTCAGCAGGACTATAAGCACTTGCTTCCCTTCTGCTCCAATTCTTAGCCCCGCTATATCCGGAGACACACTCGACACTTGTTTTGCTTTCCGCACCTTCTTTACCCATGACATGCTCCGAATCGCCGTTCTCCCTTCCCTGATCTTCTTCGGCACCAGTTTTGTCTACCTATAGTATGCCCGCGGCACTCTCACGAGCCATCATCTCTTCATTCTTGCTTGCGCCGCATGCGTGGCCACAACTATACTTCTGCCTTTCCTGTGTCATTCAGCAGACTTTCTGGTGCCATTGCTGGTCTCGCTACATCGAATTGCACCACCGAATACCACAAAAGAGATAAGCGCGGTTTTGAAGAAATATCGAAGTGCATCGTGCAGTTCAGACTTAAGTCGTAACAGAACCATATATTATAAGACTGAAACACAGAGTTCACGTAGCCTCCAATAAATTCCAGCTAGGTTACTTGGGACAAATCAGGCGAACGGATTTTAAGAGTAGCCGAAACCCAATTTTCAGCTGGCCCAGCGGCTTACTCATGGCTCAACACGAGTACCATGTGCTGTGCCTTACGCCTCTGGTCCGTCAGGAAATCCATCGCTGGGGCACTGCAGATAATGCAGAGTTAATTCCACGGCTGCATTGCCTTGTTATAATTAAGTTGAATCGGTTGTGTGGCTGTGAAAATCGTTCCGCTTCTGTTTATGCAAGGACCACTACTTCTGACTTGTTCCTCATTGACGCAGTTACCTTTGAAGCCTACCCTAAACACATAGGGAACCTAGCGAGCACATTCATTCCAAGCAAGCCTTGAGAATTCTTGGCGATCTTAATGAGGCTTTGCAAGACTTGTTCAAACCATGTATGACTAGTAACATGACTATCTGTCACACGCTCCTTGCGCTTCTCGTTGAACGGTTTCAATACTAGTTCACTAAATGATCAATTTTGAAAACAGTAAAGTCTAGAATGGTCGCTCCGGCAAGTAACGCGAACCACTGTTCACTACAGCCACCATCACTCTTGAGGGCAGCCAGTAATCACGGGGACGCTTCCAGTGCAGTATTGGACCTCTGGCCGTTTCAGTAGTTCATGAGGTAGAGTGGCTGTGAGGATATCACCTCGTGCATGGCGTACGTATAATGTATTTCTAGATAATGGTACTTAAGACCTTGACACTTACCTTGATAACAATCTTTAATACAGGGCCTATAAGACTACCCGTGAGCTTATGAGATATGAATGTTTTGGATCCAATTATCTAAATTATTGACCAACTAGAGCAATTCTTCTCAATTCATAAATTGGCATATTCCTGGACGCTGATTCTCGCTCAAATCGCACGGCAGTTCCATTACTTCTGACCGCACAGAATCTCACCATGCCCTTCATCGAGACCATTGAGTTTGAATCCGAGTCTTTCCGGAACGAGGTGCCAACCTCTTCCGTCGAAAGATTGAGAGTAATTGAAAAAGCAGCTTCACAAAAAGTATGGGCCAGTGGCCTGTCTGCATGCAGTGCTACTGTTTCAACCTTCACAACAGGGGGTATCACCCTCGGCCTCGCTGCGTACAAGGCACGCAGTACCTATGTTGCCACAAGTCAGCTGAAAATAGCAAGGGAAGAATTGGAACGTCGCGGGGAAGCTCGACGTGGATTCAAGTTCTCTGACATGTTGCTCGGCGCTGGCCCGGGTGTTGTGACCATGGGCTTAGGTATTGAGGACGTCTTCACTGAATTGGGAGGCGTGGAGGGAGTGGGAGAAGTCATCGATTTGCCTGAAGGCGAGTCAGAGAGCACTGGAATACTTGACAACAGCTCTGCAGTGGTTGATGGATTCTTCGGACAACCTGGACAGCTTATCAGCAATATTGGTGACAGCCTGGCACATGATCACGAGATATGCAACGCGCTCTTTAGCGGGGATCCGGTTGCCTACCATACTGGGCAGGTTCAGGCATCGATAATCGAGGCTCATATCGCCAGCGAAGCGATTGAAGCCTTACTCGAGCAACCTGTCGAGCAAAAACCGGCATGTTCGCGTGCCGTTCAACTGTCAGTGTTTTGTGGCATGATGTCATGCGAACTTTGCGGAACCTCCATCAAACAAGGTCCATACTGGCGTGAGTATATTCATCCACGCATCATCCTCATGAGCTACACGACGAACGCTGACTGTTTTCATCTTCAAGATTGTTGTTCATGTCAAAATGACAACTGGGACATTTGCACTTCTTGCTATGATACCGGAAACAGATGCAAGGACCGTAGTCACACCATGATATGGCTGCAGACACCCGGCGGGCAGGCATTTTATGATCGCATTTCCAAAACCCCTGGATACACGGTGTGGAAACCACCACCGGCGGCCGCCATGTCCAGACATGATATTCGAGATTCATTCCCCGGCATGTTCTCCTGCAACTGCTGTGGGACGATCGTGTACCAAGGGAAATGCTTCCGTAAGCATTGTCTCGCCGTTCCGCTGACTTGAATTTATACTGACAGTCTGACGCTAGATTGCTTCGAGTGTGGCTCGTTTGATCTTTGCAAGACTTGCTATCGAGACAAGAAGCAATGCGATCAGGGGCACAATTTAGTATGGGGTCTTTGTGCGATCGATACCTCTGAGAATCCGCGTCTTTATTTTTATATTTAAATTTCGTTTACGTTATTTAATTTTAAAAGAAGGTAGGCTTCTTTTTAGTATTATGCACTATCTTTATGTGACGAGTGACTGACTTCGAACTAAATATATTAACCGAGCAGAAGTCTGCGTACGGGGCTTATTCGGAAATTTGGCGGGGAAATCAAAATAACTAAGTATAATCAAGTACGAAAATATATACGACTATTATTATTAATTTAAAAGCTTTTGCTTAAGTTTTTCGGACGACTTTTTTTTAAAAAATATTATCCGATATTTTTTTGTATTTTGTTTTATTATAATTCGGGGTAGAAAAAAATAAAGTTTTTTAATAAGAATCGGCAACCGTGCGGAGACTTATGCTTAGGAAATATAGCTTTTTATTATACTCGGGGCATATATAATTAGGCTTGTTTTTGTTATGCTTTTCTCGAAAATAATAATATACGGCGATACGCTAAGAATAATTACAATCGCATTATAGATACTTATAACGCTTTTTGCAGTTTTTATATATTATAATATAATCGTAAAAGCCTCATTCCTCGGAGTATATGCCGTTATTGTTATTTTAGCGAAAAAAGGTGCTGAAAATACGGACGATAACGTCTTTGCCTTTATTGTCTTAGTAATCACGGATGCTGGGTGGGAGGACGGACACGTCCTGGTAATTATAAGTGCTAGACGAACAAACGATGACGTCCTCGTTTTTATTATCCTGGTGATCACGGATGCTGGGCGGAAGGACGGACTGGTCTTAGTGACCGTCAATGGCAGAAACGTCCTGATAATTACGGATGCTGGGCGGAAGGACGGACTGGTCTTGGTGACCGTCAATGGCAGAAACGTCTTGGGGGGCATCGATGATGGGTGGAGAGTCGGAAACCCCGCGGCCATGGCCCTCGTTGCCGCCGAGGCGTAGTCGCCGATCACCTCCCATATCTCGCCCTCGGGTCTCTTCCACGATTGTCCAGGCATGCAAGACTCAGTTGCGCTTTCCTGTATCAAATGCAAACGATCGGCAAATTAAGGAATCTTCTACCGTGGGTTATCTTTGTATGTTGGCATACGGTTTGAGTGCTAATTGTATTAAAAGACTGTTGTAGCTGCGAGGATCAACCAGGTTCGGACCACTACGTCATCTGTCACGGGTGCTACATGCTTGGAATGCATTGTGAAAAACCAGAAGAACACGTCCTGGTACGACACGAAATGGCATATGGCCTTAGCGAATCACCGCGAGAATTTCCTCAAAGTTGTACTCGCAGAGAGAGTTCGATGAGCTCTATGAAGCGCCGCAGGTGCGACCACTGTCAACAACGACTAGATCAGGGATACTTCTTCCGTACGCTCCAAACTCACATTCTCACCTTCGCTACTTGTAACGCTGACCAAGACCACTTCCCAGATTGTTGTCAGTGCAATGGTGATGACTTTGATATGTGTCTGAGATGCTACAGAGCCGGAAGGTCGTGCAATAATTTAAATCACATGTTCGGGCGTTATTACTACACTCGTTGGACCGGACTGGGTCGAAGGTTTCTAGCAGATTTATAGATGTCGCTCGAGCACAAAGTTTTATCCTTCAAATGTCATTGTCACATCCTGACTCCTCGGTCACGTCCGTAGCTATTCCGGCCGACAACTGGCGTCCACCTCTTATGACAAGACCGTTGAGCTCTGAGACGCTGGAGTCGGGCGCCTGCCAACAGTTCATATAGAATGTCAGAACTGACAACAAATCATACAGACATGCACATCGTGACGTTTCTCGTGATTGGTACTGCGCTCACATCATTCGCTCTACTCATCCGTTGCAGTCAGCGTACTGCAACAGGCATGGCCATATCATAGGTTTACTGAACATTGAAGTATGTTCAGGGGCCACAATTGCAATCTCGGTCTCTTTATTGAGTAAACGGCCGAATAATATTGCCGGTTGGCTCACGTTGTCAGTCAGCCTCAATCATATGGATCGCAGTACAGCTTGTCATCCACGCCGTGCGATGAGTAACGGTAATTGGGCAAGCCAAGGCGTGATATTTCGAAACGTGGATACATCGGATATCGCATGCTTCGAAAAAGGTACGGACTGGATACCGAGCACGGCCTACCCACGCGCAATGAGCCCTGCAGCTTGCGTTTCACCGTTCGCGAATCAATAGGTATTGTCGACGGCAAGGTGCTTGACTCAGTCTGAAGGTGTGGTAGATGTAAGTTCAACCATATCCAGATCGGACACAAGTTTCATAAGATCGACGGCTAGCAACCTTGAGGTCGCGGCATGTCTTGCATGCAGACCTTGCTGTGCTATACCCTTGCACGATGGACTGGGCATGAGGACAATGGCAGGCAACGAGGCGTCTATGCCCGTCGTGGCGCCGGTCTCTGACTCGCAATTGCACAACAGCCCGATTCGGCTCTCGGAATCGGAGCACTAGGGTGGTGGTGGGCCCAGTGGGGAGGCGTCGAAGGCGGCGGTAGCGGAAGCGGTAGCGGCAGCACCCGGCGGCAGGGGTCCAGAGATCGCGCGCCGGGGTTAGCGGAGGAAGCTGGAGTTGCTCGCAGAGAGCGGGTGCGACGGGAAGGACGGGAAGAACGGGAGGACCAGATCCTTGGCGGCGTATGGCAAAACGTTGAACCAACTAACCTACCTTGTGAACGGAAGCGTTTGTTTCACTATAGGATTGAGCGGAATGCCTGGGTACCGATCACGTCTTGACTGAGCGTGTGCTGATTGGGACGATTTTTTCGGTTGTCTTATTCCTGGGAGAGTTATATCCATCTATCTCGCAATCCTCATGCACCAGCCACGACAGCATGCCATCCCAACCCAGAAAAGATGACTTCATCCAGAGTGACGACTTGGAACCCGCAACTCCCACCCAAGAGGAGGTCGAGCCTCTCGATGGGGGCGTCACGGCCTGGATGCAGGTTCTCTGCACGCACATCGTCTTCTTCAACACCTGGGGCATCTCGAACGGGTACGGCGTCTTCCAGCAGTACTATCTGCAGATCTTTGCCGACGAGTCCGCATCAACCATTTCTTGGATCGGAAGTGTTCAAGGGTTTCTCATCTTTTTCATCGGCGTCGCAGCGGGTCGTCTATCGGATTCTGGTCACTTTCGCATCACATTCTACTCTGGTGTTTTTCTTCAGGTCTTTGGCTTGTTCATGGCATCACTGGCAAGCACTTATTATCAAATATTTCTGTCGCAAGCGATATGCGTCGGCCTCGGAAGTGGGCTCACGTTTTGCCCTGCGCTGGCTATAATGTCCCAGTACTTCAAGAGGAACCGGGCCGTGAGCGTGGGCTTCGCAGCGGCTGGAGCGCCCGTGGGTGGTCTCGTGTATCCGATTATCATTGACCAAATGATCAATCACAGGCAAGCTGGGCTGCCATGGACACTGAGAACCATGGCTTTCGTCATGCTTCTTACCTACATACCATGCATATTCCTGCTTCGGCCACGCCTACCAGCACGACAACCTGGGCCATGGTTGGACACTACAGCGTTCAGAGACGTCACATTTGTGCTCTTCTCGATCGGCTTCTTCCTCAACTTCTTGGGCCTCTACTTCGTGTTCTTCTATTTGGGGACCTTTGCTCGCGATCAACTCGGGATCCAGGATACCGTCTTCCTGATCATCATTCTCAATGGCGTTGGAATTCTTGGGCGGATGTCTCCTGGGATCATTGCCGACAAGTGGGTGGGAATGCTAAACAGCATTATTGTCCTCAGTCTTTCGACGAGTCTATTAGTCTACTGCTGGGCTGTCATAAGCTCTGAAAGCGGCTTGCTCGTATTTACCGTCATCTACGGACTGCTGGCAGCCACACTCCAGGCCCTCTTGCCAGCAGCTGCTACAGCAATGACGCCGGAGTCCAGCAGGACAGGTACTCGAGTTGGCATGATTTTATGCTTGGTCAGCTTTGGAAACTTGACCGGTCCATCTATCTGCGGTTCCATTATAAGTTGGCAGGATGGAAGTTATCTCGGAGCTCAAATGTTTGCAGGTACTTCCATTCTGCTCGGAGCATTCATGATCGTGGCTGCACGGATATCGAGAAGTGGCTTCGTACTAAAAATCAAGGTTTAGATGCTAGAAAAGAAAAGTTTATGTTTATAGATTTACACCAAAAGATTTGCACAAATTTTCTCATGTAAGACCGTATTATTTTCATACGATTTGTAACTAGGTGCAAAATACCACCCGTAGAGCGTCTCATTTGTGTGTGGTACGGCTGCTGGTCCGAGGTATATCGAAACGCGCCTAGACCCATTCCTGATGATGCAGAATCTGGCTAAAAGAGCCTCATATGGAATAATGAAACGTTCTCAATGCAGTTTGTCACGGATCATACACGGGTCTTAGCCAGCGATGTTGACTCGTCGACAGCATGGAGGGAGCCTATGGAGTATAACGAACCAGGACAAAGACATGGATGCGGTGGATCAAAAGCGGGTGGACGATGAAGAGAAGCATTAGCTGCTGAACCTTATTATAGAAACCTGCCTAGGTCAGTGGATGGCGGCCCACTTGCGGGTACACGATGGATTTCATGAAACCCGGGGTGCTAGTTATAGTATAGCACAACGATCAACAGTATGGGGTTCAAAAAGACGTACGGGGGTTCTCGAACCTTGCACAAGGCTTACTCGATTAAGCCTGCACTTCGGAGAAACACGAGTCATCCAAGATTCATCATGACACCACCTAATTGACCTTGGATCAGCCCATTTTCAATTACGTATAATGAGTAAAGCGTCATTTCGCTCAATCCTCCCGGGCGATCGGTGGCGTACATCGGCGGAGTACCTATCAAAGTCCAGACAGGGATCTGCGACGAGCTGAACGTCTTTAAGCGAGTATAAAACACTAAGCCTAGAAGAAAACTCTATCACCAACAGGATTTTCCATTTTATTCCAAAGAAAATCTATTTATACCATTTTCCTCCAACTACACTCACGTTTCTGTTACTAATATCACATTCCATTTTCCTGCGAAAAGGCCACAATGTCCAACGACCAACAGTTCGCTGACCTCCACCGCCAGCTCTTTGACGAGGGTGTCAAAGTTCGCCGAGCTGTTTTGGGAGATGAATACGTCGACCGCGCCTTGAAGAATGCTACCCCATTCACAATGCCAGGACAAGAGCTGATCACTGAATGGGCTTGGGGTAACGTCTGGCGGCGACCGGGTCTGGACCGGAAGCAGCGCAGTCTGCTGAGTAAGTCTCCCCGCCACCGAACGAATACCTTGCGTCTTAGGAAACGAGGTGACATCAACTGACATCTACCCCCTCATGACAGATATTGGGATAATCATTGCCCAAAAGGCGTGGTTGGAGCTTGCACTTCACACACGCGGCGCCATCAACAACGGGCTCACGGAAGTCGAGATTAGGGAAGCGGTTCTGCAGGCAACAGTCTACTGTGGTACGCCCGCCGGCGTCGAGGCAATGGCGGTGACTGAGCAGACAATCAATGATATGATAGCCAAGGGGGAGTACAAGCGCCCTGAAGTTTGAGTGGTGATGCCGGTAGCTTTTGTCGTCAAGATAGTGCTCTTTTCACGTGGCACCGCAAGGAATACAGAATTGGTCTTAAGCATCATGCAAGTCAAGGTCGTGTGAAACATCTCTTCACGTCAATATTTGCTTCAATTCACGCATTTGTATGATCGTACGCGTTTGTATTGGCCAGATGTCAAAGTCCAATCTCCAGCCATCGAGTTCAAGAAGTCGCCGTGTCAATAGAAGACTTCGATCGTTACAAAATCCGACAAGAAACAGATGACAAAAATTCATTACGACTGATTCACACAAAGTTGTCACAACTTCGTCTGTTACGATACTCGCCGCGCTGAGTACCGTTGAGGAGCTTCACTTTTGGTACTGCTAGCGTAGTGGCAGACATCAGAAAGGTTATTGCTGAACGGTCCAAAACTTTTGATTGGTGAGTAGCTATGAAATTGATTAAAAGAAGGAGAAACTAGAAAATCAGAAAACCTGCGACCCAAATCCCAAGTAAGACAAAATAAACAATTTAGTGAACTTTTGATAATGCGAAACTGCGAGAATCTCTCTAGTTGAACCTTCCCTTTCCTGTCTTTGCAGAATCAGCCAGGACAACACGAAGAGCGGCTCGGGCCACTGCATCAGTGTCGCAGAGAGTAGCAGAGTTCACACCCGGGCGAGCTCCGGCCGCCGTCACCCAGTGCACGCCCTCGGTAGGGACGCCAATAGCGAAGCGCCTCGGGTGAGGGCGACCCTGAGCGTCGATCAGGTGGTACGGACTGGTCGTCACGTCGAGGCCTCCGGTCTCGTAGCCGTCGATCTGGTGCGGTCGGCCCTGGCCCGTCTTCATCAGGTGGGCCATCAGCTCGTCGCCCGTGTGGCGGAAGTTGGGCTCCGGCAGGCGCGCCTCGATCAGCGTGGTCACGCGCACCTTGAGGTCGGGCACCTCGGGCGAGCTCACGACCCAGGCGCCCTGCTCGTCCTGCACGGACAGCCGGGGCCCGAGGATGTCGATGACGCCGGCCTCGACGAGCGCGACGAGTTCCTCGATGCGGCGGCGCGGCGGGCCGATGGACAGGAACGCGTTCAGCGGCGTGTACCAGCGGTCGAGGTGGTCGCGGTGCGAGCGGCCCCGCAGGCCGTCGTGGTCGACGATGAGGCGCAGCTCGTTGCGCAGGTCGCGCATCACGTCGAGGGCGGCCTTGAGGGGCCCCTCGACGTTGCCGAGGGCCGCCTGCTTCGCGTCCTCGCGGAGGTACTCGAGCATCCACCCGCGCCACTCGCCGGCCGACGTAAACTTGCGCTCTCCGTATGGCTTCTCGATGCGGTCCCAGGACCAGCGCTTCTCCTTGGGAATGGCGAGCTCGTCGAGGATGGCTGTTTCCTCGTTGCTGCCGTGTGGGGTCGCGAGGAAGCGAGCGCGGAAGTTGTGATTTTGGATCATCTCCTGGCCCAAGATGCCCTCGTAGTAGACCGTCTCCACTTCCTTGGCGACGAGGGGCCAGATCTCGACGAGGAAGTCTGGCGCGTCCTTGGAGCCGATGCGTCGCTGGAATCCTGCGATCACGTCCTCGGTGAGGACGAGCGGCATGTGGCGCCCGTATGAGCCCTTTGCATTGTCGCCGCGGGCCTGGTAGGGTACGCCTCGGCGGGAACCGGCGAACATCCGGGGCTCTTTTCCGGATGGGTGGTAGACCAGTCCATTGGATGAGCGGGTGAAACAACCACCTCTTCCAGAAGTGAAGAGTGCCATGTAGTCGAAGAAGTTGAGTCCAAGGCCACGCAGCAAGATGGGCTCATTTGGTGCGATGGTGGAGAGATCAACATCGGCTGGGTTGATGGGCTTGATGTACGTCAGACCGTGCTGTGCTGCGTAGATATCAATCTTTTGCTGAGCTGGCTCTGGTGCAAGAGGTACGTGACCCTGAGCCATGATGACGGCGGCGAGGCCGGAGATCTTGCGCCTGTTGGAGAGAGTCAAGACTTGGCGGTCATCAAGCTCCTCATCGAGGCGAACCGCACGGGCGGTGTGAACCACGACCTCGAGATTCGAAGGGGCATTTCCAACAGTCTGGTTGAACACCCACTCCAGATAATGACCGTACTGTACGCGGCATGGGTAGTCATCAGGACCGAGTTCGGGAAATTGTTCTTTTGCCCATGCGTGAAGAGTCGGGCCCCGGCGAATTGGCCCTTCGCAAGTAACGCTCTCATCAGTGAAGAGAGTCACTTGTGAAGTCACGGTGTTCATCAAGAGCTCTTGAGACTGCGAGGTGCGCCAGACACGACCCGACCCCGGTGACGAGGGATCGATCACGTGGACGGTGACTTTAACGTGCTGCTTGAGGAGCTCCGGCAGAGAAGCGCAAAGTCGCTCCAAGGCACTAGTGCCACGAGGTCCGGCGCCCACGATGGCAATGTGCGCCGGCGTGGACTCGACATTCTTGGGATTCACGGTTCCCGCGTGCTGTTGTTTGTGGCTTGTGAAGGGATCATGTACCCGAGAGTTCCTGCTGGGCTGGAAGCCCAGGTCAGGTCTGACGATGGCTGTGGTGGTAACCATGTTGAACAATCTCTGTGCGGATATTTGATCAAGACAGAGCGTGAACAGGTGAGGATGATGATTGATGAAAAGATAAAGACAATCGGAAGGACCTTGGGCTGGTCTTTATACAAAATCCTACCAGTACCTATTCACTGATCGGATCCTCGAGCCGCGGTGTGGTTGTGAATTGATCATGCCCGTCTTCCACTAAATCTGCATGTTCGCTTAGAAAGACTGTTTCGGGACATTTCGACACTTCCTTGGCGCGGCTTTCGCAAGTGAAGGTCGTCTCCGTACATGGTGATGATGAATTCAATCCATGTAGGTGCAAATCACAGACAGATCCGAAAGTGTGAAAAGTGGCAAACCTTGAAAACGAGTAGTAATGCTATACTATTCCGTACTAGAAGCTCCATAGGCAATCCTGGATATCGAGTCATGTCACAAAAATACGGCCGGTGCTTTCAGTATACAACACGAGATTTCGGGGCAAGCACGAATCCACTATAGCTGAAGAGATCCTTTCTTTCGAAAGATTCAGGAACGTGCGGTAAAAGTCTATTGTATTTGGCTTCAGTCTTTTTGGTGCGTATATATTTGATGGCAACAGTGTAATCTGCGGTGTCAAAGGGTCTGTCAACACGGGATGCATATCAAGGCGTCTTCTATGAATATTTACTTAGGGCTCAAACGAAACAATGAACATGATCCGATTGAGTACCATGCTAAAAGCTGGCTTTTGTTACTGTCAACTTGACCATAGTGCCTGTTTAATAAGTACCCAGGTATCGGATTTTCACAAGTATCATATCTGAGGAGCATCGGATCAACAAGAAACCCCCAAACTGGACATATAATTGTCCGCATCGGACCCACCGTCTCGAACCAATATCCAAAATCCTAGCAACCCACTTAAAATAATCACGACATGTGCTTGTATGGTACTTAGGAGATGCAATCTTCTTTCTCGGTCGAACGGAAAGGCCGGGGTCCTGAATTTTCCTTGCCGCAGGAATATATCCCGGAGAGGCTCTTTCGGTACTGCAGAAAGTCACGTGGTGATGGTGAGATGATAATACTCGAAACGGGCGAAGGTGAAGGTGTAACTGGTCCGTCCGCAGCCACGCGTCATGATCCTGCATTTGACTGGCTCTTCATCGTAAGCTATATGGTCTGGGATGAATCGAGAATGCGGAGCCTCGATCGCCAGGTACACGTATGGGGAGTAAAATCGAAAAGAGGACCAAGTCCATGTGTATAGTCCGCCGATCAATCCTTTGATCGGCGTTGTCCCCCAGTCGAGAACCAAAATTCGGAAAGCTGTGACCAGACTCAACAGACTCCAATCATGGGTAGGCTCGGATCGGCATCTTGCGGACTGAGAAGACCCATTCATCGAACTCCGACCCTGGCTTCACCATGTCGAAATTATGTAAGAAGTATTACCTAGGTGAGAACCTCAACGGCCAACCAAGGATGGTTGATCCTCCCCGTGGCGTTCTCGCAGCCTGCATAGATCAAGGGTCTCAAAGCACGCTCCAAGGGACTGGCTCCGCTCCATCCAGGGATCACCACAGCGGCCGGCTGGCAAACGGTCAATACTCATGGGTCCGGCACGGGACGGGACATCCCGCATATAAGACACCTGCCAATCATTTAGTTCGGACGTAAGGAGAATTCTCCGGTCGAATCATCCATCGCGGCGTTCCAGATTCTTTCATGTGCGGCAAAAGCTTATTTCTTCCTTTCTATACCCTTTGCATCGCTCTGCCATCCCCCATGCACGCCAGTGGGTATCTGTGCAGTTTTCAAAACAGAAGAACCGTACTTGCTGGTTTCTGCAACAATGCGGCCGAAGGGACCATGTTCAAATCCTGGCAATGACGACTAAAATCTCTCAAAGCACAAATATGGCGAAATACTGGGCGGTTCACCAAACCCCCCACGAACTTGAGTGATTCCTGAGCTTCAGCTGAGCATTTCTTTTACGTTTGTCTTGCAGCTGAAGTTACCCGAGAACCGATCCTACGCTATAAAAGGCCCCGTATAATAAAGTTGGCTATGGAGCCTCCGGGTGCATTCCCCGGTGACGTTGCGCTAAAGAATGCATTCTTCACCGTGAGACCGAGCTTGAACCAACTGATTGATTAGATCCTCGCATCATACTCGATCGCTAAAGATAATTCATCCTTGCTCATACTGTAGTGATTTCGGGAAAAGTCTCTGTTCCGACTCCGAAAGCAGATGCCTAACGCAGTGGCTATGAAGCCGAGCTGAAGTAGAAAAATTGACTGCATGAAAGCGGCTGTGAATAGACTGTGCCGATCTCGCAATTGCCTCTTTCAGCTCGGCTACGTACGTCGCATCATGAGTTGCAGAAGTAACCTTGCCAGCCATGTCGAAACACTTTTCAATCTAGCATCTTCATCCTGGTATACCTGTATCAATGGCGCTCGGGACGTCGTTGCATATGACGTATTTCTCGTGGTGTAAGCTTCAATAAATTGTTCGAAGTGGCAACAAAGTATAATGTATGCGTCAATACGCAATGTGAATGAATGGATGCGAAGTGAGTTTAGTGCTTACTATAATGGCTAGGTGATCAAGGGCGAATATGTTGACTTGAGACATGCTATACGGCTTGCATTTTTTCTTTCCTTTCTCTACATTGAGAGACCTAACTGCACCTCTTCTTGCCTTTCACATGATGCATTGGATTGAATGGCGCATTCGACATGTCACACAGAGGCATTACTCCGAATGTCAGAAAACATTTTCCCCTGTGAGCTGCTCAAACAGTACGCTGTACAATTATCTGGGAAAATTTAGCCTTGTAAAACCCCCGTATAAGACGGGGCGCGCTGATCCGGGCCATCAAGGAACTCGTACAACAATCACACCTTGCTGTCTTAACATCATTCATGACCATAATAAATTGCAATCGTTGCCACTAAAATATTTAAGGATTATTTATCCGATCCATTGAGACTGTGACAGCGCAGACGGATCTGATCTGTCTGATTGTGGCTTGAGTATCCATCAATTGACTTGGAGATTCTGAAATTTGACCACATGCCAGCCTACCCACAGAATTAGAACCCTTGTTACATTCAAATTCATTGCGACAACTGTATAGTCAACTTTTAAGAATCTTACAAGTTTTCGCTACCGTATCGGTATTGTGTTATCATTCGTTTTTGGTGATCGAAAACATCCCCTCGTCTTCAACTTCAGTCCCACATTTTTGGTGGGGACCGCGGTCAAGACTCATGAGATAGCATCTCAATATACATGGTGAAAGAAAATTTCTTATTGTTCCACGCTCGATCAATAGAGTGTTCAAAATAATTATAGAAGAATACGATGCCCGTATCATATTCAAGTCGATGCCATACACTTCGAGCACATAGTTCACATGACCGCGCCCCGACGCAATGGTACGGCACGGACAAGGATTATACCACATAACCCCTCTTCACACCTTGGCGTCGCTGGGCTCAGAATTGCCTCTATTGACACAGGCTTGATGTATTTCAAACAACATCTCAGTCTCAACAAACTCCAATGTGCGAACCTGATTGGGTGAAAGCGCGAACAACATGTCCCCAGCAACCCAATCACCGAACCCATCGGTTTGGCAGAAGCCGCCGTCTCGCATTTACAGCGAGACAATGCCCGAGGCAGACGATGGAGAGTATTCTGCCTCTGGTATGCTCCCGGTGGTAGCTCTCGGCGATCCCAATTACTCTGGGGTGGCCAATGAGCTGGGCAATGCATCTCTAGAAGGCACGCCGGGTGGCTCTTCAGTCGTCGATCCCGACTCAGTGCTAGGCGACTCAGGCAGGTTGTATCACGGCTAAAAGGACGGGAAGTATTTCTTCCCAAACGACGCAGTTCGCAGCCACGATCTTATGATACAGTGGAAGTACTAGCTGATTGAAGATCACAGGCTGAGCAAGACCGTCTGGACCTCCAGCACCACATGTTGAAACTTCTCCTCGACGGCTGGCTAGCTCTCGCGCCGATGCAGCAGGCGCCCCGCCACGTCCTCGACGTAGCGACAGGGACGGGAATATGGGCCCTCGAGTTCGCCGAGAAGTATCCCCAATCCTTCGTCATCGGGACCGACCTCAGCGCGATCCAGCCGGATCGCCCCGACGTGCCGAACTGCGTGTTCCAGAGGGACGACGCTGAGGATACTTGGGTCTTCCCGGCCCCGCATCCCCCGGGCGCCGAGTGTAAGGGCCCCTGCGAGCAGCGCATCATGTTCGACTATGTGCATCTGCGGCTGGTCTCGATCTGTTTTGATGACCCGCGCGTCGTGATGAGACATGCCTGGGACAATATGAGCCCCGGAGGCTGGATCGAGTTTCAAGACGCGTCGCTGCAGTTCAAAGACGATGGTCCGAACTGGGAAGGTAAAGGGTAGATGCATATGCTGGGGCTGTATCTTACTAATGAGATACCAGGCTCTGCCTTGCAACATTGGTGCAGAGGCTGCATTGATGGGGCGGCCAGCATCGGCAGGGACATACTCGTGCCGGAGAAGTACAAGCCCTGGTTGGAGGAAATAGGATGTAAGTTTGCACAGAAGCGACTTCCCTCGCATTGACTAACAGAGACCACCATAGTCGTCGATGTTCAAGTGCGGCCTCTCATCTGGCCGGATAACCCATGGCCCAAGGACAGGAAGCTCAAGGAGGTCGGTCTTTTGGAGCTCAAGAACTTGCTCGCTGGCCTCCGAGGCATGAGCTACAAGCTCCTGACCCATGCCGGATACTCTCCCGAGGCCATTGAGACCTTGGTCAAGGAGTCGCATGATTACTTGAGAGACTGCAGAAACCGTCCATATGGGATATTGTGAGTTCAATAGCTACCAGTCAAATACTCGAGGTAAATGCTAATCACCACGTACAGTTGGGTTGTGTATGGACGTAAACCATTTCCCGATGAGTCAAGGGCACCCACTGCTTGATCTCCAACGTAATCGCCATGAGTGACATTTCTATTTAAGATTGAGAAGGATATATACAGCTGCTAGACTTTTATCAACAAGAATTCAAGAATTTGGTCAACGCGACGTGTATTCCTTCAGAGCATACGGTGCCGGTGCCCAACTATCCAGTGAAGGTAAATTGAGGAATCGAAATCGTGCTGACAGTCCAGGTCTTACCCCCGTCGGCAGTCACCAGGTCACCCGTGACGCCCGATCCCTTGTACAGAGTGTTGATGTAGTTGGGGTCCGCAATATCCATGATGATCTGTGTGTTGATCCATGCTGTTGATCGACTGTGAGTAGACTATATACCGGGTCGGTTGGTACTTGGAACTTACTGTGCGCGGGCACGGTGCCGCAGTCGGTCGCGGCGCACTCGACGGCACTTCCCCAGCCCAGGGCGTGGGCGTCGCTGGTGGACAAAGTAGAGACGACGTTGCCGTTCTGAGTGACCGTCTGGGTGTAGTTACCGGTGGAATCATCGTACTTGTCTGTTGTAGGCGTCAGCGCATTGCAACAATGAGCAGATCACATCGTGCGAACTTACAGTGCATCGTGATTTGATCGTTTGCATTAGCCGTGGACGAGCCTTGGCCGTAAACAGGCATCTGGGAAGTGGCTGACGGTAACCACTGTCAGTACGGACACAGCTTAGCTCAGTCAAGTACAGCGCAACATACGTCCAGTGCTCAAGAGAGTGTAAGCGTAGATATCCCAGGTGCTGGACTGCCAGTTCTCGGCGATGGACTGAATCAGATCTCCGTTGGAGGTGCCCATGCCGACCCAGAGAGAGGCGTCGCCATTGTTGTTGCTCGGTGGCGACGGGAGGACCAGGGTCGAAGTCGACTCGCGGATAAAGGAGCCATCGGCCACAGGCCCAGTGCTGAACGCTGGCCCAAAGGCAGCGTTGACGGACGCGATGCCGACCGCCGCAAGGGACGAGATGAGCTGGCTTGACGATGGCATTGTATGATGTTTTTGGGCTAAAGTGTGGCTTATTTTCGACGGTTCTCAAACCTCGGTGATGGATTTCATGGCCTTTTTATCCTCTATTACTCGTGAAAGTGAATTGCCATAAAGTGTCAAAGTCGCGACACAGACCAGAGACGGATACCGGCTCATTCATGGTCCCAGTTTTTCCATGTCAGAGTACCCAGATTGAAAATTCCATTGGCGGATGATTTTCTTACTTGCGGACGGTCCTTCATCGTAGCCCCTATATGTAACACAAGATGCTCTCTAAGTCGTTAGGACAACAGATGGTCCCTGTTCGCCTCCCAGGATTCAACGTTACCATTGTCACGCTGGCGGATACAGAGGCCCGAGGATTGTTCGGCACATCTTCTGCGTGTCGCTTAGAATCGTGGGGAAACCCTGACGGAACCTTGTACGACCGCATCCCGGCTCACTCTCATCGTGGGAGCACCATCCAAATCGGATGTCTTGGCTGCGAGTTGCTCAGTCCGATTGGTTGGAATTTCACCCAATCCATGTCTCGCCAAAGAATATGCACCTCGGTTTTTGGTATGGCGGCAATCTGCCGACACGACACACATCCATCAAGGGTGAAGCTTGTCGTATGTAAGGTTTAGATAACATTGGTCAAATATAGTGCTAAGCCCAACATAAGCCTGAACATGATTTGTATGATATAATTGAGTACGAAAACACACACGACCATTACAATTAATTCAAAAGCTTTTAATAAAGCGCCTCGGACGCTTTTCTCCTTAAAAATATTATCCGATGTTTTTTATATTTTTTCTGTTGTAATTCAGGGTAGAGGAAACTCAATTCTTTTGGTTGGAATCGGCAACCTTGTGGAGACTTATGCTCGGGAAGTGTAATTAATTGAAAGCTTGGGAAAGTTCGGATGAAATCACAGCTGTGGCATTTCCTCTCGTGGTTACGCCTTCACCTTTTGTGATGGTCAGAGTCTGCCAAGTAGGAATCCAGATCGACCCCATTCCTTGTGACAATGTCGTCCAGGTTGTCGCATATGACGTGACGACTGGCACAGTCACGGTCGGCCCCTCATAGGTAGTTGTAATTGTCGGCCCCTGAATACAGTTGCAGATGCTTTCGGCCCAAGGGGAAGGGCTAGCGAGAAGCTCTCTCCACTTTTTCATGGCCACGCGGTCCCCTATGGTACCAACTTTGCCTGGTTTCGTTGGCCGAAGAGGAACATGATGGGTCTCATACCAATAAGGCTTGTGGTCTGGTCCCCACGGATAATTCGCTGGATAATCAGGTGGAGACCAGAGGTGTCTCGATGGTTGATCTTTTTTATGGTCTCTCTTGGTCACGATCCCGGTCGTCGACGTATTTGGGTCGACAGCGTTCCTGCTTGGGGTCCCGGCAACTGTGATGCTTTGACTCGGAGTGGTCGAAATAGTGCTGGACATGGCCTTTGTGGCAACGACGGTGATATAGTTGGTCGAAATGAACGTCGATCTTTCGTGGGTCACCCTGGAATCCAGAGTCAGTTTGATATTCCCCATCCGAATCGGCTCACTCACGTTTCGGTCCTTAGAACTGTAGAAGTCGTAACCGCCGCATCATCAGGAAGAGTCAAAGTTACGGCCTAAATGAATTCATATTAGCATTACCGTCTTCTTCTAGTATCCGCAGCACAGCAGGGAAAAGAAAAAGAAGAAAAAAGTACAATCAAGATCACGTTCAGGAAAGCGGAAATATTGTGCTTACAGGAACTTTCACGGTCTCCGTGATTGTGATTGCTGGCATATTTGACGCGCAAAACTGCTTAGCTGGTGGGAATTGCCATAAATCACTTGCCATGGACTGGTACTTTTTGGGACAGCGATTTACCCTCTGGTCTATCATGGTATATTGTGCCATGACAGGGCTAACCAGAACGCTGAACAGCAACGCAAGTACACGGACCATGATAAGTGAGCCAATAATCGAGATATTCACAACGCTTCTGGTGCAAGAATGTCCCGGGAAGTCCCCGCTGGATAGTATAACCCAGTCGGCGTAGATTGCAGGAGGAAGAGGTAGAGGAAGAAGAGGTAGAGGAAGACAATTCTGGAAGAACAAAAGAAAAAAGATTAAAAGAGGAGAGAGGGAGAGACAGAAGTCTAATAATCTTACAAAAGTCTCCGGACTTAGGGTACGTCGGCAGGATGCGCTCTTTTTTCTTCTTTTTTTAGGACCATACAAAAAGAAGGGTTGTTTTGCAGAGATAGCACAAAAGACTTCGGATGAGTTTTGACATTCCCCAAAATTTATCCGAATTTGAATTTTTTCTCTTCGGCCGTAGATTTGCCGCCTCTGAACAGAGCAAAATCCGTACCTAGTCCATACGGAGACTCTTGTAAGCAAAGTGTAGCAAGGTACGGTAGCTTATAGGCTTCTGGCGATGACAAGCTATTTATATGTCTTTGCTGTGAGAGTAAGGTAAACTTGAATATGCACCTTTCATTGATGAACTTAGGCCACAACCTAGATTTTGATGCATCTATCCTAGTGACATGATACTCTCAATTTCCATCCCATACCTGAGGTCCAGGCATCGTGTACGATTTGGGGTTGTTCCACTTATTGAACGCGATGCCGGGGTCGGTCGCCTTGTAGACGCCGGGGATCTTGACGGCCGGCTGGGGCGTCCCGGCGCCATCGCTCTCGATCTTGAGCTGGTAGCACTCGATGTAGAACTGCGCCTTGCCCTGATGCGCTTCGTGCAGGCCAATGTGCTCGACGCGGACCAGGTACTCGCCCGCTGGGATGTTCTTCTGCACAGTCCACTCAAGGCGGTCTTTTTGCCACGAGCACCACGAGGTATCGGTGCCTGGGGACGACGGGTTGCATAGGCCCGTCTCCATCACCTTGACCCAGTCGCCCGAACCGTCGTAG
This sequence comes from Pestalotiopsis sp. NC0098, assembly GCA_022432395.1. Lineage (NCBI taxonomy): Eukaryota > Fungi > Ascomycota > Sordariomycetes > Amphisphaeriales > Sporocadaceae > Pestalotiopsis > Pestalotiopsis sp. NC0098. The sequence continues at coordinate 1,588,617 of JAJKLJ010000009.1, read as the reverse complement.
CTGGCTACCGAGCTCGGCGCCTTGGAGATGTAGACGAAGCCCGGGCCGGGATGCTCAATGAACTCGTTGTTGACTTCAAGGTGTCAGACTAATGGAACTTCCAATGAGAACATCACTTACACAACTTGAAGCCCAGTTTGTCCCCAGCCTTGACAGTATAGGTCTGAGTGCTTCCAGCCGTGGCGCCCTTGTTGCATCTCAGGTCGTTGGAGTCCATCAGTTCACTGGTGTAGGACGGCATGTAGGAATTGCTGTTCTTGCGCGTGTAGGCGTACTCGCCTCCAATGGATGCGCCATTGACGATGAGACGGTTGAAGATGTAATGCGCGTCTGCTAGCGCTGCCAAGGAGGCGATGAGACCAACGAAGATTTTCATATTCAATTGGGCTGGTGGTGCAGGATGTCAGGTACGTATGTACGGTGGCTGAATGACTTGGACATGAAGAAACAAGGTTTTCGTGGCCGTCAACACCGATGTTTATATACTTGCAAAGACATGTCTTCTTCAGCGGATTCACCACACACGCAGATGGTGACCAATTCCATCTTCGGGTGCAGCTGCTCCTGGCTCTTCTTCATGTAACACCATCAAAAGGCTCGAGGAATATAAAGCAGATGCTTTTTCTGCTGTGTTTAGATTGTCATCATCTATATCAAGGTGCCACAAGTCAGAGCCAAGGCTTGGGATCGGTTTTGGCTGAAAGGAAACTCTCACCAAACCTTCGTTGGCCAATCAATTCCGACCAAAAGTCACCGCCAAGCGCGGAGATATTTCACGCGCCAATTTCCATTCGGGGCTTGATTTCTAGGTATTGATGCATGCCGAAATCCGGGGTATGCATTGCCGGCGGCAGATGGATTCACTTCTATAGAGCTCCTCTTGGTCGCCCATACATACATGTTGTTATCAGGCAACCGCAGCCGAATAAAAGCCAACTGCTGAGCCGTTTCCAAAGGTGAGTCATATCAGATCTTCATATCGATGGCGACTGTGGCCAAGACGTAGCACAATATCACGCATCTGGGATCAGCGATATGCCTGGAGTCCACCACACGAAGTCGATAAGCACCCATGCGATTTCCAGCATTAGCCGTTCAGCGTACACAGATGAGCTGATACAACTGAAGGCCGCAAATGCCTGTTGAGGAGAACTTTGCCCACGCGACAAGATTTTGCATTTAGAAATTATGATATTGTAAACCAGAGTGATAAAATTAAACATCTGTAGCATACCGGCAGAGCCAGCGACGTGATCGGGCTTTTGCGAATGCGCCTACCTACAACCTGCCAAGAAAGCGCAAGCGTGTTTTAGCGCACGCTGCCTAGAAAGATCCACTGAATTGTTGCGCTCTGGCGCTATCGCAGGCCCCAATGATGCGGCCTAGCAGTCGATTAGCACTTCATAACCACTTCGTCAAATCAACATTTGTTTTTCCCCTCCTACACAAGGCATCCCCGACGGCGCACATCTCCTGCTCTGTCTTCTGTGAGAATGGCCAGCTGGAGAACTCTCACGACGAATGACATCGCGGCTGTTGCCCGAGTCACGGCCATCATCCACGCCGAATTGCCTGAAAGCGACAGCGTCTTTGCCGAGCGAGTTAAGCTTTTCCCAGAGGGCTGCCTGGCGCTGGTCGACGACAAGGGCGAGCTCTTTGGCTATGCCATCTCGCATCCCATTCGCCATGGACAGCCACCGGAACTGAATGGTATGCTCGAAAAGATGGCCCCGGATGCGGACCAGTACTATATACACGACGTGTGCGTACTTCCAGCCTTGCGCGGGCAAGGCCTCGCCGCCCAGGCTATTCAGAAGCTCCTCGCAATCGCCAACGGGTACCCGAGCGCGTGCCTCATATCCGTCTACGGCACTGCGAAGTTCTGGCGCCGCTATGGGTTCCTGCCGCCACCGTCGGGTATCAATCCGGTCCTGTCGCGGAAACTTCTCGGCTACGGAGATGAAGCAACGTATCTAGAGCGCCGGAAAGACGATTCTCGGCCATAGATTCAATTGATTAATCTTTGATAGCCGCTACGGATTTCGGTTCCATTCCAACTCCAATTCTTCGTGGCATGACAACCAGGTCTTCTTTCAGTACGACCAGACTCTCTTCTCTCCTCGAGCATCCAATGTGCCGTGCCGATTCATGTGGCCGTACCAGAATCTCAGACATACCGCGACAATCGCAACGAAGAAGCTACACGCAGCGCAGACATAGTTGCCGGTCGGGTAGCCTTCCTCGGCCTCGCCGGTCTTCCAGATCCATTGAGCGATGATCTGGCCGAGTCCCGCGCAGGAGTTGTGCAGCGCAATGGCGAACGGTATCCTACAGAGGGTTAGTCCCAGACTTGACTCCAAAGTCGGATTACCAGCCGGTCGCCGGGTTCAAGCAGAGCATATACTCACGTTAGCAAGCTCGGTGTGTTGCAAGTGACCCAGTTCGTCATTGCCGGGGCGCACGGAAACGCGCCGACAGCGGCAAGGCATAAACATCCATACCTTGCCGTGTACGCATCGGCCGGAAGTGATCCTGCCGTCACCCACCCGACGCCGCCGGCGATGGAAGCCCCTGCGATGTGCAAGCCTCGGGCGTTGAAGTGGTCAGCCGAGTACGAGAGCAGAAGGGCTACCACGAAGCCAACGACCCACGGCGGCACGGTCAACAGTTGAGCTTCGATGGAGGCATATCCCAGTCCCGTCACAATGGTCGGAGAGTAAAATGTGAATGATCCCTGCAGTACGACATTTGCGATCTACCATTTCGTTAGTAAAATGATTTCAGGAAGTACACGTTCAACGGTAGACAGTCAATAGCTTACGTAGGCAGCATAGTGCGCCAACATCCTCGGCTTAAAGAACGTCTGGAGAATCTCCCTTTTTGTGGCATGATCTCTGTTGTAACCACCTCCCATATCCTTGAGCCTATCGACCGCCAGCCGCTTCTGGTCCTCATTGAGGAAGCGGGCTCGGGACGGGTAGTCGGGGAGGATCAGGGCCGTGGGGAGGACGCTCAACATCGTGATGACACCCTCGATGATGAAGAGCCAGCGGAAGCCCTGCAGCCCCGCGGCGCCATTGATATGGCCGATGCCAAACGCGATGGCGCCGCCAAACGCACCCGCCAAGTTGCAGAAGGCGATGACATAGGCGATGCGGATCGATCTCTCGTTGTGGCGGTACCATATCGTAATGAAATAAACGACGCCGGGGAAGAAGCCTGCTTCAAACTATACGGTGTAAGCACATGTGTATTGCTGCGAATAATTTGACCAGTACGTACAACGCCGATGAAGAGTCTCAAGACGAGGACTGTGGCATAGTTGTGTACACCAGCTGATTGCGAAGTTGGTCAGCTCATCACCATCTCCCTACTCATCAGGCATACTCACCAAAGCCGATCGTCAAGGCACCCCAGCAGCCTAACAGAATAGCCAGCCAGAGTGAAGGCCGAACATAATGCTTCACTGTGTAAATGGTCAGAATGATTCTTTCTTGGTCGCGCTTTGAGCAAAGAAGTCCCAAGATAGGGTACTGACTAATCCAATTGGACGGCACCTCGAACAACGCATACGCGACAGAGAACAAGGATACTGTCACCGCATAACCTGAAGCATTCATGCCAGTCTGGCTGAGCAGGTCGTCACCAGTTTCGGCGTTGAGAACTTTGGCATTGCCGATATTGCCACGATCGAGAAAGTTGAGAAGATACAGCCAGCAACAGACTGGCAGAACTCGCCAATCCAGGATCCGGTTGAGCTTTCTGTTCATTGCCTCATCGTATACGTCCGTAGTGATGGTGTCCGCGCCAATTCCGCCCACGGCCTAGATAACTGGATGTCAGCGACAATAATCGATACATCAGAAATATCAAACTGACCTCATCTGACCGTTTCTCGAGCTGCTCGACATTCTCTTTGTCCATTGTCATATAATAGGCGGTCTATTCTATGTTCTCAAATGATCGAGAGAGTGTCGAGAATGATTTCCAGAAGAATTTGGTGCTACATCAAACGGCCATGGCCTTAATAAACCCAAACCCACGTTGGCCACGAGACGCTGCCATTCCTCTTTCCCCTCATCGTGAAGCGGACGCACCAAAACGTTGTGCGCCTACCTGCATGCGAATGGGTGTGACGTACTGCATTTCCGTGCTATACCCCGACTGCCTCCCCCAAAGCATTAATGTTGGAGGCGACATTGCCGGCGCGTCAATGGTTATAGTAGTATCGTGAGGGGCAATGGGGTCCACTCGCGACAAATGTTGAGGTCAATCTTACCCCGAGCTTGGCATGTTTATAGCCCGAGCGTGGAGATTGAGTGATCCAGTGCTCTGCTGAGCATTATTAAACCGGTGGAAATTATGGAGTTTGGTTGAAAATCCGACTTCAATGGTTGCGCGTTGCGCGGCAGTATACGCAAGTGGAGAGCGGAGAGTGAAAATCAATGCAATGCACGTCTATACTCCAATGCCGACATATCAGCTAGGTATTATGCATTCGTGTTTCGCCGCAATTGAACTTCTGTTGGGGTAAGAAGAAAATAACCAAACAGAGTAAACAATGTGCTTCATCTTACAACTCGGTCTCGCTCATCTCAATTACTTTCCGCAATCCTAAATCGTACCTATCACCCGGTCGGAGGAAGTAAAATCGGCTCTCCGGAGGTGGTAGGTGTTTCAGCTCGCTCAACTCCTCCCTCGACCAGAATCCACCATCGTAGATCAACACATATGTCCCCTCGAGCACCGTTGCCTCGTTCTTGGTGACAACAAGCGCCGTGTTCTCGTCGATGGCCACGCCCAAGAGTTCCGGGTGCACTTTGAGTATGTCGAACATGTCAAACTGTCGGTTACGCACCAGGACGTGCTGGTCAATCGCCGCGTTCTTGAGGTACCCGAAGCCGACCGTGTGATCGCCAATCATGATCTGGTTGTTCTCCGTATCCCCACGCGCCAGGAAGGAGGCCTGGATGCTCGCGCCGGCCGAAGATCCGGAGATGACGCCGCCCCGGTCCAGCACGGCCTGGAATGCGCGCTCCGCCTTGGTCCCCGCGTATGCGTCCACGAGGCGCCACTGCCGGCCGCCGTCGAAGAAGACGCCCCCGGCCGCCAGAAGCGGGGCCACAAAGTCATCCGTGTCTGCGATGGCCGGGTCGTAGGTGTGCAGCACGGTAACAGTCCGAGCGCCGTTGTCGCGCAGGGAGACGGCGCTTGATAAAGAGTCGTTGTAGGTCGGCTCACCGCCGGCGGTAGGGACCACCACGATTGGCGCATCGGGTCCACCAGCGAGTTCTATAATCTTTTGCCATATGGTGTCGGACTGGAGATTACCGCCGACGATAACAAGATTGCCATTTTCGGGGCCAATGGAGGCCCCGCTGCTGTCGGTCGGCAGCGCCACGATGGCGATGATGGTGAAGAAGATAAGGAAAAGAGAATAGCTGATTATATGCATCGAACTGTTTATCTTGGCTTGTTAATATGAGTGCCTGAATTTATGCACACGAAAGTGATGAGCGCATGTCCATTTGCAGACTTATACTCCCCGCATCCATGTGGTATCGGCATTGCGCAATAGTGGAGCATGATGGTTCCGTCGGAGGACCGCCGATCACAGACCCGGAGAGCCGTTATTCTGGTAGCCAGGATGATTCGTTCTCAAAGATATGAACTGTACATTGTTCGTTTGAGTGAAATCAGCTAGACCTGTCAAAAGAAGAGGCGCCTGTTGTTAAGAATGAGAGACAGTGGAATTACATTCTGGGCCGGGTAGATATTTCACCCGGTTATATACTTCAATTGAGTCTGAAGAAGCTTTGACGGCTATGTACTCATCTAGGGACGTACTAAGGTATAAGTACCACGAACGATTAAGAGCTATGTGAAGATAGATCTATATTGCTGTGCTCAGTTGGCCTCTGGTCCAGCTACGGTTCTCTTCTCCCAAGGCACAGTTGTCTGCTGACTATTTGTCTTCAACCAATCTGCGGCGAATTACGTCGACTTCATACAGACGAATCCTTCTCCTGTTGAATGCCAAGTTTGTCATAAGTGGATGTGGAATGATCAAATATTGGGCCATCTTCATGCGAACTGAGCCATGTTCTTTCTTGCTTCTGCATCCACGAGTGTCCGATGGCGCTGAGCAGTAATCCTAATGACACTAATTGGGGCAGATTCACTGCCATATGTTCCAATATTGCTGCCACATTCATGTACATTGGAGGGTTGATCGTAGTCCCGAGCATGACCACTGCGAGCATGGTGGCATGCCTCCAGCGATCTCGTGGTCGGCACTGATGAAGAGCTATCGTTGAGAGGGTATAAATCTGAACTACTATGAGTACGATTGTCGGCGAAGGAATGAGTCTTGGCCTAGATCCTGAATCCGAGGCAATGGTCTGTGTGGTATTAGTTATCGCAATGATCAAAGGGAGGCTTAATCTTGTTCACGTACGCATAAGTCCACTCGAGCCCTAGCTGTCAGTATATTTACCACCATGGTTCTTTTCTCTGGTTGACATGGAAATAAAGATGGACCGACAAGTATTGACGTGACGATGGAGAAGGCGCCGCTAAGAAACACCACGACCGGATGCATTTCGGATTCTGCGATCGGTCGTGATGACGTGAAAGATTGAGTTCTCTTTTTGGTTCTCAATCTTCGTAGCGGGTCACCCGAATGCAAATATCGATGCAACAACCAAGGCTCAGGACACTCTGGAAGTTGCAAGAGTCCATCTGAATATCTCGGTAATGGGGTGAGCGCGCCAGATGCTTTAGATTGTTGTTTTTTCTCTTGCGACCTCTGAGAGCCTGCTAGGACAGAGTTGTTTGTCATATTCTCGACGTTGTTCTTCCTCGGCAGATGTCAAAACGTTCGGCAGGCGATACGTTTGTTGTAAGAGCTTGTTGATCAAAACACGGAGTGGAGGAAGATCACTGAGTTCGAAAAGACTCCGAGAGCATGGTGATGGTTGTGTATGAAGCCTTTGGACAGAACAAGAGAGTGTTCATCTTGGATTTTGCATGTGGTAATCGAGTGTAGCAAAGACTTTCAGCTTTCAAAGCGCCCGGGTGCGGGGGTCGGGGCAATAGCACAGCCGCATTAGGTTGCCTCCCGAAGAAAGTCCTAGGTTACGTGATTCCGAGTCTCGCGCCCGATAAGCTGGTTTCCTTTCCACGTTGGCGATGTCTCGCCAAACAACGCTCCAAACCACGTCCACCTTACCACGACCCAACATGCAACCCTCAAGTCACGAGGTTCCAGACTCTTCAGCCGTTTTGATGACATTCTGTTCATTCCGACAATATCTTCCTCCACTTTTTAAATCCCAAACATCTACTTGTCAACAAGCACCTACCTACCAATTCTTTTCCTCTTTTTCTTTTCCTTGTCGCAGTCGCACTGAGACTCGGGAGATGTCATCTCAGTAAAGTTTCCAGCCACGGAAAGGACATAAATTTCAGGACTATCAATAGTCTGCGCGAGGTAAATCAATTGCAGCGGAAGACTTGCACCATTTGATGCTCACATTAAACAGCACTTCTCGACCGCGAAAAGATTTTTCGGCGGCGGCGAACATGGAAGGCTTAACGGCCGAGCTGAAGCGAACTAAACAGGACAGCGTTTCTCGCGCTCCTACTCCTGACCAGCGCTGCGATGTTCACCCAGAAGCATGTACTGCCCACGATCACGATGAGCCATTGGCAAGACCTACAACTCGTTCAACAGCGAGAGCTGCAAAAGTAAATCGCCAGAATCCCTCATTCGGGAGGAGACCGTCGACTACACACAGAGGGTTTTATGACCCTGACACGCCAATTGCACACAGAGGTTTATACGACCCCAATGAGCCGACGGAAGAAACGACTACCGCAAGACCTAGCCAGGCCAATCGGACCAGAATTCCCAGGGAAATTCCAACAGCTCCATTGATCAAGCAACCTGAGACCAGGCCTATAAGCCAAGAACAGCTCGTTGCAGAAGTCAAAGGTATTTACGCTGGCTTAGTCATGGTCGAGAGTAAGTGTATCGAAGTCGATAATGCTCAGCTCTCACAAGCTCTCACAAAGTGGTGCAAAGCTCAGTAACGAGCAGTGGCAGGCCTTGATCGCACTGCATAGGACATTGCTGCACGAGCACCATGATTTTTTCTTGGCTTCGCAACACCCTTCAGCCAATCCCACCCTTCGAAGGCTTGCCCACAAATATGCCATGCCAGCCCGCATGTGGCGCCATGGGATTCATTCGTTTCTAGAACTGCTGCGACACCGTCTTCCGGCTTCCTTGGAACACATGCTTACGTTCATTTATCTTGCCTACTCTATGATGGCACTACCGTATGAGACAGTACCAGCCTTGAGAGACATATGGATAGAATGTCTGGGAGACCTGGGACGATATAGAATGGCAATCGAGGATGAAGATACTCGTGATAGGGAGGTCCAAACCTCCCTATCGTGCCATTGGTACTCGAAGGCATCGGATTGGTCACCGACAACTGGAAGACTATATTACCACTTTGCGATCCTGGCTCGACCCAATGCGCTGCAGCAGCTGTTCTATTATACAAAGTCTCTTTGTGTACCCACGCCTTTCACGTCAGCTCGTGATTCTATCATGACTCCTTTCGACCCTATTCTGGGTACCACAAATCATCATCGTCGGAATCCTTCGACTGCTTCATCCCCTGATCCCTTGATGGACGACTTCTTTTCCGAACAACAAGCGTCGGACTCCTGGTCCATTCGGTTGAAACAGGTGATTGATACACTCAAGTTCAAAGTGAATCTCCCCGACATGAAGAATCACCACCAACAACTTTCCAATCTAGAGAAGCGATTCTCACAAGATGAGGCCTATTTTGGAGCGAAAGTTATATCCCTCACGACTGGTTTGAAGAAGATCCTTCTCCATGGCTTATCGTATGCCCACTCGAATGCAATGATATCCCTTCTGAGAATGATGCTGGTGGCGCCTGGAGTGTCTGCATTGCCGATCGGCTACAGAGACTCGACTCTCCAGTCTCAGGATACAAACACCTCTCTTCATGAGCCACAGTGGCCTTGGCATCTTGCTGTCAGCATATCCACCTTTGCATGCCTGGGTCTGTCTTGGATATTCAACAGAAGGCGTGAACTTGGGACTAGAGACTATGAGACCTGGTTTCTAATCGCTGCCCTGCTACACAATGTTGAGTATGGATACAAGGCATTTGTCGAGGAGAGGTTGGAATCCTCCTGGAGGTAAGAGATCGACTTGCGTTTGACTGATTTCCATTGTGGCCATGCTAAAATCACCATCAGCGCGGGCCTGGCAGCAATCTTGTTCACTGCCCTATGGGTATACCACGACACCAGGAGAATCGGTACCAACGCGCGTCAACTGTAAGTCTCCCTCGCCAGCAACTGGCTTGAATCTTCTCTAATATCAGGGCAGCCTCGCTCTCGGTATTGCAATTATCGTACTAGTATCCGACACAGCGCTGTCCAGTTCAATGAGCTTGACCAGCTTTGCAAAGTCCTTCATGGCTTTGTTAGTGCCCTGTTTAATGGGTGCTACCCTCTTCTGGCGGGCCATTCGAACTATTGGAGGTTTCATCATACTTCTAAACTAAGTGAGTTCTCGGTACTCTCTACCTAGGTATTGATGGGATGAGGTTTTAATTCCCGCCTAAGAGTTACTTACAAATTTTGACCTATGGCTTCCCCTCGTTCCTCAAGAGTGCCCAAGATTTCGTCCCTGCGAAAAGACTGCGTCTACGCTATGAAAAGGGCAAAGTTTCAGCATGCAGTGTGGTAGTACTATATCAGAATCCATAAGAGGGATTGCACATTTGCACAATAAATGGAAGAAGCACGGATGAGACCTTGTGAAAGCGAATTGTGCATATTAATCTTCATTTTTCCTGACAGGATCCGCCAAGACTATGTGCATCAAGTCATGCAATGGCTCCTGAACGAATTCGGGAAAATAATAAATAATTGTCGCATTTCAATCATCTTCGGTACGAACACTCACTGCTTTCGTATTCCAGGGTTTCATACACTGCTCGATTTTCAATTAAAGTGCCACCCGCGCGTGTGAGCTTGTCTTGAGCACTCGACGAATCCTCCTGCTAGTTCTGATTATACAACAGAGGATGGAATGCCAAGTTCCTAGCCATTTGCACAGTCGAAATATGTTATTTTGATGTCAGTGTCGGTACCTGAGGGGGCTTGGCTCGTGGGCGGGGCGAGGCACAATACAACTTGAATGTAAGAACTAAAGTAGGAGGCGGCCGCTGACTCCGCAAGTCCCGGATGACAACGCATACGCGCCAGCACTTTACCCAGGCCACAAGTATGCAGAGAATATATCAGACCATATTGTTCGTCGAGTTGAGCGGAGCGACCAAGGCGGTAACTGCATCTTGTAGTCATGCAGAGATGCGCCAGTCTTCTCAAGTGATGTGACTATCACTGACGAGCCATAACGTAGAGCCTTGGTCGGATAACATGAATATCGGATACTATGTCCCGTGCAAGGGTACACTTCAAATGGTTTCGATTCATCTTCAAGATTCGCAGAAACATTTCTTAGATGAATGCTACAGCTGCACACTACATCTCGTCGGAGTCACTCTTTTTAGCTAGTCGCAGATATGGATTCTAAAACACAATGATCCTGGAACTTTCACTCATCTGCAGCGTGTACGAGTATCTGCAGCCCCAGTGAAGTGCATGTGTATAAACCCGCTAGCGTGCACTCTACAATGTATCCAGAAAGTTAACCACAAACGGCAAAGCGTGGGATGGCTGCCTGCCTGGCGGGTCCTCCCCAGCTCGCCCGGCTTCAGTGCGTTGTGCCATGTATCAACTTCAAGCTCAGCCTCCAACCAGGACTCCCCAGACCTAGACCACACAAGATCAGGCACCATCGCCAGCCAACGCGCCACTCTTTTCGTGTAGCATCGCATCACCTCACGTCGCATCCTGCCAGTCGTTTTCGTCTCGACCTATGGGAGTGCACCATGGTATCGTCTCCATGTTGGCATGAAGATCCCACCAGGCAGTACCCGTGTATGATCCCATGCGAAGCTAGTATTCTGTAGCACGGTCGACCGTAGCGGATGAGCAGTGGCCAATGAACAATCTCATGCCTCACGGACCCGGATATCATCATGAGTCACCCCGCAGCTTCAAGCACGGCCGCTACGGTGGTCCCCAGGTCTGGCGGCTCCGGCTGCCTACATGCATTTGTCCGGGAAGGCATTGCTGCCTGTGTTCTCCATGAGCTGCTCTGAGTACATATAGGACCAGAGTCTTCAAGACGAAAGATCATCCTTAGCATTTCAGCATCATCATTCTCCTCCTCCAATATATCACCAAGAAGCAAAACGAGCCGCTTCGGAACGCTTTTTCCATTCTACTATCCCTTCAAGTTTCATCTCGCCTCATTGGGTTCATATCATCATGGCTCGTACCAAGCAGACTGCACGTGGCGGCAGAGCCCCTCGCAAGCAGTTGAACGATTCCAGCAGATATGGAGGTGTCCGTCACTATGACGAGGAATACCTGAAGGCTCAGAAGAAGGCCGAACGCCGCGAGCGCGTCCTGTCAGACCAGCTACGCGTGGAAGCCAAATGGCGACCCAAGATCCCCGAGGTCCGCAAGGTCAATTGGGAGGACTTCAAGAACCACTTCCAGGACCTTGACAAGCAGGAGTACGCCATCGAGGTCTTGGTGGCCAACTCCAATCTCCAGTCCCAGATCAGACAGGAGCAGGCACTTCGACGCAAGGAGGACTATGCCCGCATCCGCGAGAGCTGGATGAAAGAATGGAGTGGCGGCAAGACCGAGGGGCCCCAGAACAAGGCTTCTGTTTCTGCCCAGGACCGGGCGAGAAGGGAGGAGAGACTCGCAAAGGCCAAGAGGGTCGACGTATCTCAGATTCCCGGCGGACAGATCCAGCGTGTTCGCATTCAGTCCCAGCCCGTGCTGGGCCATCTCACTGCCCTGTTCAATGAGACCTACAAGAGATCTTCCCCACGTACGTTCCTCAGGCCTTTCAGGTCTTTGGTCTACTTCCAGCCAAAGATGAAGGCCATCCTGGCCTCCTTGGAGGAGAAGTGGGGTGACGTGGAAGATCTGGACGATGCTCCCTCGAGCGGACTCGACACTCTTGACGATGTGGATGTTGTCGAGAAGCCCAGTGGCTCTACTACTTCAGGAGAGACGGGTGAAGACGCCCAGAACAACGAGACCGGCGAGGATTTCCCCGATGATATCTCATTGGCGTCAGTTGACTCGCAGGCCGAGGACATTGACATGTTCATGGACAGCACAGAGGCTCTACGTGACATGCGCTGCTATGTCAACTTTGTGGACCAGGAGATTATGCCACTCTACCACAAGTTCGATGGCAACTCGGCTACCGATGTCAGATACGACGACCTGTGGTCTCTGTTCCGCGTCGGTGATCTGATCTACTTCCCTTCTGCTGGCGAGACGGGAGGCCGTTATCACGAGGTGTGGCGCATCTACCGAGTGGAATCACCAGAAGTCGATATTTCGTATCCTAAGGCGGGAGGCGAGTTCTACGCCGATGAGTTCCAGGAAGTCAAGAATGAAGGCTTCAAGATCTACGCCTACTACATCGACCACGATGGCACAGGCTTTGGTGCTGTCCGCCACACTTTCGAGATCGAGAACTTCCCCGGCGAGCGTTCCATCGACAGCCTGGAGGTCTTCCCGATTCGCTTCTGGGAGGACCATCAAAACGTCCTGGACACTTTGAAGTCCCAAGGACGCAGCTTCCAGAAATTCTTGGAGGCCGGCAACCGCCACCAGTCGTACTCTGCTTGGACTCTGACGCGCAACCCGCCTTTCGACACTGAGGATCCTGAAGATGAGATTCTCAAGGACGAGAACAATGACGAGATGCGCCACCCAGAGTTCGTGGAGAGCGACGTCATTGTCGACATGATGGAGGCCTACCACAGGAACCCCGACTGGCGTCCCAGATTCCACACCCCGGCATTGACCAAGCCCATTCTCTGCAATGCCGACCAGGACGAGATGGATATTCAGCAATGGTATGAGGGCGCTCGTGGCAAGCGCGCCTACACCGTATCTGAGTTCATCCAGACCAGAGATGGCGTAGATGTCTGGCAGCGTCGCGAGAACCTAAACGTAGACAAGTTCCTGCGCCAGAGAGTCCGCGGAACTCGCCGCTACGAGAAGGACCCCACCGCTCTAGAGTTGCGCGAGGAGGACCTCATCCTTCTGCCTAGGCGCATGTTCGCCTATGCTCTGCGTGAGCGCAGATTCGTGCCCGTCAACATCAATTTCCTGCAGCCTATCCGCCGTGACCAGGGCGTGTTCGAGAGTCTGAGCATCCAGAAGGACTACAAGGACATTGTTCGCGGTCTCGTGGTTTCTCACTTCCAGAAGAAGGGATTGGAGCGTCGCTATGCAGAAGTCCCAGTTGAGGGCACCGGCCAGGATCTGATCCAGGGCAAGGGTCGAGGTCTTGTTGTTCTCCTGCACGGTGTGCCTGGTGTGGGTAAGACAGCGACTGCCGAGGCTGTGGCCATGGAAAACCGCAAGCCTCTGTTCGTCATCACTTGTGGCGACCTCGGTCTGACGCCTTCTGAAGTCGAGTCTTCGCTGACCAACGTCTTCCGCCTGGCCCACCTATGGGACTGCGTGTTGCTGCTTGACGAGGCTGATGTGTTCCTGACACAGCGTTCCAACGACGACATGAACCGCAATGCCCTGGTCTCGGTGTTCCTGCGCGTCCTCGAGTACTACAACGGCCTGCTGTTCCTGACGACCAACCGTGTCGGCAGCATCGACGACGCCTTCAAGTCGCGTATCCACATGTCGCTGTACTACCCGCCCCTGGATAAGACGCAGACGCGCGACATCTTCCGCCTCAACATCGCCAAGCTGCGTGCCATCGAGAACCAGCGCTGCAGCATGACGGGTGACCAGCCCCTCGTCATCAAGGAGGACGACGTCTTGTCCTTTGCCGCCAAGCACTACGAGGACAATGCCCGCCTGACGGCCTGCTGGAACGGCCGACAGATCCGCAACGCATTCCAGGTCGCCTCCAGCTTGGCCAACTACAAGTTCGCCGACGACGTAAAGATGGCACATAGCCTGGGCCGCGCGCCTCCAGCAGCGCCTGTGCTCGACGGCAGCCTTTTCGAAAAGGTTCAGATGTCGACTGTCAGCTTCGATAAGCACATGCAGGACGGCCGAGGCATTGACACCGACTTGCCTCTGAGGACTACTTTCAGCAAGAAGCACTGATTATAGTTGGCGAGTTCTCTACAATGCAATGAATTCGGCTTGGTTCTTGTTCGGCGAATGACTTATGATACTTCTTGGAGGGTTTTGGCGCATCATGACTCTAGTTTACTTATGGATAGTCTTGCTTCGTATTTCGAATTTTACGATATGAATACAAACTTGACCTTGACCTTTGCTTTGGATTTCTTTCCTCTCTGCGATGTATGCCTGGATTTTGAGGAACAGGAAAAACTCCTTGTCGCCAAGAGATACCAATTCTGGAGTCGCTTGGAGTTCTTCTGATATACTGGGCTAAATCTTGATTAATTTTTGGGAATCGATTCATGTGCTCGTAGCATTTAAATCTTGAAACCAAAAACCTTGATTTATCAAGTGATACATATTTGTCAGAACTTTTATAAGAGAAGTTTTATAGTACTTTATTTCCCTCTGAGCAATGTATTCTGATCTCCTACCGAATATATGGTTCTTACTATACCATTGCTTTTGATCTTTGTTAATACCCTGAGCTGTCCGACTGTAATCAATTCGTTTGGCTAAGAGCCAAACCTGTAGTAATTGGAAGCTTGTGAACACTGTCTATTCCGAGCAGCATTCACTATAGGTAAGTATTTCTCAGGAGTCTATAAATCAGAGCCCACAAGAAATACTTCACTAAAAATGAAATACTGCACTGCAAGCAATATTAGGAATCCATAGGACTATATTCTGGCTCCTTGGAGCTTTGTAGGGGTCCCGGGCGGCAACCAATCAACCAGCGGGGCAGTTTCCAGGGGTACCCAAGCGCTTAGCGCCTCCTTATTGCGACTGCCACCTGGCGGCTTCTTCCGCTGGCCTGAATACGTACAACAACCACAAAGCTGTCCAGTATCAATCGCGGTAGCTATCACCAAACACCAATTGCACATTCAACCTCGAGACCCCGCCGACGACAATGGATCCCTACAGCGCAGAGGGCGAGCTCGTGAACATTCACAACCACTTCCACCAGGCACAGTACCAGGAGGTCGTCGACTTTGACACCTCCGTCTTCAGCCCCGAGAACGAGCTGCCCGCCAAGGTGCTGGTGCTGCGCGCGCAGATCGCCCAGGGACAAGCGAACGAGGTGTTGGCAGAGACCAAGGGCGCATCGGAACCAGAGCTCCAGGCCGTCGCTGCGCTCGCCAGTCAGCACCTCGGTGCATCGGACGAGGCCGTCAAGACCGTCGAGGACCTCGCCGCCGCACACGGAGACAATGGCATAGTGCAGGTCGTGGGAGGCGCCGTGCTGCAGGCGGCTGGCAAGAGCGAGGAGGCCCTCGCCCTCCTTTCGCAACACTCGGGGAACCTGGAGGCTGTTGCCCTCATCGTCCAGATCCACCTACAGCAGAACAGGCTCGACCTCGCCCAGAAGGAGGTCAAGGCCGCGCGCAGCTGGGCTCAAGACAGTCTACTTGTCAACCTGGCCGAGTCGTGGGTCGGACTTCGAGAGGTACGCATTCGCCATGTCCACAGCTTGGATTGCAAGATACTTCATTTGTGCTAATACAAAGTCACAGGGTGGAGAGAAGTACCAGCAATCATTCTACGTATTCGAAGAGCTGGCCCAAACGCCCGCATCGTCGTCGATAACCTCCCTCATTTCCCAAGCCGTTACCGAGATCCACTTGCAGCGTTACGAAGAAGCACAAGCCGCCCTCGACCAGGCGCTGCAAAAGGAGCCGCAAAACGCCGACGCACTCGCCAACTTGGTGGTGCTCAAGACCGTCACCGGACAAGACAGACAGGAGGCTGTGGCGTAAGTTATTTATCTGCAGAGTATTTCGTTCGTATCATGACTGTTTCTAACAACCCCTCGCAGCGCTCTGGAGAAGGCCGCTCCGTCACACCCGTTGCTGCTCGACTGGCAGGAGAAGAAGTCGGAATTCGAGAAGGCAGCATCCAAGTTCAAGCCCAAGGTTGCTGCTGCATAGATTTGAAGAAGAGGACACGATACGATAAACCGCGACCACGGCACGATAGCGCTCAACGGCGCAACGGGCATCATCGCACAACTAGACGCATATGGCGATCGGAAAAGCTATTACATTTCAAAAGAGAATGCCAAATATATCACTATTCATGCCAGTTGCAATCGAGAACCTGATTATTAGACAAAATATGAAGTCAGTTCAAAGACTTTGAATTGTCGTCAGTCAAGTTTTGAGGATATCAAAAGTTCCGAAGCTACATCTGTATTGCTTGCTGTGATACGGGGATACGTTGCTGTTGTGAACACCAAAGGGCTGCAAACATGTAGTAGTACGAAGTGTGTCGGACAAATCAGGTACTCGCATGAAGTCAATATACGAACCGTGTTTGAAAGCATTGCTGGAGAATTGTCAATGCACGAGCTGTCAGGAAATCAACCACGACTCAGGCTCTCAGGCGAGGTCAGGTAAGACAAAATTGAGCCAGACCTAGCTCATGTGACTCTTTGGAGACCGACCGTGTCTGCAACTCGACGATCTTAGCGGGCTTACCCATTGTAAGTGAAGATGAATTACCATGTCGGCGTGCTTTTGTGGTTCGCAGCCATCATAGAAACGTTTCAACGTCATGCTATTATATCATATGCAACAGTTACAATCATTAAAGGATCGAAGCAGTTGTGAAGTCATACACACAAATTCTCCAGACGGGGATAAATGATCGGTCGGAAAATCATATGCACGGCCATAAGGGGCTTCTTTTGAATGTCACAGACGCACATCGCAATGCCATGCGATAGCATGTTGTCTGAAATCCATCCTACCTCAATGCCGTCACAATTGTAATACTCACTGGTGGTGATGGAATTTGAGCGGTCTGGCTGTTGGCTGACCACGTAAGAAAGACTCCGGTGGGATGTGAATGGCTGCTCAGATGACTACCCAGGGAACGATGCAACGTGCATATTATACAGGCCGGGTGTTTGCGTTCTCGTCAGCAACATAACTGCAGGAACCCAAAGTTCCAAGCCTTGGCTCCGTGGCCCGGTCAGCAAGCAGACGTCATTGCATCTCGAGGAGGCCTGCAATCTAGCATCGTGACTGCATGAGCGAGCGTTGGTAGACGAGGAAAAGTCCTCTGCAATGGCACTGATGCACAATGACGAGGGAGACTTCATATTCTTGACTCGAACAATTCCTCCTACTCACCTGTACTTTAGCCAACTAGCCACTGTCACCATACGGATATAGTTGGGCTTTTAATGTTCACGATGCTTTTAGCGGATTGTCATTTCGACATGGGTGGTAGGCACGGAATAGTATATCGGATAGCTGATAGCAATTCTAATCCCCAAGCTATCAAGTCGAGCTTCTAAAGTCTGACAAGCAGCAGGCAGATACACACGAGGGCAAATCGATGCGGACAAAATCGCCACTATCTTCTACCTTATGCGTTATCGTCAAGCTGTTACAAACACTTGTGGAACATTCACGATGGGCTGCCGGATGTTCAGTTGATCTTGCCATCGTGAGAGACCAGCTTCATGCTCGGAGATTCCTGCCGATACTAGATGAAAGTATACTCCGGGTTGTCACACGCTTACAAAGTACATCGAGTACAAAGTGTCTGTCACGATGTCTGGGGGCAAAGGGATTATCCTGTTCGTTGCTAGGGCAGGACGGAAGAAATCACGAAACTGCCCCTCCATTGCCCCTCATTCCATCCAACGTGCCATTGCCATACACAGCACAAATTTGTTGATTCGCGGCGGCCTAGAGCCAGCGATTCGAAAGCGCCCCTCACCGCTTTGCTGGCTGGTCAGGGGCTTGCAGGCCGAGCAGGCCACGATGTTTCCAATCTAGCTTCTTCGAAAAACAAGAAGCCCATGGGGAGGATCCAAAGTCGACTGCATAAGCCTGGAGCCCCAGTCTCAGTTGGGAATGGCCGCGGCTGGTGGGGCACCAGTCTGAATACTATTGATTGGACTCTTGCCATAGAGCCAATGAGGCCTGCAGCACCGTTCGCCGCATACCGAACTGCTTGTTGTTGGCTTGCTCTTCGTTCCAGTCTCCTGTCTCCAGATAAGCCCGCAGCCGCCCACACAATTTTTGGCGGGGGGTTCCAACGCAACGCGCAAATTGTCCTGCGAAGGCGGAGATTTTGCAATGACATCATATGAGTGAAATCCGGGGCACTCGGGCCTTCTTTTCTCGACATCGATCGGATCGAAAAGAAGAAGCATTTGCTGCTGACGAACCAACCAAGGCACATGTCAACACTCGACCGCCATGTCGTGACTCGACTATGGTCTCGTTACAGGCTAGTAGGCGCGCAGGGTGGCATGGCATTCATGGTTGCAGCAAATCGACATTTCCCATGTCCTGATCTTCTCGCCCGCCCAGTGGACGTCGAGACCAGGGAAACACCAGGGAAACCTAATTTGCGCCAGACGCGCTGCTCCCAGGTCTTCCCTGGCCACGGGTTCCTATCTTCTCGTCGTATCACAGCGAGGCAGAGCCCAGTGACTTGCCCTGAACGGCAATGGGCGATCTCGCAAGCCGCATGTCGTGTGAAGATCTTGTCGACTTGGGGGGTGCTGGGATCTCCATGGCTATAGGCGTCCAGGCGCCCGAGATGGCCTGGAACGCCATGAGACTGGTTGGGGGGCTCCATAGGGAGGCGAATCAACAAGCGGCAACCTGCTGCCCGATGGTATGTATCCGTACGTAGTGTACCTACATACTCTGTGACCGTAGTGAGCCGCACGCCGTTACTCGTAACATGGCCGATCCGGATCAGCAGCCGTCTTCTCGTCTCGTCTCCAGTCTTTTTCCCTCGAGCGAGGCACAGATTTACCAAATAGCAGAGCTTTCTCGAACAATAAGAATGATGATCTTGGACTGGCAATTATGGACCATGATGTGGGATTTGTGTCATGGTGAACAGATATCACAGCAGCCACGTCTTATGCTGCCACCCATGCCAGGGCCAACTCCCGTCAAGGCCTGTGTGGTTGAAATTCCAGTTTCGGCGGAGCCCTTGCCTTCGTCTTCCTCTGCACATGCAGGTGAGCAGGATCCCTAATCTCCACTACCCGTGGTCTCGTCTAGCCGTCGAGCGGACGAGAACTTCATGGGCCTACCAGGCCGGGGAGCCCAAGGATGGGTCATGCTCGCGGGGTGGCAGATTTTCTTTTACTCCCGACCCACTCCGACTTGCTATCTGGTGGACGGGTCTTAGTCTACATCGTGATGAGGTGGACTGAATCTATATAAATTGCCTCTACCCTCTGTGGTGCTTCGGCACACTCCTCCTCTCGAAAATTCCCGTGAACTCTTTTTCAGCTTTGCATACATTAGTCTTGTTTGTCTCCTATACAATAGACACTCTGACAAGCCTCGACCTATACACATCCACGAAGCTATCTTATACATTCGAGTCAGAACTATATCGTCGCCATGCCTGCCGCTGTCACCCCTCCTGTCCCACAGGTAAAGGCCATTGTGCCTGAGACCCCCAAGAAGAGAAAGGTCATCTGCTTCTCAGGTACGACCGATCCAACAATCCTCAACTATATAAGGGCATTATGTGCAAAAGATCTCGTGTAGTCTTTGCACAGTTGCCGAGCTTTGACAGACTATAGACTAACAAGCCCCAGACTTCGATGGCACCATCTTCATGCAAGATACCGGCCATGTGCTATTCGACGCTTACGGTTGTGGTTCCAAGAAACGCGAGCTGCTCGACGAACAGATCAAGACCGGCGAGCGATCCTTCAGAGATGTATCGGAGGAGATGTGGGGTTCCTTGAACGTGCCCTTTGACGACGGATTCGAGGTCATGGAGAAGACCCTCGAGATCGACCGCGACTTCCAGACCTTCCACAAGTGGTGCTTGGCCAACGAGATCCCCTTCAACGTCATCTCCGCCGGCCTGAAGCCCATTCTCCGCAAGGTGCTCGACACCTTCCTCGGCGAGGAGGAGTCGGCGCACATCCAGATCATCGCCAACGACGCCGAGATCAAGGACGACGGCTCCTCGTGGAAGCCCATCTGGAGGCACGACACGGAGCTCGGCCACGACAAGGCGCTCTCGGTCAACGAGGCCCGCGCCCAGGCCGAGCTGACGTGCGAGGACGGCACCATCCCGCTCATCGTCTTCATCGGCGACGGCGTGTCGGACCTGCCGGCGGCCCGCGAGGCCGACGTGCTGTTCGCGCGCCGCGGCCTGCGCCTCGAGGAGTACTGCGTCGAGCACAGCATCAAGTACATCCCCTTTGACACGTTTGCCGACATCCAGGCCAAGCTCGAGGAGATCCGGAAGGAGGACGAGGAGAAGACGGCCGGGCACGGCCTGCCCGCCATCTTCAACCCGCGCGCCAACATGTGGCGCCGCGTCTCCAGCAAGCAGGCCATCCCCCGCTTCGCCGTCATGTCGCCCACCCGCGAGGACAAGATGTTCCTCTGGCCCGAGGCCTACACGGAGCTCAAGACGCCCGCCGTCGAGATCTCGCAGGTCACCGCCACCACCCAGGTCCAGGCATAATGCCGGTCTCTTTCTACATTATCTTTGCATATCTTATACGGCGTTGAACTGCTTTTTTCTTTCATGCTCTTGGGCGGGGACTTGAATGCTCCATACATACACGCGCGCACACACACATGAGCATTAGCAAGGCGTAATGGGTTTCATACAAGAATTGATACAGAAGACATCTTTGGGAGGAGCGATGATTATACAGTGGCACCGATAGGAATGCTCGTTTAGACGATGTGGTAGACGTGCACTTTAGATTGGCAATACACCATAAACCAAGAAACGTTTCTCATTCGAACACGTTTCGTTCTATTTTAAATGTTTCCCGTGGCTGTGAGGCATTTTGTGCGACATGTCGCGGACAAACCTTGTTGTTTATAAGGTCGAGTCATGTCTGCAGCAACATGACAGCTATAACGCGTCGTATTAATGGCAGTGGTTTCTCGCACAGGATACAAATCTTGTCAGTGTTGGGGGTGAGATATCCCTCAGCTAACCTACTCTGCCAAGCGGTGTTTCAGAATGATCTGCGACTCTGCGCCCCCCCCCCCCCCCCCCCAAAAAAGCCCTGATAAGACTCGTGGCAATGTCTTGTTCGAGACGGCAGCGTTCAGAGTTCAGGACATGAATGCTAGATAGGGCACTCTGCCGCCTCGTACATATCCTTGGCCTCTTGTTCGCATTGGCTAGAATGTAGGAAGAAGCAAAGAGTCTCGCAGCCCTAAAATAGCAGAAGGAAGAGGTGGATCGCACCAATGAGCAACGATGGAAATAGTGAATCGTGATACTAGCTTGCGATGAATTTACGCATTCGCAACCGAGCCGAGCCCCCCGCCATAACCGGCCGTGCAAGCCGTGAGGTACGGGTAGTGGGCACTTGTTTCTGATATTGACGTAGGCTGTAAGCAGTAAAGTTCAACCACAGATTCCATCGTGTTGCAATACGGAATATACGGAGCAATGACACGACTGCTAGGACGCACTTATATTGGGACCTTGTCGACCTAGGCTAGTCGCTTGTGTGTTCCCGTTTCCGAACATCCCGGACATTTGTTCTGCTGGTCCCTCGTATTTCTTGACAGAGCCGTCGACCGCGGGCAGCCGATGTAAAGTGTAACCATATCTATTGAACAAATTCCCTTATCTTTCTACATGATCGAGTTTCTATGCACGGTTGTTTGTGCTAGGATTCGAGTATACGTCAACCCTCTGTTTAAGCTGTTGCATTAGGCGGGCTGGCGGGAGCTTGCTGAGCCTCCGAAGGACCGAGACAGTGGCACTGGGTCGCGTGTGCATTGCGTCCAAAGAGATCCCGGCCAAGTTCCCTGTCGACGATCTCTTCGTTGTGGGTGATGATAGAAGAGGATTCATACAAAATATCAAATGGACCAGGCTCGTTTGCTTCTACGTACTGTCCTAGATCGAGAATAACTCGAGCAATGACAGCTACCTGTACATACATCCATGGTCGGATGGGGAATGCATTCATTATGACTTGCTTGACGTATGATATATGAGGATTCGACAATGATGATCGATTCTGATGCACACTGCCCGGTTGGAAGCGGCTATCCCTTGCCGATCCAATCCTGATTGAATCAACGCAGTCAGCTACAAACTGGCAGGCATACGATGATACACATGAGGTAAGTGATGCATCAGATTACTACAGTAATATTCCGAAATGTCCAACGCCTTTATACTGCAATTGCCCGAATTGGTGTGTTATTCATGCATCCTCGGCGCGGTTTTCCCAGCTGTGCCATTCGTGTTTTGCGCATCTCGGTTCTTCCTCATGACGCTAGAAATGATGTGTATCTTTCCTTACAGTGCTGTACAGTAGAGTAGATACGTGGCACATTACCTTTGATGAAATGCAACCGATTTCCTTTCCTTCGACTGTCTCGAACTTTGACGTTGACTTGACTTCTCTCCATCTTCGTTTTTCCCCCCTCTCCTTTTCCAATGCTTCTGCGTCCAGGAAGCCCACCTTTCAGCTCCAGCCTTATTCTCTAGTGACGTGCACGTCCGCATTCACTGCTCGCCGAGGGGAAGGGCGCCCTTTTCCCCCCGTCTGATCTCAATCCGGAATTGCAGTACTACGATAATCCATCTGTCCCAAGGAACCAAAACAAACACCGAGACGGCGCCGGGAGCACGCTTCCCACTTCTCCAGAATTCCCTCCAGCTCGTGGATGACGGAAGCCTTGCCCCGCCATCGAACGCGCGATTTCTTGGCATGACGGGAACCTCTGGGGTGGGCGCTCGACGGTTTGACGCTCCGGTCGTTCTCAAGCCAGCAGCATCCTAGCTGCCTGTGCTAGGTGCTAGCAACCTAGGCGTAAGGGGGAAAGACACCATTGAAGAGGGGGAGGGAGGAGTAGCTCATTAATTAATTCGGTGCTAATAACGAACAGCAAGGAAGGAAGCCAGCCAAACCGGCCAGCACAGCACCTCTCATTCACTCAAAAGTAAACCGTAGGAGCTGTCGCATGCCCACCCGACCCGACTCGCTCAGCCTCATATCCAGCTCCTAGTCAGTCTGTAACAACGGCCTTTTTTTTGTTTTTTGGGCTTTCGAAAATCATAGTCTACTTCTTTTTCTTCATCCTTTTACTCGTTCCCCTCCATCATCGTCTATTTCGCAAGGTTGTTGGCCATTTCCCAGCTTCCCGAGACCTTCAGTCCAGCTGGGTGGTTAATGTACTCTTGACACCATTCATTCAGCCAGCAGCGCCTAGTGCCGGCCAGTACATGCGTAGGTAGACCTACCTCACTGCCACACAACCGAAGCAGCCAAGCCAGCATAAACACGCGCCCATCCCACCGACCTACAGTGCATACCTACGGGGTAGTGAGCTGCGGGCTCTTGGAAACGCTTCCTCCAACCTTCAGCTCTCCTTTGGGAAAGGCCTCCAGTGCCCAATAGGATAGGGGATTTCGGATCACCCACGTCACTCATTGTGCAGCTCGACTCGCCCGTTCCCGTCCCCTCCTTGGAACGCAAATCACAAGAAACTTGGCAGCGCCCGCCCAGCCAGCGGACGCCCGCCCTCCCCTGAAATTGGGAGTTCAAAATGGTTTCCCTCATCCCCAACCGCCTGAAGCGGACAACCTCCAAAACCAACACCAATTCATCCACCAACAGTCGCAGCACCAGCCCGATGCGATCCGCCAAGGCAGAGACTTCGAGCCCCGAGGCCAAGGGGGACGCTGGCCTGGTCCTGAAAGTTGTCGTTCTTCGTGTAAGAGAGAAATCTCCCCCTTTGGAGAGACGCCTCCCTCGAGTTTGGATCAACGAGAGGGAGGGGCACAGCTGTCAGTCGGAGCCTCGGAGACTAATATGCGTATCGCGAAATAGGCAAGAAATTTGGCCGCCAAGGACCGCAGCGGAACCTCTGATCCTGTAATGTTTCCCTGCAGCTCCTTTGATTCGAGCTTTACAAATAAGCTCAGGCGGAACCTGTAACTAACCGCGAATCCTCGGCAGTACCTCCAATTGAACTGCGGCGAAAACAGATTCGTCTCGCACTGCATTCCCAAGACATTGAACCCCGAATGGAACGTCATTGCGACCTTTCCCATCAGCGGCATCGAGAACCTCCTCTTGGAAGCGACCTGTTGGGACAAGGACCGGTTTGGAAAAGACTACTTGGGCGAGTTTGATCTGGCTCTCGAGGAGATATTCAACAACGACAAGGATGAGCAGGAGGCCAGATGGATCCCTCTGAGGAGCAAGAGAACCGGCAGCAAGGACAGTGTGGTTTCGGGAGAAGTCCTGCTCCAGTTCAACATTTTCGATTCCACCGACAATGCCGCAACCCCGGCACAGGTACTCGAGAAGCTCCGCACGCTCGCCAGGTCCGTGTCCGACGTGCCCTCCCGAAACGTCACCCCTACGAGAACCCCGATACTCGGACCGAGAACGTCCTCGAAGGGCAATGCGCCAGGACCCGATCTTCAGCGTAGCGGGACCGACAACTCCCAGGATGACGACGAGGACTACGACGAAGATGTGCTCGACGATGACGAAACTCCCGAGGATGAAGATCCTACCAAGCCCGAGGCTATTGAGAAGCGCAAGCGGAGAATGAGAATCAAGGGCCTCAAGCGCAAGAAGAGAAAGAACCCTTACGAATTCGTCAACGGTGGAAGTGATGTGGTCGGACTCGTCTTCTTGGAGATTGGCAGCATCACTGATTTGCCGCCCGAGTCCAACTTCACGAAGACTAGTTTCGACATGGACCCCTTCGTGGTGGCTTCTCTCGGCAAGAAGACGTACCGAACCAAGGTCATCCGCCATAATCTCAACCCCGTGTTCAACGAGAAGATGCTCTTCCAGGTCCTCAGCCATGAGCAGACATACTCATTCTCCTTTACCGTCATTGACCGCGACAAGTACTCTGGAAACGACTTCATTGCTTCGACCTCTTTCCCTTTGCAGGAGATTGTCGATAAGTCGCCCAAGGCAGACCCTGAGACGGGTCTGTACGACCTCAAGGACCCCCAGGAGTTCGCACCTGTCAAGAAGTCCCGCTTGGCCAAGTTGGGAATGTCGAGAACGGCATCGTCGCAGAGTCTGAACAAGATGCGCCCGCCACTGTCCAAAAACCCTTCTACTATGTCGGGTCTGAACGACTCACCTGCGGCTGTTGCAGCCAACCCGGATCCAAACCTCCTCGCACCTGAGCAGCTACCCGTTTTGAACGCGAGTGGTGGCGAAACCGGTGAAGCTGCTGCAGACGACCCCGACTTCGTTCCGTTCACGGTTCCCTTGAAGATGAAGAATGCAGAAAAATGGGAGGCCAAGCACAACCCGCAGCTATTCATTCGCGCCAAGTACATGCCGTACCCTGCTCTCCGACAACAATTCTGGAGAGCCATGTTGAGACAGTACGACACGGATGAGAGTGGAGAAATCTCCAAGGTCGAGTTGACGACTATGCTGGATACGCTCGGGTCAACACTGAGAGAATCCACCATCGATAGCTTCTTCCAAAGATTCCCGCACAAGGCTTCCAATGGTGAAGAGACTAGTAATCTCACCATGGACGAGGCCGTCATCTGTCTGGAGGACCAATTGGAGCAGAAGAGCGGACCTAAAACGGTCGGCGACAAGTTCAGGAATGTGTTGCCAGATGCCGACAAGGTAAAGCACATGTTGAGTGTGCCAGGCCACGCACCATCAAGCGGCAGCTCGACTCCGACTGATACACCTGGTGAGGAGGGCTCCTTTACACTGAGCTCTCAGGATTCCACCGTACAGGGCGAGCAACCTTCTACAGCTACGATCGTTGTTCCCAACATGAGTGCAGCCGGCGAGGAAGGCGAGAGTCTTGAAAAGGATGATCTCAACGTTAACAAGAGCGAGGAGCACGTTGTTGAGATTAGGGAATGTCCGATCTGCCACCAGCCGCGTCTCAACAAGCGCAAGGATACAGACATCATTACTCACATTGCTACCTGCGCCAGTCAAGATTGGCGCCAGGTCAACTCCATCATGATGGGAGGGTTCGTTACTGCCAGCCAGGCACAGAGGAAATGGTACTCCAAGGTCATCACCAAGATCTCGTACGGTGGTTACAAGCTGGGTGCCAACTCGGCCAACATCCTGGTCCAGGACCGTCTCACGGGCCAGATCAACGAGGAGAAGATGAGTGTCTACGTCAGACTTGGCATCCGACTGCTCTACAAGGGACTCAAGTCCAAGGATATGGAGAACAAGAGGAGTGAGTATTTTCCATCTACGTTGTCATATCATGTTACTAACACGAGCCAGTTCGCAAAATGTTGAAGAGCTTGAGTGTCAAGCAGGGCAAGAAGTATGATGATCCTGCTTCCAAGGAAGATATTCCTGGTTTCATCAAGTTCCACAATCTCAACATGGACGAAGTCCTTCTGCCCATGGAGGAGTTCAAGAACTTCAACGAGTTCTTCTACCGTGCGTTGAAGCCAGGCGCTCGACCTTGCTCGGCTCCGAACGATCCCAACATCTTTGTGTCCCCAGCCGACTGTCGTTCTGTTGTTTTCAACAGTATTGACACGGCCACCAACATCTGGATCAAGGGACGCGAGTTCACGATCAAGCGACTTCTCGGCGATGCCTACCCCGAAGATGTTCACCGGTATGAGAGAGGTGCCCTTGGCATCTTCCGTCTGGCGCCCCAGGATTACCATCGCTTCCATATTCCAGTGGACGGTATTCTGCGAGAGCCCAAGCTGATCGAAGGTGAATACTACACCGTCAACCCCATGGCTATTCGATCAGCCCTCGACGTCTATGGTGAGAACGTCCGCGTGATCTGCCCTATTGATACCCCCAACCACGGTCGTGTCATGGTCATTTGCGTTGGCGCTATGATGGTCGGTAGTACCGTCATTACTCGCAAGGAGGGCGAAGAAGTCAAGCGTGCTGAAGAGCTTGGATACTTCAAATTCGGTGGCAGTACGATTGTGTGTCTCTTCGAGGAGGGCAAGGTGAACTTTGACGACGACCTCGTGGACAACTCGAACAGCGCCCTGGAGACTTTGGTGAGTTTTCCAATCTGACATGTTGCGATTTATTGAGTCTCGTAGCTAACACATAATAGATCTCTGCGGGCATGTCGATTGGGCACAGCCCAGCAACTTCGCAGTGGGCGCCCGATATGCGCAAAGACCCCAACGAGATTACTGAAGCCGATAAACAGGAGGCTCACCGTCGTATCCGTGGCGGAGGTGAAGGCACCCAGACCATTACTTAGGAGGCCCCCAGGATCTCAAGACTTCATCGACCAGGTGTCGCACTACGCACATGGACATCGCCCTCGCGCATGCTGCCACCCAGGTTACTTCGAATCCAAGATGTATTTGGACGACGGAAGCAAACCTGAGACGTTGGCAAGCCTCATCATTGGATAATCGCAAACATGATGGAATAAATAAATCAGTACACATAGAGCATTGTTACGATGCAATAAATATTTGATAGTTTTTTCTGCGCTATGAAAAAAAAGTACATCAATCTATATTTCTGCTTTTGGCACATGTACATAGTGACATATACTACAGGAATTGTTTGGCCAAACGTGTCGTTCTAGTCGCACTAGCCGAAATAGATGCCTGATCTGATGGTTCAGCTAGCCGCAGGATCTCGAGAGGCTTACGTGTCAATCTGTGTGAGCCTGGGTGCACCATGATGTCTAACAGGTTCATAGGACAAGCTAAAAAGATATAAAAGATGGTAATTCCATATACTTGGATATGATTTAAAATTGCAACATATACAAAGCATTGGGCAGCGCAAGAGACAATAATTGGGAGCGCCACCTTTTTCCATCCAAGGTATAACTTACCCCAGACGAACCAATCACAAGATATCACACAATGCCCCCAAAGCGGACAAACTACGCCTCGGCGTCGACCTTTACCCGGCCGGCGCCCGAGTCCGTCGTCTACGACCTCGGCATCCCGGGCCAGGCCATCATCACGCTGCCGGCGGGCTCGGCCTGGACGTCGGGCCCGCACTGGCACGACGCGCACACCGAGTACCTGCAGGTCCTCGAGGGCGCGGCCGAGATATTCCTGGCGGGACATCCGCTCATGCCGGCTGTGACGCCGGGCGCCGGGGTTATCATGGTGCCGCGCGGTGTCGTGCACGAGTGGCGGAGGGCGAGGGCGGCGGGGGCGGGGAGGTTGGTCGTGCGGGAGTGGACGGAGCCGAGGGATGGGGGGAAGGAGGTGTTTTTTCGGAATTTGAATGGGTTGGTGCTGGATTTTGGGGAGGCGAGGGGGGAGGCGAGGTCGTGGGTGGGTAGGGGGTGGGATGCGTGGATGCTGGGGAATGAGTTGAGGTGTCTGTTTTGGAGTTGTGATAATTGGCCGGTTCTGTTGAGACAGGACTCGTGGTGGTCGGATTGGGTGCAGAGGGTGGTGACGAAGATGGTTTTGGGGGGTAGTGTGCTGTTCGGGGCGGTGCTAGGGAGAAGGGGGGTTTATCCCGAGTATTGTCGGTTGCCTGCGGGAAAGTGAGGTGGAAGTTGTGTCCGAAGCATAAGAAACAAGCGTAGAAAAGGCCGTTTTGATCCGGAATTCTTTTCTTCTCAAGTCTTGTGCTTGGGACGGATCCTGTGGAATGATATCACCAATAGATTATCTTTTTGTTCAGAAGAAAGACCTCATTAAAACACTCTTATTCTAAGAATAATTTCTATCTAATAAAATCAGGACCTAGACAGGCAAAGCGTAAATAGCTTCGAGCTGGGAGAGGGTCGGGGACTCGGGGCTGGAGGGGGTCTGCTCCTCCTCCTCTCCATATTGCTCGCCCTCGCTGCTCGCCTCCAATCCCAACGTCACCACGGCGGCCACACGCAAGGCGACGTCCCATCGGCCGTCCCACAGGTAGTTGTTGACCGCGACCTCAAAGGCGGCAAAGGGCGCCTCCAAGAGGTCGGGATTCTCCTCCTCCCACCTCTTCACCAAGGCGGCGTGCTCCCGCATGTCCTCCTCTAGCCGGATCGCGAGATCCAGCAGCTCGTAGGCTGCGTCGTTGAGCGACTGCATGGCGGCGCGGAGCTCGGCGCGAGGGCAGCCGCCCGGACTGAGCGGAAAGGATAGGCCGGAGGTGTATTCGCCGAGGTAAATGGAGCCGTCCCAGAGCGAAGCGGGCCAGTTGTCCTTGTTGGCGACGAGAACGGGCTTCTCGCCGTCCAGCCACTCCTCCTCCTCGTCATCGTCATCCTCGTCGCCGTCAAAGCCATCCTCGTCACCCTCGTCGTCTCCATCACGACCAGGAAGATCGTCACCAGGAAGATAGTCGCCATTGAGCAGTCGCTCCGTGACATTGGCGGCAAAGCAGACGGTCTCCTAGAAACTCTGCCTGTGCGCGACGTTGTCGATCTGCCAGTAGCGACGAGCGATGGCTCTTGCAGGGGCGTGGGCGACGTTGTCGATCTGCCAGTAGCGACGAGCGATGGCTCTTGCAGGGGCGTGGGCGAGGTCGGGGCTCGGATCCGTATTGCTGAGGAGCCCGAGGGCGATGACTCGGTGAGTAAAGTAACTCTGGCCGGGAAGGTTGATGTCGTCGTCGAGCAGGTGCGGCGAGAGGAAGGGCGCAAACCAGACGGCGTGGCCGGCGTTGTGGACGCGGGCCGCGGCTTGGAGCTGGAGGCGGCGCTCGGGAGAGCAGGCGGCGAAATCGACGACAGTCCAGGACGACGAGTTAATGCTGGGCTCCTGCCCGGCAAGGTCGTTGACGGTGCGCTCGACGACAGCATCGAGCCATTGGTCGATTGTTTGTGGCAATGGCTGGATAGGCGGGGACTCGGCATGGGCCGGGGCAGTGTCCGAGTAGTGGAGGTAGTACTCGAGATCAAAGTCCTCCTCCATGGCGAATGATGTATCTTGAGGTTGTGAGTGTGGTCGTATTATGAGTGAGGAATCAGGAAACTAGAGTAGGGACGAAAATATGATCTTAGCTTTGATCTCGAAGTGTACTGTTGAGCTTATGGGTGTGGTGATGACGGGAGTTGAATGGTGAGTTGCAGGGTGACAAAAATCAATAGACTGGGCTACAGACGAAAATTTTGTCTTACCTTGGGCCTCGAATAGTTGAGGACCTGAAAGGGATGCCAGACCTGGAAAGCTTGGGTCTGAAATTGTTGAGTCCTTGAATGGGAGTTTGGACTTGAAAAGGCTGTAGAAAATTCTTGGTTGTGATTAGGAAAGATTAGATTTTCGCATCTTGCCTAGCTTGTTAGGCCGGCGTGTGTGTAAAAGCGCAGGCCCGCAGCTTTGAGAAAAAGAGAGAGGAGGGCTGTCGAGTACATCGCCGACGAGGCTCACGATGCTTGGCTGGTGAAGAGGTGGTCGTTGAGAACATGGTGGGACGGGGAACACATTCTCCCAGCATAAGACCATCACCGCAGCACATGAGCCAATAATTGTTCCGTGAGTGACAAAGACGTTCACCCCTATTCGGCGACTCGGACTTTTATGGTCGACCGATATAGTTGTTTGGATCTAGGATTCGCCAGTCTTCTCCTCGCAAGACAGCAGTACAGTTACACGTGTTCATCTGCGGTCGAGTGGATATCGACTTGGAAAGCTTGGGAGAAAGGGTTGGTTTTGATCACCAAAGATTTAGGCTTCTATTCGCATTTTACCTAGCTTTCCAGGCCGACATGCACAATGAAAATCACGCTCAGTGACTGAGAAAGGACATATCATAGCTTACCGGCTTGCTCGAGTGAAGCAGCTGGTATACTTCATGAAATAACTGATTCACTATGACCGACACACATGCGCGCCACGAAGATATACAATGTATGGATCATTCCTGGTCATGGAATTTCCTTTGTTAGGTGCTAATGTTTTGGCGACGAAAAAAGACCGTAAGGGTTGAACTCAAGCCCACGTTCCAATAAACCCTTCAGGCCACTTTCAGTCAACTTCCCAATCTCAAATTTAATAATGCGATTTGAAGAGATAGGAATGGCGATCCTTCATTTCTGAGTAACTGGACTGCTTTCCGCCAGCTCGGAAACCTCTAGTGTGTGCATGAGCCCAGTGGGAGTGTAGATATCTTGGCCATGGTGTAATTCTGCTGGTTTCTGCCTCCCTTCGAGTTGAAATAGTCCAGGGCGGCCATTGAGTTCAGTAAGGTATGACTGGGACATTATTTCTGAGTGTGGGTTTGCACTGTCTGAAACCTCCTCATTTTGTGCCTTGATAGCCGTGGCAGGTTGATTGATCTTGTTTCGCCGCCGGCGGAGGTACCAGATCGCAGTGCCAATAGCTGCCAACAAAGCTACCGAGCCGGCGACAGCACCTCCGACTATAGGACCAAGATGATTTTCCTGGTTACTGGGTTGTGGTGCAATAGTATTTGGACCTTGGGAGAATTACCTTCTGTTGTCAGGTACCGGGTATGATAATGTTCCACTTACTATCAGCTGTTGAGTTTGTGAAGAGAGCTTTGACTTCATCGCTTGACCATGCAATGTTTGTGAAATTACTATAAGAAAGATAGTCAGCCAACATATTCTCATCAAGATATCACACCATTCTCCACCGTACTTTTTTCGGTACCAATCTTTGACCATCTGTGGAGATTGATATGCTGTTGAGTTTGGGCTGTATCTATCAGCCCATGTCATGGTTGTGAGATCCAGCACCCCGATGCCTTGCCGCCACTCGTCACGATAGTCGAATCGCCACGGATCTATCCCCGAGCCACCAACGGAGATCAATTGGCTCCCCACAATGACGCATTCGTGTCAGCATCGCAGAGTACCGACCACATCGAGTTTGAACCAGGTGAATGCTGGGATGGAGAGGATCCATATGTCGTTGTACACCTTGTTCTGTTCTCCTACTCTCCATTGAAGACCACCATACATATAGCTAATCATCTTCGAGGTTAGATATCTTTCTGTACAACTGAAATGGTCACTCGCGGAGCGGCTTACATATCGAACGACCCGTTCTCATTCCGAGCAATTGCTATACAAGTGCGATCCCTCCGCGGTGGTGCCTCGCCGGAAATTGTTTGTTTCAGCCATCTGTCGGCTCCAATATCATACAATGACACTGTGCTTGTTTCGACCTGGGAAAGCCCATCGTCATTGTAACGAAAAGGGTTGGGAATCAACTCTCCCATGATTGTGAGAAATACGCCTTTTTCTCCATATCCATCTAAGCATGTAGCTGATGCATATGCGGAGGTTCCATATTCGTTCAGGCCGGGTTTTGTGGATTTGTTGCTCCAGATCGCCGTCTCGAAATCGTATGTCAAGATCCCTGGGACCGGAATCCGATCATCAGCGCCGCCCCCTTCGAACGTTCTATCAGTCTGATCACTCCCGAAACCACTCAGATAGAGGCCGACGCCCTTGCAGGCAGCTCGCGCAGCAGCTGCAGACCCGACAAGGCCAGCAGCAGAGTCCACACTACCATCACCAGGCTGTGATGGTGCCCATTCTCCGCCACCAACACCATTGGCGGTGAATTTCCAAAGCTGGGTAGGATCGATATGACCATACCGGGTATATCCTCCCCAAGCATAGAAAGTGTCGCCATAAGGCCACAATGCTGGACGCACCAAAGAGGGTGCGAACGAGATGTTCGGCGTCCGAATCCAGGGGATTGTATCGTTGCTCCAAGACTCCGCCAAAGGCAGCGACAAAGTCCCATTGACTCAAGTTTTTCTCTGATGTCAGTATACACCTAGATAGGAAGACATGAGGCCAAATACGGTATGCTCACCTCTGTTTGAGCCACCGTCGTTGGGCTTATCCGCATCGCCGCTCTGCCATACCGGTAATCCGTTGCCCGAATCCCAAGAGATTTCGCCACCATGAACGTAAAGATAATCACCGACTACCACAACTAGTCTATCGCTTCAGTCTATATCAACTCTTACTGACCGTGTTAGTGAGACTGATACTTACTGTTATGCCCTTTGCGGCGGAATTAGATGTCTGCTGGAGGTGCATCGTCTCCTACGACCTGAGGCACTAGGAAGATCAGTGCAGCACAGTACCGTGATGCAATATACATCCTTTCGAGCTATTTGCAAATTGAATTTGTGACGTGGAAAGAAGATCGCTCTTGCTCTAACGGCAATGGTTGAGCGCACACTTTTAAGAGACAGTCAAATGAAGAAGATATGAAGTTTTGGCCAGGCAACACGCAATGGAAGGTCCCCAGCAAGATTCTGCCCAAAACTCCGTGCCTTTGCACAAGGCTGGCGGCCAGAGGCTACACACGGGCTTATGTGAGAAACAATTTGAAACTCAAGGATGTCTAAATTGTAGCTGAACGTCTTGGCTCACACAAAGGTAACAATCATCCGATTCATTTTGTGGATCGCTAGGAAAAGCACCCTGGGCGGCTGGAACTATTCAATGAAATTGAGAATTCTGAGTACAAGCATATCTTGGCAGACCGAAATAGGCAAATGGCAATTATCAAATGCAAGGCACACCGAATCAGCGAGGCTTATACTGAAAAAGAAAAGGAAAAACTGCAGGCAACAAACAGTCCGCCCCAGTTGTTTGCATCACGTTGAGCATTTTGGCTTGGTTTCGCACAACACAAGTGCAGGTTGAGAAATCGGGGATTTCAGCGTGACCGATTTCAATCTATCCACTGAATCAAATGCCGAAGCAACGACAAACGGTCAGCCACCCCGAGAACGGTGCGCCGTGTCTAAATCCAAAGGTGCAAACGGCCCTCGTCCCCCGCGCACCCAGCAACCAATGTTGCCGCCCCAAGTATCTGCCAGGCAGCCAAACCAAGGTACTTGAGTTCCAAAAAGACAAAGAATTCCCAACACCGGAAAGGGGGGGCTGGCCACCCTCCTTAGTACGGTGCGATGGTAGAGTGGTATGTGCGGGCGGATGGTAGGGAGTCGCATACCACTCTACCACAGCAGATGTAAGCCCTGGGTTCAACACCCGGGGAAGAACTGTTTTGCATTTTTATCCGTTTTTTTTTGTTCTCTTTTATTTTTCTCTAAACTGTCCACAAACCCGTACAGCATTTTTTCAGCGTCGAGCTGAGTTTGGCTTGGCATTGCACAAGTGACAAAAGTATGAATAGAATCTAATTGCTGATTCATTATTCAAATCATTGTGTCAAATGGACCGTTCTCGTATTATTCACAGATCCATCCATGGCTAAACCATCATCAAATGTGTCGCTTTGGTATTGGAGTAATTCAGAGATGAGTAAAAGTTGTATTTCGAAGACCCTCTCGGCTAGCACTCAATAGTATTTATTTGCAAATGATTGTTGATACAGCCTCCAAGGCCAGACGTAACTTCTCCAGCAAGCTCAACGATGCCCGCATCCCAAACTGCAAACGACGAGGTCAGAAGTGTTCCGCCGGGCTGGAAAGTCTTGGTGACACAAAAGTCCGGCCGCGTGCATTACTACCATCCAGAAGATGCCCCAGATGGTACCTACGACCACCCGGTGTCGGGAAGTCTCCCAAAAGACTGGCGGATGTTCAAGACGACGGGTGGCTTCTTCTACTACAATATTGAAACCGGCAAAAGGACTATAGACAGGCCAGGGTTGTTACCAGATCCAAAACAGCAGCCGAAAGCGAAACAACAGCCTGTTCAACCAAATGCAGCGCCCAAGCCGGTTGCACCAAAGGCTGTACGAAAAGCAAGCCCGCCACCGGCATCCGTTGCCGCTCCTCCGGGATTTGCCAAGGTCAAGGCTGGCATGAACTTGGAGCGCAACGAGATTGCCAGTGCGCCTCTCGATGACAAGTACGATGTTATCAAGGTCATAGACCCGGGCGACGGAACCAAAGGAGGTATGAACGACGGCATCTTCGTAGTGCGCCACAAGCCGACCAAAGCCTTGTTCATACAGAAAAAGTTCAAAAGCGACAACGACTTTCTGATAGGCTTGGTCAAGAAGGAAATTAGAATCATGAGGGAGCTAAAATGCAACTCTCTTGTAAGTAACAATTTACCGGCATGGATGGTAACACACGATCTCTGACTCGTCAAGCTAAACTGCGAGAAAATAGGTACAGTACGTCGATGGTTTCATACAAAACAAGCCTTTTGAGGCCACTGTCTATAGTGAGTTGAACCTTAGATCATACACTCATAGATACCTACTGACACCGATGCAGTGGAATCCTGCGACTGTGGCGACCTGGGAGATCTCATCAAGGCATATAGATTGCGCAATCAGAAGCATAAGACGACCGAGTATATCCCCGAATCCTTCATTTGGCACGCATTCCTGGCGCTGATGGACGGCCTGCACTTTCTTGCAACAGGCTCTTCCTACATGTCAGTGGATCTAAACCGCGGTGACATCGACGCCGCGAAAAAGGCAAAGCCCTGGACGCCGATTGTGCACCGCGACATCAAGTGCGACAACGTCATGCTCAAGTCGCGCTCGACTCCGGGCTCGACCAAGCCTCTGTACGTCATCTTGACAGATTTTGGCATGGCAGAGCCGGAGCCAATAGCCGCTCAACCGCCTGTGAGTACACCATCTCGTCTTGTCTGCACAAAGCATGGCCGACACAAAATCGAGCCACCCACAGAATAAGGCTGACCCGACAATCTGGCAGTGGCTCCTTTACGGTACCCCGGAATACCATGCCCCCGAGCTCTGCTTCGCACCATATCTCACAAAAGCTAGCCAGCTTGAAGAGCTAAGGTCGCCGCACACGTGCAAGTCGGATATGTGGGCCGTCGCCTGTATCATGCACGCGTTATGCGAACGGGATATTATGGCACACAGTAAGTGAAGCCACTGCTGACAACAGAAAAGTGCCCTGAGCAGCAATTTGATCCACTGGAGAGAGGACTGACCAGACTACACAGTGGACATGAACTGCTGGGCATTGCCCGATCCGAATGAGCGACAAATGCGGTGGCGCGGCCGGGCAGCGCGCAAGGAGGTTCTGCAGATCACCGACCGCTCCGTCTACTCTGACCGGCTAGAGTATAGCATCAAGTACGCGGGCGAAAAGGATCCGAAGAAGAGGCCTACGATTCGAACTCTGATACCGAAGCTGCGGAAGCAGATGGAGGCGTGGCGGGCAGATCCCAACTGGAAGGAACAAAGTGATGTCAATTGCAGGTTGCCGGACTGGGCGGTGGACAAGAGCGATTTGGTATGATTTGGGCTGGCTTCTTCAATATTCTTCGGTATCTACGCTGTAACAGTCGTATTTACATCATTTATCAATAGCGCACTGCCTGAAGCAGTATATGCCCAGCAATTATTCAAGCAGTAAAGTATTGCCTAGACTGCCACTACCTGGCCGTCTATCCCCTCCAGGGTATCTTTGACCATGCTCTGGAAGAGGCGCGATGTCGTCGCCCCATCCACGGCGATCTCAGTCTTTACCCATGACGCTTTGGGAGCCGGTCTCAGCTCGGCTGCAAGTATTGATGGGGTCACCATTGGTTTCAACAGCACCTTCATCCTGTTCACTATGTCAGCCATACCCAGAAAACGGTAATGTTGGCAAAGAGATATCATCCTTGACTTATTTCAAGGACAACTTATGGGAGGATGCTAGACTTACGGAAAGAAAAGATGCTCTTCAGACGCCCGGAGCGAATGTGCAAGTCTGACAAACATGCTGCTATCAACGCCAGCGGCGCGGAGGTCCATATGTGGACCGATCTCAATTCCATTCAGCATATCGGACAGCTTCTGGATGATCAGCTCCTCTCCCCTGTTCACCTGGACATAGTCATCTGTGATTTCATCTGCGACCAACCGCGGTGCAGCGAGTGTCTCGAGCTTGAAAGCCCGTTTAGGTCTTGGAGCACCTGGTGCTCTCGAGATCTCCGGAGGCGGCACCTTGATGACGATATGCGAGTTGACACCGCCCCAGCCGGCAGCAGAGATGCCAATCAGGGAGTCTGGGCGCAGTTTCGTGGGCTTGTAGGCAAATTGTAGCGGGAGGTCTGGCCGGATGACGGGGCTCACCCGTCCCGATGACCACATCAGGGGGATGATACCATGCTGGATGGACTTGCAGATCTTGACCAATGAAGTGAGTCCGGATGCTTGCTGCGGAATGTTGTCAGCTCTGCTCGTTTTGAAATGGCTTAGTCCTCTAATGCCTACCTGTGTATTGCCGAGAAGACCTTTGTTAGATCCAACGATGCAATCTTTGCGCATATATCCGAGGTGATCGAGTCCCTTCTGGAGTCCATCAAGCTCTAGCGCATCCCCGATTGGCGTACCACTTCCATGGAGTCTATCATTCCGGTTAGTAACCAGGTTTCTGTCGTGTTCGCTTATTAAAAGAAATCACTTACTCGACGTAGTCCAGGTTTTCCGGCGACAAGCCGGCATTCGCCCAAGCTGCGATGACCGCATTTGCTTGTCCTTGCGGTGACGGCACCTGGAAGCCAACCTTTTGACTTGCGCCGTCCGAATTGTAGGCCGCGCCCGCGATGAGGGCGTAGGCCGAGTCCCCGTCTCGAACGGCGTCTTGTGTGCGCTTTAGGACGACGGCTACCACTGCGTCTGATGGCACGGTGCCGTCAGACTCCTCTTGAAATGGCTTGCACTGACCCGTTGCAGAAAAGATGTTTCCTTGCTGAGTTATGTAGCCTCCCCTATTTGTTGCTTATTAGTCTCGCTATAACTGGATGTATTACTCGGCAATTGAAATATGCTTACTCGAACAACTGCACCGAGACTCCTCCCACCACGGCGACATCACACCTGTGATTCCTCAGCGCGTCGATCGCCAGCGAAAGAGCCACCGTCCCGCTCGCGCAGTTGGTGTTGATGGTTACATTGGGCCCGTGCAGATTCAAGTGGTACGCCGTGCGAGCCGAAATGCAAGGCGCCACAAACCCCCTATTAGCCCGCTGGAAGGCATCGCCGGCAACGGCCTGCGTGAAGTGGTGGTAGCGGTTCGCCGCCGCGCCGACGAACACGCCGACTTGGTTCACCTGGTCCTTGAAGGTATCGATCCGCGCGTCGTCGAGAGCCTGCAGCGCCGCGGTGAGGAATAGCCGCTGCTGCGGGTCCATGTCCATGGCCTCTTCCCGGGTCAGCTTCCAGAATGAGTGGTCGAAGTCTTCCACACCGGACAGGGAACCGACCCGTGGGATCCAGAGGCAGTCTTCTGGTAGAGACTTTTGTCCGCTCTTATCAGAATGTTCCCGGATTCCCGAGCGGCCTTTCGTGAGGTTTGCATACAACTCGTCTGGATCGTTAGCGCCGGGAAACTTTCCAGCGACGCCAATCACTGCTACGCTGCGATCCTGATCTGTTGTGATACTGGAATTATCCAAAGTGGGAGAGCTTGCTGTTGTCGTGGTCGGAGTCGGAGTCGTTGTTGCCGTATCAGATGAGTCGTCCCCCTGTCCGTCTAGATGACTGGGAATGGCGGCGTCTCGGGCGCCCCGGCGCAGCAGCTCGGCCTGGCTTGCGATGGTGGAGTGGTGGAACAGCTCGACCATGCGGATCTCACATGCTGGGTGGTCTTCTTGCATCCTTTTGTGCAGACGAGGGACCATATGGCTGGAGACGCAATTCAGTACCCATATTCAACATGGACGACATTGTGTGGCTTACCTGTGGCCGCCCATGTCAAAGAAGTTGACATGGCGAGATGGCGCTTCTGTCAAGCCAATCTCTGACTGCCAGACTCTAGCAACATAATCTTCAAGAGTCGCCGAAGGTATAGTCTTGTCTCTGTTGGATGCAGCCTCCGATGTCCTCAGTGGTTTCAATGAACGGCTACCAGCTGCAGTGAGGAGGTAGGTACCGAGATTCTCTCTTATCTTCTTGTGATCAACTTTTCCACTGACAGTCATCGGAAGTGCCGGTAAGCTGATGATTCTGGATGGGACCATGTGTGCGGGCAGAGACGCCTTGAGATTCTGGATTATAGAATGGGCCGAGCAGTCGTTTGGTGTGACAAGCGCGTACAAGGCCAGCCCATCAGGCGATGGGTGAACAGATGCGCCCTGCACTCCGGTTCCGGCATCGACGACTGCTTTCTCGACTTCTTCTGGGGAGATTCGGAATCCTAGAAACACATTTCACTCAGTCAGTTGCCACAAGGTATGAAATTCGTGATCATACCTCGCACCTTGACCTCGCGGTCAATTCGCCCGTGTATAATCAGGTTCCCATCTGGCAGCAACATTCCCCGATCGCCTGTCCGATAAAGCCGCCTGCCTAGCCCTGGATGCATCACAAATTTGCTGTCCGTCAGCTCTTGCCGATTCCGATATCTGTTCATCACAGCTTAGCATTCTACGAAGTCAAACTTATGCTCGAATAGGAGACTTACCCTCGACCAAGGCTGTGACCACTGATGCAGACCTCGCCCTCCACACCGTGTGGCAAGACCTTCCTAGTCATAGGGCTGCATATATGCACCTCTGTTCCCTCTGGTGGTTTTCCAACAGAGACGGAATCGGTAATTGGTTCATTCTTGGGGTATCCTCGGAAAGCGACAGCGATACTGCACAAGCCTTGGTGTCAGTGAATCAAAGAAGTCATTTAAGGAATATGCTTCAGAAGTTCAGAACGAACCTAGTCTCTGTTGGTCCGTACGAGTTGATCACCCTCACTCTCTTAGCCCAGTAGACGATGAGATCTCCCGGTACCGCCTCCCCTCCGATAGAGATGCACCGCAGCGACGAGAGAGCGCGACCGGGTGGGATGGTCGCGAGCGCTGTCGGAGTAATCTGCATGAAGCTGACCTGGTTCGTCTCAATGACATCGGCCAGATACTCGCCAACCAGCGCCGCCGGACTCTGGGCCAGGCACAGCGTTCCACCGGCCGCTAGCGTCGTGGACCATTCTAGGATGGAGGCGTCAAAGTTGAATGAGGCCAACTGGAGCGTTCGGGTCGTGTATTTGGTGCAATAGACTGATGTACTCGACCGGACAAAGTGCGCAAAGCTGCCGTGCTCGATCATCACCCCCTTGGGCTCTCCGGTGCTTCCAGACGTGAAGATCATGTAGGCAAGCTGGTCTGGTCTGACTTCCGCTGGTATTTCTTGTTCCTGTCCGTTGCTATTGTCAATCGCGTGAGCTGCCACATGCGGTATCACAATACCGAAGAATTGGCTCTTCCAATCAAAAGCAGCATCGTCGTCCACCACAAGAACAGCCCCCGATGCTCGATCTAGAATGGACGTCTTTCGATCGGGAGGCAGCTTTGGATCAAGATAGACGTAGGCGCCGCCAGACTTGAGTACGGCCAATATCCATTCCAGGAGGTGAAACCCGCGATCGAGGCAAAGGACGACGACGGACTCGGCACAGACGCCATGAGAAAGGAGGACTTGTCATTGTCAGAATTGGAGGATCTTTTGTGTGCTTGACCAGGTTTCGTACCTTTTGCTCTAATAGTCGAGAGGACATCCAGCTCTCCGTACGTCATGGCTTCGCCAGACTCCTCGCATAGGAGGGCAACCTGGTCTGGATTGTTTTCTGCGTGTAACTGAAACATCTGGTGAACTGGGACGAACTGCGAACCGGCAGGTTCGACGGGAGGAACGCCAAGGTACTTTGGCAACGAGAACAAGTCGCCCAGTTGCTCCGTCTCCGCGTTGCTAAAGGCTACCAAGCCCGCGAAAGACTCTCGCATGCTCCGCATGGCGAC
Organism: Pestalotiopsis sp. NC0098; assembly: GCA_022432395.1. Classification (NCBI taxonomy): domain Eukaryota; kingdom Fungi; phylum Ascomycota; class Sordariomycetes; order Amphisphaeriales; family Sporocadaceae; genus Pestalotiopsis; species Pestalotiopsis sp. NC0098. Next base: position 1,547,714 of record JAJKLJ010000009.1, on the reverse strand, counting down.
GTCGCTGAACACCTTGGGGTCGTAAACCACCTGCGAAGAAAAGATAGTGTCAGCACTCTAATCAGTCATGACTACTAGCGCCTCATTTCGTCTCCAATAAGGGAAGGTTTCATACCCCGAGCTCTATGCCTTCTGGACAATCCAAGAATACAAAGAATAAGTCCCAAGTTCCTTCCACCGGGAAGAGGCGGCAAGAATCATTCGACAGCCTCGGTGAGTACGAGACCGCCACTCGCGGCGCATCGAATTCCAGACCCTTGGCGTGACAAGTCCTCGCGATATCCAGCACAGAGAACCGCTGTGCCTTTTTGACCCGAGATATGTGAGACGACACGGAGCGGACCAGAGACGACAGCGTGTTCGCTCCTCGGTCGGACTGGAGGTGGTGAGCGACGGGGATCTTGATAGGTAACGCATTCGCAAAGTGTCCGACTGTGTTCTCGAACCCTTCGGGTCGGCCGTCGAATGCGACTGACAATGCATGGTCGCCGTCGAGAGGGTTTTCGGACTCGCGGTGTAAAAGCAAACCGACGAGTGTTGTGGCCACTCTGAACCATGAGGTTCCGAAGCGCGAGCTCCAAGCTTTTAAATCCTGGGTTCGGTGAGTCTCGCTGTAGTTTGTCCACAAAGGACACAACATGGGAACAGAAGCAAAAGTAACATACCTCTTTGGAAAAGACTGCCCACGACTGAATTCCACGATACCTGTCGATGGTGGCAGCAGAAGGTCTCGATTCTTTCGGCCAGGAGAAAGGGAGAGTGTCCTTGATCTGGGCAAGGCATACGGCTTCGGCTTGCTTCCGAGCAGATGTGGGGAGCCATCCTTGCTGTGAGAGTATTAGTGTTCACAATTTCTCTGTCATTGGGGGTTTCGATTACCTTACCTCGATTGAATGTGCTGCTTGGAACCGCTCCTTTTCCTGAGTTGTAGTAGAAATGTCTCTTCCTTCGACGATCTCGATAAGATTCCTCGAGATGTGGCTCATGCTGCCGCCGTCGACGGCAATGTGGTGGGCCACGAGGTATAGTTGTAGCCCCTTTGGCCTCTGCAGGATGTACCAACGCGCGGGATAATCGTGGGTGAGGTCGAATGGCTCCCGAAGAACCTGGTGGATGGTGCGCTCATCTGTAATATCGCCAAGTAGTCGGACCAATGGCAGCGCAGTGCTCGCATCATGTTCTTGAACATGTGGCTTTCCCTTGAGAAGGACAATGGTGGAGCGCAGGGGTGCGTGCTGTTTGACGAGAGCGTTGATTGCTGTGAGATGCCATTGTTAGTCTTGAGTCACATGGTATATCCTCTGTAGATTTCACCTTCTATAATCACAGCCGCAGTGACGGTCTTGGTGGCATCTGTTTCACTTTTCGTAAAGTCCAAGTCCAGATAAAGGTTGTACTGTGTGCTCTCCGAGTTTGCCAGATAGTCAATCCAAATACCCTCCTGGCTGTGCGTCAAAGGATATACCGCCACAGCATCTTCGGCCACCTCGCTATTGTGTGTGCCTAGAGGACCCCGGCGGAGGGTTGTGCTAGGGCCCGAGACCAGCGTCATCGATTGCTCGGTTGGCGGCATGTTGGACGATGTTAGTCGTGAAGCTGGTAAAACATGACATTGGTGCGACAGCTCTTGGATAGTTTGTAACATGGAGCTTTATATGCAAGTCCTAGAGACAACTTGAAACAATAATCGTTGTTTCTATGGGATCGTGATACCGTGGCAGCCATGGTCTTTCTGTCAATGGTAGAAAGCATTTTCGTCACTAATTTTGCGCCCGATAATCGGAATACTTGCCGCCATCTGCCATGTGATTGACTTCTGAAACGTATGTTGTGGTCTTCTCTGAACGGATGAATTACCCAATGTGTCGTGAAATAGAGACTATTCTCGCAACATCCTAGATGAGCTAACCTGCTTTCAAGGGGAAACAACCAGCAGCACATCGGAGCTGTTCCTGGTCCATGACTAGAGTTTACTTTGCCACCACTTGGGTGCCTGGCGATGCGGAAATGAAGCTGGGCCGCGAATGGAGACAGCAAGAAGGTCTTCGTTCATACTACGTAACATTGTAGTGCTACGAGGTTCACGGCTGGGTCCCATTTCTCTAGGATGTCTGTATACTCGTGGACCAGATTTGCAAACATTCCACAGGCACCTACCTTGTCTGTTGCGCCCTGAGCTGAAGACAATTTGTCCATCCTACCAGTGCCACCACTAAATAAGCTGATTGATCACCGCGCCAAGACGTCGAAGCAATTGTTTTAACGAAATGATTCAAAATCATATAGAATTACAAACAGCAATTTCGTACAATACAGCACCCAATACTTTGCCTTTCGCCAATGACATGGCACCAAGAATATCGGGGGGCGAAAGCAGGAGTGGAGTTGAAATAAGTATAAAAATAAGAACACCGCACCTACAGCACTAATGCTTCACCGAGGAGCGGAAGTGGATAGTTGAACAAATTGTTCGGTTCTCTGAACCATCTTCACACATGTCTCCGGGTAGCACCTGACAGCGATCGACAAGTTTAGTTCCTGATTTGATCATAATACGACAGCCGAGCTAGGAGTAGATCTTATCTAATCAGATCAATCAGATATTTCAGCTTGGCATTAGCTATCCGCAGGGCGAGGCGACACTGGAAATGGGGCGACATGGATCCAAAGCTCCATATCTTATCTAATCAAATCAATCAGATCTTCCTTTCACCATCACGAAACGATGTTGCCGAGCCGCCGTGGACAACCTCCGGGGACGTGGGCCTTCTACGGACAAGTTCCGGGAGGTAAGACCATCTACCGAATGTCCAACGAACTGGCTCCAGTCTTGCAAGCAGCACTTCTTTCTCCGCGGAACAGGGATTCAAAGTACGAGGTGCCTACGGAGTGCTCTGTATATGGCAGCTCTGCGATCACGTAAGACTGTTAGAGAGTCGAGACCATTTGCCTCGCCTTTAGGTTCGCCAGGGGCCGCACTAGATCGTACCAGTATTGGACATTATACGACTGCCCATTTTGATGACACACAATTGCTGTCAGTATGCCGTCCGTTAATTTTGGCGATCCAAATTCCAAGTCGATCGAGGATGGACATACGAGCTCCATTCCGTTTTGAGAAAGTATGACAATTGGGACCGTTCCGAGAACCGCTTGACAGATCAAGAGCGAGACTTCAGGACTTGACTCGATGCTCGAGTTACTCGGACATTCCAACAATTCGCAACACCTCACCTCGGGTCGACAATACGACGAAAATGGATGAACAATCATCACCAGACGCTGCGCCATCAGCACGTCGAAACAAGGCATTGAAGGTAACATGTTTGGCCATCATGTGAGTCGGACAAAGCCTCAGCTCTTACTGAAGATGATGGTGACTGATGACTGATGCTGGTATATCACAGATGTCTCACTTTCTTTATCGACATCGCCAATCTCGGCATGTGCACCATTGCCCTGCCGACCATCAAGAAAGAGTTGGACTTTGACGAGGGGAACCTTCAATGGGTGATGACGGCCTATTCTCTCACGGTACTCCTTTTCCTGCTGCCAACACTGATTCTTCGCCCCTGAGACTCTGTCTGAGCCATGAAAGCATCACAATTACTGACTTAGCCCGATAGTATGGCAGTTTCATCATGCTCGGTGGCCGCATCGGCGACATATTCGGACAGGAGATCGTGCTGAAGGTGGCCATGATTGCATTCAACATCTTCACTCTCATTTGCGCTCTCGTCTCGAATAAGATCGGTTTCCTCTTCGGTCGTGCCTTGCAAGGTAAGAAGACCCTTTGCGTATTCAAAATGTGCCAGGTTGTCGAATGGTTACTAACCTGCAGCTGCACAGGTGTGGCAGCGGCCCTCACGATCCCTTCAGCTCAAGCCATGGTCGGGCATCTCTTCCCCACGCCCAAGTCCCATGCTCTTGCGCTGAGCTGGTGGGGAGCGTCTGGATCTTTGGGGTTTGTGTAAGTAACTTCCGCAAACGACCATTGAGCTCGCTCAGGTACTGACCAAACTATAGGCTTGGTCCTATTATTGGCGGATTGTTCACTTCGTTGGTCTCATGGCGTTGGGTGCGTATTTCTTCCATTTCTTGTGCGATTTCTAGTCGGCTTTCTAACATCATGTCAGATCTTTTGGTTTCCTCTCATCCTCGAAGGATTTCTCTCCGTCCTCGCTCTGGCACTGTTCAGGAATACGACCTCCACCAAGCGTGACGTCCTCGATTTCAAGAACATGGTCGAAAGACTCAATCCTCTGAGCACTTTTCTGTCTGTTTCAGGGCTGATCCTTTTGATCTATGCACTGACCGAGGGCAACCAAATTGGCTGGGGCAGCGGCGCCGTCATCGGAACGCTGGTCACTGCCGTCGTTTGTCTGATTGCGTTCGGGGTAGTCGAGGCAAAATACACCTCGCACCCCTTCATGCCGCCGCACCTGTGGAAGTCATCAGCAGTACCCTTGGGTTGTGTATTAGCGGCCTTCACCTATGCCGTCTGGCAGGGCGCCAACTATTTTCTTACCCTGCTACTACAAGGTGAGGCCGAAAATGAGAACTTCTGCTATCGCATACGGCTAACAGCGAATACAGACCTGGGCCTTGACGCATTACAAACGTCAATTCGATTCCTCCCTCTTGGGGTTATGGCTTTTCTGGTCAACATGATCATTCCTCACCTGTTGGGCCCCGTTGGGCCGAACATCCTGTTGCTAATCAGCTGGTTGCTTGCTATCGCAGGTGTCACTCTGTTCGCCTTTGTGGACTCGATCGACATGTACTGGCGGTTGTGTTTCCCCGGCATGATACTGTACATAGCGGGGGTCGGTACAGTTTATTACGTTACCATGGTTGTTGTGGTGACGTCCTCGCCGGCTGCCGACCAGGGATCTGTGGCCGGCATTTTCAATGTAAGTATTTTCAACGTTGCGTGGTATCTTAGTCGACCGTATTTGAAACCCGCTGCACGATGGCAGAACTGACAGCTCATATAGATGGCTTTGAACGTTGGTGGCGCCGTGTTTGGTTTGGCCGTCTTGACGGTCATCGACAATAGCGTAACTTCCAATCACGGCGGCCAAGATCTGGTAGCGGCCCGCATTCAAGGATACAAGGCATCTTTCTACGGAGCCGTTGCCTGGGCGGTGTTTGCTATATTAATCTCCATCTGGGTCGTCTTGAAAGAATATCGGAAACAAAAGGACGGCAAAGATAATCTAGACGACAGTCAGGCTTCTTCCCCTTCACCTCCTGTCGAAATGGCTGCCGGCAGCGAGACCAAAGATGAGAAGTCGAATTAGAGCTTGTCGGGGCTGCAGGCAAACGAGAGATGGACGATCAGTCGCAATCTTGTGCGTGTCGACTCATGACGGCATTGTCTCTATGATACAGGGAATGATTAGACTTGAAGCAATTTTGCAACGAGCAGGTAGACAGAATAATAAATAATCCATCAAGGGTTTGAAGGCTCGAGAACCGAGATAAGGTATCGATCGGTAAGATACTGGAATAGTACATTTTTAGCGTTATTCGCTGCTGTCTTCAGTGGATCATGCCCGGTTATTCTAAACTTTACTTTGCAGTTTTTGCATGCTTGTCACCCGCGTGGCAGATCTTCAAGAACAGTACCGCAAGGTGATGATCTCAACATTTCGAACGATATTGCCGTCATCAAGCCCAACGAAGCTGCTTCTACGGTAGGCGATTATGTTTCTTCTCTCACAAGATCGGCATCTTCCCCGCTCGGTATCACCTACCGTAGCATCAAGATTCAGCCGACTAAAGCCGGAGGCGCTTTCTCTGAGAAAAAAGTCGGTCCAATAACAGCCCCTCGTTAGATCGCATGGGCGAACTTTGGCTTGGTTCCTGAGCCCAAGGATCTGGGCCCCTCAAGCGCCGCATCAAGCGATCTGCGAAGTTGTTGTAGGTGGCTTATTGGGGCGTGATGCTGATATCTCGGCTGCTGAGCATCGCTGATAAGATCTCAAACACCATACTTGCGCGGTCGTCGTGAAGTATCTCGTCGACTCGTCTCATGCTGCGATTCTTACTCCCGGGTTGTGAATCTTGTTCGTGACCTCCTGAGATTCAGACCAGCAAAAGCCAGCAGGCGTGATCTACATACTCCACGTCACCCTTTCCATTCATGGCACTGCATACTATTTGATATTAGTCATCGTCATCAGCCTGGCAATCTCATCACGTCCACATTTTGAACCAGATGTCGACTGAATTATAGCCTCATCTTGCTTTTATTATATATAGACCCCTACCCCGGCATCCTCTCCTCCAGGTCGAATGACCCATTCTTCATACTCTTTACTTCTTACTCTATAACTTATTTCACATCAATAACTCAAAATATACAACATGGATGCTTACACCATGTCTTTTGGCAGTGGCTTCGGCAAGAACACTTCCCGCATCTCAAAAGACCTCAAGGCCTGCCGGTTTTTCAGCGCCATCATGGGGGACCCTGGCCAGGTGACAGAAACTAGCGACGTGCTGTCCAGGCTTGGCAAGGTAAGCTAGGCTCTCCGCCATGAATTTTGAGGCCAATTCTGATGACTGAGCAGCGCCGGACCAAAGCGCTCGAGCGCAAGCCCCGGATCGCCATTGTCGGCGCCGGTCTGGCCGGGCTGAGATGCGCCAGCGTCCTCCTGGAGCACGGGGACGAGTTCGAGGTGACGCTGATCGAGGGCCGCGACCGCGTGGGCGGGCGGGTGCACCAGGCCAAGATGCCGGGCAGCGGCCACATCGTCGACTGCGGGCCCAACTGGATCCACGGCACCGAGGACAACCCGATCCTAGACGTGGCGGCCGAGGCCAAGATCCCGCTTAGCCGGTGGGACGAGAACACGTACATCTACGACGAGGACGGCCGGCTTCTGGCCCAGAGCGACAGCGATATCTACTCCACCATGATGTGGGACATTGTCCAGGACGCCTTTGCCTACAGCAGCGAGAACTCGGCCAAGATTCCCGTCGAGGCGAGCCTCTTGGACTTTTTCCGCGAGCAGGTCGTCAAGAGGATACCGGACACGAAGCCCGACTGGGAAAAGAAACGCAATTTCATCTTGCAGATGGCCGAGATGTGGGGAGCGTTTGTTGGCGAGCCGGTCGAAAAGCAAAGTCTAAAGTTCTTCTGGATGGAGGAATGTATCGAAGGAGGTGTGTATTTTTCTTCCAATTCTGCGAATCTATGTGACAATCAGGGGAGAATTACTAATCTAGATCAGAGAATTTGTTTTGTGCTGGAACTTATCAGAAAATCTTGCAAAAGATTGCTCAGCCAGCCCTCGACAAGGCAAAGATATTATACTCGAGGGTAGTTTCCAACGTCGAGACTACTAGCGATGACGGTAGCAAGCTCACCTTGACCACTGCCGGAGGAGAAAAGCTCGCATTCGATGAAGTCGTATTTACGGCCCCTCTCGGCTGGCTGAAAAAGAACCACCACCGTGCGTTCAACCCAGCACTCCCCAAGGCCCTGTCAGAGTCCATCGCCAGTATAGGATACGGCTGTCTCGAGAAGGTCTACATCAGCTTCCCCACGGCGTATTGGCTCAAGCCGGACGCGCGCGGCCGCGTTGTGACGGGGTTCTGCCAATGGCTATCACCAAAATATCCCACCGACAGCAACCCGCACAAGTGGAACCAGGAGGTCGTCGAACTCGGCTCCCTGCCCGAGGGCACCGGCCACCCGACGCTGCTGTTCTACACGTACGGCGACCAGTCGCGGTACATCACGGAGGAGGTCGCCCGGCTGGCGCCGTCCACCGAGAAACAGGACGCGTTCCTGCGGGACTTCTTCGAGCCATACTACGCCCGCCTGCCGCACTACGATGCGGCGTCGCCGGACTGCCAACCCACGGCCTTCCTCGCCACCGACTGGCTGCGCGACGACCTGGCCGGCAACGGCAGCTACAGCAACTTCCAAGTCGGCCTCGAGCGGGGCGATGAGGACGTCGAGCGGATGAGGCAGGGCCTGCCCGAGCGGGGGCTGTGGTTCGCCGGCGAGCACACGGCCCCGTACGTGGCGCTGGGCACGGCGACGGGGGCCTATTGGTCCGGGGAGTCTGTCGGGCACAGGATAAAGGCGGCGTATGGGTTCAAGAACAAGGAAAGGTAATCACTTTCTTTTGCAGGCCCATGTGAGCGTATAGAGTGCCGTGAATCGACAGCTTAAATATTCTGGTAGGATCATGGACCTTGAAACTCGTTGTCAGTCTCTGTTCTCTGACCGAAGACGGGATTGACTGCGACACCTCTTGTTAGCCTTAGTCATAAGCTTTGCGGAAATAAGCATAAGAATAAATGTGCACGCTACTCCTTATTACAACGCTTGATCGCAACCCAATGATAAAATCGGGCAAATACTCTTGAGGCGTCGCTGTTTTAAAGGTCTCATAGAGCAGTCCAGTGAAGGCAATCAACGTATCGTGTCTAGCTTCAAAAGTATCAACAGTTCAACGGCCTCAAGTGCTTGAAACTTTGCATGTCAGAAAACACATGAACGCTATAGGCAAAATATATACAATGAATAGTAGAGTCGAAGGCCCGCCCGAGAAAGATGCACTGCACAGAGTGTATACCTAGGCCATATATCTTCTCTCGATTCATAGCCAATGATCCAGCATCAGCCGAAAGAGTGCTTCTCAATATCACTCGACGCATGATCGCTTTTTATCTTTCGGCTGGTCCGGGTTCGCCGGGCACGAAGTGCCAATGCAGCACGATATCTGACCGCTCTGGCAAGACCCCCAAGCGTCGGCGTCGCCGTCGTTGACATACGTCCAAGCAGCGCCCTGGCACGGCGCGAAGAAGGTCGAGGCTGCGACGGCACCCATGTCGGAGCGCAGGGGGTTCACGCAGGCGTTGTCGTCACTGAGGTCCTGGATGGACAAGTTAGCTCTAAGGTGTTTCGAGTTTCGTAGGATAATGGATGACGAAAAGTACGTACTCCGCAGGTGCCCAAGCTGAGCAAGTCCTTGTTGCAACCCGTCACGACTGACCCGCCGCAGGAGCATGTAATGGGGACCGAGTAGCCATTGACATAGCTCACGTCGACGTCGGCCACGGCCACGTGGTAGTCCTTGGCGAAGGAGAAGTTGAGCTCGATGAGGGTATCGTCGGCGCTGATCGGGTGGTGGGCCTCGCTGAGGGCGAGGTTGCCCACGTATCCCGTCGGCACGGCGAACGAGGCCGCGGCCCCCTGGGCCAGGGTCCCGCCGGCCACGTTGCCCGAGGCGGCGGCCGGGCTGTCGATGTCGCGCACGTGCGCCGTCGACACGGCCGCCGTGTGCGAGTTGACGATGCTGACGGTCAGGAACTCGGGCGGCGACGCCATGGACCGTGCCACCAAGGGTAGAGGCTGGGCCGTCACGGCTGACCGCTTCGCCGCATGGACTAGAGTCACACCAGGCAGGTTGGCGGTGCTGGCGGTCCCGGTGACCACAGGAATTGTTGCAGACAATACGCTGGCCACGAGGGAGAGGATGGCAGCTGTTGTTGAGGTGGAGCGAGGCATCTTGTATAGTGATGTCGTGTTTCTTCTTGAGTATATGTAATACAATGACTAATTTTCGTAGGGGACAGAATCTCAAGCTGAGAAGAGAATATTCCCAACACAGGAATAACTGCAAGCGAATCAAAGGAGTGAATAAGAGTAATTGGTAGCACCTACACCGGGTCTTGATCATAGATCTGCGGGGCCAACGACGATCATATATACTTACCAGCGTAAGCAGTCCCGTCTGTCCCCTGGAGTGTGACAAGAGTCTTCATGGCTGATGGTTATTCATGGCTGTCTGGGGTAAGGTGCCCAGCCCCGAGCCTTGTACCGGATCTTTGTTGTCATGCATGACTGCGTGGCTATTCCAACTACCATGACGGAGTTATCCTATCATGGCGACTGGGGGTACTACACGCGATTCAGAGACCATTAGTTTGATAGTATAGCAATCAAGGTGAATCAGCAGCAGTTGAACCGAAGGTCTAGGCCGACTAGGAAAAGAAATGCAAAAGAAAGCAGAAATGATCGACGGATATGATAGAGGCCCAGAGGTCTGGGCTCCTCGGTCTGTTCTTCGAGGTCATAACCCTTGTATTGCTTCTTCTGGATCCGAGGGAAAGGTCAAGATGTGGTTCTGGGCAGGAACAGACAAACTGAGCTTGGAATAACGCGGATCCGGTTGGTTCCTGACTTTGCGTTGATCCGCGATCCTCAAGGAGCGGAAAGCCACGACTAAATGCACACTTACGGGCCATAGCCGCGGTAGTCTGACTCTCTCAGATCCGGATCCAGATCCATGGGATAAAAATAATCAATCCGAGCCGGGGTAAGTGGTCTGACCCCCAAGACTGGCGGGATTCTAGCCGGGCCATGATTTCATAATTACATGTGTCGCGAGTAAGAAAATGAGCACAACTTGGTTTTATGACTGTCGTGGCTGTCAGCAGTGGACTAATGCAGGAACCATAGATGTGGTCGTGGTTCATACGGCCGGGAGATGAAGCCGCGACCAATGAGAAGTCGCAATTTGGTGATGAAAAGAAGTTCTTTCATGTCGAGGTTTTGCAGGGCATTCCACTTGTAGGAAAATGTAGAAATTTTTTTGCTAGAGTGCACTTGTTTGAGAAGTGGTAGCACATATTACTTTTTGCTCCAGAGTGCTCATCATGGTTGACAATAGGAGGGAAAAGGAAGAAAATGCACATTGCGGCGCCGCCCGCGATCCTCCTGCTATTCTTGCGAATTGGTCGGGGGATGAGCTGACTGTAAGTAAGGTCGGGTTGGACAAAACAAAAATATGCATATGATGCTGGTGGCACAGCCTGCATATTCCTCCTAGGGACAGACCCTTGATAGATGAAATCAAGCCACAGATGTAGTGTAAATCTATAAGCATGTCAGATGTATGGAAGTTGATGGTTTCGTTTTCTAGGACAGACGCCTGCCAAGAATCATGTTGTTCTACCCCGGCTTTGACTTCCTTGTTTAATTCTGGATCAATCCGCAAATCAACGTCCCCCCACTATGGCATGCCTCTGTTTGTCTTTCTTTTCTTCCTAGCCCCTCCAAATGTGACAGTGTCATCTATAGAACTGCTGTGACTGGGACACATGCTTTATTTTTTCTCTCCTCATTTGATATTTGTATACGTCGCGGCCAATAGGTTTGCTCTGCTGGGCTATGGATACAGTCGCAGCACGTGGTGGGAGATCTGCCACCTCAGTGCCGAAGATCACCTACTGACTCTCTGTCAGCGGATCGAGCCTCATGCTCTGCGGATGAGACCTTGCTCACCCATGGTCCATGACGTGAATGATGAAGATGCCTCTGCCACGACTTCGATCTGCTATGCTTCTATTTTTCCATCATTTCCTTGAGATATTAATCAGGTCAAGATGGCAAAGTTGTTGGATTCGACCGAAAACAGCAAAACACATCAAATGGTGCAAGTCGGGAGCTCTACGCAGGACTAGCAGAAACTCTGGCCTGCACAACGCGCAATAAGGAAGAAAGCACTTACACTACAAACCTGATAAGTTCAAGCTTCGAGCAGAGAAATATATCAAATGGCTGGCATCGGGTAATGCCAGGCTTTGTTTTCCACAACATTGGGTACCTAGCATTTATGATCGTCGAATGCCAAGCCTCATCATAAAAGACAAGCTCAAGGCGCCTTCAGGTACATTGTCAGTTGCGCCTAGATCCATGCAAGATCGAATTGTTTTAGCCACTGTTAAGAACATATACCATAAAATCGTCTGAATGTTGACTTTCAGTCCAAATGTCTAGTTTCCGTAGCCTCCTCAATATGAACAAGGCTTTTTGACTCCGATTTGTTTCTGGTCAGTCTCTATTGTATTACTGTATCAGCAGCAATGGCAGATCGATCCGGAGCGCTGAGAATCTCGCCCGCAATGCTGACGATAAGGTAAGAAGGGAAAACAAGGCTTCCAACCCGCCCAACTTGGTAGCATGGATACGATACTGACACCCGAGTAATGATGATGGCGGCACTAGCATACGTCCAAGGTGGTAATGAAGAATCAAAATACGTCCTGATTCGGAGGCCCGCTGAGAAGGGCATTGACGACGCCTATCAGAGGCCCAATCTCAGCGCAGGCAGTGGGGCCTAGAGCCTGTCACGTCGACCCCTCCCCTATCGATAATGGTGCATTAGCGCGTCAAATGACATGTATCGGGTGGCTTCAGGCAGGGAAAGGCAGAGGCGGGAACATTTGAAGGCGGAGATCGGTGGATCGGTGCCAGTGCTGGGCTGCTCATCAGTGCTCCATCCAGTCAGTTGCTGCAGCGCTCGCCCGTTTACATCAACCATACCTACCTTGACATACCATACCATAGGTAGACCAGCCCAATAACCGAAACCAAAGTCCGGACCACTCACTGACCCGTCATTGTCGTTTGTTTGTTGTCAGGCCATCTTTTGCGAGGAGGTCATCCTGTTCTGCATCAAAGCTTTTGTCATCTCATCCCTCCAACTGACTGGCAGCCCGCGATTCTTATCACCTTCGCTCCAGATGGCACCTCAACGATGAGCCGCCACCCCGCAGCATCCCACCGGGGTTATCGATACCGTCGTGATAGCAGCGTTCCAGCTCGACATTGCCATCATCACGCGCCCTTCTGCGCTGGGACAGCGTCCCTTGCAACGTAAACTTCAAACGTCCCTCAAATCATCGGGAGCTGCGTCTGCTCCTCATCCGAGCCACCATGGCGTCCTTCTTCCGCTCCTTCGGGAGCTCCAACATGTCGAAGCGGCTGCTGCGATACGCCCTGTCCAGGCTCGAGTTCCTCGATACCGATGCCCTAGACGTCGACAAGCTGGATTTGGAATGGGGAAGCAACAACGTCCTCACCTTTCAAGATGTGGGCATCAAGTTGGAGGCATGTGCATCGCCGTTTGTTTGATTTACTGCGTATTGGATATGATGCAGAATCCAGTGACTAACATGCATATCCGCACAGAAACTAGAACACCTGCTCCAGCTTCCTGCCTCGTTCAAGCTACAGAAAGCCAAAGTCCTCAAGCTTCGCGTAACGATCCCGTCCGCCATATACTCTAGCCCTATAGTCGTCGAAGTTGATGGTGTACAAGTGAAGCTGAGAGCTGGAGCCGACGAATCACCACGAGACGAGCAAACGCGCGGTCGGGGCAGAAATTCCAAGTCTAAGCATGGAGAGGATGAACTCGTGCCGCACGCCATCGATCTCGCACAATCTTTTCTCGACACGCAACCCTTGAAGGAAAAGGCCGAATTACAAGCAGCTCTTGATGCTGAAAGCCACGATCTTGCTGCGTCAATGAGCAGCACCGGCACCAGCGAAGACGAAAGCGACGAGGAGGTTCCCGTAGGCACAGGGCAGCCTCTGTCTCTTCCTGTATTCCTGGCCGATTTCCTGCAGGGAATCGTTGATCGAACACAAGTTTCCATCCGAGGAGTCACCTTCGAGCTAGATGTAGAGGTGCCCGTCGAGGTTCACTCAACGACGCCAGAATTGGTCACATTCCAACTGGCCATCGACGACCTAAACGTGGAGGGGGTCACGACTCAGCTCCAACCGATCGATGGCGAAGATGCAGCCGCAGAGTACAGAGATGGAAAGCGCCGTATCTCACTGAACAAGATACGGGCTTCCCTCATCTCCGAGGCCAATGTCTTTTCCACACTGGCCCGGACTCCTTCCATGCCGTCGTCGGTAGCTACGGGCTCACCAGTAATGACTGCTCGGCAGCCTCCATCACAAAACGATGATCCTCTGTCTCACAGCATCTACGAACCTATGAACGAGTCAACGGACCTGTCACAAAGCCAGTATTTCCCAATGATGGACAGCGAAGATGCATTTAACATCCCATACGAGTTCAATAGCTCACAAGATGAAGATCCGGTAGAGGAGGATTTGAGGTCTGCGCCATCGACGCCGAGAGCTCTTGCGCCACAGAACAGCCCGCCACTCGAGTCACCACAACACCCAGCTCAGTCGGCTGTGATGCCACCGCCAGATCGCTGGTCGGCCTTTGAAAGAGATGCCCGTTCCGAGTCGGCACTGCAGCAGCAAAGAGACTGGAACCCGGAAACTGATCAGCCATTGAACAGTCTGGATGATCAAGCAGCAAGCCGTGGATCGGTATCGCCTCTGAGTGACGATCTAGCCCAGTCCCACTTGTTTAGCCACGAAGAAGCAGAGAGTATGTACATGAGCGCATTTTCCAATACCGGCGGTTCACAACCTAGCTCAGCTATGCCCGGCGCGTGGGATGATTATGAGCCCCCTAGTCTCGAGAACTCTCCGCAACATGAAAGGGTGGAAAAGCTACATCCTCCAGATCCTCATGCCGCGTCGGAGGCGGATACAGGAAGACGATCGTCGCTGTCTCCTGTCGGCAAAACTTCTTCACCTGGTCGGACAAGCCCACCGTTCTCTGGCTGCGATGAACAAGAGGATGAGGTTCGAAATCAGCCGGAATACTTTGGTACCACAGATATGCCTCCAGACTCGGCAGCGGCAGAAGGTGTCGCCACACCGCGTGGGCCCACAAGATTCGTGAAAGAGATTATCTCCTTGGCCGGTATATCGATCTATGTTCCGTCGACTCATAATCACTCGACAGTTCCTGCATCTCCCACCGATGTTGCCTCGTCCAGTCATTATGGTTTAGATCGATCGGTCGCTCCAAATGTTCCAGGTGCTTTTTCAGTATATGGGACAACGTCGACGACAGCACCTCACCGCGGCCCCGCTCTGGCTGCGTCGCGTGTATCACCTGGCCAGCCTCAAGGTAGTGATATACCCAAAGATGACTCCATCGAGGTTGTACTGGCACCAGTGGATGTCCGCTTCGATGCATCCATCAGTTTCCTCTTGGTCATGGTCACCTCGAGGATTCTCACCCTGCTCAAAGAGCACGGGAATGAAAAAACTCCAAAATCAACTGCGCCAAGCCAGGCATCTTCGAGTCAGGCCTCTTCTCCTCAGCCTGACATCAAGATACTTGCAAAACACATTTCCATACAGTTCCTTGAATCGCTAGTTGGAGTTGCAGACACGTCAGAACGGGTGCTGAATCCCAACTCTGCCGCTTTTGGCACCGATGCGCTACTGATGTCCAGTCTTGAAAATTTGAAAGTACACGTTACAAGGACTGAAAAAGCTACAAAGACATCCGTAGACCTTGAGAAGTTCAGATTTGGCTATGGAAATGACGACATCCTTTCGTTCGACCAGCGTTTGCAGATGCGAGCCTCAGTGAGAGATGCCTTCCCGTCCGCTGGGGCCGATGTATCTCTCAAAATCACACAAACTGCAGAGGCAACACGCTGCGAGGTCCAGACCCTGCCTTTGCACGTGAAGCTCGATTGTCAAAGACTGGATGAAACCTTCAGCTGGTTTGGTGGCCTGAGCAGCTTTCTCAACATGGGTTCTTCCATGACCTCGAACGCCTCTCCTGTCCCCAAGAGTCCAACAAGAACTGTCAAGAAGGCTCGTGGTGTTCGCTTCGATGCTCCAATCAAGACCGACGATAAGTCTGCGGCACAAGACAACAAGGTAAATGTCCGTATAGGTGGCTTTCATCTCGACCTCATTGGCAAGGAATGCAGTGTCGCTCTAGACACAAGTGCAGTCAAGGTGGTGACTCGGGACGAAGGTCTTGGCATCGGCATTACCAAAATACAGCTTGCAGGACCTTACCTGAGGAGATCTATGGGTGATCCACCAATCAAGGCCACGATTATGAACACTCGCATTGAGTACTTGTTCTCGCCCACGGATAACGACCTGGAGCGACTGCTAGAGCTCATTATTCCATCAAAGAACAAGTTCGATGAAGCCGATGATGAAATCATGGTGGATACACTGCTCAGACAGAGACGAAAAGGCGCCGTGGTGCGGCTGAATCTGGACAGCGTTGAAGTCGGTGTCAAGAATATCCCACAGCTCCAATGCCTCTCGGGTCTTGGTGAAGAGGTTGCCCGCCTCGGTACTGTAGCTAAATATCTTCCCGAGGACGACAAGCCTGGTCTTCTCACGCTGGCTATGGTTCGCAACTTCGACTTATCAGTGGCCATTGACAAACGCTTTGGGCACATTCAAACCTCGCTCAAGGATGTCGAGGCAGGTCACATCACCTTCCCCTCGCTTGTTGCCGTGGCATTCGGTGCGGCATCTGTTCATCGAAATGATACCGAGGAACTGCTGGGCTCAGCCGTCGGTATCAAGAACAGTGGACCAGTTTTCACCATGCGAATGATTCCAGACGCCATGGAACCGGTCATAAAACTTCGCATGAGGAACATGAATGTCGAGTACCGAGTACCGACTATCATAGACGTGTTGGACCTCGCCGAAGATGCAACACCACAAGACTTTGAGGCCCAGCTCGCAGCGTCTGTCGCTAATCTGGGCGAGCAGGCTCATACAGCAATCACGGGAAGATCGCATGCAGCAGATTATGACAAAGGCAAGTCAAATGTGGGCAAGCCTACCAAGCTCGACATCGTATTCCGGGACTGCCTCATAGGTCTGAACCCACTGAACCTGCGCTCCAAACTGGTGTTTGCTTTGACAGATGCCCAGCTGAAGGTGTCTCTATCCAACAGCGAAAAGGCAGAAGCTGGGTTCAATCTCAACAAGGGTTCAGTCCTCTTGACCGATGATGTGGATGCATTAGGCTCCTTGGCACACTCATCTCGGCGTCGCCCGTCCACGTCCAGCTCGGAACAGATTGTCGACCTGTGCTCAAAGGGATTCGTGGATATTTGCTTCATATCAGCTGCCAAAGTAAACGTTCTTGTTGGGGTGAATGACGATGGGTCAAAGTTTTTGGATGTCGAAGTTCGCGACGACCTCCTCGTCATGGAGACCTGTGCAGACTCTACCCAAACACTGATCGCGACTGCCAACGCTCTGCAACCACCAATGCCCGAGAGCAAAGCCCCAAAGTATCAGACAAACATTATGCCGATTGAGGATCTACTGAGCTCCATATCGGCAGATGCTTTTGGTACCGCAGAGGGCACCTACGACTTCGATGACGACTTTGCGCTAGCTCAAGAGCTCGGTGGTGAAGATCTAGAAGGCGTCGAAGATCTGGAAGGGGTCGATCTTGGCGATGAAAGTCATTTCAGCTCTCTGGATGTCCATTCTCAATTCTACGACGAGAATCGAGAGGGTCAAGCAGATGACTTGGCTGATTCCGTACTGTCAGGAAATACTTCATCTCAGGATACGAGCGACGGCGTACTTCTCACATTCAACACGGACGCGGATGACTCGGATCTGGTTGTTCATGATGACTACTTTGGTACCCAATCCGTCATACACGGATATGCACCCAAGTGGAACTCGACGGCGAATCGATATGAGCAGCCCAAAGATACCAAGTCCGCGAGGTACCCTATGACAGTCCGAGTGAGAGATGTGCATTTCATATGGAACTTGTTTGATGGGTACGACTGGACGCATACTCGAGAGGTGATCACAAAAGCCGTGGAGGATGTCGAAGCTAAAGCATTCGAGCGAGAGCGACGCGGGCGGTCAGACCGTGTTCACGTCACAGCGGACATGGAGGCAATGATCGAAGAAGAGGAGACTGTCATTGGGGACTTTCTGTTCAACTCCATCTACATTGGTGTTCCAGCCAATCGCGATCCCCGGGAGCTCACACGAAACATCAACGAAGCACTGAACGACAATGCAACCGAGACGGAATCGGTAGCCACTACGGCGATGACTGCTACGCCTAGTCGGATGGGTAGCAAGCGTACAACAAAGAAGAGGCTAAAGCTTGAACGCAGCAAGCGGCACAAGGTCACGTTTGAGCTCAGGGGTATCAATGTGGACATGGCCAATTTTCCTGAAAACTCTGGAGAAACGCAAAGCTCGATCGATGTCAAGGTCCGGGACTTGGATGTTTTCGACCACGTGCCAACATCAACGTGGAAGAAGTTTGCAACATACGACCAGGATGCAGGGGAGCGAGAGATGAACACAAGCATGGCGCACATTGAGCTCCTCAAGGTCAAACCACTTCAGAAGCTGGCAGCCACCGAGCTTGTGATGAAGGTTACACTTCTTCCGTTGAGGCTGCATGTCGACCAAGACGCTTTGGACTTTATCACGCGCTTCTTCGAGTTCAAAGATCCGGATGCGCCCGCTCATGCCTCTGAAGCCGATCAGCCTTTTGTTCAGCGTGCCGAAATCATGTCCATACCGGTCAAGCTCGACTTTAAGCCGAAGCGCGTCGACTACGCTGGTCTTAGATCTGGACATACGACGGAGTTCATGAATTTCCTAATCTTGGACGAGGCGCGAATGACTTTACGCCATACGATCATCTACGGTGTCTCTGGCTTCGAGAGGCTGGGAAAGACGTTGAACGATATTTGGATGCCTGAGGTCAAACGAAACCAGCTGCCTGGCATCCTGGCTGGTCTCGCTCCGGTTCGTTCCATCGTGAACGTCGGCAGCGGATTCAAGGACCTCATTGAGATCCCCATCAAAGAGTACAAGAAAGATGGCAAACTCGTGCGCAGCATCGGCAAAGGAGCCGCTGCATTTGCCAAGACCACGGGTACGGAGATTGTCAAGCTGGGAGCCAAGATGGCCGTCGGTACTCAATACGTGCTCCAGGGTGCAGAAGGGATACTCGTCAAGCCAGACCAGCAGGAGATGGACAGGGAAGACGAAGAGGTGGACAATGAGAATACGAGACAAATCAGCTTGTATGCTGACCAGCCTACCGGCGTGGTGCAGGGCCTGAGGGGGGCATACTCGAGCCTCACGCGCGATCTCAACGTGGCCCGAGATGCCATTATCGCAATCCCGGGCGCAGTCCAGCAGAGCGGGAGCGCACAAGATGCTGCAAAGGCTGTCTTGAGACAAGCACCGACTATTATTTTCAGACCATTGATCGGTTCAAGCCGGGCCATCGGGCAGACCCTGATGGGTGCGACAAATTCACTTGATCCGCATAACAGAAGGAGAATTGACGAGGTAAGCACAGCTCATGAACATTCCTCTTTCTCAAAACTCATCGATGCTAACCTTGATGACAGAAATACAAGCGAAACTGAATTTCAATTTGACTTTTTGGGCTCACTATTCATCACGATCATTACAAGCAAGGCGTTTCGGGATCAGGATCAGCAAGGACTGGAGTTTTTTCCTTATTCCTTTTTTTTGTCGAGGCGCATGGACGAATCAACGAAATGACGTACTGAATCATCACCTAAATTGCATTGATAGACGGAAGCTCAAGAAGGTCTCTTGGGCTTTCTTTTCACATGATCTAGATACCACACGGGCGTCATATTGTCAGACTTGGAAGCAAAGCCATCTGAAAGATGCGATGGGACTGACGAGGGCAGAGTGGTGTGTTAAGCTGCTGCCACGAGATGTCAAACTCCCATAGATTTTTGTTATTTTGTTTTGGTGTAAGAATAAGATACAAGATTGCTCACAGTGTTGTGGTTCGTTTGATGCGAAAGAGTATACGTTCTGTGACTTTGTCTATGCATAGGAAAAGTATACATTGCGTGCGTATAAGTCAGCACGATTGATGCATCCAGCAATGAATAGGTGGTATTACAGGGTTAGAGGACATGTGGATACGGGAATCGAGTCGTTGCCTGTTTCGCAGTCACGAGATGCCATAGGTGGGAAGTTTGAGGTTATTCTCGGCGAACGAATCCCGCTAGGATGAACCAGTATAGCTGGCAGCAAGGTGCGCGCGTCAACCGTCTCAAGAGGAGTAGGGAGCAGGTAAAGCGCTCTGAGCGGAGCTCCTCCCCGCAACCGGCACCTGTGTATCAAGTACTTAGTTTGGAAACATTCAGTGAAGAGAAACCCGGCCCCTCGAACACGCCCCCGTTATTATACACTCGAAAGCAGATAGTCATTCTCTGGGATACCAGCCATCATGGCAATGGCAAAAGTCGACAATGAAATCAAGGGCCGCCTGGCGCTGATTACCGGCGCATCGGGAGGGTATGTATCTGTTTTGAAGAATGACAAGAAAGAGGAGCTACTAGCTAACACGCCCGCCCGCTCGATAGCATCGGGGCCGCCTGTGCCCGCTCCCTGTGGGCCGAGGGCGCCTCTCTGGCGCTGACGTGCAACAAGAACAGACAGCCAGTAGACGACCTGGTCAAGGACCTGTTGTCGTCGTCGGGGCCCGACGAGAAGCGCAAGATCTCGGTGCACACCGTGGACACGGGCTCGGTGGCGGACATTGAGCGGCTGTTCGCCGAGCTCAAGGAGCAGCACGCCCCCGTCAGCGGGCACGAGGGCCCCGACATCCTCGTGTCCAACGCGGGCTACGGCAAGCGCATCCCGGATATTCTGGACATTGACGTCGACGAGTTTGACTACACGCTCAACGTCAATCTGCGCGCCAGCTTCGTCCTGGCCAAGCTCAGCGTGCCGTGGATGCAGAAGAAGGGGTGGGGCCGGCTCGTGTTTGTGAGCTCGATTGCTGCCATCGGGGGTGGAATCAACGGGTGTCATTGTGAGTTTCTCCTCATCTTATATCCTCGGATCCAACTACTAAGACTTCCATAACATAGACGCCGCGTCCAAGGCGGGCCTCACGGGCATGATGAAGAACCTGGCGGCCAAGCAGGCGCAGCACGGCATCACGGTCAACGACGTGGCGCCGGCCATGATCGGCGACACGGGCATGATCCCGGACGCCAAGATGCTCGAGGGCACGGCGGGCGACGTGCGCAACATCCCCGTCGGCCGCCTCGGCACGCCCGACGAGTGCGCCAACGTCGTCGTCATGCTCTGCCGCACCGGATACCTGACGGGGCAGAGTATACTGCTGAGCGGCGGGTTGAAGTAGGAGGTCGGTGCAGAGCAGAGAATAGTATAGAACCAAGAATAAATATAATATTACAAAATATATTGTGTCAAGTCACTAGAACTTACAGGCTAGTCAACGGCCACACCGAAGTTTCGTCTATGAATAGTTGTCTGCACTTTGACATGTCTGGCGTGGATTCGAAAGATGGATCGGATACTCACCCGAGCATGTGGATTTCTATATTGAACCTCTATAAGCTACACCACCAGCAAATGAACTGTGCGTCTAAAAGAAATGATATACTCGGAAGGCTGTAAACTCTCTGACAGAACGGAACAAATAAAGAACGATCTAGATGATCTTGGTTACCGAAATGTCCCATCTGTTCCGATACCTGTGCTTCCTCTAACCAGCGAGTATACATGATACACGTGAGCCGGGATTGGCTCATGACTTTCCAACGAAATCGACGCAGGGCCCTGCTATCGACCAACAGGGATGGATCCATGCCCTGGAAAGTCCCCTGGAAATCGGGCGGCTGGTGGTGGGGTTTATCGCCAGTGAGCAGTGAGAAGATGGAGGGGCATTTTCACTTATCAAGCTCTTTCTGGGCGCTCGCAACACCCTGGAGGGGTAAATAGACCGAAACAGGCTGCAAGAGTCAAGACGAGCAGTCTACGCGTCTTTGACAGAAAAGAGAACAAGACGAAACCCGTTGAGAAATCTATTTTGGAGCAACACTCGGGCCTTATCTTGTTCGCGATCTCTTGGCTTTTCCTCTGATTGATTGTATGTATTTCTCTGGTCCACTCTTGGTTTCGGTCGCAAGCAGGTTTGTTTAGTTATATGGCGCATTTGAGTCTGACATCGTCGGAACCGGCCCCTCTACGGAGTATGTATACGCGCTTGCGGCACTGATGATTTATCATTAGCAATCCCATTGATCGTTCAATACCATTCCTTCTGTACATACTTTATACTTTCCAGCCACGGTCATCTTTCAGACATAATCACGACGGTTTGCCTTGATTCTGTTTTCTATACACACAGATTCTCAGTCAGCAAGAGACACATCTGCCATGGCGGACGGTAAGAAAGCAGTAGAGTCGGACAAGGGTAAGTTTGCGAAAAGAGATCGGCGGTCTTGGTTGCGCGCATCACTGACACTTTTCGTCTCTATTAGTCTGGACGACCTTGATCACCAACAATGCCTACCTCTCGGGCCTGATCACGCTCGACTTCTCCCTGAAGCAGCAAAAGTCGAAATACCCCCTGGTCGCCCTCTACACCGACACGTTCCCCGAGTCGGGGCTGGCGGCGCTCAAGGCGCGCGGCATCCCGGCGCAGCGCATCGAGTACCTGCTGCCGACACAGGGCAAGGACTACAGCAACGACCCGCGCTTCTACGACTGCTGGAGCAAGCTGACGCCCTTCTCGCTGGCCCAGTACAAGCGCGTCGTCCAGCTCGACTCGGACATGCTGGTGCTGCGCAACATGGACGAGCTCATGGACCTCGAGCTCGACGACCCGGCCGACGTCGAGCAGGGCAGGGGCAGCCGCGTCTTCGCCGCCGGTCACGCCTGCGTCTGCAACCCCCTCAAGAAGCCGCACTACCCCCAGGACTGGGTCCCCGCCAACTGCGCCTTCACCCACCAGCACCCGGACCCCGAGGCCGCCCAGACGCAGGGCATCGACCCGGCCGTCGGGCCCCTCGGCTTCATGAACGGCGGCCTCCAGGTCGTCAACCCGGGCCGCGGCGTCTACCGCCAGATCGTCGAGTACATGGAGGCCCACGCCCTCAACATGGACTTTGCCGACCAGAGCGTGCTGTCGGACCTGTACCGCGGCCGCTGGGTGCCCCTGCCGTATATTTATAATGCGCTCAAGACCATGCGCTGGGAGGGCGTGCACGACCCCATCTGGCGCGACGACAGCGTCAAGAACGTCCACTACATCCTCGCCCCCAAGCCCTGGGACGAGATGGACGAGCAGGGCAACTTTGTCGGCAAGGACGAGTCGCACGCCTGGTGGGTCCGCGTCAACAACGAGAGGCTCAAGTGGGAAGGGGAGAATGGCGTTTCCAAGGACGGGTTCTAGGTATGAAAGGAGACCAAGGGTTGGAGAAGTCTCAAAAAGGTATAGAGGTGCGCATCTCAACGATGATGATATGGATTTTTCGGCATGGGTAGAGATACAGCAAGCATCAATATGGATCTAGCGAGTTGGTTTTCATTATGGGCGGCGCGGCGCGGGTACGAACGGGCATCTGATTTACTACGATGCGAAAATAGAATTCGAATTTTGCACAAACCTGGGCACCTCATATGTGTTTGGCTGAACTTGAGAGGCCCAAGTTGTGTGTCTTGTTTTAGTTTGACACTTCGGGTTCATAACGACGGTACTAGAGTCGCGATTACGAAAGGCTGTAGCGATGCTGCCTGGTGATATCACTATTTTCCTCAAGCCTGTCACGTCACTACAATGCTCAGAAGGCTCATCACTGGAAGATTGGGTAGAAGGAAGGCGCTTGAGACGCTGCCGGGAAGAGCCTCTTCGTCGTCGTGTTCAGCGAGAAGCACCTTCCTCTGGCTCAACGTGGACGAGAGGTGGCCTTGTTTACCTTTCCGTCACTTGGAGGAACACGGGTCAATTCAAGTCACTACAACTTTTATGGCAACGTACATGACGACCTGAAGCGACGAATCAAACAGTATGGATCCAAACAATCTGAATTCATACAACATGAATTCAAACATGAACTCAGACAAAATGGATGTCAATGAAATGGACCACAACGACATGGACTTCAACAACATGGACTTCACCAACACGAATCTATACAATGCGAGCCCAAACAACACGAATGCATACAACACGAATACAAACACTTCGCACAACACGCACTACGACTTGGCACCTTCAAACGGCCCCAGTGCTCCGGATTCCTTTCACCACTCATCAGGTTTTAGCCAAAATAGTAACATCCCAATGACCTACACGGATTCAACCAATCTAGCCGCGCTCGATATGGGACCGGCCACGATAGATCCAGCAACCGAGTATCCGATGATTGCGGCTCGGATGGCCTCGTCAAACTCAACCCCAAATCTTTATACCAACGAGGCCATGTTACAGGGCTTCTCAGATCGCATTCTTCCCGACCATAAGCACTGGCGACGACTCTCTAGCCAGCTCAAATGGCTCGAAACTCTCGGCGTGAAACACGTTTGGACTCCTCCTGCCACCAAGGCATCATCACTCAGGACCGACGGCTACGATGTGTACGACCTGTACGATCTAGGAGAATTCCATCAAAAGGGCACGATAGCCACAAAATGGGGCACCAAGCAAGAGTTTCAAGAATTAGCAAGGGCCGCATCTGGCCATGGTATCAAACTCATATTCGATGCTGTGTTGCATCATAAAGCTGGAGCAGATGCCTACGAGAATGTTACGTTCAGCCGAACGATGCCCTGGCGTAGTGTACCCCCTGAGTAATGGGAAGACCTTAATTTTCTCGAGCTAACTATTATCTCTCTCTTTAGAAACCAAGAGCCAAGGTGTTATTCAGCACATCAGTCTCGGAACCAAATTTGAATTTCCTGGTCGCCAAGGCAGATATAGCTACATGAAGTGGAACATGAACCACCTCCGGGGCATGTATGTCCGCCCGGAAGATACCCATCAAGGAGTCAATGCAGCCTTCTGGCATATTATTGAATCGGCCGATTATAAAAGCGACGCTGACGAGGCAAGCCTTGGTAATGGCATGATGTGAGCTCATTCTCTCGTTCATTCTTTGTGGTGTGAAATTTACTGCAACCCCATGTTGATTAACACGTTTTTAATGACAGAAAGCATTCAATTGTAGATTTGAATCGTCCCACAGTCAGACAAGAGCTACGCAATTGGGTCACATGGCTCGGCGAGCAACTCGACTTAGGTGGTTTACGTATTGATAGTCTCCAGCATTGTTCCGGCGACTTCATTCGGAATTTCACCACTTATGTTGACCAACGATATGGCTCCAGGTGGATGATCATGGGTAACCGCCGAATACACCCCGAAAGTCCATGGAGAATTGCCAAATGGCTTGATTCCGTGGGTGGCAATATATGCCTATTCGATATTTCCCTGTTTGACAGACTAAAAGAATTCTCAAGATTTCGCGACACCGGTGCACAGCCTTTACTCACCGGTGCGTCTCTATACAAAAGCCGGCCTCGAAACGCCATTGTGAGTAGTCCCAGATCACCAATTTATTTTCAAATCAATTGAGACATTGATTCGTTTCTAGACATTTGTTTCAACCCATGAGACGCACAGGACGGTGGGTTCATGTCACACATTTGTCGACGAATAATGAACCCTCAAACTAATCATTTCTTCAGGTAAGTCTTTTCAAAGTTTAGACTAAATCCCATGGCGAGACTGACCTTCAAAGGACCCAATACATCCCACTTTTGTCCCGATTGCCTATGCGATTATCTTGCTACGGGCAAACTCGATTCGTCCATGCGTCTTCTGGGGCCATCTTTATGAGCCACCTGAACTCAATGGCACGTCGGTTGTTGTAGCACGCCTCATGCTGACACGGAAGTTCTGGGCGTACGGCCCAGAGAGAACCTTCCTTGGAGAACAATGGTTTCAACGCCATTGGATCGGTTTCACTCGCCTTGGGTTTGAAACGCACATGAGCCCTTACAACTCTGGATTGGCCGTCATCGCCAGTATCGATCCTCCATCTCAAGGCCCGATATATGATGCTAAATTAAACAGGCACGTCGGCAAACGGAATGCTGGGCAGCTATGGGCAGATGTGACGCGCCAAACATCTGGCTTAGTAAGAATCGACCAAGATGGCTGGGGGAAGTTCGTCGCAAAGCCGCGAAGCGTGGCCGTCTATGTCAATCGGGCAGATCCTTTGTGGGAAGAGATCGCAGGGTTTAAATTGTGAGTGCCCAGACTTGCCTTCCCTCATATTCAAAGCCATAAGTGAGCTGACCTTCACAAGAGGACAATCGCATGAACATGTCGGACCGATGTCCCAGTGGCAATAAGTCTCAATTTCGCGGTGCTACAGGTCAGAAGCAGATAAACATGATTTGAGGCTCAGCAGAGGGGGGAAGATGGCGAGCAAGGAAAAATTTCGTTAGAGTATCCAAATCGAGGGTTATGGATAGGTTATCAGTAGGAACTAGGAAATCATAGAATGCAGACCGCATTCCTCGGTACGAAGAGGGAAATGGGTCGCAAGATACGACGATTAGCCATTGAATAAGCTCATTCAATACAGGAATTATGACGCTCAACTATAAAACCACCGAGGAACACTTCTCTGATATGTGGAATTGAGTTGACTTGAACTTTCTTTTAAAAGTTACAGCATGAAAATTGAAACTGGTCAGTTGATGGATGGGACGAGAGACGATACCATCGGCAACTAAACAAACTGACCAATGACCATCAACTCTCAGTTGAAAGGCCGATTCCGGCGCTAATCAATCCACCCCAGCACAGTTCCAGCGACTAATGAATCAGCAATTTGCTATACTCGAGAGACGTCATCATCGTCGAACTGACATTTCGTCCCTTTGATCGTGGACTTTCTTTCCACCCTCAAATGTAGCTCGCACCAGCCATGGCCGCCGACCTCAAGCAGAAGCCGGCCGAAGCCAGCCAGGGCAGTAAGAACTACAAGGGTTTCGTAGCTGGTGTCTTCTCCGGCGTCGCCAAGCTGTCTGGTAAGTCTGTCGCTTTTCTCTCTCCTCCCGCTTCTGTGTGTTGGGTATGTCTCGCTGACGCACACCGTACACAATAGTCGGCCACCCTTTCGACACGATCAAGGTCCGCCTGCAGACGACCGACGCCTCGCGCTTCGCCGGACCGCTCCAGTGCGTCGCCCAGACGCTCCGCCATGAGGGCGTGCGCGGCCTCTACAAGGGCGCCAGCCCTCCCCTCGTGGGCTGGATGTTCATGGACTCAATCATGCTGGGCTCCCTGACCGTCTACCGCCGGCTGGTAGCCGAGAACTTCTTCGCGAACCGCGTGCCAGCCCTGCCGCATACCGACCGGACCGCGGCCGACGGGGCCCAGCCCATCGCCGGCGCGAGCGACGTCGTCGCGCACTTGCCGTCGTACGGCCACGGCATCGCGGGCGTCATGGCCGGCGCCACGGTCTCGTTCGTCGCCGCGCCCGTCGAGCACGTCAAGGCGCGCCTGCAGATCCAGTACAGCGCGGCCAAGGGCGAGCGGCTGTACTCGGGGCCGATCGACTGCCTCAAGAAGATCCACGGCGCCCACGGCCTGCGCGGCGTGTACAAGGGCCTGTTCGCGACGCTGGTGTTCCGGTCCTTCTTCTTCTTCTGGTGGGGCAGCTACGACGTCTTCTCGCGGCTGCTGCGCGACAGGACCAGCCTGAGCGCGCCGGCCATCAACTTCTGGGCGGGAGGACTGAGCGCCCAGGTCTTTTGGGTCACGAGCTACCCGAGCGATGTCGTCAAGCAGCGCATCATGACGGACCCGATGGGCGGGGAATTGAACGACGGCACGCCCAAGTTCCGGACGTGGGCCGAGGCCGCGCGCGCGGTTGGCCGCGAGGCCGGCTTCAAGGGGTACTGGCGCGGGTTCCTGCCGTGTTTCCTGAGGGCGTTCCCGGCGAATGCGGCGGCGCTCGTGGCGTTTGAGGGTGTCATGAGGCATTTGCCTTGAGAGGGAGCGACTGAGCTGGATGGATGTATCATGATGTGTGTATGTGTATAATATGTACTCCGCTTCACATGTAGATTTAGATGTGCGGATAGACTCGCGATAGACTTTAGAAGGGACATGGACTGGGGCGTCATTGGATGAATACCACTCTTACTTTGCTGCTAGAATGCTACGTCGAGGGATACTCATTGTAAGATGCCGTCGTGGTGTACGTGTCTGTTTGGAGACATAGGTGGTCCCGGAGAGACAACATACATGTCTTCACTGTTGTCTCATGTGGCCGGACTGAATAGGAGACGATGAGTAGACGGTCAGCCTTGCAGCGCCTTCAACATGTGATCGGGAGCAAGATTGCAAACGAGGTCTGGCAGGACGATGGAGCAGACCAACAGCACAAGTCACAAACATGCAGACGGCACATTGATATAGCAAGAACGAGTTTTGTTGGATTCTTTTGCCCAATCCTCGGACAACCTGACGCTCTATTGAAGCGCCAAACTTTTTATTTCCCTTTGACCTATGGCATGCAAAATCCCGAGCACCCTTCCAAATGCAGATTCCTTTCCAGTATCATGTACATTCGTCGTTGATGTTCGTTTACTCGTCGTCCTCGTCAGCCTCGTCGTTGACGACGTTGAAGAACTTGAGCTCGTAGACTCCCTTGCTAGTGGAGACGACGCGGAGCCAGTCACGGAGCTGCATCTTCTTGAGGAACTTCTTGGTCCTGGAGGGGGAGAGTCGAGGTTAGCTTCTGGTCGCAAAGACGTTTGAAGGCGGGGGTTTCCTTACAGGTACTTGATGTAACGACCGGACAGCTCGTTGTGGGCGATGATCTCAATCTTGCCCTCGCCAGCCTGCTGGATCTTGATGTTGTCACCAAGGTTGCCAACGCGGCCGTCGACCTTGATCTTGTCCTGGAGGAACTTCTCGAAGGCGGCGGTGTCGAAGATCTTGTCGCTAGCGGGCTGCTGAGCGTTGACAATGAACTGGAAGGGGAAGAAAGTTAGCGACCCTGTGCGCGCATCTCGAGGAGGGACATGATGGAAGTTTCTTACCTTCTTGGTGGTCTTGGCCTGCTTGCCCTTGGGGCCAGACTTCTTCTGCGACACACATTGATCTTAGCCTACTGCTTCACGCCATGATCTCGGTTGGGAAAATTTTGACTTCTTTCCCAGGTGAGACTGGGCCAACAGCAAAGCGATGGATCATCTAATACGTACGGTGGTGACGGGAGCCATTGCTTCGGTTGTTGAGGGGTTTGAAGGATGAAGGCGCAAAGAGATGGATATCCTGCGTCTGTTCAAAAGTTTTGGGCAAAAGAGTTGTCTTGCTTGCTGGGGAACGGAATCGAGAGGTCGTGAGAAATGGAGATCGGACTCAAAAAGATGCGAACTTTTTGGTGTATCGGCCCCACATTTGCCAAAATGCGCGATAGGGCAAGCAGAGGAATAGGTGGTCTGTGCGCCAACTGTTACTCAGCAGCCGCCTGCTCCCTGGCCTTTTCGCCGACGAATTGCCGGTGCCCGCTACAGACTTTCAGCTGCCAGCTCCAGAGCTCTGGCGTCCCGTCTGTGCTGAATTGCGGCGCTCACAGCGGACTTGGTTCCGACCATTTTTGGAAGAAAAACTGCCGGTAATTATTGGCAATCCGCCCGCCCGTCGGCCGCCAGAACGCCTCCATTGTCTGTGAGCAAAAGAAGCCATTCCCGTCATTCCCTGCGGCCGTTACTAGTCGCTAGTATTCACCCTTCATGTTATTTTAGTACCATGACGGCTTGTTGATGACATATTAGTAATGACTTATTTATACATGTGATGGCACATCGTGCAAGTCACTATCAAGCCATGAAACTCTGCTTTGAGATGAGGACAGTCCTTGGAGTGATTTTCCAATGTCATAGGGATTTGATTTCATTGCCCAACGTGCATGTCCTAGACTCCTAGTATTTCACAACTTACCCATTCTCATTTTGTTTCGAGCATCAACTCTGTCCCCTTTCGGCATTTGATTGAATAAAAAGAACATGACAAGATGACCTCGTTCTTAGTACGGACTGATTCGTACGATGTCAGGGGTTCTAGTGTGCAATATCATAATATCGTCTCCTCTTGTGCTGCAACGCGGAGAAGCTGAAGAGATGCCTCGGCCCACCATGAACTACCTATCAGGGGTTCGGTCGGGGTTGTGTCGTTCGGGACTTCGATGTGCCATATGCCAGCGAACAGCCTAGGCTAGCGCTTCCTTAGTGATGCATCAGATGCGTCCCGCGGACCAATTCATTGACGCCAGACCCGGTTGACCTACACCAAATGCGATAACCGAGATGGGCCTCGTTGGGAAGATCATCTCAAATGTTTTCGGTGTTCGGTTCTCACGATCGAGCAGATAAACATCAAGTCTCTCTCTACTTTGAAGTGATGATGTGTGATATGATATGCATGGAAGGATCAAATATGGGCTTCTATTCTTCGATGCAACACCTAAATTAATCTCCTACACTGTCACGGTTTGAGAAAAAGCTTCAATGTCCGTTTACCACGCGATCACTGGGGGGGCCCAGAACTCGCACGTAACATTGCCTCAGAAGATCGCTCTCACGTCTCAAACCGCCCATCCGCACCTTGCAGGGGTAGCTTGCCTAGCACTAGCAGGCTTCTATGGCTTCCCTGTAAGTCGGGTCCTGCCAAGGGCCTAGGTTAATAATGTCAGGCAAGGTAGGTGGCCAACGTCTTGCATCTGGCTGTTTGTTCAAAAGGATTCACCTGCTCGCGCATCCCACCTCGATTCGGAAGAGGAATCTTGACCCTGACATCTTTCACAAAATCCCTTTGTGACTGCATGAGTATTCGCGGATCGCCACGGCTTACATCTGTCACAACACCAAACCTTGTTTCCAACGGGTTTATTAGATCGCCTATCCTCGGTAGCATCTGAGATACCCGCGCCGTTATTACCACGAGCGCGCAAACACCCCCCACTACCCAAAGCTTCTTTCCAAGCTTCACAGCTGCCCATTAATAGCAACAATGGCGCACAAGGTCACCCACAAGATTGAGATCGCACCTTTTGTGCACACGCCTGTCGAGGAGATCCCCAAGATCGCCGTCACCCTGCGCAACACCTTCAGGACGCTCAAGACCAAGGATGTCCAGTACCGCCTGGTCCAGCTGCGCAAGCTCTACTGGGGTCTCAGCGACTTGACTCCCAAGTTCCTCGAGGCCTTGAAGCAGGATCTCAACAAGCCCGAGCATGACTCCCACATTTCAGAGGTCGGCTGGGCCATGCAAGACTGCATGCACGTTATCAGAAATGTTGAAAAGTGGGCGGCAGATGACACAAACGTCGACATCCCCATCCACATGAGAATCATCAAGCCCAGAATTCGCAAGGAACCTCTGGGCGCTGTTCTCATCATTGGAACATACAACTTCCCCGTCAACTTGACCGTGTGCCCTCTCATTGGTGCCATCGCTGCTGGTTGCCCTGCTGTCATCAAGCCTTCCGAGGGCGCCCCCAGGACTGCCATTGTCCTCAAGGAGCTCGTCGACAACTACTTGGATCCCTCTGCCTACCAGGTCGTCAACGGTGCCGTTCCCGAGACCACGGCCCTGCTCAATGAGAAGTGGGGAAAGATCTTCTACACTGGCGGCGAGAATGTTGCCAAGATCATCTCCAAGAAGGCCGCCGAGACCTTGACTCCTGTCACCCTCGAGCTTGGTGGCAAGAACCCTGCCTTCATCTCCAAGAATGCCGACCTGACTCTGGCTTCCCGCCGTCTGATGTGGGGAAAGACCCAGACTGCCGGACAGGTCTGCATGTCTGCCAACTACATCCACGTCGATCGCGAGGTCTTGGACGACTTTATCAGGGTCCTGAACGCCGTCTACGATGGTATGTTCCCCAAGGGTGCCCAGGCTAGTCCCGACTATGCCCGAATCGTCAACCACCAGCACTTTGACCGCATGAAGAAGATGCTGGACGAGACCAAGGGCAAGATTGTCTTGGGAGGCGAGACTGACAGAGACGATCTCTTCATCGCCCCCACCGCCGTTCTTGTCGATTCCCACCACGACTCCATGGTCCAGCAGGAGTCCTTTGGTCCCATCTTTGCCATTCTGCCCTACGACAATGTCGACAACGCCATTGAGATCGTCAACGAGGTCGACCCCACACCGCTGTCCATGCAGACCTTTGGTAACTTTGAGGAGAACAACAAGCGTACGTCAAATGACCTGCCAGAATCGTGAGTAATTACTGACCCGAGTTATCTAGTCCTGAACGCCATCACGTCTGGTGGAGCCTCGTTCAACGACTCTTACATGCACGGTGCTTCCCCGACTCTGCCCTTTGGTGGTGTCGGCACATCGGGCCAGGGCGCATACCGCGGCAAGGCCTCTTTCGACACATTTACGCACTTCCGTACCGTCACGGATACCCCCGGCTGGGCAGACAAGCTCATGAACGTGCGCTACATGCCGTACGATGTGTCAGAGCTCAAGCAGTACCTCTGGCTGAACGGCGGCAAGCCCGACTTTGACCGCGAGGGCAAGCAGATTACCGGCGTCGGATACTGGTCATGGCTCGTCCTTGGACTCGGTGGCCCCACGGCCAAAGGTGCGTTGTTCCGGTGGTTGCTGGTGTTGGCGGGCGGCTACGCCTATATGAAAGGGTTCAAGTTAAATCTGAGATCGTTGTTGCTAGGCCCCCGCGAATGATTGATTTCTTTCTTCGTTCTGTTCTTTTCCTGTCGCCAATTCGAAAAAAATACCTACCGGCACTTCTTTTCAGCGTTTGCGCTTTCGCAAGTGGGGGGATAATACCATTGTACATTCATGAGGTCTCGCAATGTTTTGGCTTTCATTTTTTACGTGGACAGTATATATGGTTCAGCATGAGGAGGGACGGATCCTGGTGGGATATACACAATCTGGTCGCAGTCCCAGGTAAACTTTTGATAGGTTGAGCTCAGAGTCTAAATAGTCATAAATAATGACCATGATTTGTTCTCTTCCACGAAGCCAGACTACGACTGTATCGCCAAAATCAACGCCATGATTTAAATTACAAGACTTGAATGGCAGGGAAGATTTGAAAACGATTCCCACAGCTGGTACACTGAGATGCGACTCCGTCAAAGACGTAACTGATTATACTGCTCATGGAAGCAGACAAAGCACCAACTGACAAAGACATTTCTCCATCTCCTCGTGTGCCGGATCCTACCACGGCCAGCATAGGCAGGGACAAAGAATATCCAAAATCGATGGCGAGTCAATTTACTCTGTATGCTCGACAGAGTCTCAAAATATGTAACGAGCATTGCAATTTTCGGTGACGATATGACGACCGACAATAGACCTCGCGACCCCAGACCATCTATACGACTGCTAGATTACCTCGCCTTCCCCATCGCCAAGCCAAGCCACAAGGCCCTCCGAAAAACAAGAAACTTGCAAGACAGCGCGATCCGGAATGAACACACGGCGCCCGGGCAATATATCCGGGCCCAGCGCTGGCGCGACTTTACATACCCCGTGCTGCGCATCGCCCTGCGGGATCTCCTAGAGTATAGACCGCACGACCAGGCGCTGTACAACCCGGGGGACGCCGGGGATAGCCACACATCCACCGTCGCGCCCTTTCTGCAGCGCCTGGATTTCCCCGTGTCCGCGCTCCTGCACCGCGTCGGCCGCGCGCTGCACTGCACGGCGAGCCAGATGCAGTGGCAGGGCGAGCCGCGCTTCGAGTTCGAGTATCTGTCTCCCGAGCCGACCGCTACCGCCGCGACGTATGCGACCCCGGGCGGCCGCCGCCGGAGTGTGGTGGCGGCGGACCGCGAGTGGCATTTCCATGTCCACCAGAGGCGCTGCTTGGTCGTCGGCCTGGTCAAGTCCGCCGTTGACGAATTTCCATTGTCCGGGCTGGGCATACAATCCGGCGCCGGCGCGCACGAGGGAGTCCAAAGGACGCTTCGGCAGGCGAGGGCGGCGTGCCGGGCCGGGGGCGCGGACTGCGGGTTCGTGCTTACGCCCGAGGGCGCCGCGGTGCTATGCTTCCGCGAGACGGACTCCGGAGATGAAGAGGAAGCAGGTGCAGATGTATGTCTCGCCGTCGTCCCGTGGACGAGGGCGGGCGCGGGGGATAGTGTAAATCATTTACCACTGACCATGGCTCTGTGGGCGCTGTGCGTCGTGGCCGAGGCTGACGGCCGGCGCGTGGTCAGGGAAGGGCAACAGAGCCTGTTGCCTTTTCCGCCTCCGCTCAACGTCTGGATGCCGGAAGGCGGCGGGCTCATGTATAGACATGCCTGGCTGCGGCAGAAGACGAGGGGGTTGCCGCCGGGCGCCGTGGTGCACAGATTGTCGGTCGATCGTGTTGGTGTTGAAGTTTCAGATGATGTCGAGAAATCACAAGAGATTGACACAAGCGGGACAGCAGAAAAGACTGATGCAAGTGGAAAAGCAGAGGAGACTGCTATACATGTCGACAAGAGAAGCAGCAAGGGCAGGGGCAAAAGGAAAAAGAGGGCTGTTGTGAATCATGTATTCGTCGCCAACGCGGCCCTGGAACCATGGTCCTCCCGACTGCGGCCCAGAAAACGACGCCCAAACTATCGCCTCTGAGAGAGCCTGGGTGGTTGCCTATCTAGACGTGGGTATAATACAAATGCTTTCTCTTCTCTTTTGTGTAGCAGATATAGCGGTGACAGTATTGTACATTATCAGTACATTGACGCTGCCTCTTATTCCCATTTTTATAATGTCCTCGGGATTGTGTATGTGCATGTCCGTGTGGGATACGCGATCAAGACCGCGAGATCCTACCAAAGAAACCCTTGCCCTCTTTCTCCAAGGCCTCGACGACCTGCTCGGCCCTGTCGACCGTGCTGCCTTCGGTCAGGATGTGGGCGGGTCCGCTCAGTGAGTCCCAGTGGCCCCTGGTGTATTCGAAGGGCCACGACCAATCGCGGAAGTGAAACATGATGATCAGTTGTACTTCTCCCTGCTTGTCCTCAAACAATTGGCCCTGCCTCCTCCAGACTCGAATCTGATCTTCAATCCGGGTGAACAACTCAAGGAGCTTGTCCGTCTCGGGCTCGGGCTTGGGGTCTATCAGGGTGCGGTAGACCTCGTCGAGCTCCAGGTTGACAGCAACGTGGCAGGCGCCGATTATGTCATCGTTTGCCTGTTCCAGAAGGATCAAGGTGTCCTCGCGCGGGACGAGCTCGTGGCCGCTGCGAGGATTGTCGTATGGCAGACCAGGCAGCTCGCCAAAGCTGGAGTAATACTCGAGCAACTGGCCCGTGGCCTCGTCCGCGTGGGTATGCAAAAGCAAATCGACCGTGAGAAAGCCGAGGCGGCGGTGGTCGCCCGCGGCACGCGCCTGCTCAAATTCCGTCACGAAATTTTCCTGGAAGGCCCTGAGATCCTGCACAATCGACTTGAGCTCATCCTGCATCGCTTCGCGCTCCGCGTATAGCCCGTACAATTCCCATGTGGCGCGTCCTACTCCAAGGGCCACGAGCCACAAGGCGCCGTACCCCATATACTTGAGCCGCGTCTTCAGAGGCAGCTTGACGACGACTGCGTGAGGGTCATAGTGGAAGGCCCTGGCCTGTTGCCGTGCTTGCTGGTGTGCTGCTGGCCTGCAGAACCTGGGCAGGTTGTGAATCGGGTTTGTGTACGAAAAGCGCGGTCTCACGAGTCGTGAGGCCGATGCCGACCCGAGACCAACTCTTCGCAGCATCTCTGAGGGATTGATAAATGTCCCAGGTGAATGCTTCCTCCAAGTTGTTGTTTCCGAGTTTTTTGTTATGAGATTGCTTTTTGGCCAACGGACTCACTTGACAGGGGGTTTGTTTGTATGGTTGAATTGCATGTTCGGGTTCCACTTATTCACAGCTGGTGACTAATTGCTTGACAACTGGTACTACTTAACTGCATAGATCCAGAAGTCGCATAGTTTTCATTATCTTGCTGTACGACGACGCTGAGACTTTGAGCCATGCGTCGATGCCTTTACTCGGGCGCAAAATCTACTATCTAGCTGTTCTTGATTATGGCCTTTCTTTCATCAGAGCCACGGTCATATTCCGAGTACGTTTTGACACCAGAAGGCGCCTCCAGTACTGCTTCGCAGGAAAGCAAAATGGCTTTGACCAACCAGAAAAGATGCTCAGCAGAGTCAAGACAGAGCTCATGCTCAGGCTGCCCATTGCTTCTGATGGAGCCTGAACTACTATGACTCGACAAGATGTTACCATTGTCCAGACTCATAAATGAGTCGAATTGCCCTGGAGGCAAGACAGTGTCTTCTTGTCCGTCGGTCTAGGCCTGCGTCCCTTTCCATGCAATCAAGTATTGTTCCTGTCCCTTGACTGCTTCCTCAACGGCCCACGAGAGCATCAGCGAGTCTCTTGCCATTCTCTCCACCCAACCACAAGTCATCATTGCCACCATCTGTTTTCGACATCTCCACGGCTTCCTGGTAACCCTTGACGACCATCTCCTCGTCTACGCGGAGTCCGTGCTCGACGAGTGCCGTGATGACACCTCTCACTCGGGCAATCTCACGCATAGTGTCGAGCGATATCGAGTCGTTTTGGCTCGAGTAGACGTTGAGTCCCACGCTCTCCTCGATTCTCGTGATACCAGGGCCGCTCGACTCAGCCGCTGCACCCTCGCCTTCGATGTGCTTGGCGATCCAGATGTAGCCGTTGACTCCAAGGATAACGTCCATCTTTTCGGTCCCGCTATCCGAGCCGGCGACCTCGATTGTGAAGGCATGCCTCCTGGCCCGGACGACGCCGCCACCGCCACCAGTTCCGCTCACTGCCATGAACACTCCGTTCCGTAGCTTGCCGTACTTCAGACTTCGAGTGTGCAGCACCGCGCCACCGTCGTTGAACAGCTGTTGTACTTCGGCGACCAGCAGCTCGCCCTCGCTGAAGAATGTTCGGATCTGCAGTTCGTCGGTCTCGGTTCGGCGTCGCTGGATACCACCCGGGAGATTGATCGCGGACAGAGGAAGCTGGGCCAGCACGGCAGATCCCACGTCTACGCGCCACCGGCGAGCTTGAACTTCGACAATGCGCCCCACCACCAAGTCTCCAATCTCGGGTGTGTAGCGCGCGCGGAGCGGTCGCACGGAGAGCAGCTTGTTCGTCTTGGATAGCGTTCCGGCCACCGAAGCTACTATCTGCGGCGGTTCGGGCAAGGTATAAGTACCATGGCCACTGCGCAAGAGGTTAGTTAGTGTCTTTGGTAGGACGGCATGAGATTAGAAGCATCGGTGCTTACCGCATCCATTGGGGGTCCTCCGTTATGACCTCACCCGGAGTCAAGATTGTCTCTGTTCTTCGCACCCGTTTGGCGGGACGGCTCATGGAGATGTCGCCATCAAGATCGACGCCGCCTTCCGAGTCGGACTCGCTATCGGAATCGTGATATTTCGTCACGGGCTCCTTCACCAGGGAAGGCTGTATAATGGTGATTGGCATGGTGACTATCCGGTTCGTGAAAAGTTGGGCGGGTCGCAAAGTGGGATGTCAGGATCGCAATCCAAATTTTTTGGAGTTGACGTCTAGAGCTGCAACAGCTAAGAAAGCCGCCGCGGCAGAGCAGGGATCGCCTGCTTGGCGCACCAGACCCCGCTAGAACAAGGTGGTCGCGGGCCCCGCGCAGTGACTGTTTGGCGGGGTTCTCAGTGGAGATCTGACAGCTCAGAGCTGACGCAGGCGGTCGAAAATGAAATACGGTAGCATGTGACATAAGTCCATCGGCAATACCTGGTTTGTTCATTCATCCAAACTTTTTATCTTGCTTCTATTATTGTTTATATTCACACCTCATTCAGCCTGAATCGTAGCGTCGGAGAAGCCAGGCTGCCATGAGATCAAGTGCTTAAGGGCTGTCTTTGGCACGTACGAAGGGGATTCATCGAGTCTCGATATTCACGTCATTGCCAACCGAGAGTCCGAAACCATGGATGAAGTTACTGAGGATGCATTCGTCAATCGCGATGACCCCATACCAACAATCCGATTTGATGGCGCATCACCTAGCTCAGCATCGGTTGGCGCCTCCTCGCTGGCCAACGACTCTGATCACTCAGAGGCCGACTCGCCCGTGAGGAGGAGGCGAGGCATTCGAGACCGCATCTCGGCATTCCGGGACAAGGCTTCCATTCAGGACAAACTGGTCGAGAAGCTGCTTTCGCAAGTTCTCCCAGATGGGGGCGAATATCCTCCAGACGAGTCCTCCAAGGGCGTTCCTGGAGTGTCTACGGAGAAGCCAAACTTCAACCTTCCGACCATGTCATACAACTTCCGACGGTTCAACAGTCGTATAGGAGTCGTCTTCGTCTTCCAGGCCAAGGCCATCAGGGTACTCTCATGGAAGCAGCCCACACATACACTGTCGTTTCTAGCCATATATACGTTCGTCTGCCTGGACCCATATCTTCTGCCTCTCTTACCTCTGGCCATACTGCTCTTTGGCGTCATGGTGCCCAGCTTCATCGCCCGGCATCCGGCCGCACCCGTCACCCTCACCAACATCGAGGCCATGGGCTACTCGGCGCAGGGCCCGCCGCTGGCGCCGGCCAAGACGGTCAAGCCGGTCAAGGAGCTCAGCCGCGACTTCTTCAAGAACATGCGCGACCTGCAGAACGTCATGGAGGACTTTAGCCAGATGCACGACGGGGTCGTGACGCTGATGGTGCCGCGCGTCAACTTCAGCGACGAGTCCCTGAGCAGCGCGCTCTTCGTCGCCCTGTTCGCCGCCTGCCTGTTCATGAGCATCGCCGCCAACGTCCTGCCGTGGCGGCTCATCTTTCTCGTCCTGGGCTGGGCCGCCACCGTCATGGGTCACCCCTACGTGCAGGCGCAGCTCGAGGGCGCGCAGAAGGAGCACCTGGCCCCCAACCAGGAGACGGCGCAGGGCGCGATCCAGCGCTGGATCGACAACGACATCATCCTCGACAGCGCGCCGGAGACGAGGGAGGTCGAGGTCTTTGAGCTGCAGAGGCTCTCGGACCCGAACGGCGAGTGGGAGCCGTGGGTGTTTAGCGCCTCGCCGTACGATCCGCTGTCGGCCATCCGGATCACGGGCGACCGGCCGGCCGGCACGCGCTTCTTCGAGGACGTGATGCCGCCGCAGGGGTGGGAGTGGAGCGAGAAGAAATGGGCGCTGGACCTGTGGAGCCGGGAGTGGGTAGAGGAGCGCATCATCACGGGCGTCGAGGTCGAGACCGAGGGCGAGAGATGGGTCTACGACATCTACTACGAGCCCGAGGACAAAGTCGGCGTCGTGGAGGACAACCCTCTCGCCAGTCCCAGCAGGGGCAAAGGGAAGACTAAGGCTCCTCCGCCACGGCCCAGCTGGGAGGAGGGCGACGACTACGAAGGGAGAAGAGGCGAGTGGCGGCGGAGGCGGTGGGTGCGACTTGTCAAGCGTAAGAATTTGGGTGCTGGTAAGGAGGGCACCAGCTAGCTCGGCATGCTTTGTACCATTTGAATTATCTCAAAAAAGAAATATCAGTATAGCTACAATTCGAAACACAAGACCAAGGTTGAAATTGTAAGCTCTGACGGTGGCCTTTACGCTTGGCTGCTCAAATCGTGATTCCTCCTTCTTCGAAATCACAATCGATTACCTGGACATCATATTCATCATCGAAATATGCTCGAAACCAAATTTGGAAAGAAGGACGCATTTTATTCGTAACATCGTCTGATATCTGACTATCGGAGAGAGATAAAATTTGAAGAAAAGGGTATCCAGTTGCTAAACCTCCACGGCTATATCCGCAGCCATGTTCTTTGGAATGAAGAAGTCTCCACAAGACCTCGTAATGCTGAGCATTCTTGAGCACCGGGCAGACTCAGGCATTAGTTGGCGCGACCACCATCTTGTCCAGAATCTTGTGGATGCCCTGGTTCTTGCCCATGCCGCTGTCAATCTCGTCGGCCGTCTTCCTCGCCCTCTCGATCAAGACGTTGAGGACCTGGAGCGTGTACTCGAAACTACCGGTGCCCTCCATGTACTTGACGGCATACCGCTTGACCGTGTCGTCCGTCGTCTTCTGCTTGAGAATGTTCAAGAGCTGCAGGTTCGAGGGGTCGGACCGGATCGAGTGTATGACGGGGAACGAGAACTTGCCCTCGGTCAGATCCTCGCAGAGCCCCTTGTTGTTGCTGTACTCAACGGACGACAGGTTCATGTAGTCGTCGCGGATCTGAAAGATGAGACCCATGAGGTTCACGAGCTCGACGCAGTCGACGAGAGATTTCGACTCGGCCTGCATGAGCTTGATGCCCAGCCTAAAGAGCCCGCCGGTCTTGTTGCCGACCATTTCGAGGTAGTCCTCCTCGGTCGGGCAGGTCAGAGTGTCGCGCCAGAAGAGGTCCATACCCTGCCCTCTGTGCAAGTTGATGAGCTCGTCCATGTATATGTTGACGGCCTTGGGGTTCTTGAGCTTCTGCAGCTCCTGCAGGGCGGCAAAGTAGATGTAGTTGGCCGAGTTGATGGTCTGCGCCGTGCCGAAAATCATGTGGGCCACGGGCAGGCCGCGGCGGAGCGTCGAGTTGTCCTCGACGTCGTCGACGAGCAGGGACGCATTGTGCAGCATGCCGACGACCTTGTTGATGACCTCGATGCTCTCCGGGGGCACCTCGAGCCAGCTGTTGAAGGAGGCAATGAGCTGTCCCCGAATATCCTTTCCGGGCTGGCTCGTGACGTAGTCGTAGGGGCCCCAGATGATCTGTTCCTTTTGTTCCGTCCATGTCTTCCTCGCGATGAAGTTCAAGTCTTCAGTCGCATACCTCGAGGGGTCGGGGGGAGGTCCGGAAGACGACATCGTGGCAGGGGCGGCGGGTTGGTTTCTACCAGCAGCTGCCGAGGTCGTGGAAGAGGTGTGTCGGTGGTGTTTACCCCGGCCGATCCAGCTGGATTCTGGTAGAGGACGCAGCGCCGACTTGGAAGGGGGATGCGGCGCAGCGTAGCCGGTCGAGGAGGTTCGTGGAGGTATGGCGTTCGGCGAAGGGTAAGGAAAAGGAGTCTCGCTGGGTTTGGTGGAGATCATGGTGATTGAAGATGGTCCCGCTGAGCCGGCAAGCAGCCTTATCAGTCACACCAGTGACGGCGCAGGCAACCGTGGGTTTTATGCTTTGTCGTCGATTGCCTCTTGTGGCAGTGAGACCTAGGTAGGAGCTTGGGAGCTTGGAGCTTGGAGAGCTCTGCGATGCGCGGCCAGACAGGGTTCAAGGTATCACGAGTGGGCTGGCAGAGCTACGGGGAGCTTTGCACCTCGAGGGCGACCAATTATAGTGGGGGATCGTGTCGTCACCTCTATCGAGGGTCCCCAATCACGGGCTGTTTATTCGTATATTCCTTCGCACTCGGGTCTTGAGTATGGCTCGGCTTTATACTACAGCGCTAGCCAAGGCACGTACGTATCCTAACGGCACAGCAGCCTTTCTGTCATGCAAGTTGTTCGTTATCTGCAATTCGGTATTCGAGCAGAATGTCTTCGTATAAGGGTCACTGGCAGTGTAGGATGCCGGCTTCCACAACACATGCAAAGAGAATCCTTCCCGCCCAGTGGTGGTAGTTGGAGCGGAGTGGTGGCGGGGTGATATGATGTGCTTGTATTCCGAGGCGGATGGCGGGGCAAACGGTTGTGCCTGAGTAGGAAAAGCCGATCACTCTGCTTCCCCGGCCTTTGGATCTTCAAGAGGTGGGTAGAGAAATGGATCGAGTCGGCGATCGTGGAAAGGGCTGGCTGTCGACGATATTTATGCTTTCATGTCAGATAACGCACGCTACTTACTACTGCCTACGTGGACATTCTGCAAACACCGTAGGCCGAAACCCATGGTGCGATTCCCTGGCTTTGACAGCGTCTTTTGGCAGTTCCGTCAGGTCCCATCCGTCTGACAGCTAAAGCTCGCAATGCAGGACGTCATGGAGTCCCCAAATAGCTCAGACAAGACCATGTTCAGCCAGGGCCAAGCAACACTAAGTCGGTAGCCTTCTCCATATACATGTTAGCATAGTCATTATTGCAGCGCCGTTGCTTCCGAATAGCATCGAAACATGGCCACATCGCCATCATTACTGCAGCTAGGTTCCAAAAGTTGCGAGAGCTTGCGAGCTAACGGTGGCAGCCTGCATACTACATTGTACCGTTCACATCCATATTAGAGTTGTAATCCAGTCATAGCGGTTCGTGGATGGACCAGTACATGTATCCAGCAGGCAATTAATTCCGCTGAGGAAGCCCTGTCTTATCAGTCACTCTAAGTATGCTTAGCCTATAAGTCTTGAAACTGGGTTGGAAACAGATATGCTGATCAGCCAAGGTATATCTGGTACGAACTCCTCTTACAGCCAGGCTTAGTAGGTATCACTTATTTGTAGGTCAGTATATTTCATGAATGCATGGGATTACTGCCAGCTCGAATAAGTAATTCCGCAACAATAATGACAAGGGACTTGCAGCATCATCTATCGAATCATATTGTCGTCAGCACGATGGACAGATCAGAGAGGTCCGCAGAGACAAAGACGCAGTGTCATTCTGGACTCCACTAAGAGGCTGGCTCGACTGGGTTGAGAGCTCAACAATGGCCTGTACAGTTATGGTAATGCAGCTAATAACGCGTAAGCTGCATATTATGAGCAGGCTGGATGAAGTATATCTGCGTCTCGACAAGGTTACTTATGTTGGGTGGAAAGAATCAATGTGCTCTTCCTGATCTGCACCCGTCAACGGCTCGTTTGGTGCCTTGCGCAACAAATTTTCGTTAGCTGCTCAATAATACGGTAGGTACCTGACGAGTCCGAGAGAGAAATATATATTACCAGCCGTTAGGTAAATTGACAGGCTCTCGGGCTCGCCCGCAGCGAAATGAGAATGCCGACTCCAGGACATGGATATCTGCCCTACGTTGAAGAATTTAGTTTGTATTTTACCCATAAGATCCTTGGCCCTGGCAGATGCGGCTTTCGGTTATCGCCCATTGGGCCCCGGAAAGAGATTTGGAGATGGGAACTGGAGCCCAACGGCGCCGCTAAGAAGGTAGAATCTCTCTGTTTTTAGCAGCCCAAGGGTCCCCCACAAAACAATGCAGTGTACGAGGTACCTACCCGGCCAAACCGGCTGTTGGGTTGCCCCGTCAACAGACCCCATCACCGCCCTGTTCCTAGGCATCGTGGGGACAAAACTACTGGATTGGGCAACTCGCCTTGGATTTCAGCTGCTCTCTCACCTTTTTTCTTGTCCTTTGCAGTGTCACTTTCACTGGTGCCTCTCTCTTAGCATTCCTTTCTCTCTTCCATTCTCGACGCCTGTACATTGAATTTATTTCGCTTCCGAGGTGCAAACCGCCAAATCTTGTTGCGCAACCAAAACATTTGATGCCCAAACGACCTCAGCTGGTGTCCCACTGTTCCGGCGCTAGAACAACTCGTGCATAGTGTTTGCCTCTACTATTAGATCCCGCCAAAGTTCAACCACACGAATCGCGCTCGCAGCCTCTCTACATACGTTACAGCCATCGATCGATCGCCTACCATGGAGAACCTTCTCTCCGTCGCCTTCGACCATCTCTCCTCCTATGACGGAGCCAAGATCCGGAAGGGTCTGCGACAGGTCGAGGGCCTCCTCGCAACCATATGTCTATCCAAGCGCGACAAGGAAGACGCGCGCGCCGACGAGCAGGATGGACAGTCCAAG
The DNA here is from genome assembly GCA_022432395.1 of Pestalotiopsis sp. NC0098. Classification (NCBI taxonomy): domain Eukaryota; kingdom Fungi; phylum Ascomycota; class Sordariomycetes; order Amphisphaeriales; family Sporocadaceae; genus Pestalotiopsis; species Pestalotiopsis sp. NC0098. Next base: position 1,504,424 of record JAJKLJ010000009.1, on the reverse strand, counting down.
CCGCCACCACCCAAGAACCTGGCCGAGATCTCCGAGGACCCGGCTTTCGAGCAGTTCTTTAAGCTGCAGGAGGGTTTCGAGTGGAACGTGGCCTTGCGCCTGGTCAACACGCTGGACCGGCTGCTGGCAAAGGGAAACGACGGCCAGAACGACCTTCTGATTCTCAGCGCCTTGGATTTGATTCAGGGCGTCTTGCTCCTTCACCCGCCCAGCAAGATCCTGTTCTCTCGAGAGATCTACATGAACGTATGTTGCGACCGTTCATCCTTGGAAAAGAAAGAAACCCAGACTGACATGATGATTTCCGCTTACAGATGCTTCTGGATCTCCTCGAGCCCGACTTCCCGCCCGCCGTCATGGGCGCGACCCTGCTCACGCTGGTAGTTTCGCTGATCGACACTCCGCAGAACACGCGCACGTTCGAGAAGCTCGACGGGCTCCTGACCATCTCGTCGCTGTTCCGATCGCGTGGGACGTCGCGCGACGTCAAGAAGAAGTGCATCGAGTTCCTCTACTTCTACCTCATGCCCGAAGTGCCCTCGATCCCCTCGGCCCTGGCCCGCGACTCAGTCCCCGCTCTGCTTCAGCGCAGTGAGAGCAAGCTGGCCGGAGCCTTTTCGGACAGCGGGCGGGAGAGGCGCGCCAGCGAGTCGGCGCACACCCGGAGCCAGCTCGAGAAGCAGCAGCTGTTGGCTCGCCATCTCAATAGTGTTGACGACCTCGTCCGGGATCTGCAAGGCAACACGCTTTTTGGAGGCGCTGTGAAATGATTGAGTCAACCATGACAACATGCAGCGATGCAATTAGTTGCTGGCGACAGCCTAAACAACACAGCGTTCAGGGCATGACTTTACTTTCTTCTTCTTTGATCTTCTATTTCTTATCAGAGCTTCGCGCTCTGACATCATTGCATCATACGGCGTAGGGATATACCATGAATCGGTGCCAAGGGAACGATGGGCGATTCGGCTTTTTGCTTTCTTCTTTCTTTTTCTGGTTTGGCATAGAATGGTTCAGAAGACTTTGGGGAGTTTTGGGGCGTCACAAATCGTGTCTTTCTATTAATTCATGTATCAGTAGCAAGACTAGGCGTAGGTAATATGCAGACTGCTTTCCAACTATTTTCCTACATGTCATCGTCTCATGGCATTATTATTACAAAAGATTTCCAACGAGATGACCACGATCAACCTAGATAATCAGTCCTGAAAGTCCCGTCCCCCGTCCTATAAGTCCCCGGCGAAACTAAATCAGCCGGACTCCTAGGCATACTACTAGGCGCCGAAGCAAAGTCCTCGGGGGACAGGGGGCTCGGGCTCGGAAACGCCTCGAGCTCGTAGACCTCGTTGTCGCCGTCCTGGCGACTCTCCGAGCGGTGGCTCGCGCTGCGGCCGAACCCGGGCTGCGTCTCGTCCTTGTCCTTGACGTCGGACGCGCCGATCTCGACCGGCCGGCTGATGTCGCCCGGCCCGTCGGGCACGCCCGGCACGCCGCGGTCGTGCGTCTCGGGCGCCCGCACCGGCGTGTCGTGGTCCGTGTACGGCCCCGCCACCGCCGTCGGCCCCAGGTACTCGTACACCATGCCGTGGCGGTGCAGCCGGCTGCGCGCCGGCACCACGCTCGTCTCGGACATGGTGCCCTCGGCGTTCGTGGCGGCGTCGTTGCCGCCTCCGGGGGCCGGCGTTCGCCCGCCGCCCGTGCGCGTCCGCGTCCCCTCGGTCAGGGCTCGCCGTCTCCGCCGGATACAGAACCACGTCACGGCGCCGATGACGAGGGCCGCGGCGATCGCGACGCCGGCGCCGACGCCGGCCCGCGCGGCCTGCGACAGCCCCCGGTCGACGGTGGTGGTGTTGGCGCCGGGGGGGCCGTCGACGATGGGCGTCCCGCTGCAGCCTGGCGTGCCGTCGACGTTGACGCAGGTCTCGCCCCTCAAGCAGCAGCCGCCGCCGTCGACGCAGTCCGTCGCCGACGGCGTGCCGGAGCACCCGCGCGTCGGCACGTCCGTGGCCACGGTGGTGGATGGCGCCAGACAGACGCTGTTGGAGCCGCACACCTGGTCGTTGTTGCAGCAGCCGTGGCCCATGGACGAGGGGCACTGAAAGGCCGACAGCGCGCAGGGGCGGGTCGCGCAGCCGACGTAGGGCGACGTCGTGGTGCCGACGATGACGGTCCCGTCCCCGGTGGTCGTCGCGCCGCTCGCCGTCGTCGTCGGCGGGGGCAGAGTAGTGGTGACCTCGAACGTCGAGCTGGCGTTGGTCCGGTACAAAGTGCTGGTGCACTGGGCGTCGCAGTTGGTCCCGAAGCCGCAGCAGCCGACCTGCCAGTCCGTCTTGTAGTAGCAGTAGCGGTTGCTGGCGCAGCAGCTGTCGGGGGCGCCAATGTCCTCGCACCGGTGGCCGCCGTCCGGGCACACGCCCGTGTCCTGGCGGCGCGCGAACGGCTGGTGCGGCGGCACGGCGCCGTCAAAGAAGCGCGGGCTGAACCCGTTGGGCAGCGCCGCCGCCTCTTCTATCGCGGCCAGGGCCATCTCGCCGCCGGAATTATGCTCATTGGCGGCGACCGTGGTGAGAGACAGGAGCAGTACCCGCGAGAGCAATACAGAAAGCGACCGCATCTTCTCAAAACGATTGAATTGCATGATTCTGCTTGCTTGGCAGAGTTTGTGTCTCGCAAGACACACAGCCTTACAAGAAGCTCAGAGATAACGAACCATTAGAAGTGACTGTCTGCAATTGGGCTGGAAGTCAGAACGAACGTCACTCTCACGAGGCTGTAGCAAGGGAGAAAAGCAAAAAAAAAAATCTTTGATCGCTGCTGACTGCAGTAGGCAGGTAATGCCCGCTTGCAAGCACACGGAAAGGGCAAAAAGAGGTGCGGCCCAGCTCGCCAAGGCCCAGCTGGACGCGGAGAAGCAGAGCGAGAATGAGAGACCTTTGCGCATGTATCTCGGATCTGGTCAACAGTCTTGGCCTCTCGTGTCGGTCCGGATGGTAAGGCTCTGCCCAATCACGGACGGGGCGACTTTTATTGTATGCAGCTGCAAGGGTCGAAGGACAGCTACACGGGGTTTCTTGGGGTTACGATCTACCTGCGCCGCAGCAGCCGAGGGAGGGAAAATGCTCGAGAGGCTGGGACGTAAGCAGCCTTTTGATCAGGTGGTGAGCCGAGCAAGAAGATAAATCGGCAGTATGTAAAGGCAGAGAAGAGGATGACGATATAAATGGCGGAGAGCAGAATGCAGGAAATGAGTAAAAGTGCTCGCTGGGTGGGATACCCATGAGAGCAATGGCAATGCAGTGGAACGGATCTTTTGGTAATGTTGGTGGTGCAAAAATGGGTCAACACTGACTGACTGTGTACTTTGTAAGACCGTGGCTGCTCACGAAAACACAAGGCAGAATATATGAATCAATTTTGTACTTCACTCCATGTCTCTCATGATAGTGAGACTTGGACACATTGATCCTCCCCATGCTAAAATTTTTCGGAACGCTTGGCAATGATGATATAGTGATCATCGCAATGTGCCGGTGTGGCTTCCTGATGACTTGGCCACGAATGGAGTGAGTGACTGGAAAGGCCTGGATTCCCTTGATGGCAATGAGGACTCCCCTGTGACACTGCACATGAGCTGAGCTTGGACACCATGATATTGTCTTCACGATGGAATGGGAGATGCACCCGCGAATGCAGTCTCTTCGTCCCACCACTTTTGGAACAATATCAGTCGCTCCGTCCTGTCTTTGGCTAGTTGGCGACCGACGTCCGTCTTCATCATCCCCTGGAGGCGGACGAGCTTTTCATCAAAGTGCTTGACGGTCTCGTCCATTGCCCGCTCGGTCCTGGCACCTCCAAAGGTGAAGCATCTGCCAATACCCACGCCGCCAATGGCGTCCAGACGGTCGGCATCTTGAACGACAGCTAGCTCGGGATACCGTTGAATCAGGTCCAGCACCTTGGCCGGATCCTTGACCTCACTCGAGTAGCTGACGCCTAGGCAGATGACTTGCACTTTTTGCGCAAGCTGCTCGTCGGCACCGTATGACAGGAGCAGCTCTTGGACCAGAGTCGAGGCATCCTCGCCGGGCTTCAGGTACTTCTTGTCGCCCACATCGTGCAAGAGAGCACTGAGGATAATGGTCTGGAAGTCGAGAGCGTCGCGATTGGGGGACTGGGCATAGATGTGACGCGCCAGTCCAGAGACCCTTTGGATATGATTGAAATCATGTGATCCGTCATACTTGGCCATGTACTGCTTGACGTAGTCGGAGACGGAAGTGACAAGCTTGTGGTCCAAGGTCGGATAAGTCATGATGCCGGTCTCTCCCCGCAGAATCTGTAAAAACCGAGTCGGCTGACGATGGTTAGCATGCAAGATAACCGCTGAAGATTGTGATGTCTCCTTCCATGCAGGATTGAGGGGCAGACGATAGTGGCATTCATGATGGAGGTCGACCTAGAGGGCCGATTGGGGAATGTTGAAGAATACGCGCCGAGTGACGCGTGAGGATGGGGAAGGGTTGCAAAGAGGGACGGGCACTTACACACGAATTTTCTGGGATGGGGATGCTGGGATCAGGATTAGACGAGGCTCGGAGGTTTCTCTCACGTGGGATGGATTTTTGCGAATCGAAGGGATTTTTTCGGTAGATACTTTACAGCTTGAATCTGTTCAAGAAACGGCAAGTGATGATGGAGTGAGGATATCGCAATTTATCTTCAACTCTTTGTTGTGGCTTTATCTTGCCCTTTTGCTATACCGCGAACGCGTAAAGTGCTTGCATATCTCTAGGCAGACATTGCTCAAAGACAACAGACTTGAATGAATCACGGCCGGGCTGATTGGTGGCTTGCCAGTCAGTGAGAGTCGTGGGTCATGTGACGTTATGGTGCTGTCCCCATAGCGGTCTTTCGGCGGCCACAGGGGCTCAAGTGCTCTCTCTTCACTAAGAAGTCGTCCGCTACTGTATCCGTACCTTGCCTCCATGCTCTTCACCGGAACTCGCATTCATTCTGGATGGATTCCTGCCATCGAGATGCACTCAAAAACGATTGCGATTCGTGTTCTTACCTTCCTCCGAAGTGATCCATCGGTCAGCAAACTAATCAGCTTCTCCAAATGGTCTCACAGTCGTGGAAAAACACCGACCTTGGTGTGACCACTCGACATACCCGCCCGAGCTAGTGAAGGCGTGCATGGAGCCGATGCATCTCTCGCCATTTCTCTGCTCTCTCTCACCTCCTTCCAGACTCATGTCCGCCGAGTTGACTCTGTTTTCTGGGTCTTCGCCCGGCTTATTGCTCGGCTATTATCACATGGACTGGGGCCAGGCCAAGATGCACTTCTAGTTGATCCCGACAGGGACCCGAGCTGCAAAGACTCCGATTGCGCATTCATACGATACCTCCCTCCCATTCCACATTGCGACTCTACCCCTACCCAGGTCCTACTCGGGTGGATTTCTAGAAAATCTAAACGTGCTGACTGTTGGCCCGTACCAACGACACCTACCAATCTGTTTTGAGTAGTCCCGACAGCTTGGACAACTGCCGTTGCACATGGCTTTTCAAAGGCGCGGCTGGGAATCACACTGCGAGCTATGATTACAGTATAGAAATCCACGCCATCATCTCGACAATGATCAAGGAAAACAAGATGAGGCCACATCAACAATCAAGCCCGCTTGTCATAATACATCCTGGCAAGTCTAGGCATCCTGGGACTTCTGGTCGTTGTGGCTCTAGTCATCACAACTTCCTCTTCCTCCGACTCGCCCGATCTGTCGTTCCTCAATCCGCCGCCTGCATTGGACAGGCAGCAAGTTCTCATGATGTCTTTGCATGTCTGTCTGCATTGCAGAATGCATATCGTGGCCGGGGAAATCCCTGTACGGTCCTCGTAAGCCCTCACTCAGCGGCCACGGCTGCTCATCAACGTTGCAGTGCTACCAAGGCATGTTTTTGTTCTTCCTGCTGCTAGTCTCTGGAGTTGTGCCACAAGAGCGAGCAGTCTCTGCGTCTCTTCTGCGGAGCACACTCTATGTGGCTGCGATAAAGATCGAGCCATGCATTGCAGGTTGCAGCCGTCAACAAGACGTTCTGTGCCGTCATTGGCCATGTCCGGTTCTACCGCGTGTGATGGCTAATAGACGAGCTGACATGGGATCAAGATTGGCTGCCGACCGCTTACCTCGGACCAATGACGGCCATGCTATAGACGCCCTCTTCGTCTCCATCCGGCCTAGTCGACCATATTCCCCGCCGCTGCCCATATGGTTTTTCTATTTTTCGCTCACCAACTCGTCTGTTTGTCTGCGGAGCACATTGCTCTTTTCTCTGATCGACCAATATGCTTAGCCGCCGGCCATGCAGTGTCGCGATTCCTCTGCTGCCATACGCCGCCCTTTGGGACTAGTCCATGTGCTCCAAGTGCTATTGCCTTGGATCGACGTGCAGTTCCGACCATAGAGAGGCCATGCGAGCCATGCAGGCCCGGGGGCAGTCGACCGCATCCCTGGCTAGAGTACGGATGACTGCCGGCCACTTGCCAAGTTGGCGTTGCCCAGCCAGGACGGACCATGTCGTTCCCACGGTCGGCATACGGGCCTCGAGGGCCTCACCATCTGGCCGCCATCATTATAATAATAGCCACTCCTCCCTTCCGTCTTGGGCCTTTCTCTTCTTCTTCTCTCCAGCAAGCATTCAATCTTCAAAGCTAGTCTTTTCGTTTTTTTTCCCTCTACCCCCTTTCTTTCACCTTTTCCAGTGTTGTCAGAGCTGTGCTCTACTCACTTTCTAATACTCAAAAAACTTAATATCAAAAAATCAACAAATTTTGCATACTAGTTGCCGGTCAACTATACGCCCATAATTCACCACCGCTTTATACCCCCAATAATTAAACGAAAATACTAGCTTTCTTGCTCGAAACGCATTTATTTTTCCCTGGAAAGGTTCAACAATAGCGAGACACCGACAAGTTCATCAATAACAACTACAATCTTTCAAAATGTCGTCTGTTCAGCTCTCTTTCTCTCTTCGCGTTTCTTCTGGCGTCAAGTCCGTCCATTTGCTTGGATCCTGGGACAACTACGTCGGCCAGCTCCCGCTCGCCAAGGACAAGTCTTCCTCCAAGTCCGGCTCGTGGAAGGGCACATTCAAGTTTTCGGGTACCCTCGAGGCCGGCCAGCGATACTGGTACTACTACATCATCGATGGCTACCACGTCTCCCACAACCCCAGTGAGGCCTCGACCGTCGAGCCCACCACTGGCCGCGCCCTGAACATCCTCGATGTCCCCAAGGACAAGCACAGCAAGTCTTCCTCCAAGTCGCACAGCTCCTCCAAGAGCTCGTCGAAGCACTCCTTCTCCAAGGACAAGGACTCCAAGCACCGATCTTCCAAGCGTGGCTCCCTCGCCGTCGACATCCCCAAGGGCCGCCCTCTCTCGACCTCGCAGATCAAGGCACCCAAGCCAATCTCGCCTCACGCCACCCGTCACATCCTGGATGCTGACTACTGCGACGAGGACATTGACGAGCTCACCGCCCGCTTTGGAAGCGCCGGCATCGACGAGGAGGAGTTCATCACCGACTTTGCCAGCTCTCCCGTGTCGTCCTCCGGCTCCAGCCTGTCTTACCGCTCCGACAGCTCTTCGCCCAGCTCGTCGCTCTCCGGCTACAGCACGCCCAGCTCCGACTGCAGCAACTGCACCTGCGAGCGCTACGGCATCACTCGCAAGGGAGACCGTGTCAAGATCGACTGCGGCGGTGCCCGATGTGGCTACAGCGACTCTGACAGCTCCTGCTCCAGCGGCGACGAGTCCGAGGAGGAGTACGCCTCCCACAGCACCCGCCGCAACGGCATGGTCGTGCGCGCGTAGATGGCCCAACCACCGGAGGGGTCCAATCAGGAAGCATACGCTTGGTCACCTGGCCAGAATTCATAATTTCACAATAGAAGAGAGAAGAAGGCCGTTCACTTTCATTTGCGAGCAGCACTCGCCGATATACGCCCGTATATTGTGCCGGCTGCTTCGTCTTGTTGCTTATTGCATCCCTCACGTGTAGGATTTTTGCGAGCGCTTCAAGCCGGCCTTGTCGCCTCGCACCTCGCGTGCCTAATGGGTCGATGCTCCGGCCCCCACGACTCACAACATTCTTTGTGGTCGTGTGATTGTCTACTTTTGTTCTGACAATACATCCAGAGCGCGGGAGAGCCTTGTCGTCGTCCTCGGACGACTGCAATTTTGGGTTCTCCCGACCTGCTCTGCGGCAGCACAGCGAGCCTCGCTTCTTCGCCTTTGAAGATGCCGAAGCTTGCTGGCGATTGCTTGACAATATGTGGTCTCATACCAACCGATGGAAAGGTATGAGCATTCCATTGATGAAGAATAGGGGATGGAAGGCAGAAGGGTACCATGAGTGCCTATAGTAGTGATAGATGACTTTTGAATCTGAACACACTTATCTGCCTTACAATCATTGAAATCTTTGAGTGATAGTTCTGGATGTCGCTTCGAGATTGCTTGCATAGATTTGATGCCTGACCGCGAGTTCTATTGGATTTGAACCCTGCACTTGTGCTGGTCGGTGCATGGTCAGGCTCTGCACGGCAAAGTACAAAAGGGTGATGAAGTAACGCCCTCCCTCCGAAGCCTGCTTATCCAAGTCTTGTCCTTGTTTTGCAAACTTTGGCCTTCTCACTCCACCATGGAAGGACTGCGACATCGCGCTCGGGCCGCGTTTCCAGGAGAACTCTTGTTTACCCAGTCTTCTCACAAAGTGCGATTGGTTCAAATATTGAAAGACTCAAGCCAAAATACCATATTTACAGAAATCCGGGATTCGTTTCCAAAGAGGCCCCTCAAACAGTCTACAGAACAAAAACCAAAACTCACATTGCAGCTTATCGCCCTTGACAGTCATGTCACACCGTCAGGTGAAAAACCTTTGAGACATCGAGAAAATCTCATTGATTTGCATCGAGAAGATTTCCTGGATCTATTCGACGCCTGCAAAATAGAGCCCTACTTCTTGTATCTGATTTCACAGCACGCCAATGGCTATCATCACTTCAAACATCCACCACCGGACTCAAAGATTGGACATGTGGACTCATTTTATCTGTGCTCGCCTTGGATGACGGCGGTATGGTCCCATAACGCCTCTATGGGAAACACAAGGGTCATTGTTATCTTACCAAGAACACCCGTTACGAACGACCAGACCGCCAATCTCATAACGAATATTAGACCTGTCACTTTTCAAGAAATTACGGAAATTCTCAGAGAGCAGCAAAACCTTGTCGGTCAGGCGTTGTTCATGCACACGGTATTCTCTACCGAGATGGTCACGTGCCTATACGACGTGCTCCGAATTGAAAACCATAACATGAGCCAACTCGAAGATCTTACGCCGCAAGCCCAAGAGTTTCAAACGAGTGGTAGATCGCCGGAAATAGGGGAGGTCGACCTGTCACAACTATGGCAGCTCGCGAGCGTGTCTAACATTGCCGGGTTCATTGTATCGCAATTGGGAATCATTGCAAGGCAGAATGATGCAGCTCTCGAGCTGCTCAGCACTCTGGGCAAAACTCATGGCATTGGACAGTCGGATCATACCGGGGCACCCAAATCGGGGGTTCCTTCGAAACCTGACATTGCGGCGGACGATGACTTGGGACAAGCCATCTGGTTGTTGCATGGACAGATGGCGACTCAGAAGAAAGACATCCAACAATTGCAGGAACGTGGGAGCAACCAGTCCTCTACGGTACGCAAACCTTTAGTTCTGAAAATTGCTCACCTGGAATTCGCGCTCACGACTGATCTGCAGATATTGAATCTCATCAATCAGAATATGGCAATCACTACGCAGAGCGACAGTAATGCTATGAAGACAATAGCTGTCATGACCATGTTTTTTCTCCCAGGGACCTTCTTTGCTACCCTGTTTGCAATACCGAGTCTGCATTGGACGGATGCCCAAGTCATTTCCGGCCGGTTCTGGATATACTGGGGGTTCACACTTCCCTGCACGGCGGTCATTATACTTATTTATAAGTACTGGCGGGATATTCGAATATGGCTTCGTGGTCGGTAGAAGAAAGCCCGATATCCCTGCGTGGCTGGGAATTTGTTCTGCTTGCCACACAAACGCTGGTCTTATTTGATTAGGATGTAAGGATGCGTGAACTATATGATCAAGCAAACTGCAAGTTCCGTCGTTTATAGTATCCATTTGCTTGCTTGGAACGTGATAGATGTCTTTCGTTTCCGAACACACTTATCTGCCTCAAACTTTCCACCTTCTGAGTGACGAACTTGACCGTATTCAATGACCTATTTCTCAACATTGCCGTTTGCTCCATGGTATTTGCAGATCTGGCGCGCGACCGCAGCAGGGGGCGAATCCTGCAGCGACCGACCCCTGTACCGATGGATTCAGTGAGACTATCCGTAAACAAATGCGAGTACCAAAGGGATCCTGGTGACGTTCACGTGGGAAACATATGCACACATTTATCGCTCACTTGCTATGTGTTCATGCGATTTGATAACATCATGGATGGGCTACGACAACGTGCTCGGGCCGTGTTCCCAGGGAAGCTCAGTTTCAACCGTCATGCCCGCCCATTGACGTTTGTGAACGTTTCTCAAGTCATGGGTGAGATGTCAATCTTTACCCAGAAAGATATTCCTCCACGAGATGTGATCCGACGCATACGGAGCGGCCCTTCCATGGTGTCGCCCACCCAACACACAGTACAAGCACCAATCTCCATGCTACAACTCGTCATAGTCGATGGAAATATCGAAACAGGAGATCTTGACATCGACAGAACAGACTTCCTCGATCTCTTCAACGCGTGCGAGATAGAGCCATATATGCTGTACATGATTTCGCTAGAGACTAGCGGGTATCAGCACTGTAGACACATATCGCCGGACACGGACGAGCCCGTCGACTCATTCTATCTGTCCTCACACTCGAAGACGGCACTCTGGTCTCACAGCGCCTCATCGAGAACAACCAAGGCCATTCTCATCCCGAGAAAGTCCGCCATCGTGGATACCAAAGCCGGGACCTTGCAAGATATCATCGACATCGCCAGGGGCGAACAACACCTGGTCGGCAATGCTTGGCTGCTGCCCTTAATCTTGTGCACCGCCATGGTCATCTGGCTGGACCGGACGGTCTATCGAGAAGTGAAGAGAATCCCATTCATCGAATCCATGACGCAACACGGCCAATTCGGAACGTCGGACAGCCTGCCCGACTTTGACAAGATGGTCGAGGTGTCCAAGTTCGTTGGCTTCTCCCTGGGGGCGCTCGCCAACGCCTCGAGGCAGAGCGAACTGATTCTGGAACTCCAGGGTAGACTGCTGGAGACCAGCGGCTCAGGTCCGGCGGGCGACGGTAGCAGAGCACTAGGATCGGTGCTATCCATGATGTCTGACGAGGCGGCTCCGGAGGTTTCGAAACAAGCCTTGAGACTCCTGCACTCGCAGAGCATGATGCGAAAAAAGGACATCAAATACCTACAGGAGCGAGCAAAGGACCAATCTTCTGTAGTATGCAGACCCCGAATCCTGTACCCACCGGCATTCCGTATCCCTGAGTCGGCACTGACTTGTTCGTTCCACAGATCTTGAACCTCATCAGCCAGAGGGACACCATGGCAAGCCTCGACATGGCACTCGCCGCCAAGGCCGACAGCAACGCGATGAAGACGGTCGCCGTCATGACCATGTTCTTCCTCCCGGGGACCTTTTTCGCAACGCTGTTCGCGCTTCCGACGCTGCACTGGACGAACGAGCAGGTCGTCTCGGATCGGTTCTGGATCTATTGGGCATTCACGCTTCCGTGCACAGCATTTGTTATCCTCATCTACAAAAAGTGGCAGATGTTTCGTTCGTTGGCGAGGCTCCATATTGCAAGGATAAAGGCGACTAAGGCGAGTATGGCTGAGGAACAGTCTCTCTAACATAGGCAGTGGTTCGAGATGATGGGTTGTCTTTCAGAGAACCAAGACGTAAGTTCTGTTGGAAATAAATAACGATGATGTATATAGAAGTAGACTAGAGAAATTAAAGGGACTATATCTTTCTGAAATCGTCGTCATTTTCTCCCGTTATTTTCGAATAAAATGACCCAATAATATATCTGCGAGGCATGAGACAGCGTCAAGCCAAGGACATGTTGTACCTATTTCTTTAGCTCTCAGTATCAAATACCAACTATATTCTCAAACACAAGAGCCCATGACTGAATTCAAAAATAGCAGAACAACTCCGCTAAAATGTTTACAAAAGGCGACGTGTACGGTGCACTCGATGGCCAAGAACCCGCTTTTGGTAACATTTACATTCGCTGGTCGGTCCATTGATCGCCAGACAATTGGCGGGGCAGCAGCTTCTGTTGCTTCACCGCGAGTGGCGGGGTAATTGTCACCGGTGGAGGGGAGGGAGGGAGAGGGACCCTCATCAACCCGTACGGAGCTCTTTAACCCCTGAGCTGTCTGTTACGGATCCGGACCTTCATAGTATTGGCATTGAAATGGGAATTGCAAGACAATTCTAAGCCCAGCCAGTGTTTTCGTGGTTAGAATAAACAAAAGGGAACACCCATTTGCATTCCTGTCTTTAGTTCAATTGCAAAGCAATATATACCATCATGGCTTCGCAAATTCCCATCGTCGACTCCCACATCCACCTGTACCCAGAGTCGGAGCTGGAGACGCTGGCATGGTGCAAGCCCGACGGGCCCCTGGCCAAGCAGCACTCCCTGGAGGAGTACAAGGCGGCCATCGCGCCCTCGCCCTCGCCGGTCAAGGGCTTCGTCTTCCTCGAGACGGACCGCAAGGTCGACCTCGAGGCCGGCGCCCGGGACGGCAGCGGCTGGGAGTACCCGCTGATGGAGGTCGACTGGGTCCGGCGCATCGCCGCCGGCGAGCCGCGGGACGGCGAGGGCCACACCCAGGAGGACGCCGCGCTGTGCGCCGCCTACATCCCGTGGGCGCCCCTGCCCAGCGGGCCCGCCGTCATGGAGCGCTACATTGAGCGCGTGCGCGAGGCCGCCGGCGACACCTGGCCCAAGGTCCGGGGCTTCCGCTACCTGCTCCAGGACAAGCCCGACCGGACGTGCCTGACGGACGACTTCATCGAGAGCCTCAAGCTCCTGGGCCGCCAGGGCCTCGTGTTCGACGTCGGCGTCAACCAGCACGACCGCGGCCGCGTCCAGCTCGAGGAGACGGTGGAGATGATCGACCGGGCCCACGAGGGCGTGCCAGAGGACCAACAGGTCAAGTTCATCCTGAGTAAGTGCAGCTTTCTTTTCTGTCTAAACTTGAAACCCTGGACTTACACTGCCCGTGCAGACCACATGTGCAAGCCGGACCTGACCGTCTACAACGTCCTGACCGACACGTCGTACATTGCGTGGCGGACGGCCATGTTCACGCTCAGCAAGAGCCCCCGGACGTACATGAAGCTGTCGGGCGGGTTCCCGGAGATGACCGAGTCGCTGCGGCAGCGGTCGCCCGAGGAGATCTTCGAGGCCCTTAGCCCGTGGCTCAGCGTCGTGCTCGCCGCGTTCGGCCCCTCGCGCATCATGTTCGCCAGCGACTGGCCCGTGTGCACCGTCGGCGTCGGCGAGGGCGCCTGGGCCAAGTGGCAGAAGCTCGTCGAGCGGCTCTGCTGGATGGCCTCGCTCGAGGACGAGGACCAGAAGATGATCTGGGGAGGCACGGCCGTCGAGGCGTACGGCATTCAGCTGTGAGGGTGGTTAAGGACAGAGGCGTGAAGGAGATCGATGCACGACGAGATACCACATATTTATATGACAAATATCAAAGCATTTAATGGAAAGTCCATTTTCTGCCAACATGATACTGCAGAGACATTGTGCCAAGAGTTCGTACCACAATCACTACAACGAATTAAAGTTTGACAGGCATTTATGTTTAATATCAAAGCCAATGAAACAACCAGTATAGCGTTACGAAGACCAGGAATTCCCTTGAACATCCAATTCGAATTCTTATCAATCCTGCATCTCGACATGATCCTAAGTAGTAAACTCCAACCGATTCCCCGAATAATCCCTCGCAAAAAACCTAGTCGGATAATCCGCCGTAGTCTCGCCCGAGCTCTCGCCGACCTCATCGCACTCGAGCGGCGCGTCCCCGCCGCCGGCAGCCTTGTGCTCGAGGATGCGGCGCTGCAGCTTGACCAAGGCGTCGCGGCTGCCCAGATGGAAACACGGGTGCCGGCTCGACCGCGGCTCCGTCGTGTCCCGGTCGTGCTTCTGGATGCTAATGTGAATCTGCTGCTGGGGGCCCGACGACGTGGAAGGAGGCCCCACGTCGAACCACGCCAGCTCGTGGACCTGCGCCGCCGGCCCCGCGCGCGGCGTCAGGCCCAGCGTGCTCCCGTAGAAGGATTTCGCCTGGTCCAGTGTGCCTGGCGGGATGGACAGGTTCACGTGGGCGATGCCTTGGATCAGGGGCTCGGGAGGAGCGGCGGCAGACATCTTCGTGTATGTGTGTGTGTAGAATATGAGAGAGTTTTTGTCTTGTAGCTTTGAGTCCCGAAGGCGGATGGAGGGCTGGCGGCTTTCAAGTCAGGATATGGGCTGACGATAAGGATGTCGGAAATGTTGAATAGAAAATGACGTCTATTTGGTTTCCGGGATGTCTTGCGCGAGATTATCGTCGCTTATATATACAATCTGGGGTAAACTATAACGCGGGGGTAGAGATGGGCGGACTGGGGCCGTTGGTGGTCAGCAGCTCGGTATCTTGAGCCGAATCACGCGAGGGTATGATGGTATTTGCAACGGGCAGGCCGAATGACTAATAGGCCGATACTATTGGAATGTCGAAATATCCTGATCTGCGTCCATATCGCCGGCGACTTTCTCTTTGAGATTCCGAATAGGCAATACATTGTGCCGGTACTGTTTTTGCGGAGCGGCGTAGCAGCTTTCGCTATATAGCTCCACTACAAGGCCAAGCCCGGCGATTATTTCTTCTTGGAACGAACAAGGTAACATGCCGCGGCACAGTTCATACCGTCCATACGCTCAGAGATCACAGCTCAATATATGTTGCACAAGTAGAAGTTGAATCTTTGTGGGCTATTGCCCAATCTCTGTTTCCTACTAGTATGCTTATAATAATAATCTCTGGGCTATTCGATCTATCTATTTTTGAATTTGTCCAATTCTATACCTTCCCTGTAAGGATCGTTGCGCTGTTGATCGCTCCCCGGAACGCCGGCTCAAGAGAATGTCTTTACCCATTTAATACAATATTCTCCGAGAAGTTATGTGAGCGCGTCATTTGTGTGATGTTTATTGATCACGACGCATTAGTGACTCGACTGGTATCGTCGGAATCGAGTTTTAGGTGATGGAGCTGGTCAGTCGCTCTCAAAGAGTCAATCGGGCTCGGAGAAGTCGACTTGGTCGAAGAGAGACTCGGACAAGGCGATTTGGGCCAATAGAGACTTGGACAAGGTGACATCAACCACTAGTCAGATGTTGTCGACTTCTTCGAGGCGGTACCCGGAACCGTCGCCAGGTTCCTGCCTCCCTTGCGGCCCGTCTTCAGGTCTCTCCTGGAAGTGCAGCAGCAGCCCAGACCGGCGTGGATGATAAAGGCTATAAAGGTAAAGCCTGCGCCGAGCCACATGAATGCCCACATCTTGACGCCAATGTCGACTTGAATGTTGAGGTCGGTCTGGGACGTCAAGGCGTACTCGAAAACCAGGGCCATACCCGTGGCTACACCGGCCGCGGCGATGACCATCAATGCCGCGATGAAGGCAAAGATGGAGAACGGGAAACTCCACCATCTCGAGTAGATGACGATGGGCGCAAGAAGCATGAGAACAAAGTCCAGCAGTAATCCAGCAAGGAAGAAACCGAACATGACCTGCGAGGCGATGCGGAGAACCTTCAGGACCGTGTTCACCTCTGCGGGCAGGGCAATAGATGCGCCGGCAAAGAGTTCGCTCTGTAGGATCTCTACCGGGTTGAACCAGTAGAGAGAGGTGGGTGTCGAGCAAGACGTGATGCCCCTGCGATAAGTGTTAGATTCCAGACAGGTAGCACGTTGACTGCAGGTCGTCTTACTCATCTTCGTAGCCCTCACAGAAGTTCCATAGTCCGACCTGGTAGAAATCGTGCAGACCCAGGGTTCGTGCAATAGAGTTTGTCAAGGTCAAGCCGCTCACTCCCGAAGTCGCCGAAGCCAAGATGTCGGAAAGGTCGAGCTTGAAGAAATAAATGCTACCGAGCACCTTGGAGCCCTTCGTACTTCCTATTTCGGTCTATTCCACCCAATCAGAACTAGGGTCGCGCATTGAGTATAGGTCACTTGAGACTCACCAAGATCAGGAATATGACTGCCAACATGTAACAGATGGATGAGAATATGATGGCGCCCTTCCTCGTCTTTGTCCCCTGCTTCAGCGCAAGCTGATTATCTGGCAGTGCGCCCTTCTCTTGAGCGCTGGCATCGGGCGTTGCGGCAGCCCGCCGCTTGCGGAACCCGGGGAGACCCATTGGCGATGTGGGATGGGATTTGAGACTTGTCGGGTGTTGTGGTCAATCACCAGGCGCCCGTAGTTTCTCTGGGCGGTATTTCAGTGAGTACGAGGGTGAAAGCGACCAAGAGGCACCGAAGGACACGCTGGTGAAATGCAAGATCGATTGATGGAGCGAAGGAATAAACACGGAAAAAAGGAAAGAGATTCAAAGTGAGGCTTCTAGATCAGATCTCCAGCTAAGCAAGCTCTCACGCCCAAAAAGGTTTCTCTCGCAAGGTCAGGTCGATCTGCCAAAACATTGAATCAGGATGCACCAGGGTCTATCTGCAGTCACTGCGACGGTGACGTGGGTCGGGTGCGCTGGGGGGCTTTCAGGCTTGTATCGAAATGTACTCCTCGTCCACTCTCGCGGTCCCGTATTTCCTTATTAGTGGCCCCAGCTAAAAGTCTGGAATGATGCCGGCGATTCGCCCCGTGCAGTGGCGGAGTACCCGAAGCAGCGTGAATGAAGTGGGATGGATCTCCCTGACTGACTGAATTGAATGGCTGATGGATCCTTGGCTTTTACCTGCCGCTCTTCGATCAGAGGCTCCAGCTTTTTTCCGGGTCCAGCACCACCACCAGCTTTTCCAGCTTGACCTGATGATTGCGCGTACTTCTGACTTGTGTGGGCGGGTTAAGCGGCAACCCTCTTTGCAACTTTGAATGCTGACCATACATGAAGTCTGTAGGAGAGGGACCTGAGGGGTTGCATTTGTGAACAGAGGGGGGCTGGGTTTTGGCTTTCTGGGGCTCCAGAACTTCGTATTGGGGTACCCTCTCCTTCTGGGCCCTGAACAGCCTGGCGATTGCCTGTTGCCTGGCGTAGAGCAGGTACTAATGTCACTGCTAGATGAGCGGCTGTCCTAGCTGCCAACCATCATAATTTCCTCTGGCGGGAAGGATTTGGTATTCCCGGGGCTCTGCTTCATTCGGTACTGCCACGACCTATCAATTCTCCAAAAAAGGATGCTGCCGCAGTTGCAATACACCGTTACAGGTTTTGTATGTCCTGGATCGTATTACATACCTCGAATTGTCTTCCACCTGCACTGCTGTCCTTCACTGCCCGAAGCTTCCGGCATACTGTGTACTGTGCAGGTACGAGAAGTGCTGCAAATAGGTTGTCACACACTTCATACACACCTGTTCATGCTCTTCACTCGTCCATCATCGTTGTCCCAATCTGACAAAGACGGGACCCGGCAGACCGGCAAGCCAAGGAGTGCACAAGCCACCGAATAATAGAGAGATTCCATAGACCATCTTAATTTTTCAAATCTTGGATGTTTCTCTCTATCCCTCTGATTAGTCCGATCTAACCATGAAACAGATTATCAAATAATACTACTTCACTTAGATTGAATTAGGAAAACGATAGACTCCCCAATTGGGATACGCATAAAGCTTAAGAAAGATCGTCTATTCTAGAGATCGTGACCCCACAATGGAACAGTGCTAGAGAACAGAGCTGAGAGCCCAGCGACGTCATGAACAGCGCGATAAACATGGTGCAGAGAAGGAGACAAAAAAAAACAGCAAGACCAGCGACTGAGGGACAACTCATCAACCCGCGCCAAACAAGCACGACCTTGCTCGCTGTTTCAGCGCATCAGCCCCCCTATCCATCACTGGCGGCTGTGATAGGATGCGTCCCACCCTCCGCCCACGGCATTTGGTGCGGCGATCTCAGTGCCCAGCTTGGTAAATGGATCCATCGCGCTCAAGTACCTCTGGGTATCTCGCGCCCTGACCCAGAGCATTGCCTAGCATCTAGCATCGCCCAGCTCAGCGCGCTTGAGGTCTTGCCAGTGCTGGTCTGCAAACCATTCTTGCTTGGTCTCTTCCAAACTGTCTGGGTCAAAAGGCCTAGAACCTCCTGCCTTCTTCTCTGTCCAGGATTGTGTTAGACTTTTTTCCCACATGAGGTCATCTTCGACTTTTAGGGGACTTGTCATCTGGCGCAGCTGTCTTGTCTAATTCTATTTTTCTTGTTTTATCGTACAGAGTTCCAACGCCGGAACTGAAGGAAAAGGCCCCTGACGTACGTTTATACCCGCATTGGCCTGTTGCGGTGGAGGTGACATTCGGTGCCGACGACAACTAGACGGCACCGGCGCGACCGAATCCGGACGACTGCCTCGCATAGGACAGTGACAACTGTGATTCTTTTCCACAAGACTTGGGACTGAATTGGGGACTCATCCTTCTTCTCTTCTGAGCGGCATTTTGCTTGCGAATCTTAACCATGGCGTACCGGATGCTGGGGTCACTGCTCCTATTCAGTACAGCTGTTCTCGCTCAGGATGGCACCTCTGTGTCGGACTCGAGGACGTCGGAGACGGAATCAGCTACCACGACTGAGGGGACCCCGACGGGCACCTACCTGACATACACATCGCAGGAGTCCAACCTGGGGACCTTGTCAGATGATACCTCGACCTCCATGAGCGGCAACTTTTCTCAATCCACTGTCTCTACCACGGACAGCAGGACTTTCCTGACCGGATCAGCTGCTTCCACGTCGGGCAACTTTTCTACCACGGCCACGACCGTTGCGACGCCCACCGTCACCAACACCAGGCCTTGCAACAACTATGCCGAGTTCTGCAGTCGCAAGTACGGCAACATCACCGAGGTTGCTTGCCACAACTCACCCTTCGTTACGAAGAACAACCTGGCGGCAAACCAGCAGTACGACGTCACCTACCAGCTCAACGATGGTGTCCGGTTCCTGCAGGCTCAGATCCAGTGGCCTACGAACGGCACTGAGCCGCATTTCTGCCACACCAGCTGCGACATTCTCGATGCCGGTCCCATCACGGAATGGTTGACCACGGTGAAGGACTGGGTCGCATCTCACCCCTACGATGTTGTGACTATCCTGCTCGGTAACGGTAACTAGTAAGTCCTCCATTGATCTCCCTATCTGGGCCAGTGGATATGGGGAGATGCTATACTGCGGAACAATTGCTAACAATCATTGCAGCTCCGTGCCCTCGCTATACTACCCGTACATTGAGTCGACGGGCATCCTGGATTACGTTTACACGCCGCCCCTGGTCCCCATGACTCTCAATGACTGGCCAACACTAAGCGACATGATCTTGTCGGGCAAGCGAGTCGTCATGTTCCTGGATTACATGGCCAACCAGACCGAGTACCCCTGGCTGCTGGACGAGTTCTCGCAGATGTGGGAGACGCCCTTCGACCCAACAGACACCAGCTTCCCTTGCACCGTGGAGCGCCCCCCGGATCTGGCGGACGCCGACGCTGAGAACCGTCTGTTCATGATCAACCACAACCTCAACCTGGAGCTGTCGATCTTGGGAACAAGCATGTTGGTACCCGCAAGAGCTGATCTCAATGTTACCAATGCCTCCAACGGCACCGGTAGCTTGGGCTTGTCTGGCCAGAACTGCGTTGCTCAATGGAACAGGCCACCAAAGTTCCTCAACGTCGACTACTACAACTACGGCAACTTCCCAGGCTCTGTCTTTGAAGTGGCTGCGAACCTCAACAATGTTACCTACAGCCGCAGCTGCTGTGGCACGACCAGTGCTGGTTCCAAACTGGGACTCGACAAGTTGTCATACCCGGTCGTGGTCTTGATGGCAGTCATCTCGGCCGCCTTTTTGAGCATGTAAATCAAAGCCACTGAAGAGATCATACTAGAAGTGTATTCGATCTGCGTTGCTGTCGGGTCTCGAGTGTTGGCAATAGCAACTCAAGACACGAATTCTGTCACATATTTCGGCATTGGCGTTCAGGTAGACTTTTTGGCTATTATAGATTAGTTGAATAGGAAATAGAGGACAAGCGCAAATGTATATCTACCTTTATCAATTTCTTGACATGAATTCTGTTAGGTTTTGTCTGCCGGTGATTTGCCAGCAATCCCCGCGGTACAGAGTACAGAGTACGCCGTACCTAAGGTATGATGTACCTACACGACCTGAAGATAGCAGTTGAGGGGCAACTGCCAAAGAATCTAGCTTGCCTGGCAGCTTTGCCGGTCGCCGGCCGAGGTCACGTGAGTCATATCTGCGAGTCCCAACGGCGACTAGCGCCTTTTCTTTCCCTTTGACTAATCGCCCATCGTCCGAGTCTTCTGCAGACTTGGCTGGCCTTTTCCCACTTCCCCCATCTCACCTTTCTTTCCATCGCCATTCGAAACCGACGACCATCACCACGATCACCACGATCACCACGCTCATCGCACGTGGAAGCGCCATCTCTGGACGACTGCGACAATCGTGCTCAATAGCCGTATTGAGTATCACAGCCCATCACGACCCGCGCCTTACGCAGCAAGCTCTGCACTCTTGTTTGGCTGCCTTGTCGCACTTGCCCGCCACAATCGCGATCGACCCCAGAATCACCGACAGGCGATGGTTTGCTAACCGGCACTCTCTCCCGACATACCGTTTCTTTTCGCCTCATCTGGTAGGGTAGGTTGAACGGGACTGGCATTTCCAGAGAAGTTGAGCTCGGATACCTGGTGCGGTGTGCTGGGATCAGGAGGAGATTGTGCCACCATTGTCACTGAGAGGTGATCTGGCTGTCAAGTCTGCCTTTGGCTTTGTGTACACATCCACAGTTTCTGTGTTTCATTCTTCTCAACTTTAGGGACCTGAGGGCTTCCTTCTTTCCGTCGTTGTTCTTTCAGTCTCTACAAATCATAAGAATTTGATTCCCCCATTCCATCTACTTTGCCAGCTGGTCAACTTGAAAAAAAAAGGAAAGAAGAGGAACAAATCATTCAGGACAAGAGGCATCGCGCCCGGAAAAGAGACGGATCAGCGCAATAGAAAGAAGCATTCCCGCACCATCCAAAAATTTGCGGCTCAGAATCTACATCTCTCATTTGCCTCCGGTGCAAGAAGATTTACGCAGCGACAAAGAAGATCAACCCCGCGACTCGCTATCCAGCACCCATCAACCCCTCCTCAATAACTAAACTGAACAGTAGCAGCATTCCGGCCTTTGGTGCAGGCTTTCTTGACCCTGGTGAAAACTCCTTCCCAACACCTTTGCCTCTACTACTACTATACTACACCACCAGTGACCGTGGTTTACGTTCTTCACAATGACTTCGTCAGTGTTTTACAAGTTCAAGTCGCAGAAGGAGCCCTCGCGTGTCGAGTTTGACGGCACCGGCATCTCGGTCTTTGAGCTCAAGCGCGACATTATCAAGTTGAGCGGCCTTGGAGATGGCACAGACTTTGACTTTGCCATCTACGCCGAGGATGGAGCTGAAGGTAGGCAAAAGGCGATTTTTGGTTCCTGCTACAAGACGAATGCTAACCCAATGACAGAATATGAGGACGACCTCGCCATCATCCCTCGGTCCACGACCGTCATCGCCAGGCGTCTACCACCCATGAAGCCGGGCGCCGGCCGTGCTGCTAGATATGTCTCGGGCAAGATGCCCAACAGTGCGAAGAACTCTTCGAGGCGCGAGGCCACAGCAAAGACTGCCAAGCTGTCGACACAGGGCTTGGCGCAAATGAGCAGTGCTCTCACGGAAGAGGAGAAGCTGGCGGCCATGTTCCAGGTCCAGTCAGACCAGTGGACTGCGCAGCAGGAAGAGATGGCGAACCAGGCGCCCGTGTACAAGCCCGGAGCAAAGAAGCCCGTCAACGTGCCCGACCACGAGCCGCCCAAGGGGTACGTCTGCTATCGATGCGGCCAAGTAGGACATTGGATACAAGTGTGTCCCACCAACGACAACCCAGAGTTCGACAACCGGCCCAGAGTCAAGCGGACAACGGGCATTCCTCGCTCTTTCTTGAAGACAGTGGATAAGGCGACGCTTCAACAAGGGGAAGGCGAGGATGGAGTCAAGCCCCCCGCAGGTGTCATGGTAAATGCAGATGGAGACTATGTCATTGCAGAGCCTGATAAGGCGTCGTGGGAGCAATTCCAGGCCAAGTCCAAGACCAGCGCGTCCGCACAAAAGGCTGCCTCTGAGACAGATAAGGAACTGGAGGAGAAGGGACTTCTTTGCACCCTCGACAAGAAACTATTCATAGATCCAGTGACCACTCCCTGTTGTGAGAAGACATTCTGCAATGAATGCATCACGAACGCGCTCATTGAAAGTGACTTCGTCTGTCCCGCGTGCCAGACGGAGGGAGTCCTCATAGATGATCTCAAGCCGAATGACGAGGCTGCCACTAAAATCCAGGAGCACCTCAAGGAGAAGGAGCAGGCCAAGAAGGAGAGATCGAAGAGCCCCGTGAACGCGCAGTCTCCCGCCGCGGAGGAGCCAGTCAATGGTGAAGCATCAAAGCCCGAAGAGTCGGGCACGCCCAAGAACTCGGGGCCTGACACGGAGACGGCAGATGATAAGGACGGCAAGAAGTCGCCCACGCCAGCACCCGAGTCGGCCAACTCGCCTCAGGCGGCGGCAGTCAAACCATCAACATCCCCATCCGCAACGCCCCAGCCTGCCACCAACGGCGAAGCTTCCCATAAGCCAGATGAGCAGACCTCGAAGAAGAGACCCGCTGAGGAACCTCTGGAGAGCGAGCCCAAGATCCCCAAGGGGCCCAAGGCTATGCGCCAGCAGGAAGAACAGCAGCGCCAACAGCAGAACATGATGCAGCAGATGATGGGCATGGGCAACATGGGCATGAACAATATGATGTTCCCCAACTTCCCCAACATGGGTATGCCCAATATGCCGATGGGTATGGGTATGCCCAACATGCCCATGATGCCCATGGGCATGATGAACCCGATGATGGGCATGGGCGGCTTCAACCAAAACGGCGGCTTCCCCAACATGAACGGCGGCTTCAACAACTTCAACGGTGGCGGCATGAACGGCATGGGCGGTGGCGGCGGTCACATGAACCATAACAACAACCACCGAGGCGGCTACCAGCAAGGTGGCTTCAACCGGAACAACCAACATCATAACAACAACTTCAACCAGCAGAACGGTGACAGCGACGCCTACTTTCGCCAGCCCGTTAATCCCAACCGCCACCAGAACAAGCGCATGAGGAACAGACCATCTGACTACAGAGAGCTGTAATGTACTTGTAAACAAAGAAGCAGACGACCATCCCTTTGGATCCACTGGCACCATCATATTTCCCACAGCCCCCGCATCACTTTCACGGCATCACACATACTATAGCGGCATTTCAATTCTTCGACGGAAAAACTGGCCCTGTATATTCACCATACCCAGCCTTTTCCACCTTGCGACGGCAACTTTTTCCCGTCTTGTTTTTTTTCCCCGGGGCGTTCTTGGTCATCAATCATGGCAAAGGTGGCAGACTCTGGTATATTCTAGTATTCACGACACACAAAAAAAGAAAGGTCTGCACAACATTGCATGGACACGGAGTTCTTTGGAGGCGTTTTTTTCCCCCACCATGTGGACGAGACTGTTCTGTCTCGTCGTGGTTTTTCTGGTTTGACAGACAGCATGCGACTTGGCGACGGCAGCTGTAAGGAAGGAAAGGAAGGGAAAGGAGGAAGGAGATAAATAAGGAGGTTCAGAGAATACCTCGAGGCAAACACAAACGTCTCTTGTACATAGGTCTGTCTCTAGACACGGACGAAGAATGAGCCACTGCACGCGTGACGGCTAGGAATGAATTCAAGAGATTGATAATGAAAATTGTACGAAAACTTGTGAACCTTTGAAATGTGACATGATTTATGTTTGGACTTTTTTTTATTTCATTCTTTCGTGATGCATTGTCGGTCGCTATCTAGAACTCTCTGCGTCTGCGCTGAATATGCCCCATCCATCATTTAGATGTTGTATCAAAAAGTACTCGGAAGTACTGTCTGTATGCCCAGTGTGCACGCTTTCTTTCTAAGGAAGCAGCCTGAATTCTGTCATTCATATGTACACCAGCGCCAACGCTTTGCTTGACCCCTCGTGATTTCAGTCATGTTTGTGTTCCTTTTTCCGCCCTCGACTCTATTCCCCCGATTCTCTCTCGGCCTTCTTCTACTCGGGCGGCACGTAGGGGTTGACGAGCATGTCGCTAAACTTCTCGAGCCTGTCCTTGCCGCGGACCTCCTCGACGAGCAGGGGCATGCGGACGACGTTGAACTCGTCGTACAGCTCCTCGATCTGGTCGAGGTACTTCTTCTGCATCTTGCGGCGGGCGGTGCACTGGTCGCAGTTGCTGCCCTGCTTGGGGAACAACAACTGGTTGACGACGATGCTGTGCGTGTCGATGCCGTAGCTGGCGAGCTCCTGGATCATGCGCTCCGTCTCGTACAGGGACAAAAACTCGGCGATGCAGACGCACACAAACGTCGTCAGGTTCTCGTCCTTGAACTGCGCGTTGACCTCGGAGATGGTCTGGCGCAGGCCCTCGAGCTTCTCCATCATCTCGCCCAGGTTCTGCCCGTTGGGCAGGCTGCCGTTGGCGCCCAGGAACCCGTTGAGCAGGGGCCCGTACTGCGACGACAGCTGGCTGACCTTGGCCAGGGCCTTTTCGAGGACCGAGGGGAACTGCAGGAACCGCAGCGTGTGGCCGGTGGGTGCCGTGTCGAAGATGATGGTCTCGTACGACAGGGACTTGACCTGCTTGAGGACTTCGGCAAAGGACATGGCCTCGTCAATACCGGGGATCTGTGTAAACCATGTTAGTCGAGATGATTATACATAGCCAGGGGAGGTACTATACTCACGGCAAAAGCAAGGTCCTGCATCATACCGCCCATGCCGCCGCCGAGCTCATTCAGGTCGGCGCCGGCGCCGTTCTCGCCGCCCTGGCCGGCCATGAGGTCCTGGATGCTGCCGTTGGGGTCGATCTCCATGGCGCTGAGGTTGTCGAAGCCCTCGACGAGGCGGGCCTCCTTGCCGAACTTCTGGTTGAAGGCGTCGCTCAGGTTGTGGGCGGGGTCGGTCGAGATGAGCAGCACGGAGCGGCGCACCTTGGCCAGCTGGATGGCCAGCGAGCACGACGTCGTCGTCTTGCCCACGCCGCCCTTGCCGCCCACGAAGATCCACCGCAGCGTCTTCTGGTCCAGGATCGACTGGAGCGTCGGCTCCAGGCTGTCGGCGTCTAGCACGGCCGTCGACATGGTTGTAATGTGATGTGGTGTGCTTGTGTGTGTTGTTTGGGCGGTGACGTAGGGGGTTCGACCGTTCTGGGCGGACTCTCCGTTGGGAAGGAGAGTGAATGTGGATGGCTTGGAGATATTCCGGCGCGAAAGGAGATCGCAAAGAAATGAGGTATGTTTGCAGACGGGATCCGACAAGCAAGGACAGGCGGCGCAACAAGGTCGAGTCTCTAGATCAAGGACCCTTGGGATCGTAATAAGTTCCAGCGACCCTCCCCTCCCTCGAGCTAACAGGTGGAATGCGCTGGATGCCTCTAGATGCAGGTAGCGAATGTTTGCCCCTCCATAGTCTCGCTTAACAGCATAACCACGGCCTCTCCGAGTCGGTCCAGGGACAAGACGAATTGGGTACAGCGCCGTTGTCATGGACAGAATGCGTTAACAGTATGATTTTATTCTGTATTGCCATGAATTATAACTTGTCTTTGCCTACTTAATTCCAAGTGCTCCAAATGACGACAAGAACCTTTGTCGGGTCTCCAAGGCCGTAGTTGGTTTTGTTCAACATCCCCTTGATGGGCGCTTTGTACCCATGTCTTCACTTATAATAGAGGTCAACCACATGGACACTACTGTACAGGACAACTAATAGCAAATTGCATGAAGAAGGATGGACAGACAATAGAGGTGCATCTGCCATCGACACGATAGAAAACTCCCTGTTGAATTTACCATGTCTTGAGCGCTCTCTTCCAAAGCGTGTTTCGTCGTCTCCATCATAGACACTGTAGCAAGTACTGCTCTGGTCTGTCTTGCATACCGACCTACCTAGGTAACCTAGTTGGTTTGCTCCATCCAGCCAGGCATTTACTAGCCAGTGACTGTGCGCAACTTCTCACGCCACGAAGTGGTCGACATTCAATTGTGTCTGCATGAACACAACACCAACCTCATGCGCGTGTCTACTTTGACGCCAAGCTGAACAAGATGGAATTTGATTGGACATTCAAGATGCATGCACTCTGTGGAATTCTTGGACACAGGAAATAGTATCATCCCGCCCTCTATTCTCGACCCGTCTCTATTGTTATGCCATTTTGCATCAACACTTGAGAACGGGAAATGTTCTTCTTTCTTCGTAAAGTTTCGTCTTGGCAAACAATCGCAACCAGAATTGTTTGATTGGGCACCAATATTCCCGACAACATGGATCTGTAGGGCAGAGACGGGAGGAGCCTGGGAGATCTCAGACAAGATTGCGATTATCCCCGATCGTCGATCCGTGCCACAAATAAAAAAGAAGCATCGCATGCAGGGCAAATGCAGACATGGATGTGCAGGTCAGAACCTAGCTTACAACTTCCACACATGCACACAACCACCACGAAATGTAGCCAAAGAAAACAACAGTTCATCACATCACACGAGAAAGCAAGCACGAAACGCATTTGTTTGATGGGAAAGTTATATTTCTCATTTATCTGCCGTAAGAGGCCACCAAAATCCCATCCGGGGTCTACAGATCATGGTCTAACTGATGCCCCTTCCAATCCATGCTCAGCACACAAGTCCATTGCTTGTGGCGCGCCTGCCCTGAACCATCCGCTTTCGACCCAGGGCCAAAAATGAGTAGTGTGTGAAAAAGTGAAAGCATACCAGTGCCTCTGGTGGTATCATAGAAGTGAAAGTGTTGTTGTTTTTTTGGTGGAAAGTCCTGTGGGAGGCAGCAGTGGGCGGGATGGTTCTTGATGTGTGGGTGTGACGACTTAGGCGAACTCCCAGTCGACGACAGTGCGGCCGACATCGAGACTGGCAAGCAGC
This sequence comes from Pestalotiopsis sp. NC0098, assembly GCA_022432395.1. Lineage (NCBI taxonomy): Eukaryota > Fungi > Ascomycota > Sordariomycetes > Amphisphaeriales > Sporocadaceae > Pestalotiopsis > Pestalotiopsis sp. NC0098. The sequence continues at coordinate 1,476,964 of JAJKLJ010000009.1, read as the reverse complement.
TCGAAGACCGAGGGGGAGACGTCGATGGCGTCGACAGCGCAGCCCATGCACTTGTCGACGACCTTGGCCTTGGCCGTCTTGCCGTTGAGGTGAATGTTGATCTCCTTGCCGCAGGGGTTGGCGCCGTTGTACTGCTCGTAGGACAGAGCGACAATAGCGTCTGACTCGCTGTTGGTACCGCCGCAAGAGCCCAGGCCGGGGGCGTAGTAGGTCATGTCGCCGGAGTTGGCAGAGGCGAAGCCGATGGCAGAGGCCATGGCGAGGGCAATGCTGGTGAAGCGGACCATTGTGAAGGTGGTGAAAGAAGTGGTTGAGTGAAAGAAGTGAAGTGGTGTTGCTTGATGCTGCTGCTGCTTGGCTTGGCAGATGGTGATCTTCTCCTGTGAAGGGAAAGTGGTTGGTTGTGAGAGAGTGTTTGGTTGAGAACTCGTCAAGAGTGGATCAGAGTATAGACTGGAAGTCTGAGAGAGTGAATGGTTCCGAGAAGGAAAGGAGTGCAACACCGGTGATGGTTGAAAGAAGTGAAAGTGCTTGAGTGGATGTGGTTTCAAAGAGATGAAGGACAAAGAGGTGGGAGCCGGGGCATGTTTATATAGAAGAATCTGAGGGCGGCAGTTTGCAGCAAAGGGTGCGTAGTTGCCCCAGATTGTTCTGCCAGAAACCGTGCCTGCTGTGAGTAACAGATTGTTCAGAAACTTCAGACCAATGGGCTAGTCGAGCCCAACGCTATTATTCACAGACAGGAACCGCTCTTGCTTCTTTGTCTGCGAACCACAGATCCAGATCGAATCTCGACCCCCACCGAACACACATCGAGAACCCCATCGTCTCCAGTACGGAACAGATGCCGACGTCAACTGGCAGGAGCAAGTACTCGAGACTACTCGAGACTGGTGTGGAGCAGAGTGATTGGTTCGATTCATGTTTGTACCTGTCTGGGCAAGGTGGTCGCAAGGGCAGTTGCGTCTAGGTATGGGGTAATTGTCCGATGGGACCATGGGCAGGTACCACGGCATTCTCTAGCTACTTGGCCAAGACTCGGGTATAGCTGCCCGGGCCCAAGTGACAGGCTGTTGTCGAGACGACTCGAAGCAGGAGCCACGGGCAGCACAGCAGCCCAGACCGTTGAAGACTAGGCTCGAGGGTGTCATCTCATCTCATCTCTCTCGTTCTCGGCCGGTGCTGACCTCTAGGCTCAGAGCAGGGACAGTCTCTCGAGTCTCTCGACCGAGAGGGTGGGGGCAAGCACGTTTTGGGAACGTCCAGGGCTCGCAACGTCAGCCTTCTAGTCAGGGCAAGATTCAGCAAGTCAGGGGAGAGAGCTGGCCGAGTCATAGATGGGCCCCACTCGTCACGGAATTTTTCATCTTGTACACAGCCTGGACCTTGTCTACGTAGAGGAAAGAGGTGGTAGCTGCGGAAGGCACCGTCAGAAGGGCTACGCTACGAACCCACGCGGCGGAACGTCTAGTCTGCCGGTAGTAGAAAATTTCTGATTCCTTTTTTTCCATGAGGGGCCGAGAGCGCCGGCCGTTGAGGGGCGCGTGCGGCCAACCACCGGTCGATCCTCCGTCATAGAGCTATGGCGTTTGCGGCCTGCGTTGGGTCGCTCGCCGCTCGAAACGTGGCAAGCGTGGGAGAAGCCCTGACAGACTGAGGATGGGTGAACCATATCTGATATGATGGACTCTCGGGGCTCTGATAGTTTACAGCGGCGGCCATCCAGCATACATATCCCTCATGCATGTCTTTGGGTCGAAGACCACAAACTACTGCAGGTTCCCTTTTTCTGCTGGTCTTGATAGCTGTCATGAGTGAACCTTCGACTTGCTGACGCGGACCGGATGCGGCTTGTTACGATTTCGGGGAGGTACAACAGCTAGATTGTTCTCTTCCGACTGCCTGCCTGCCTGCCTAATGTACGTATGTTGGCAAGCCTCTCTCTCCTTTCTGCGCCTTGCCCAGCAGTAGCCGCGCGCAAACTGTTGCGCTGTTCCTCTCCTCCGAGGGTACGTGTCGTAGCTAAGACTTTACGAAACTGGTGGGACCCATGGGGCCGTCTAGGTTTCAAGTGTTGGCATGCTCATGGTCCAACCACTCGGATATCGCCCAAATCGCCAGCCAATACATCGGTATTCGTGGCTATATAGGAGAAAAGTACTATGATCTTCAACCGTCACCAATCCCACTCAAGCGGTACCAAGTGACGTTGACTTGAGACATGCTTTCCACGCGGCAGATGTCAAGTGAGCCCCGGACTTCTTCGAGAAGAATTCGATAAAAGAGGTGTGGACGGTCGCCTCTTCGAACTGGTCATAGTGATGAAATGTGCTGCTCAAAGTTGTTCGAAATTTTCTTCTGGCTCGAATCTAGCAAAGTCAAAATGTCTCTTGGTGGTGTAGCGTTCAGTCATGGTTTGGCCAGTCTACAGACCTGCCTTAGTGTTTCGAGGCATGGAAGAACGCAGAGCCGCACCAGTCAAGAAACAATTCCCAAAGTATCGGAACCGGCCCGCTAGTCTCGTACTTGCGTCGCGGCACGGGGCTGATCATCCTGCTAGAGCCTGTCGAGCCTATCAGCCTGTGTGTGGTTGCGACTGGACGGAGTTCGGGGTTGTCAGCGACATCGGCTGTACACATAATCTGTAGTTCTATGGTACTTTGCACGGAACTGTTCCAGGAACCAGTGGTCGACGCTTTGAAGTCGTTGGTTTCTCCAGTAATGATGAACAATAACATAGCTTCTTGACCTCTATATTTTCCATGTGCACCGACAATAAAACTACATGTTGTTCATGTCTACTCAACTCTACTTGTCATACACTGAACTCAACGAGACGAGAAAAATATGCAGAGCCGCTCGCAAGAGAGGAGAAAACAAGAAACCAATCGCCAATAGGAAAGAAGTTCCTGGGGAAGCTCGAAAGACGCCGGCTGTTTTAGCTCTCGAGCTACAGTTTGAAGGGAGCCGGGTCCCGAGCCGCGTTGCACTTGGTTAGTAGCCGCTAAGACTTGGACTCCTTTTCACATGAGCGACGAGGGGAAAAAAGGGGAAAACTTGAAGCATTCTTGCATTGAAACGAAACTTCGAGAATGGAGTCTCCGCCCAGATTCACGGATTGCCGTTGCCAAGAAATCTAGCGACGGGAAAGACATCGACCGGGTCGCGGACAAAGAAGGGGCCCCCGTCCTTTCTTCCCGGGAGTCGGGGCCCAGAATACAGGAAACAATGCCAAGCTTTCATGATCGTCTATTCAGGAAATTCCCGCAATGTCGAATGGAATCCATCCCATTGGGTCGAGTCGCAGAGCTGGGCGACGCGTCTCCAAATCTTCCCCTCTTCATCCTGTCGCCTTGTGGATCTGATGAGGATGGACTCGAGGTCTGGGCCAGCGGAGACAGAGTTGAATTTGCAGCAGCTTGTTTTTGGATGCAGTAGCTGGTTCCATTCTGCACATATTTGCGGGTTGGCAGGCAGTGGGCACGGCAGTCGAGCTGTTGACCTACTTAGTGGCAAGGTCGATATCGTCATAGCGTGGTTGCACTATACGCATCAGTGTCTCAGCCAGTTCAAGAAACGGATCGACATCACTGATACAAGGCCTATGTGTGTTGTTTATTCAGTTTGTTTCGAGCTGTTTATCTGACAACTTGAAGAGTTGCTCCAGTCAAAGAAACTCTTCGTTAGAAATTTCGGTTTTTATTGAGACTGGCAACACTAGAACACTTCTACTAATTGTCACAGGTTTGAAGACACTAACACATCTATAATACTACACAGAACAGGTGTTTTCCATCATGGATGCTCGGAATGCCGGTCTGTAAGACTGCCACTGATGTATGCATGGACACAATCGGCCATTTGATGGATTGTATTACAGCAGGGCCAAGATGTCTTGGGCCTGAGAGAGTAATAATTCCCGAAGCCGAGTAAAGTAATACATCCTTTCGAAACAATTCCACCACTGCATACCATTGTTTGGTTGGAAATGGCAGACGGTCGAGAAGATATTGGCGACTGCGATGAGTCTGGGCATCTTCAAGAGGGGACATGCTTCAACATCCCACAACCCGACGCTATCACATTTTTACCGCAGCAGTTCCATCGGAAGCCGTCCGGCTTGCTTTGAGCAATCTCGGGTTTCAAAAGCGAAAAGTCGATGCCCATGAGCTTCTCGGCGCGTTCGTCGTCGCCTATCCAACATGGGGCTAAGGGGTAGACTTCAAGACGACCTCTGCCATCTATACTCCAAATTGAGTCAGTTATTGGCTACCTAGAGATCATAGGAACCCGCCAGAGACGGCCAAAACGTGATGACAAGCAAGGAAATAGATGGCTTACTATAATGGTTGTCTAGAAACTTCTTGCAGCTCCAGCCATTCGAGTTCCCACTGAAGATCTCACCGCATCGAATGCATTGCTGGTCCTGCATCCCCCGACAACGTATGGCGACTTTGCCGAGGACATCGGCGAGGGCCTTGAAGGCCGCCGACTCTGCCACTGGGATCAGCCACGGTTCGTCGAGCTTGGCCACCCATTGGCAGATGGCCTCGACCAAGTCGGTCTCGTTGGGCGTTCCTCCCGCCTGCAGTTCCAGGACCGATGCTCTGACCAATTCCAGGAGGTGGCGCGTTCCATCAATGCGTTGAGGTTGCACACGATGATGTTGGTTGCCAACATGGTCGCCATTCTCTGGCTCGCTCTGGACATCGGGCTGCTGCTCCGAGCGGCCACCGTCGGCCTTGGATTCCATGTCGGCACTGTTGCAAACTTCGAGTCCGGGAGGGTTCGAGTCTTTCTCCCAGACAGCGACCAAGAAATCTATCAGCTCTTTATCTTCTTCTGTCAATCTCTTCTCAAAGGGTTTATAAGATGAGGTCAAACTGGCATCAAAGTCCGTGTTGTCGTTGGACTCTTCTTCAAGCGTTGAGAGTGCTGTGGTGTTTACAGTCCGACGTCGCCCCAGGGGCATGGTGACTTTCGCTTCCTGGCTACACACGTAGCGTTACCCACGACGTCTCGAATTCGAAGTTTTCCAGTTTTGAACACTTATATTCCCATGGTTTATGGTATAGACAAACGCTGTCGATTAGCTATCTGGCGAAAGACAAAGGAAAACGGAGAATACGTTTAGGTCGTGAAACAGAGTTGTCTTTACTGCGCCAAGAAGTGCAGTCCCCAACGAGACAAATTGACCGCCACTCGGGGAATCATCCAAGGTAGCTCACTACGCAATTCGATACTTTTGGTCTTCTCTGTCGTAATTATTGTAGACAACTGCCCGTCAGGGATAAGACATGCTCGGGAAGGAACAGAATTTGGATGGAAATGTGTCACATCGCAGATATTGGCAAAGAACAATTCAGACATGTACAAGACACGAATAGCCGCCCTGATTTTGATAGAAATGCATATGACCATTTCGCCTCTAGTTGAAGTATATCTCGTAGCTCATCGCCGCATCAAGCAGGATCCTTTATTCTTGACAACACTCGTGGTGCGTGGCCATGGTTTGTTTCCCTTTCCTTCAGTGTTGAACCGGCCGACTTTAAATGCTCCATTCCCAAGCATCCCAACCCATATTTGACCCGCTCAGCTTCCCCTGTACGTCGAGTAGCTGTACGGCGACAGCAGCAGGGGGACGTGGTAGTGCTGGCCCTTCTGGACCTTGAAGACGACGACGACCTCGGGGAAGAAGGTGTTGCCCTCGCCAAAGTAGGGCTCCGTGTAGAAGCGCAGGGTCCACGTCGACGTCTTGTCGACCTCGCCCAGGACCTCCTCGAGCGTGTAGATGGGCACGTCGCCGGCCTCGTGCTCGCTGCTGCAGGCCAGCCACGACTTGATGCGGCCGTCCTCGTCCGTCTGCGACTCGAACGTCTTGAGCGGCGCGTGGCCCCCCTCCAGCTTGACCCGCACGCCCCGGGCCGGCCGCCCGGCCGTCGTGTCGAGGATGTGGCAGGTGATGGGGTCCTTGGTCGCCATGGTTGTCTGGATGTCTAGAGCGCGAGTCTTGGGATCGGTCTTAGTGTTGCTGTAGGGGAAAGCTGCGAAGGGGGAGTCGCTGACCTGGGAGAAGCGCTGAAGGTACTCAAGAGACTTCGAAATTGTCCAAGAGTGTCTAGCTGGAGCGGTGTTATCTCGAAGAAGTCAGTCGAGGCTGTTGACTATAGGCCCAGCGGATCGGCGCAATGTCGAGTTGGTGGGAGTTGATCGCGTATTTGTACTTGTGACCCTCTTGCAAGTACAGAATGGGAAACGAAGAGACGGAAAGCTCAGCCACAAAGTCTTGACAAATTCTCAAGCAAGGACACAAGACGAGAAGAGAAAAGAAGTGAGAAAAAACTTCGACCCCAGTCCTACCAGCCAGGACGGCGGTAGGTCCAGCTGAAGTTGCCCATGGTCTCTTGCTAGGCATCGGAGACGGCCGTATTGAAGATGAATTGCGCCAGGGCCTGGCCGACCCCGCGCCCGCGCCCCCCTCCGTAGCATTTTACAGTGGACAAAAGATCCAAATTGGTTTTTGGACCCCTAAGACATGCCCCCCGAATTGAGGGGCAAACCGGCATCTTGTCGATCTGTAGACTGTCACTGCAGAACTTGGGTCGTTGTGTATATATTTAGAAACAGAGATGTTACCACCTAGCCACCGCTATCCGGGTTTGGCAGCAGAGTTTCAATGGTTCCCTGGGAAGCCTCGTACATGCGCATGGAGATCAGCCAAACAGGACAACGACATGCATGAGCTCAGGACGCACACGCATGCGCAACAAGACATGAAGACGGGTCATGGCGCAAGAGATTTGGGGGCCGAACTTGTCTCTTTGCGTGACGATTACGGGACATCAGTGACCGCAGCGAGCGAATAAAGGTGCAGCTTGGAGGCATCAGCTTGGACGAGTAGGTATTCTGCATACGATATGGCCGGTATTGGGGTTACACCACAGCCCAATCCACAAGTCCAACTTCAAGCTTGTTGGGGATTCAAGACTGCAAGTCAGCACGGCATACGGCAACAAAGTCCAAGGGACCCGCGAATCCTTCTCGCTTCCAGGTTCTTCCCATGTGCACCGCCTCGCGGAAGCTTACCGGGAGCGTCCGAGCTCTGAAGTCGGGAATGTCATGTCACATTTGTTCACAGGCTCGTCTTGAGATGGCGATTGTTGACCTTCACTGCCCAGCTAAGAATTCCCGCAAGTTAAAGCAGCAGTCGTGCAATTTGTACTGATCAAGCCCTCAAGTGCTCCAGGTTTACTGTGCTATACTTGTGCACGAGGGGTAGCAAAAATGTGACGTCACTTCTAACTCTGCACTGCCAGTCAGACAATCTGATCATATTGACATCGATGCCAAGACGACGAGAATTCACTACTATTAGATGGTGATATTTCTGTAGTATATTAATAATAAGTTGCCTTATATGGCCATGACCCCTCCTTCTGCGTTGCTAGTCTGACATTGGAGCGTCGTGAGAATATTCCCCCTCTGCTTACCTGATCAAAATGCATGGAGTTTGGCCTATTTAGCTGCCGACGGTCCATATCCGTTGAAGAGCGGGAAAGGGCGGCTACTGTCGCCCAGGTTCCATACAACGTTTGAATGTAAGCAACTCTATTGGATTACACATCTGCGGCTGTAGAAAGACTACCGATGGCAGCGTGAAACCTCGGAATGAAATCATTAATGCCATCCCCTATATTATCATCATCTTCTGTCTTGACAAGATCTCTCACCAAGACTTTACGTGTATCCTGTCTGCCTGCAACCCAGATCTGCAACCAGCTGTACCGTCCAATTCCTGTCAATCAAGCTACCCGATCTCGGATATCTCCACCTCAAGTGCGATCATTTCACAACACCTTCAAAATGGCGTCCGTTCCAAAGACCATGGGAGGAATCCTCATTGAGCAGACCGGCACCTCCGATGTTCTTCAGTGGAAGAATGACATTCCCGTTCCCGAGCTCAAGGAGGGCCAGGTCCTGGTCAAGAACGAATGGGTCGGCGTCAACTATATTGATACGTTCGTCGTGCTGCCATATACAAATAAAGCTTGCAGACTAAAAACTAACTCCATTTGAAGCTACTTTAGAAGTGGTCTCTACAAGGCTCCTCTGCCTTTTGTCACTGGTGGTGAAGCTGGCGGTGTCGTGGCTGCTGTTCACGGCTCCGTGTCCGGCCTCAAGGTTGGCGACAAGGTGGGGTATCTCAGCCAGACGCGTGGCGCCTACGCACAATACACTGCCGTCTCGGCAGAGAAAGCCATCACTCTGCCAGAGGGTGTCTCTACCAAGACGGCAGCTGCTTCTCTCCTCCAGGGTCTCACTGCATTGACCTTGATCCGGGAGGCGCATTATGTCAAGCCCACCGACTGGGTCTTTGTCACGGCCGCGGCCGGAGGTGTCGGAACCATTCTGTGCGAGATGATCTCGTCTGTCGGTGCCAAGATCATCGGTACCGCCGGCACGCCTGAGAAGATGGAGCAGGCCAAGAAGAACGGTGCCGACTACGTCATCAGCTCGCGCGAGAGCCCCGAGAAGATCGTCGAGGAGGTCAAGCGGATCACGGGTGGTCACGGCGCCGACGCCGTGTTCGACGGCATCGGCAAGGCGACGTTTGACATGGACCTGGAGCTCGCGGCGCGCAAGGCCACCGTCTGCACCTACGGCAACGCCAGCGGCGCCGTCCCGCCCGTCGACGTCATGCGCCTTGCCGGCAACAAGAACCTCAAGCTCATGCGCCCGACCCTGTTCGCCTACCTGTCCGACGCCGACGACTTCCGCAAGTACTCTACCGAGCTGGTCGACATGCTCAAGCGTGGCGTTGTCAAGCTCGAGAACACTACCCACTACAAGCTCGAGGACGCCAAGGCCGCGCACGATGACCTCGAGAGCAGGAAGACGACTGGCAAGCTGCTCCTACAGGTCCCGCAGTAAGCCATATACTGTCAAGACTTATGAGCACCCGAGATGGCATTCTGAGTTACACAACAGCGCGTTGCAAGCTCGGCTTTGAGGGACGATGTACATTTAATGTCTTATGTAGGTAGTGATTCGTGAAAAAGTCAATACTACCTATCTGTGTTGATCTTGGTGACTCTGGGGATTGCCAGCTACCCGTTGATAATGCCCATTGCCGGCCGAGGCCTAACGCCGAGACTATGGGGAAGGCATGAATCGTCCCACAAGGGGCGTATGAAAGGGTGACTGAATCGACACTAATCCAACGGTCAACCGTCAGACTAGCTCACCGTTTTAACAAGTTCTGACTTATGATGTCAAACTCGGCCATCCGAGTATAAAAACCGAGTCCAATCGAGTCGAAAGCTCCATTGGACCCCAGATCGGAAGGTGAAATAACTCTATTGGTGCCGATCGAAGCAAAGTTCGTCTTGCCGAGGCGGATACCGGTGGGCATATCGTATTCGGGTTCGACAGGTTACTGGGATAGGGCTCCCGGTTCCTGCATGGAAACAAGCAAGGTTGAAGGAGGCTTAAAATGCCAAATGCGTGCGAGTCTTGGCAATATCAAATGCGGTGGAATGACTAAGATGACAAAAATGTGGTGTCTCCTCAGGTGAAGCACAATTGTGCTCAATCCGACGTCGGGAATTCCGGCCATTTCGAGCTCAATAATCGCGTGGTGGATGTAAGACCCTTTTACCTCTCGATACGGCAACCTGATCGTCGGATGAGAAGAGAGAAGTTCGAGTTTCTACAAATAGCAGAGTCTTGGCTTAGTAACTATCTGTCATCTGTATCTTCCTCCCATCGCAGCCGCCATCATGAAGTATTCTGGTTTACTGAGCCTGGGTCTTGGCTTTGGCCTTGCCCCGGTTGCAACGTGTTTGAGCGTCTGCTCTACTTCCACCTTCGAATCGTTCCTGGCAGCCAACCAGACTGATGCCGTCGTGGCTCGTGTCGAACAAGTTGCGAGCAATGGCACCTTTGAGGTCACGGGAGATACGCCCTACCCAACCTCGCCCACTGAGCTGCGCGCCTTGTGTGCTGTCCAGTTGAACGTCACTTCGGGGGCCGGTACGCACTACAGTTTTGGATTGTTTCTGCCAGAAGATTGGAATGGACGTTTCTTGTAAGTTTTCTCATTCTACTCACAACATAGAGAGGATTGACTGACACGCCTGCAAAGATCCGTTGGAAATGGAGGCTATGCAGGCGGCATCAATTGGATCGACATGGTAAGCTTCCTTTTTGTATATAATGTCGATGCCGACGAAAGCTAATACCATAAATAGGGCGCTGGTGTTGGTTATGGTTTCGCCGTCATGTCCACAGATACTGGGCACAGCGGAAGCTACTCGGATACAACTTGGGCCTACGGCAACCCAGAGTCCATCACCGACTGGGGCTGGCGCGCCATGCACAGGTCGACCGTGATTGCCAAGCAACTGATTGAGTCCTGGTACGGCCTCTCGTCCGAGTACAACTACTACAGCGGCTGTTCCGTCGGTGGAAGACAGGGCCTGAGGGCGCTGCAGCTTTTCCCGGAAGACTACGACGGAGTCTCGGTCGGCGCGCCTGCTTGGTGGACGACGCATCTGCAGCTCGACGCCGTCAAGACCTTGACGTATAACCAGCCCGTCAACGCCACGCACACCATCCCGCAGAGCATGTTCACAGTTATTGGCGCCGAGGTTTTGAGACAGTGCGACCCCCAAGACGGCCTCACGGATACCATCATTTCCGACCCGATCGGATGCAACTTTGACCCGACTCCATTGCTTTGCAACGGCACAGCCACGACCGGATGTCTCAATGGAGAACAGGTCAAGACCATGTACAAGATCTACAATGACTGGGTCGAGACCAACCAGACGTTCATTTTCCCTCACTACCTGTTGGGTACCGAGAGTCAGTGGAGCCAGAACATTGGTGAGGGCAGCGAGAGCTCTCTTGAGAATCAGTCGGGTTTCGCACAGGATCTGCTGCAGCTCGGCAGCAGCTGGACCTGGAGAGATCTCGACTACGAGACTGTCTTGCTCGCCGACCAGATCAACCCGGGCAACGCCACGGCAGACGACTTCGACATCTCTCCGTTCCAACAACGTGGTGGAAAGCTGATTCACCACCACGGCTTGGCTGATGCTACTCTGGCTACTGGAAGCAGTATTTACTTCTACCAGCAAGTTCAGGCTGCCCTCCGTCCGCAATCTATCAGCAGCGATGAGTTCTATCGCATGTTTTTGATTCCGGGAATGCAGTAAGTTTCGTCATAGTATAAATCTGGAGAATCCGCGCCGAACTGACTATACCCTAGGCACTGCATGGCATCACCCAGCACGATGAACGCACCCTGGTACATTGCCGGCGCGAACCAGGCCGCGCAGCTGGGCACCTCCGTGTCCGGCGTCCCGGGCTTCAGCAACGCCCGCCACGACGTCATCCTCGCCCTGATGAACTGGGTCGAGAACGGCACCGCGCCCGACGCCATCGTCGCGACGAAGTTTGAAGACGATAATGTCAACAAGGGCGTCATGCGCCAGAGGCCCATCTGCCCCTACCCGCAGCAGGCCAAGTTCAATGGGTCGGGAGATCCTGATGTCGCGGAGAGTTGGACGTGTGCCAAGTTGTACTAGAATGGAGGCGAGATCAGATTATTGTTGGTGAAGAATCTGGAGTAGATTTTAATTCAAGACAACAACAATTGAATTCGTGTATTTGATTCTTTCTATTTATTATCCGTAAAAGGACTTATACAGATTTGGAGTTTTTCTGTACGCCCATTTTTATTGCTTTCTGGGTAGCTGAACAGTTTGAGCTCGCGATCTAACGAGTCATTGCGCGTGAGCAACATAACTCGATATGACATTACTCGTCGTCCATGAAAACGCGTTTCTCACCACGATCTTGATTCAATTGCGATCGCTTTGCCGTCATGTCACAAGCCCTTGCTATGCATATACACATGCCATTTTCTTTTGTCTCGAATTGAGCCACTTTCGTGACGGTGGTCAACCAGGAAGTATGACCCATCCCGTGGAAGCGAGTATGCATAGACCGTCCAGTCCTGCCAAATCCGCCGGATTAGGCAATTTTGACGCGCGGCGGCTGAATACGAATACTGGAGCATCATATAGATCATCAAGATAACGAGGTTCCATTTATTATACCGAGGCGAAATATACAAAAAGGGGTCTGTGTGTGGGGGGTGGGATCACTAATATGTACTGACATACAAGCTCGGCCGAAGAGCTCGGAAATAATCTTTCACATGGTTCATGGAAGTTGAGGCTTGCAATGGGCCAATGTCGCCATCCAGGGGCAGCTGTCCGATGGAGACACATTGCAATTGGATAATTCTCAGCTCGATATATTCATTTGAGAATTTATAGTCTTCAGCATCGCGAAGTTGTCTCATGGTTGACGCATCCCCACCATCAAACCCGACAAGATGAGACTCTCGACAGCGATTTCGCAAGCGGCGCTCCAAGTTGGCCTTGCGCAGGCAATCGTGGTCCCGGCGTCGTTGGCTCGAGATGTGACCAACACAACAGCCTGCGCACAGAACCATCTCCTATTGGCCAGGGGCTCGACGGAATCCTATCCGGGCGTCTTGGGAGACTTGGCATCCGCAGTGATTGACGTGCTGAGCAACACCACCTATGAGAATGTCATTTACCCGGCTACCGACGAGACCACCACGGACAGCTACTTTGTTGGACGGACAGCCTTTGCCGACCAGCTGGGGCAATATGCTGAGGCTTGTCCAGACTCGAAGATTGCGGTTCTGTCATATTCTCAGGTATGAAACATGAGAAGGATTTTTCCGAATCACAATATGAAATTGACACTTCGGCAGGGCGCCATGATTGTCGGAGACGCTCTCGTCGGTGGAGGAGGTCAGCAGTACCTCGGCAACGCCACCGAACCGCTTGTCAGCGAGAGCCTCGGACAAAGAAGTAAGCCCTCCATACCAATGTTGGAGGAACCAAGCCGCTGATTATTTTCTCAAGTCACTGCTCTGATGCACTACGGAAACCCGAGACATGTACCCTTGGAGCCGTTCAACATCGGCAACGGCACCTTCAACGCGACTGGAGTAAGTGCTATCTTGAACATGGAACATGACGAAGAGTCGAAATTGACACCTCCCACAGAAATACCCTCGCCTCTCTGAGCAAATCACTGTTTTGAATGAGCGCTATGCTGGAGTCATTGCGGATTATTGTAACTCGGGCGACCCAGTCTGCGCGCAGGGATCGAACCTCACTGCGCACCTGGTGTATCCCACGGTCTGGGGAACGGCCGCTGCAGATTGGCTTGTGAGCATGCTGCAGTAGATACTGGCTAGAAACTTGATGGCAAGTTCTGTCTTGGACGCTTTTTGATTGGGTCGATTGTGTCTCTTCGCAGACAGGCTGGAGAAATTCCCATGGAGCCGGAAGCAGAAATAGTCACGAGTGCAAGCAAAACCAATTGAAATCACGGTCGACCAATGTCCTCTGTGCATCTTCAAGATTTCTCTAGAGGAAACCAACAAAGGCAGGTCCACAAGTAGACCAATCTTGGTCCTCATTTTGACGATGATTCGCATGCAATGAGAGAAACGAGGAGTTTGCATTTGATTGTACAACATGGTCTATGAACTGCCACCGACTTGGCAGTGGAAATGCAGCACAAACGATGGAGTGGCTTGGCCACTCCTGACACTGACATCAATGCCTCAACATGAAGTTGTCACCACATGGAAAGCCGACCTCGGGACTTGGAGGCTCAAGACCAGGCTTGGCATTCCGAGCCCAAGGGTCACCGTCGATGCCAAATCCACACAAACGGAAGCGGCAGATTTGGTCTACCTGATCAGGCACCTGATATGGCAAGCTCCAACTTGATCCATCGATGGGCACATGATGCTGGAGTCTTGCAGACTGCTTGAGAAGAGCCCCATGCATGATCGAACCTGTCATTGGTGACATCCATCTTACTGACACTTTTCGGGCCCCGAGGAAAGAGCTTCAGCGTGCCTGCACTCGAACGACTTCAGTCATGGAAATTGATACTTGAGTTCTCCCGCTCTGTGACGTGACACATTTGATTCAAAGTGCTCGCTGCCTGGCTCTCAGCAAGGTGCGTGGGAATTGAGTTTGTCAATATTGCTTCCATGTTACCAAGATCAAATGCATTTGCATGCCATCGCGCATGCGTGCCTTCCAATACCTTTCGAAAACGCGAGTTGTTGATGTCGGATTTGCTCCGGGCGGGTCGCGGCCCCAGCTATGCTCCTTCCCGTTGATTCTCGTTTGCACAGAAGATCAGAGAATGATCAATATCATTACGTATTTTAGATGCAAGTGCATTCACGCACCTGATCACGCCAAGGCCCAGGCCAATTGATACACGGAAGCCAACGTCATGAGGCAACGGTAGAAGGAGATTTGTGCCTGCCTCGCCAGGTGAAGTCGCGCCTGAGCATCTAGGTCACAAGTATCTACGCGTGCAAGCACAGCAAGGCCAGAAGATAATCAGAGCAGAGGATCAACATTTGGTAACAAAGAAGATCCTGAGAATTGAGTCAACCTAGACATATCTATCAAAGAAATTGCCAATTGAACGTGATTTTGAAGCCTTGAATGCAAGGCAACAGCCATTCCACCTGGAATTGATTGTTGTTGAGTTGATGCAGATGTTGTCACAGGTACGTACCCTTGTCCGTCACAAGGTGGGCCCGCGCCCAAACATGGCAATTGCCCAAGACGCGTCGTCGCCCACCTATCAGCCGCTCAGGCGTGGCCCACCCTGCTGTTACCCGCTCGATTGTTGACCGCCCGCGCGCTGCAGGAACAGCCCTAAGCGGTCAAGAATTCTGCCGGCAGCCCCAAATCAGCCCGCCCAATTCTCCAGGTATAAAGCTACCAGTTCCCTCCCACCTTTCCTGGTTTCCCTTTCTTCTTTAGCTCTGTAAGGATTCCCAAACCCACCCCTATGGTTGATGCCATCTGCTAACCAACTTCACGCAGTCTTTGCCTTTTGTCAGTGATGATCCTTCCCTTCAATTGGTCTGAAAAATGATGGCTCGACCGTCACAGATTCAATTCGTCCGCCGACCATTCTGCTAACCTGGATTCTTCCATTTGTACAGGGCTTAGATCAAGTGTAGTATCTGTTCTTTTCAGTTTAGTGAGTATCCTGATGGTCATAACGATGGTAACAGTGGTGCTAACTGTGGGAGATATCTGAAAGTAACCTAAGGGTTACAATCAATATTATTCCTATTTTTGTCACTCAGGAATCGGCCTCTGAGCTTGCTCATGTCGAATCCTACAGTGTCCCGAGCCATTTCACTACCGCTCGGAGACGCGAACTCTTTTTTTTCATCATGTCACCAGCTTGTCTGGGGTTATGGGGAAGAACAGCCACACAAGGCAAAGACTAAATGAAGCATGCGCACACGCAACCGCCAATTGACCTAACTATGAAATACCCAAATCCTGCATCCTGAGCGCCGACACCCAAAACAAAGGACATCGGCCGTGGGACTTAGAAGGACTTCTATGGGTGATGACTGCGGCCATTTTGACATCGAAATATTTTGCTCAATTGGTGATGTACTCACAATCCATCTCAGCTCTGTCTATCTGGCGTTTCCAGTATCTAGCTTAATGCCAACCAGGTACCTGTGAATGATAGCTGCCCACGTGTAAAGAACTGGATTGAATACATCAATAGGTGCTCTGGAAACCCCCAATGTGTTTCACGGCACTCAAGTAATACGAACTATTGGGATACAGAATATTTGCCATGCGGCGACATGATGTTTAAAGTGCATTGATGCTGTTAATGACATTAATGACGAAAGTTGAACTGGTGTTGAGATTCGAGACGCTGCAAAACACCTATTGGTGAAAACTTTGCTTGGTTTGTTGCGGCGCTGCGTCACCCACTAAAAGCACCATCAACTTTGAAAAGCAGGCAAAGAGACCAATAGACAAAGATGGCGAGCAGCAATACCGGTGCCATGATCAATCCCGAGATCTTTCAGTATCTGCAGGCTCATGCCGAGGAGCAAACCGAGGTCAACGACAAGCTGAACCAGATATTGACTGGTCTCAACCGCCATATCTCGACTGCTCAAGGTCACCTCAGCCGCATCCATGCCACCCCTACCTCGAAGCGTAAGCGACTTGGCTCAGTATGCGAGACCGAAAAGTAGCTGACAAGGCATGCAGTCGGCCCTCTGCTCGACGAGGTTGAGAAGGAAGGCATCAAGCCCGCCGTCGAGAGCATTGGCGAGCTCTCCAAGTTTGCCTCCGGCTATCCTTACTACAAGTGAGCTCTCGCGTTGGCCTACCATGGGAACTCTATCCTAATTGCGAACAGATACAACCAGAAGTGGACCAGACCAGTTCAGAACCTCATCTACTCTATGCTCTTGACAACCTGGCTGGGTGGTCTTGGTACCGAGTCGAAGCCTGGACAGCTCGGCCGTTTGCTGCGCATCGAGGAAGTCGGCGAGATTCTTGGAGGTTCGTGGGACCCTCTCTTCTCTTTACATGGGGGATCAGCTGACCAGATTCACAGTTCCTGTTAACCTCGAGGACCGCGATGCCTTCCACATCACCATCGAGGAGTACATCCTGTCGCTGACCGACCTCACGGACGAGCTCAGCCGTCTGGCCATGAACTCGGTCACCTTGGGCGACATCAGCCTCACCGTCCGCATCAGCGCCTTCATCAAGGACCTATTCGCTGGCTTCCAGCTGCTCAACCTCAAGAACGACGTTGTGCGCCGCAAGATCGACGCTGTCAAGTACCACGTCAAGAAGGTGGAGGATGTCATTTACGATCTTTCTCTGCGAAACTTGATTCCCAAGGCAGAGTAGAAGCTTGAGTACGGGAAGCATTCGACACATCATCAAGACTTGCATTATCATGGCGTTATGTTACAGTAGGAAGGGAATCTGATAGCTTCGAAATTGCCCACTCCCTGCTGAGTCTAAGTGGTTTTGCGTGAAGCTGGGAAGTCTTGCGGCAGACAAGACTTGTGGCGTTGAGTCAATGGCTGAGGAGCGATTCAAAATACAGCATAAAAGTTCAATCAAATACTATCAGCACTTCAAGTCCAGCCAAAATACCTTGCCTCGAATCCTACAAACTCCAGTTCATCGTCGACATTTACGACTCACTGCAATGTGCTGTCATTTCTCCAGGCTCGGGCCGCTGGTCCATTTTTAGCGTTTCTCTTTAGCGAATGCGCCAGTGCATTGCTACCACCCGGGGATATTGGAACCCCTGTAACTAAAGTAGCTCACTTCAACACCAAAGCTTACCTCGTTCCTCAACTTGACACTTTTGCTTCTCCAGAGCGTGCAGTCGCAATCGCAGCACACCAATGCCTCTGATAGATCCTGTCACAATGTCTACGCCTCCGGCTGCTGCCGGCGCCTCCCAGAGCTCCAAACCCGCCGACTGCGAAGCTACCACGAAACCCGTTCCTATCCTGCCAACCTCCCAAGCTCAGATCGTGAGACATGCACACCCAGTCTTGCTCGGCGCCTTCTTCTACGCGAGGTTCGGTGCTCTGGTAGAAGACCCGATCACCACCATGTGGAGCTCTGTTCCCGTGGTCTTGGCAATGCAAGTCGCGTACACAATTCTATGCCTGCCACCAGCAGGAGCCCAGGCCATGAAGCCAGCGAAGAAGCTTCGGCCTGGCGAGAAGAAGAAGTCCGCGGCTGACGGAGCTGGACCCAATATCGCAGTGGTATGTCTCCTCATACTCGGAATGCTCCATATATACAGGCATTGGCTAATTGTTTCATGTTACAGACAACCACAGTCGCCGTCCTCCTCACCATCTTCTCCGCCGTACCCCTCCACGTCCTCTTTGTCCTCTTCGGCGCGCCGTTCCTGACACATCTGCCGAACACGTTCCTCTGCTCGCTACATCTCTCCCTCCTGGGACTATACCCGCTCTTCTACAGCCATGGCGTCGCAACCAACGAATGGCTCGAGATCCTGGGCGTCCGGTCGCCCTTTGACGAGGCTTTCGGAGGTCTGGTAGGCGCGTGCTTTGGTGCCTGGGTTGGTGCCGTGCCCATCCCCCTCGACTGGGACCGCGAGTGGCAGAAGTGGCCCATAACGATCCTGGTGGGCGTCTACGCTGGATACGTGCTGGGCAAGTCGGTTGGAGGTACCCTGGCTTATGGCAGGAGATTTGCGTGAGGAATCGAACATGAGACAGACAATGGCGTGTCAAATACTGTACCGCAACAAGCTCCCAGAAGCTCGGCTTTACTCTCAATCATCCGTGGCATGACACAGTTATCATGAAATAGCGACCCAAGTGACGTTATCATAATGAGTTGTGCCATGGATGAAGCCGCATTGTCGTTAGGGAAACCTCGAATTGTGCCCCTTGGCCAAAGCAACGGCTTGGCTGGTCCAGCACAACCGAGATGAGTGCTGGGGATGTTTAGGGGCATATACCGAGGGACGAAAGAGCTGCTACCGACGCTACAACATCATCATTTGACAGCCTTGGTAGTCAGTCTAGGGGACGGGCATCATTGTAGTATCATATCGTTTGATCCGAGTGCCCGGAAATGTTATACATGGAGATCTTCTACAGTTTTGTCCTGTTGGTACTATAATTGTATACCCCTTCTTCAAAAGCTTGTGTCAATCCTTCAATCTTCTCGTCCTTCGTCGGTAACAATTGACAGCCAAAGACGCCACATACACCAGCTGTTCTATCAATGAACTGCGAAGAGCAAAGTCAGCGGGTCTTTTGAGAAGAGTGGGAATTGTAAACATACCCAAACCAAATTCGGTGCACCACTCCAAAGCAGAGCATTTCTTTTCCTGTACGGGTGTTTATCTCCATCGATCAAGATTCCCCCCAGGCCCCAATCATACTCGTTGGTCTCCGGGAAATTGCCGACACCGACACTCCATCCGTACTCCAAGAGCGACGCTTTTGCGGGCGGCGACAGTTGGGGCTTGAACATGATCTCGGTCGTATCTTTGCGGAGCAGACGTTCGTCGTCGACCAGCAGCGAGTGCATGACCTTCATGTAATCTCCCATCGTGATGAACGCGCCCTGACCTCCCGCGGCTTCGGTCAGTCCGCTGCCGAGATCGATGGGCTTGCGCGACTGTACGGCTTTGCCCGTCTTGGTGTCTCGTATGCTCATGGCCGACTGGCGGTCCCTGTACTCCTGGGATCGCGTTGCCGGCCAGAATGTGGCGTCTTTGATGCCGAGAGGCCCCCATATGTGTTTCTTCATATAGCCCTCAAGCGACAGTCCGCTGAGGATTTCGACGAGTCGGCCTACCCAGTCCATGCTTCCGCCATATGTCCAGCCCTCGCCTGGTTGGTGCAGTAGCGGCGTGCCGAAGCGCTCGTTGATCGTCTTTCCAGACGCCAGCTTGTGGTACTTCTTGTACCTGTGAATCTCCGAATGCTGAAAGTCGTACCCTACTCCCGAGCTGTGCGTGAGAAGTTGCCGGAGGGTGATGGGATGCGCCCGCTTCTCGACGATGGGCGTGCCGTCCGACTGGAAGCCCTTGATGACATCCTGCCGACCCAGGACGTCTAGATGTCTTGTGATGTCCTCGTCCAGCGTCACAGCCCCGCGCTCGACGAGCTGGAGCGCCGCAATGGTCGTCATGAGCTTGGTCATGGAGGCTATGGCCAGGACGGTGTCCAGCTGCATTGGCTTCGCCTCCGGGCTGACTTGGCGATTGCCAAACGCGCGGTGGTAATCTAGATTGCCTGGTGAATCATGTCAGCATATCAACTATCTTTCATTTTGGAGATGTTGAGGTTTGGTGTTACCGGACTTGTCCTTGGCGACCAGGACTGCGCCGAGGATCACCCCGTCCTCGAGGGCCTGCGCGATTGTCTTGTCGACGTCTTCCATGTCGACGACTCTATTTCTATAATCCAACACTTCTGAGCAAGAAAGTCAAAAGGCCGAATGTAAAAACTCGCTGAAATCATGTGAGTCGGTGCAAGATCTAGAAACGTAGTAGGGAAGAAAGCATGACTCTATGGTACTGGGTACGTACTCGGTTATTCCAAAGTCCCCGCTTTTCAAACCAGCCGACTGCTCGGCAGAACTAGACAGTATAACGACTAGCAGTTGGAGATGGGCAACGCTATACTCATTTGGAGTCGAATATCATTGATTTATTTACGTAGGTATTTAATGCTTTCCACAGTTTCGGGAAATGGGTCAAGCTCACTGAGTCTATGATTTCCGACAAATCGTGACCTCGGCGGATGTTACCGATTATTGGTGATCCCAGGCGCTTGTCGTGGACATGTGTAAAACGCATGTGTTGGTAATAAGAATGTTCTTAGTATTCCCAATACATAGCTTCTCTAATCATTGTTGCTTACAGACCCAAGCGAATGTGGCGGATATGATGTAACGATTCATTCTGCAGTTTTGGTAACAGCCCTCTCAATGTTGTTTACGTTCAGGTAGCTCCTCCTGAATTGGTGCCGAAACGGATTCATCAACGTTGATGGTGCCGGCGGGTGGAAGTCTGGTGATGATAGGCAAGTTGGTTGTGCCGGGCATGACTCTCGTCCTTTCATGACCCTGTGATGCACTGCTTGTCTCTTCAAAACTATCCTCTGAGTCCTCGTCGTCCGCGTCCGTGTCTTCAAAGGATATGAAGTCCAATGCCATGTCATAGAGAACGGCGTCATGGTACCAATCAGGTACAGGCAGATTCTGGGCCGCGGGATCGGAGGCGGCGGCCTCGACTTTCATCCTCTTCGGTTCGAGGAAGATGCGCTCCCATGTGACCTCGACCCAATGCTTGCTAAAAAGAGAGAATACCTTCAGTCACATCACCTGTACAGTGGCGGGCGCGGCCGAGAAAAAGCGAGCGAGTGTATAGAATTAGAGCTCAAAAGATGGGATCATCTCAGAAACAGGAACATGAAAAAAGAAAGAGATATTTCAACTCTTACCGGATCTCTTCTGAGTTACCAACGTCGTGCCCCCAAGACTTCATATGACTCTCTACCTGGGTCCATATTTGGTTTGGAAGAGAGCCGCCCATGAGCTCAAGGATGACGGCAAATGGTATATCTCTTTCAGCCTCGTCAGTCCACTCTGGAGCCATGTGTATGTCCTATGCGGTCCTCTTATTCCAGAATGGTCAGTAAGTAGTACCGAGGTATAGAGCATAGCGAAAGAATCACCCACTAGGTAGACTTGATGAAGGATGCTTTTGAAGTGGCGAAATGAGTCTGACTCTGATGGTTCGCAAATTGGAATGTGTGGCTAAATTGCGGTAATGGTGAGAGAAAGACGGATGGCAACTTCAGAGGGGATTCCTCGAATAGGGAGCTCTGATTATTGAGTGGTGGACTGGTAGGATATCTGAGAAAGTGGATGGTCATCTGCTGATACTTATCATGGTTCATATATCACGAACAGCCTGCCTGATGTTATTCACTTGCCTGGTTTCTAGTTTGAAACCAACTCTTTGTCAAAAGCACTAGTCAGACCCAGTATGTGTGAAGTATGATTAAAATAAAGTGGCAGCTGTATGTTCTCGTCTTTGTTGTGTGAGACCTTTGGCCGTCTCATATCTGGACACGTGGTTGTGGTAGAAACTGGGCTTCTAGTTCTACCAGTGCTTTCGATTCCCGGCGGCCTGTTCAAGACAGTCATGGCAGATTTCTTTGTGGACTTTGATTGAGGAGTGTGGTCTCTGTCGTTCAATACACCTGACTTGTCATGTCCTGATTCCAGAAAAGAAGGAGAAAATAAAACGAAGGTGCCAGGGACTTCCTCATCTGGGTATCGTTGTGCCACACTGCTGACCTAGCATTTACTTTCAGATACTATCAGCATACCGACCTATCGCCCGAGAACCACTCAATCCCCTGAATTATTGTCGCGAGTGTTTGAGATAACACGACTTCACTCTTCCTTATTCTTTTACTTTTCCATCATGTCATGTGTTCAGTTTGAAATAAAGAAGGTATTTAAAAATACTTACGAAAATCTTATCATGTACGGCGTACACTAGCAACACCCTATGCAACCAGATCAAGCTTGTCCTCCAACTCAACGTTCCTTTACTTCTTCTCCCCTTCCTGACCGTGAGGCTTACGCAGCCTACCCACAGCATCCTCCCTGCGGCTTACATAGAACCCCTCGAGGGTATTTCCCTCGAGCCCGCCAATACCAGGCGCGGTACGGAAGCCCAGAAACGCTTTCTGCCGGTCTGGCAAACGCGCCTCGACGTCCTTGCGCAGCGTCAAGTACGCGTTCTCCTGCGGCCGCACAAAGGAGCGCATGAAGAAGAGCAGGATCACGGGTCGCTCTCCTGACGAGGCCCGATTGGCACCTGTCGCGTGCCACAGCCGGCTCTCGAAGACGAGCGCTGTGCCCGCAGGGCCTTCGGCTGGGTGGGAGCCCTCCTTTATGCAAGAAGAAGGGGGTAAGTATGATAATGGTTGAGTCAAGGAGTGCTAGCTTGAAGACTTACCACTGTGAAAATATTGCTCGGCGCGACGTTGCCCAGATGCGATCCCGGATACACCCTCGTGGCGCCGTTCTCCTCGGTGATATCCTCCAGGTAGAACATGATGTTCATGCCGTATGCCATGTCCCTGGTCGGCGGCGTAATCGCCAGCTGATCTGTATGCAGCTGCATAGGCACGTTACCCGGCCGCGCAATGTTGGCCGTGTACGAGTAGATAATGGAGTGGTCGCCCAGGTACCACGGTATGACCTCGTCGATGAGCGGATGGTTCAGGAGGTCGATGAACTCGTCTCCCTTGTTGATGATGTTCCTAGTCCCTCATGTCAACTTGGAGGTTCTGGTTAGGGCAGTGAACATGAGTGGTTTACCATATCCTCTGATTAGGCGCGTCTGGCCCCCCGTCAAATGTAGCTACGCCAGCTTCGCGTTCGCCGGCGGCTTGTTCTTGGACGGCCTGCTTTATGATGCGGACTTCCTCTTGAGACAAGGCATTTTGGACTAGGCTAAGAATCGTCAGCTAATGTGACGGACCAGTCCATGTTACTTACCCATAACCCCATTTCTTGACATCCCTCTTTACCTGGGCAATATCCTCCGTAGGCTTGGGAAGATCGCCGACCTCAAAAGCACTGACACCCTGTGGTGCGACCGGAGGATTCGGCGTCAAAAGATCGGCAAATCTTACGGCCTTTGGAATATCTCCCTTGGGCATCGAAGGCTCATGGAAGATGGCATCCTTGAACATGCCCAGGCGGGGGTCCAACGCTCCTTCATAGAACTGAATAATGTACTCTGGCTTGATGGTCACCTTGGCGGCAGGCTCATCTGAGCCTGGAGCTGAGTCTAGGATCTTGGACTCATTGAATCGCGTGTCGATGAATATGGGAGCTTTTGATTGTGAAGCATCGCCGAAAGTAAGTTGCAGAAGGGCATCTAATTCTTTGAGGGCCTATAATCCCAATCAATCACACGTGTCCGAAGTCTAAGGTCGATCAAGATGGCTTCAAGGACAATCTTCCACAATTGGAACCAGTGGCCCAAGACCGCCATTTCCGTGCCGAGATACATATTTCACTTACCGGCAGCTTCTCTTCAATGATCGAGTGAGCGCGCTTGACGTTGTCTCCAAACAGTCGTGAGCTATCACCGTAAGCTTTCCCACTGAATTCCAGCCCCGGAGTATGGGTGGTGCTCTGTCCTGGCATCGCCATGTTGCCTGTTCACAAGCAAGACAGATTTCAAAAGTTGTATGAGAGCAAGCCAAATGCAGTCGAAGTGCTCTGGGAGGAGAGAAAGAGGTCATGTAGATTGACCTGGAATACCTTGGGGGGGTTTCTCGCGGGGCCGCATTCGCTTGTCCGCCGCAGCCGAGCAAACCACCACCCAACCGTCGAGCAGGGCTCATGCATAGCGACCACTTCATCGGGTACTCAGTCATCAAACGAAGCGTTGTCGCACCCCTGAGGGTGCTGTATACACTCTCCACCGTTCATTCTTGACCCACAATCCGGTGTCCCCGTCCAATCAGAATCCTTTCATGCGGACTTGATTATGCATGTTTGCTCGACGTGCATACGAACATATTGATATTGAAAGGCCTGGAACGAAATTGCCGGCAGATATCAGATCGCGGACCGAATTCCTTCACATCCCTATTCGAGCCGTTTGACTGGTCTCGGTGGCATCATAAATAACATTAATGATATGCCACCTACAGTATACCAGATTTCTCTCGACAGCAGTCCAGACTATTCGGCGGAAAACTCATTGCTTTGAATCAATATCTAGGAATATGATTTTGCTTACCCTGTTCAAAATTGAAACTGCTGTATCACCCAGGTGCCCTGCTCCGTGAAAGAAAATCGGATGCAAGGGATAACTTTCGCACCCGACATTTGTCCTGGTTGTGTTCCCAGCGGGAAGGATCAGACTACCATACCCTCGTAGATAATACCCTGTTTGGACATGTGGAGGTTGCCTGTGACGTTTTCTTGTTCGACTATCCTCGTCTACTGTAATTACGTGGCAAGGAGGCCAGGACTGAGTAGCCCTTCCATCGCAAGCAATATATTTCTCGTTCGCTCTCGAAGCATGGCATGGCGAACTAGCCGCAACATCCTTTTTCTTTTCCATCTGTGTCCTCAATCGGACGGGTGATTTGCCATCAGGATCGACAATGTTCCAAAGTCAGCCGGCGTACTGGATTCAGTCCCCAGGATCTTTGGGACAAGCAACGCTAGCTGTCACGATCACTCTGGGTTTGGGTTCGATAGTGACCGTGGCCGCGCGGCTCTACATTAGATGTCTGACCAAGACTATGAAGATAGACGATTACCTCATGGCAATCGGGTGTGTAAGTGCTCACTTATTTTTAGGACGAGTTGATAATGGTCTAATCATTTTTCCCCCTCTCTGATAGGTGTCAAACACCATATGCTGTGCGTTTGTCTGCATGGACGTATATTCAGGCCTAGGCACACTCGATGCCGACTTGCCGGACACTTCATCAGGCCACACGTGGAATAATGTGATGGGAGCCAAGGTGAGTCCCAATCTGTCAGCAAACGCAGAATTCCGGGACCAGCTGCCGACATTTGAAAGTGGTTGGCCTTTTTCCAATACATATACTGCTGGACACTACCCTTCATCAAAGCGAGCATTGGAATGTCCCTGGTGGAGATAACGCTGCAACGACGATATCGATACCCTATTTTTGCCATTATCATTGGCTCCGCGCTCAGCACGCTGGTAGGATTCGTACTCCTGATGACTATATGCAGGCCGATCGAGAAGACATGGCTAGGTCAAATGATCGATGGGAGCTGCACGAATGCCCAGCTATACAGCACATTTAGCTACATTGTGTCCATCGTCACGGTGATTACCGATTGGGGGTGTGCCATCATTCCCGCCTTTGTCATCTGGGGCCTCAACATGCGACGAAGCTTGAAGATCTCTGCCTATATTCTAGTGGTGTTCGGATCAATGTAGGTGTCCTCCACATGTGGAATTCGGACAACGCCCCTAATGCTTGATAGTGCCAGCATCTCTACTCTTGTCCGACTTCCGTACCTGGTCGCGTACACAGCAACGACTGATGGACTTTGTGAGTATACTGGCTCATAAAATCGCAATATTTTAGAAAGCTGACTGGAGCAACAGATCACAAGGCCAATATCGTAATATGGTCAATGGTGGAGATGGGTATCGGGATTATTGCTGGGTCCATGCCTGCTCTCAGCAAGCTCTTGTTTCGTTGCCTGGCTATTTCGAGCCAACCGCGCCAGGTCCAACCTCACCACAGCCTAAAACGACATCACTTGATGCCAAGGGTAAGACAGTCAACCAGAGGTAGTCAAAATCTTGGAAGTGTCATGACGGATCAAGACGTTGCGCTCGGATCTTGGACAGAGTTGCCTGATGCTGACAGCCAAAAACACGTCAATCGGGCTCTCGATCAAGAAGAAGGTCAGGATGCAGCACACAAGGACCTTACTCCTCCAGGGTGAAGGTGAAAGTCTGAGCAATATGAACTTATACAGAACAGCCGAGAGATCAACAATTTTTCAAACGCGTTGCTTTGCAAGCGAAGGCTCATTTCTCCTGATTAATTATTTTACCTTTTTGTTGAAAACCACCCTGCACCATTTCGGTTCGAGAATACCAGTTGCCAATATCAACTATATACCAGCAACACCGGTTGAATGTTTTGTGAAGGTCGCATGTAAAGCTTTGAGAACATCAAGCACCTCTGCCTTGAGATCATGCCAATACCACCGTGCGAAATTCCGGCTTCGAGTCCACCCAGCCCTGCAACGTGACCCATCCTATTGCTATACGATGCGCGATTGACCCGGTCCATCTTACAGCCATGACGATGACACCTGGCCCAGCATCACATAAGGCAGATATTCGGCGTGGCTCATATGGGTTATTTCCCAGTCTCACCAAGTCCAGACCAAACGATATAGAGTGCGGCATAGATCCTATGGCCAGGGCAATGAAGTGCACATCAGCAACTCCCTCCGGTGTGCCTTGCCCACGCAATTCATATTCGCCTGTACCTAGAAGCCATCCAACAATCTCGCCATCGTCGTTGTGGGTGTGAGCATGACGAATGAAAAATGTCTTTGTCGTAGAATCGTTCAAGGATGGTGGGGCGAAGAACTGGAAGGACGTCTGTATTTCGACGCACATGACGGACGATTGCGTACGCGTGAGAAGATGACCTTGGTCTAGGCCACGGGGTGTAGGGCGGTCCATACTTTGGTGCTTCGCATTGTTTACCTCGTTCCATAAGTCCTGAATTGTTGGCCAACGTGATGCCAATTCTTGGGCGGATATGATAGAGCTAGGTTGTAGCTGTCCTGGTTTGGAGCCGGGTTCGAATAGATCGGCAGGCACATCTGCTTCGATGCAACCTCTGGTCCATGCAAGGGCGAGAACTTGTCGATGGTTTGGATAGTAGCGAAGATATTCGTTCTCGTCTGACCATACCTTGTCTAAGCGTTTCCAGAAATTCTCATCATGAACGGAATTGATGGGACGAAGGGTTTGTTTATCCCTCGGTGCCAGCGTGACCCAGCTGCAGATGGAACAATAGAAGGAGCCCGTATTGATAAGTGCATGACCGGTGGGATCCGCAAATGACGGTAAAACGTTGATTGTTGCCGTCAAAGATGCCCACGACCAAGAGGGCAGGACTATGTCTCGATCACTGCATCGGCGCTCTTGTAGTCCCGACCCGCGTTCATTGTACCACAATAGGGCACGGCTGAAGTCGCACGCTGGCAAACCAAAGATGATCTCATTCTCAGGGTAAAATACGTTCTGGATCCCACGGAAAGCGTCGTATATATCAGACGGATAGGTCAGAATTCGCTGAGAATACTGCAACAGATGGTGCCCGTATTCCTCGAATACATCGCCGCTTGATTCAACACCACGGCCGCCGTAAGCAGTCAAGTGATGTATGCGGGATGCATCGTGTTTATCTGTAGCAGAAGATGTACTCTCGCGCTGTAAGCCTTCCGCGCATTCGAACCACAGTTCGGACGAAGTAAAGTAGAGCTTGCGTCTCGCGAGGACGGCCTCTTGGTAGGTCCAGCCTCTGTCGTTCCACTTAGTGTTGTATAAAGCGTTGTGGGGATCTTTTAGTATGTTTATCATGGTGAATCCAAAGACTTCGATGGGAATCTGAGATCGCCCCCGAGAAGATTTGCCGTCCACGCCTGCCAGTCCAGATTGCATATTCTCGCCACAAGCTGCGACTATAACGAGTTCTGCGCGTGAATATATCGCTTCCAGAGACCCAATCTGTCCGTACTTGTCCTCTTTATCGTCTTGCACAATGCAGAACCTGTCTACCCAAAGGTATGCTTGATCTAGCTGTTCGCAAACGCGCATGGCATCAGCGATCGTCCGAGGGAGGTCGTTCAGGCCACCGGGTTTCTGTAGCTCGCTCAAATTCCCCTGACATAGTGCCGCTTCGTTCTCCGAGTCAGCGCCCCATACGTAACTTAGTGCAAAGAATGACGGTGTGTTGTTGTTGGCGTCGATGATGCGTTTTTCGGCAACGTCTATGAGTCGAAAGTGGCGAGGCAGTTTGCCCATCGCCCTCTCACCACAGTTCCT
Organism: Pestalotiopsis sp. NC0098; assembly: GCA_022432395.1. Lineage (NCBI taxonomy): Eukaryota > Fungi > Ascomycota > Sordariomycetes > Amphisphaeriales > Sporocadaceae > Pestalotiopsis > Pestalotiopsis sp. NC0098. The sequence goes on along the minus strand of JAJKLJ010000009.1, from coordinate 1,448,860 downwards.
GTGCTCCTGTTCGCATCGAATTTTCCATTGAGCCGTAGCCGCCCAGTCGATGACGGGTGGTGCTGCGGAGAAGTCTCGTTTCGAATCGATCGATGTTCCATTCTCGGTCTCAGCATAGATTTTCCCACATCCTTTGTTGTGACCGATCATGACGCCAGTGCGCGAATGGCCATTAGTCCCGTAGGTAATGAGTATGTATTGAACATCGGATTCTTTTTCATAGATAATCGGTCTGTCGATGCGGATCGTTTCTCCTTCATCAACGCTTTGATGCTGTCGTCGGGCACCTGTCTGGACAACCTCGAGGCACCATCGGCAAAATGCGCAATGCTCTTGCCTAGACTTGAGCTCAAGTGGCGTCCCAACCACGATTATATGTTCTTCAAAAGGGCCGGAAGTTGTATGTTCATGGCGGTAAGTTGGCAAATGGACCAGGTCCAAAAAACATCCACACGTCATGAAGTGGGATGGACGGATGTGAATGCAGAAGTCGCAGAGCTGGCTCTCATCGACCTTGGAGGTATCGTACTCGGAGCATGTCCGATGCACCACTTCGTGCACTGCGAGTTTGGATTTGAAAAAGCTAAATTTTCCTTGCAGAACGTATGCAGTACATTTCGAGCAAGTGTTCGTCATAGAATCGTCTTTTGAAGACATGGCTTTTGATCTGGCGCAGGAGCAAGGACAGCGCGAGCCCTGTTCTAGGATAAACTGATCGATAATCGGCAACTCGCTCAGCACGGGTGCCAAGGCTGGCATCGGCGTTGGCGTGTCGGTCGGTGTGATCGCCATCGCTGCCGCGGTTGCCTTCCTCTGGCATCGGAAACGGACCCTTGGAAAGACACCTGCAACTAGAGTAGAGGTCGCCAAGTAGTGACCATGTATGGCTCATTCTATATAATACCGGCGCGGCGCCAAGTGTGTCGCGCTACAAAGCTGCGCACGCACAAGGTGATCGGCCCGACCCGCGTTGTTCGGGTCTACAATGTTAAAATTGCATTCCGAAGACCCCTAGCGTGCTGGTGTTAGTACAGGCTTATATTAGCTATAAAAAACGGACAACTTAAGCGCTAACCTGAAGTTTTCAGACTAATCATCGTGCGTGTCACGCCTATACTATTGCCATCCACTCAATGTTTGTCTTCTTGAATAGTAAAAAAAATCCGCATTGAAGCCATTAACTACCGTCTCCAGAGTGGCAAATGTTTCGGCGCTCGAGTATGTACGATTGTTCTCGCAAATATGACTTCGCATACAAGTAGGTAAATATCGGACATGTCGGAAGCGTGATAATGAATAAAGAGCGTCGGTTGATGGCCGAGCTAGCGATTGAGAGCACCTGTATGATCTGTCGAAAAAGTTTTCATGCCCCTGTAGTCCGCGCGCATGCGACCGTTTCCACCATGTTCATGGCTCTCCCGCAAGAGATCAATACATAATTATCTCAGCAAGATATATTATGGACCTAGGCAACGTCAAGACTACTTATAAGCCCAGGTTTGACTTGCAGTCTCTTATAGCCGATGACAAACCAGTACTTGTCCAGGACGCTAGCGATGCCCGCGAAATGCATTATGAAAATCATAGTTTTGCTCTCACCAGCTTCAGATGTGTTGGAAAAGCCAATTCTTCCAGTTAAAATATCCTCTGTCGCTTCGATTACAGATGAACTGTGTAATTACCGAGAGACCTTGAAATTGATAGGCATAACATCTGAATGTGAGTGGCCTTGCGCGAATGTGCCCATAAAATATCCACAAAATGTAGACATGCAAGCCCTTGATTTGTGCCACAAGACTGCATGTCGGCTACCTACCTGCAGGGCCGTCAAGGAGGGCTGAACACGGAACAGCCACACTCGATAAGCGCTGCGGCAGATTCAGGTCAGTTGACTTTCTTGATTTGAGGCAGCCGTCAATTCACTGAACAAAGTCTCGCAAGACAATAGTCCGTCGCATCATTTCATCGAGGCAGTTTCCATCAGACCCGGCCTCGTCAGAATAGTGGCGTTCCCTCCGCCGTGGAGTGGCAGGGAGTGTTTCCAGCCTGTTTTGGGGAGGCGAAGAAGGGCCCGCAGGTTAGCTGTCGTGCCAGAAGCTCTATGAGATGAGATGGCCAAATAGGGAGTTTACCTGTAGTGTCCACGCATCGGAGTCGTCGATGGACACGAGCGTTCCCCATTGCAGTCCGCCTATGGAAAATACGTATTTACCACCCGTAGTGAGGTTGAAATCGCAATCAAAGGTCCATGTGTACGAGGTCACATCTGCGTCATAGGACACTATCCGGAGCATTCGTCAGTGAATGGCTGCTACTTGAGGAAGACGTCACTAAACGGAGGGAGTAGTAGCATACTGTTGAAGAGCATATGGCTATAGTTGCCAGACCAGGGAAGAAGCTCGGTCCCAAATGGCAGCCATATGGTGATGGCATACTCGTCCGGGTCAGGGTTGTCATCGCTGTCGTATGCCCATTCCAAAGTGATGGACTGGTTTTCATACACTTCCCATTCTGCATTAGTGAAGTGCACTGCTCGTGAGACCCGAACAAGTCCCGCAAGGAGGCACAAGGCGGTGCGCAGGAACGAAATCATCGCAAGTTCTTGGGGGCGCTTTCTGGCAGTTATCTCTAATACAAGAGGTGGCGTACGCCTGCGATTAAAGACGTAGTGCATACATACTCGGGCAAGTTGAAAGAACGCAGGTAACTACAGCAAATGGGCCTGGAAATGGACGCGGCTCGGTTTAGACTCAGGAGTCTTAAGGCCGCCGTAATAGTGGATCTCAAAAGGGCGAGTCGAGACATGAATACCCCGGACTGGTCCCCATATAAACAGACAGCGGTAGAATGTATAATATCAATATTGAACCAACGCCAAGACCTAGCCCACGAAGCCTCATCTCCGCAAGGCCTCCGAGGAGAATACGATGTACAAATGACATCTGGCGCCGTTGGAGGCCGCGGTACCTAGGTAGGCTGTCAGGCTTCGCAGCCTGCGAGCTGTTCGTCAATAGTGGGCCTCTCCGTCTACCCTAGTATGTATGCACACTATAACACGATGATTCGTAGCTCTCTTATACCGCCTTCAGCAATAAATAAATCTCAAGCATATTTAATTAATAATGACTATTTTTGTCGCACTGACGTAGATAGTACCCACCGCAGATCACCTGCTCGGGTATATCAGGATGCTCTTCAGCACCTCTCTTTTGTAGTTCTTCAGGATCAACTCAGACTTCTTCACAAGCTCCTCGTTTTCCCACCCTTCACACATTGGCTCAGGTGAGAATTTTACAATTGTGTAGCAGATTATATATATAATAACGTCAAAGTCAATAAATAAACGTGTGCCGCTAATTAAACACGAGACCGTGGCTACTTGCGGTCTCTTATTAACGCTGTTGCCCAGCCTCGCTTAAGCACAATTCTTGTACGGTAACGGGAGCTGACGACATCATTTCTTACAATGATGTCATATTATGCGGGTTGTTGTGTAAACTTGGTACTTTCTTGCGATATGTATACTACAAAGCTGACATTCGATTATTTTTGGTTTGATTGAACATAGGTTTATTTACATTTGAGCTATCGACAGTCGCTTCAGGCTTTTTACCACCAGCGTGTGATAGACAATTCATGTATTCGTCACGTCACTTTCAAAGAGGGAAATGAAGAAACAACGCGTGAAAGCCCGCTATTTCCGCATAGCGGCATTGATAGCGCATCTCCAACATTGTTTCGGAGATGGAAATTACAAAATCAAAGTGAGTACTATATATGCCCAGAAGTTGTCTATATATTAAACTGGCTACAAGCTACAAAATGATTGTTACGTGCTCTCTGTCCCAAGGCGTCTGACCGACGACGAAATAATCTCTCTACGATATGATGGCGATTTAGAGCGTGTAGGGTCCTCCTTTGAGAACTCAATTTCGAATACCCTAAGGACAGTCAGTCATGTTGCCATAGAAAGCAAGTCGCCTGAGGCAATCGAAATCACAGCCTTAAAATCGGCCCATCTTGATTCATTCTTTCTAAGTTTGAGTCATGGTAAAATCGATGTGGAGCGAGCCTCACACCATTTCAGGAGCTCATTCAGCGACGTCTTTGCCATCCAAGTTCCAGCACGGGAACAGGTTAGTCGATCCGCAAAGAGTACTAATCATAACGTGCTGGTAAACACCTCTAATAACTTTCGTATCAGGACCACAAGGTTCAAAGAACAATTGCGATCAAGGTGATGAAACCGAATACTGAAGCCATCTTCGAGGCCGAATCCATGGCTCTTACTCGACTAGCCAGGTTGGAGCACAAATCTGAAAACGTGATTCAGCTCATAGCCGAACCTTTCAATCGCAATGGCGAGCGCGCGTTCTTTCTGCCGCTTGCCGATTTCAATCTGGAACAATTGCTTCTTGGCAAACAAGGCAACACACTTTCATCTTTCACGCCTCTTTGGAAACAGCTTGACCATCTTGTGGACGGTTTAGCCTCAATTCACCAGGAAAAAATCTTCCACGGGGATCTCAAGCCAGAAAATATTCTTGTTCACCAGGAAGATGGGGGAATGCGACTAATAATCGCCGATTTCGGACATTCGAAATGTGACGATCTCACTGCCACTTATGTCAATTTCTTTGACAATGGTGGTGCATATCCATTGAGCCCTGTATACTCTCCCCCGGAGGTATGGAACCAAGGAGTGATAAGTCTCGAACCTTGTGATGTTTGGGCTCTCGGATGCATACTACTGGAATTGTCTGTGTACCTCCAACGCGGCCATCAAGGCCTCCAAGTCATGAGGGATCTTCGTCAAAGCGAGAAAGACCGGTTGACAATTGCCACGTTCCACGATTTTGAACAGCTGAAACCCGAAATTCGTGAGTACATCCAGACTGTGGGCTCTCAGACGACAAAAGTTGGACTGCGTGCTGCAATTACTGGAATGCTTCAACACGATCCGGCTCAGCGATGGACAGCAGCTTTCGCATACGAAGAACTGTCAGGAAAGCACTACCAACAGAGCGAGATACGCAATGTCCCATCTTTCGAATATGGGATTCGCGAGTTCTGTCTCTCCGTCATGGATAGAGCCCATCGCCTTGCCGTGAATTCCAACCTGCCCTTAGTCCAAGTCATAACGTTCTTCGCTGCGCCTGTAAGTCTATTAGATTACCACCATCAATGCTCGTCACTAATTTTGTGCTTAGATCTTGATCTGCTTGTCCCTTGTTGGTATGTGTACCTATACTACAGCCAGGACTTATCACAGTTGCTCATATCGGACACACACAGTGCTCGCGGCCACACCGTCTCTTTGTTCAAGATTGCTGGGTTTAATGAATTCAGCAGGCTTCATCATACTTGTGACTTCAGCTTGTGTCATTTTCAGTGTCGCCAATTACAGATCTATCGGTCGGCTGACCAAGAGGGTTCGCATTTTGTTGTCTTTGGATGCTGAATGTCCTTTTCCTGCATGTCGGAGTCGGACCGGTCCGCGTGCTTACAGATATCCTCAGCAATGGCTCAACCATCTGGGGACTACGCACTCCGCCGCTGACCAGTCTGAGGTACCTGCTATGAACCAAAGCACATCTAGCGCCAAAACAAGTAGCGTAGGTCTATCTACATCTACGGTTGCTCGAGTGCAATCGAAACGGGCTGATACGTCCATTCATGGAGAAGGACCATCAAACTCCAGACCTCTGTCAGAATCCAATGTCGTGTTGGCACTCGACTTGTGTCTACCAGAACATTCCACGGCCACGAAAGCTATCCATCTTTGGCAGTTTCTGGACTTCAATCCTACTTGGTTGGATCAGAAACTCTTCCAGAATCTAGCTGAGAAATACTTCAGTCGGACTTCTGATGCTCTCATACTGCCATACCGCAAGCTCTACATCCAATTTGCAACTTGGTTCTCATTTACGCGATTGTCTAGAGTCTGCCCCACAAGAGTAAAAAGATCTAACAGAATCTGTTTTTTATTGTATCTCATCTCACTAACCACGCACAGTTCTACATCATCGAGGATTATATGGGCAACGGGAACAAAGCTCTTTGCCACGAACACGTACCATCTGAAACAGTCGTCCCAATTCTTCTAACCCACTACTCAACGCAACAATACCAACGCAACAATACCTGGCAGATTGTATACGTGCAGTTTGGGAAAACAGAAATATGTCACTACGACGTATGGATACCAACAACGTCCGCGGTTCTTATTTCGTCAGACCTATGGAATCACTAGCTCGAGAGAAGCATCCATCTCCAACCCTTGGCTATGAGGGCAATGGCCTTGAGTTTGTGGAAAGCTTGAACCTGTGGAAGTTGTCTATGCAACTAATCGTCGTGTTGGCAATTTCCATCATCTCTGGAACGGTTTCGGGTGTACTTTCAGGATCGCTAGAGCGTGGTTTTGTGGTCGGTGGTTTGGGCGTTTCGCTTTCCCAACTTGTCGTTGCGACTTTGGTATTTGTGGTTCCTCCTCCTCGACATGTATAACTTCATTATGGAGCGTCCGGGTATAGTACCGAGCCTGAGGTTGCATGCTAATTGGATGGCTCTCTTTCCGGCTAGTTTATTACTCCGCTTACGTCCATTTTCGGCATTTTTACGTGCTAACCTAGTCCGTCCCGCGCGGCTTTATTTCCCACCTGCCAAAGAAATAATACCCTATAGTTGCACGGTTCCTTTGGCCATCCGTAGTATGATGATGGCGGCTACAGAGACCAAACAAGCAAACAAGCGATCCTTGAAACCGTCCAAGAAGCTGCGCGCAGCTGGGGAGGCATTCGCGGCTATGCCTACTATCTGGAACCGCCCGTCCTGCAACATACGGAGGAGTCGCCCATGCTTTGCTGTGAGACACCTTGCCGCATTCGAGGCCGTCAACCCGAGCTTCTCGGCCGCAATCCATGCCCTCTTCCATGCCTTGCACGACTTTGGGAAGTCGAGCAAAACACACGATGGTGACGAATTTATCCGTAAAGAAGGCCTCGAACTTGACCTAGGTGGCACATGTTGCTCGATGGATATATTGAGCTCAACTGTCTCACTTCGCTCTGAATGTAAAGTCCACCGGTTCAGTCTAAGTACTACTTCCTCCCTCATCAAGCTTGCCCCAGTGGGCATAACACTTACAAAAACCCTCCACACTCAGATCTGGCCAAACATGTCCTTTTTTTTCCCCCTCCATAACTACCCAGGTAGTTTTGCAATAATATGATCCCTACTACGGAACGAATGTGCACCCAGGTTTTATAGCACAGTAGGTAATGTCCTCACCGGGGACGTGTATGCAGACCTCATCAGTCTCGCAGTCAGCGTCGGCAGCGCACTCTTGGAAGACGCTTTGGCTTGGGATGCAGTAGATGTTGACATTATCAGCATCAAGGTTGCAGCCGCAATTCACACTGCAGCCGTTGCTGCCGAGCGGGCCGCCCACCGTGCATGTAGTGGGGCCTCATATAGGAGTTAGCAATGGCTTTCGATCTTTGAAAGAAGTTTCTTGAGTTCCATATCGAGGAGATATACTGTGACGCTTTCAGTACAAACACTTACTTGGTGATGCGGTCGTCGATGACGTGACCGTCCGTGTATCAGTTGTCGTTGATGTCTTTGTGGAAGTCGTGGAGATAGTGGTGGTTTTGGTAGTGGTCAGCGTCGGCTGTGGGAGCAGTTGTCAGTGGTCATCTTCTCGAGAGAATAGTTGGGTTCGAGTAAAAAAAAGAAAAGAAAAAAAAAGAAAAAAAAGAAAAAAAAAAGGGCCTTTTGAATGTTCTAAACATCGTATTATCAGACGCAAACGCATCGACTTGATACAACTTACAGAGTACTTTGTTTTCGTCGTTCGCTTAGTCGTAGTCTTGGTTCTTGTTGCTGTCACGCTTTTGGTGATGGGCCTGCCTGTCTTTGTGACGATCTTGGTCTTGGTTTGAGTTTGGGTGTGAATCTCATGAGGGGCAACGCATTTGCACTGGTCAAGTTGATCAGTAAAGAGTTTATATGGTCTTTGGGAGACGAGTGAGACATCTTCCACCAGGTGCGCAACTACACAAGTGATTGAGAGAAGACTTGGATTGTACTAACCACTTGCTCAATCAAGTCTGTGCCTTGAGACAAGAAGTTTCCGAAAGCTGCAGCTTCAGAAGAGTCCAGATCACGTTCGAGTGCCGGACAGCAAGAATTATCGGTGCCCGAACAGCACACAAGTATAGTGGTGAATGGAGGAACAGTGGTTGTCGCCGTGGTTGTCACACTTGAAGTTAGTTTGGTTGTCCGGGTGAAGGTGTCGACTTCGGTCGCAGTGCTGGTACGGGTGGTTGGCTTTGTGACCCTTTGATTTTGCGCAACGTTAGCAAAATCCGGCCAATAAGACAAATCTGTAGTCTCTTACGTATTGGTCAAGGTGCGCGTCTTGGTAGTCGTCGTGGTGGCAACGGTCCGGGTAGCAGTGCTCTTGTTTGTAGTCACAGTCCTTGTTATGGTGGTTGTTGGCTGTGGGTACAGATTGGAGCAGTAGGAGAGACCTGGCGGATATCTCAAGACGACATCCATCCACGGTTGTAGGATCAACGGGCACGAGTTCGTCGGGCCTCGCGAAGGACCTTGGGGTGAGCCCCGAACCGGTCCACGGCCAGGTTCATTGCCTGGTCCACGGCCTGATCCGTGACCAGACCCATGGCCGAGGTCATGGCCCGGATTACGTCCACCTCGTTGCGAGGTTATCATCACGGCCAGGTGGCCCAGTATAAACAAATAACGAGTAACAATCATGGTGTAGTACAGCTGGGGTGGTTGTGTTATGACAAAGACGAGTCAGTTGGTGTGATTTATGGTGTTGAGACTGCCTTCGATTTGAATAGTGACTTGCTGGGAGACTCAGGCTTAGGTACTTGGATGTAAGGATATAGAGACTATATCACTGCCTGAATACTCGAATCGCTTAAGGTTGATAAGTTATTATTACACGGGATGGAAGGAATGCCTAATCATAATTCTCAACAGTAAGGCTGAGCCGGCACGGCACAACGCGGCTGCAACCCCCTGAATGATTTGCCCCTAAAAGACATGAGGTTTTATTACCGAACCTTGATTATATAAAAGGTAAGTTAAACGTCTAGATATTGAAACATGCTTAACACTTTAGTTGTATTCTGCTCTGGTTATCTTTTAAAGCCCTCAAAAGCAATGAAGCAGCATTTGATTGGTGAATCTTGAGAGTAATATGCCGGCGACTCCAATTAATCGTATCATACGACCCGCTGATTGTGCTATTATGACTCTTCCATCGGGCTGCCGAGATTCTAGCCGAAACTTTCAGAAGCTCTACTCTATCCATCATGCATAAAAAGCTTGAAGGAGTGCCCCTGAGCGTGGGCCGACAGGCGACGGTGCAGGAGGGCCTGGTGAATAACGTGAGCAGCCCCAAGACAGACGGCAGCTGTCAAGATAATCGCCTTACAAGACTTCTTTTTTGGTTTATTGATAGCATATTCTCAGATATCCAACAGCCTGAAACATGTCATTTCACACGGCAGCCACTTAGCTACTATTTGCGAGCCGTTCTTTGGCATCTTCCGTCTTGCAGGAACAAGTGAATATGCCCGTCGCCTGTCGCTTTGCATCTTCTTCATTCTCGTCCAATGGGTAAAACTTGGGACATTGGCCAAACATGGCGTCGAACTTGCGTCGCGTGTCAAGTGGCAGATGCGGTGGCGACAGGCCAGAATTGCGCAGTCAGACGCGAAGCAAGTGGCGTCGTTGAGAGGTGTCCTCAGTGAAGCCTCGCCGAGCTGGAGGTATAAGTTGTATACCCCAAATGTCATTATCAGTATCACAGTTTGTCGTGTGCAACGCACGAAGTTGCCGGGCTGTGCACCTGCCAGGAGGATGCGACTGTCCAGGCACCACCCGCCACAGATAGGCTGACCGCCATCAGACTGACAACATCGCCACCAGGGTCGATATGGTACACCTGTGCATTGGAATTTTGGATAGAAACGTAAACCCTGCCCCGATCTTGCAGATCGATATGACTAATGCGCTGTGTCGGGTTGTGTCAGCAACATGCACATTGAAGTTCGCTGCCATCTGCCACTTGGTTGACAACCAACCTTGATATGACATAGACCTCTGTCGGCGTCTTGGTTGTGCCTCTCGTTGCGGATCCACGAGATGATGCTGAGAGATGTTATGACTTGATCCTCCATGCTCAAGGAATGGAAAAGGGTTTCTCCAAGTATCTGGACTCCCACCCAATTGTGCATGTCTTGCGCTAGTTCCCCCAATATGACGCCAAAGCTCCAAAGTCGAAAGCGATCCCGAGTGAAGTCAAATAGGGGGAGCTCGAGCTGCTTCCTTGACAATTTCTCGGGTAAGTTCAAATATGGTCACCCAATGTTTGTGCATACTGGAGACTAACTTTAATAGCAGCATCGACCTCGGCAATCCCTGCTGGAGTCATTTTGCGTATAAACAAGTTGGCTGCTGCCAATTCAGCACAACTCACACGAGATTTAGAAATCATGTGCTTGCAATTCTGGTTCAGACAGGAACCCGTCCCTTATTCAAGACCTTCACTCGAGAATACCCTCCACGTCATGGCCTACCATATTGAGCACCTTGGTAGCTTGTGAGGCTGTAGTAGCATATCCGAGAGTATACAGGCTTTCGCTACTGAAAACTGCGTACCTTGATGTCACAAGTACATTGCGTCGCATAACATAATAGTCTTCTCACGGACTCTCGTGAGCTGTATGCTGTCATTGCGAGACCCGCGCCTCGGTCCCGTGAAACGGGCGATCTCAATGAATACGTGCACTAGATTATGCTTGCCCCTGTGCTCGTGACGAGAATAAAACATGTTGCTGGGAATGGCGGATGGTGCCCGAGCTGTCATCGCCGACGTGATCGTGGCCCTCGGTCCTTCGACGACGAACTTTCCAGTATGAGGTAAGAGGCCTCTCAAATAAGCTTGCTCTGTGCAGTAGTGGGATTCCCGCATGGATTTGCCAAAGACGGCAGATTCCATAGATTATTCTTCAACCCATTTATCCTTGCTAAATCTATGGTCTACCGTAGGATACCTACCTACTCATCGGAACAAACTTTGACCCGCAAATACAGACGGACATGTTTTGATGCAAATTGTTATTTGAAGCATTGTCTGGGCATCGCATCGGGACCGAGGTTGCATGCCAGTGTTGTCATGATCTTCCGCTATTGAATACAGAACTCTTGTCCGAAAATGGATCAGGCACTTTGCCGGGGTTGAAACGACGCTTTCGGCAGCCGGGATTGTCCTTCTTCCTTGTAGGGCTCCTCGGTTCTCGTTCCGGCTGGTTGCTTGCTCCGCACAAGTCCATTTCCGGCATTCTTACGTGCTGATCTTCTTATTAAAGATGCAAATATGAGATAAGGTACTCTTATAGTCGGTCCCGAGCGATTGAGTTCGTATTAAGGTTGTAGATGTGGGGGCTATTAGAATGGGCCCCCAATCCTACGGTACCACTAGCATTTGGCAGAATTTGTGCATACACTACAGCCAGATAGATAGGTGTCTTGTATGTATAATATGAAATGATACAAGTGGATATTCATGATAGTTGACATAGATTTGAGCCCCTGCGTGATTTACAGCTGCCTCATCATCTGACATAGTCCAACATGACATGCTGCTTTCAAATCAACCTATGTACCACAGAGGAGGAAGAGCATGCGACGCGGCGATCTTTTCCATTCTGTGCATCGTCGGGAAAAAACATCACTCGTGACTTTTCACGATAAATATGTCAACTCTTCTAGGACCAGCGCTCGGGGCCGCTTTGCGACAGCCGGATCGCCGCTGGACATGTCGGTGAAATGACCCCTTCAGGTGGAGTCGTTTTGTTGGCAAAGCCGCCACTTAACAGCGAAATTCCGACACTCGTCACTAACTCACCACAAAACAATGAAAAGATATCGAAAGCAGAAGCAAAATTCAATGAATCTGCAGAAGTAGGACAAGATCGGAAAATGCGAATGTCAACCTTTCCCACGTTTGAGATGGACTTTTGAACGAGTGAAGTTGGGTATCACCACGGATGTGCACACTCTAGTGACGAGCTCCTGTCGTGAAGTGCCGTGGCAAACTAAGATTGAGTTCGTATCTATTCATGTCTCATAGTTTCAATCCTCGTCTGTCGGAAATGGAAAGAGTATAGCGCATATACGACACAGTCGTGGGATGACACCGCCTGTATTGGAGGATCAAATGCTTGACAGTATCCTGGATATTTGAGATATGGCGCCTAGAGTTCTCTTTGAATCATGACGTCGATCCAAGACTTCTTGCGCTCCAAAGTACAGAACATTCAATCACACTACAAGGTAGTCGCGGATGTTTGAATATAAAATGGCAGCTTATTTCTCACTTTCTCAGAACTCATTATCCAGATCATCGACCAACTCCTCAGAGTCTCATCACACAAATCACAAACCACAAACTTTCAACCTCGGATCAAAGCAACCATGAAGTTCTTCTCCATCTTTACCACCATCTGCCTCGCAGGCACTGCCTTGGCTTGCGCTAATGGACCTTACGATACCGGTTCAGCGTGCTCCGGCGATTGTGTCGGGCTTACCAGATGTGGAGATGACAACCACGTCGTAAGTATCAATCCCCCTATTCTGAGATCTCGTTTCTCTTTCGTGTTGTCATACACCTATGTGGTGCTAAACCATCAATCATAGATTCAATGCCAGGGCGGAAAGTGGACTGCCATCACGGCTTGCGTCCACTGCAAGAGCGGAGGTTGCATTTAGATGCTTCGATTGTCTTACACATGGATATCGTTGAGCTGGACTGAGGTGTACATTCTGGATGGGCGGAGAGCTGCGAGTGTCGAGAGTCTGGAGAGCTTCTTTTCCACTGGTCGTGGTCAGCATACTACAGACTGTCAAGGGGTGCCTTGGGTTCAATCCATATGCCCCTTTATTAAAAAATCTTGAAGACACCATCATCGCTATTGGTTGACCAATCTCTTTGTGTTCTCATCAACAACTTATCGCTCGTCGAGTGTCGCGTTGACGAGCTTCAAACGAATTTTACACGTCGTGCGAAACAAACATTAATATTCTGCAACGGTCGGCATTTAGGTTTCTATCGACGTGTAGTCTATTTCGCGCCAGCGAGTCCTCTCGAAAGCCGTATTATAATGCAAATGATCCGTGACAACACAAGTAGGAAGCACCCCATCAAAGTACAGACGACCTCGACTCCCAGAATGAGAGAATCGTGCGAGTAATCTTTTCACTATTCGGATACGGAAATCCATGTCCTCCTGGTAAATACTCAACTTGCAGATGACTGGATGGGAGTAGCTTCTGTATGTCCTCGGTCGTCTCCTCTCCGACCACAACACCGTCATCCCGACCGAAGAAGACAAGCAACTTGGAGTTATGAAGGGCGGTGCCCGGACGAGTCCGACCAGAAATCACATCACATATCTTCTTCCACGAACTATCGTCCTGAAGCGGACCGTAGCGAACGGTATCCTGGAACGAATGAACGTGGCCTTGATGGTGATCAAACTGCCACTGCAGCAACTCCTGCATGTCAAAGTCCCTGTCCACGCGAGAGGGGCTTGCTCGGGCTGGGGCCACTCGTCTCTGTCTTGACTGCACATTCAAATTCGGAGCAGAAGGCGCCACTTCCAGAACCTGTCTGACCTTTTCGCGGAGGGCCTCAGGCGATGGAGCGAGGTCTGGGTTTTGCATGAACGGATCATCATAGCCGTCGGGCAACTTGCGCAAGAGACCGGCTGGGCCAAGGAGCACCAGGGATCGGATCGATGATGTGTAGATATCAGCAAATGCCAAGGATATGGGTCCGCCCAGAGAGAATGCGATGATCGAAAAGTTTTCGCCGTTTCCCATCCAAGACAGGGGGGAAGACATGACCGCCAAGAGTAATTGAGAAGCAAACAGACGCACGTCGTGCCGGCAATGAAGCGGCGTGTCACTATATCCTCGACCCCATAGATCTGTGAGATACACAGCTGATCAGTTTTCCCGCATTTTCTTTTACCAGAATGGGATGTCCTACACGACACGACGTGGGAAGCTACTGACCGAACAGCATCACACGGTGCCCAGCATCCACAAGCCCTTGTGCAATCTTGGAAAAGACGAGGCAGGGGGTGGCGTCTCCGTGGACGAACAAGACCTTCTCTCCGTCTGTCGGCCCCCACTCATAGACTCTCATAGTCCCGTACAGAGTTTCCACGTCGCGAGCGCCTGGGAGTGCGTCGGGCGGGTATGCCATAGTATCGGCCTCATCGGCTGAGATGAACGGTATGAGCGTCGCCCGGGGCGATGGAATTATGTCGGTCATTTTGGAGCGATAGGTGTTGGTGGGGGGAATGCAATTGATGGAAGAGTGAATGGGCGGGAGTAAAATGCAAGTGAAATGCAATCCGTTCAAGAATTGAAACAGATACGGGGACTTGACATGATCTGACTGGCGAGCCGATTCAGCGTTATGCTCCGTCCGTAGCAAGAGCACCCTTGCTTCGCACCGAGATAAGGAACGCTGCAGTCGGTAATAACCACGACGTGGGGCCGGCCCCGCGTGGCGCCGGTGTGCAGAGAAAGGAAGATGAATGTCGGACTTGGTACGTACATGGTATCAAAACCATCATTGGAAAACAATCAGGTCACCCAGAAGAAACATGCCTCGATATGGCGCTTCGGCAGAGATTCCGACATGGGTGCTGATACATATATGTATGCAATATGTACAGATTTTGATTGGACTACGTACGCATAGACCTCCTCAAAAGAATGATACAGCAGAAACATCATTTTCACCCAAGTCTCCCAGGCTCCAGTTGTCTTCTACCGTCTTGGTCAGACTATAGTGGTTGTAGCGGGTTGAATCAGTCGTTCCCTCCTTTCCAGCCACGGCACCACCCAAGAGCACGGTGAACACCCTGTTCGGCAGCAAGTAGTTTTCGGCCTCGTCAAACGTCAACACGATAAGGGTCTTGTCAGTGTTGAAGTTTTCGTTTTCCAAAAGCGGCGTCAGGAAAGACCGAGCCCAGTTGCCGGCCGTGGAGACGTCAGTGTCGTGGCCGTCGTTCGTCATGTTGGGGGTGATGAACATCCACTGGGGCAGCGTGTTGGCCGCCAGGTCGCTGTTGAAGAGGGTGAAGTTCTTGGACTTGGCGAGGCGGTTCAGGTCCTGGGTCACCGAGTCGTAGCTCATGAGAGGGTTGTGCTTGCGGACGTAGTCGTTGGCGCCCGTCTTCTGGTTCACGTAGTCGCCCTCGAAGCCAGAGTACGGCATGTCTTCCTGGTACAAGCTCCAGCTGACACCGCCAGCCTCGAGCAGGTCGACAATCGTCTCAACATCGGCACCGATGCGGGCCGGGTTGTCCAGAACGACACCGTGAGTGCTGGCGCCCGCTGCAGCGATGTAGTTGGGTTGCGACGGGTGGGTGATGGAGTAGTAATTGTCGAGCAGGATACCTTGCGTCGCCAGATATGCCAGGTTTGCTGTGCAAAAGGTTAGATCCCAGCCAAGACGGTATGGCTCCTATAGATGGCTACTCACGATCACCAGCTGCGATGTCAAAGTCCTGGTTCTCGAGAAAGATTTGGACAAAGCGATCAAAATTCGTGCCGGCCACGCTGCTCGTCGGGCTCAGGGTGAGCGCGGTGGCTTGCGCAGCGGCGACCGAGGCCGTCGCCGTCGCCGTATACATGGTCGGGCCAGGCCCCGCCGTTGTAGATTGACCGGAACCCATCTTGTTTCACGATGTCCTCGTCGCTGCGCTGTGCGGATGTTGAGCAGGACGTCCTGTCTGGACTCGTTTGTCTTGTCCTGGATATTGGCGTGAGGAGCAAGCGCGACAAGCAGAGCGCCTCAGGAAAGGGAGAGTCGGGTTCAAGACAACAAACACGGGCGGCGACCGCCACATGATGGAAAATGGGGTTGGTTACATTCTTATGTCCGCTGGAGCATCAGCTAGCAGAGGCGATTTGCATCTGTATAATTAGCGACCCTTGCGCAGATCAGCCAGTGTTCATCGATCTGCCGGGGGGTTTCTTAAGCGAAGTCTGGTTTGCTCCGCCCGAAGACCGAGAAAAAGGTCCCAGCCGGCAAAGGGGTGTTGATTGAGGGCCAGCTTTAGGTAGCTGCAGAACATTGCTCATCCAGTAATCGCCATCAGCTGGGCATCGTGGGGAAGAGTTGAGGAGTCTCAAATCTGGCATATGGGCGCCAAGATCAATGCTTTGGCAGCTTCTCGGTGCTCATTGGGGCAAGACTGCACCGTCTAGGGTCGCACTTTACAGTGGCTGCGGGCCGCTAAGCAGGGGTGCCTGGACTCGCTGGAGCTACCTTACCGAAAGGGACTCGGGACGGAAAAGGAGGGCTCCAAGTTCCAATCCCCCCCAATCATGGCAAGCCTATTTCCCACGATGTTGCTTTGCAATGGGAGTTTCTGTTTGTTGAAGATTGACGACCCCTCGAGATTTATACATCTGTTTTGACATGTGCTTCTGCCGACATTTGACCCTGCCAAGAAACTTTAGACTCGGTGTTCTGATATCCAGCCACCTACATTGTAGGTATTCAAGTTATACTGATATAGTATCGATACAGGCGCGTGGGGACATTCATCGTATAATGTTATCATACGCATCAACCACCATGACCACCATTTCGGTGCCCGGGCAGCTGCTCTCCCCAACGCGTTGTAGGAGATCCATAGTTCTCTTACCAGGCCGCCAGCCCTTCGTGTTGTGAAAGATCAGACGCCTGCTGCTGCGTTCCCGGTCGTTCAGCTCCCCCCACCATAACAGAAATGGTTCCTTGAAGTCGGGGGTTTCGTAAATAACCTCCCAGTCCACCATGCACAGGTCCTCTTCTTCATCCTCGTCGTCTGAGTCGCCGAGGTCTATTTCGACCCGGAAGCAGAGTCTCGCCTGCCGCAACGAGCGCATATTGCCCAGTGCCTTTGCCCACGCCTTGAAGAGGGGCTGCATAGTTTCCTCGTTAGGAACGTTGCGGACGCGCTTGTCAGCATCATCGGCATATTGACCATTGTATACATTCCATTCATCCTCTTCATCGAGAAAGTCGTCTGAGATTTCTTGCATATCCGAGTTGTCTTGCATGTCCCGGTCGTCTTGCATTTCCAAGTCTTCTTGCATGTCCCAATAGTCTTGCATGTCCAAGTCGTCTTGCTCTACATCCGTCTCGGAGCCCACCACATTGTTAGATTCAGGAGGCTGGTCATCGGGATCCGTCGCTGGGTCGCGAGGACGCGTGCCGTATGACGCATTGCCTTTGGGCATAAAGTACCACCATCCAGAAGGCGTATGCCGTTCCAATCTCGTATTAAAGATCTCCAGTTGGGGCCACTCTGGCCTGGAGACGGTATGTTCTTGCGCATGGGGCCAAAAGAGTGACTCGTCAAAAACACCATGCACGCGAAAATCATTCAGGCGCTGCGACCAGTGTCGCAGTGAAGCTCCGAGCAGATCGTAACCCTCCGGATACGTGAGGCAGGGCATTGGTTTCGTCTGAACCGCTGCACCTCCATCTAGGCTCAAGTCAATCCGGGCTTCGAAGACGGTGCTGGTCTCCCTCGAACAAATATTGAAGGAGTCTGCCAAAGCCCTGCGGGTGTCTCGGAGAAATCCTGGATATCGCACCTCGAACGCGTCGAGGTTAATATCCAGCACCTGGAGCCCCTCTACGCGCGCTGCAAGGTCGAGCGGGACAGCTGGAGCAAGCATTCGCTGCCCTGCCACGGTAAATAGATGCGAAATCCCATGAAGACGGGGCAGCTCATCGGCATTGTCTAGCTTGAGGCGTGTCCGGAGATACCGGTACAGCTGTATGTCATCTTCATCCTCGGCGCCGAATTCCGCCTTCTTCGTCAACGCGGGCGCATGAGCAACTTCAATGAGGCAGAGACGCAGGCCCTGCAGGCGGAACTTGGACAGAATCTGGAACAACCTCTTCACATCCCGGGTGAATATCTGGCTGGCGGCCTCAGTCTCTGCAGGTCGTTCAAAACGTCGGGCTTGTATGGGGTCAATGACGGGAAGGGTGACGCTGAAGAAGAGTGCTCGCAGAGCAACCTGGCGGGGAGGCGAAAAATAATTCTCGAATGTCTGGAGATCATCGCTGGTGATCTCGATGCTCTCAAAGCTTCCGCGCTCGACAGCGCGGCAAAAGCTGTGAGAAATGGTGGCGTATGGCGCCCTGTACGGTCTCCTCTCCCTCAGCACCCGCTCCCGTTCCGGGCCGTCGGGAAGAAAGAAGACTATGTTGTCGATGATTTCTTGCGGCAACTTGTTCATGGCGGCGAGGGAAGTATGGAGAGGAAGTATGTGGAGGTATACCTACGCAGAGAGGCGGTGCGGTGAATGAGCTTCATAGCAGCGGGGGTTGCCTCGAGCATGTGTAAGGCAGGGGTGGATCTAGGCGTCAGGGTTGTGGCGGCGCTCTGACTTGACTTGGCCAGCTTCAGTCTGCAGAACCGCGTGGAGAATGGCACTAAGACGATCAATTGCTCGTTTATCGAAGCGGACGTCCTCCAGAGTTTCCCTTGTAGAGCAGATATATCGAGGAAGTAGCAAAGTAAAGTGGAATGCGAGGGATTTGCCATCGTAATTGGACAGTCGAAGGGGTTGGTAAAGGTAGAAGTGCCAAGAGACTTCTCATAATGCACTTTCCCCGCAGGATGGGTTCTTCTATTCTGATGGTGGCCAACCGCCTTGCCTAATGATATCGCCGAGTTGTGATTGGCTATATATTCGCATTATTCTCTTGTTAGCGACTACCATATCGCTATCAATTTGCTCAAGTGAAGGGGATGCAAGTGTGAATGTAGGTACTTTGAAAGCCAGCTGCCGCTTCGCTCACTCTTTGGCACGAATGCTCGAATCAAATTTTGTAGTTGCATTTGTTGAAAGTATCTGCATTTTGTGTGGCTTGCACATGAAACATACCTAAATAGGATCACGAATTGGCCGCCCTTTATCCAACGCTCTACACAGGCACAGTTGCCATATTTAACGTCCTCGAAATGACCTCTCCGCCGCCCAATCTGCCAGCTGTTCCGAGGAAGCCCTTGTCTCGGAGGTACTCAATATTTTGTCGCGCAGCAGCCAATACCTCATGCATTTCTCCTTCGTAACTCTCATGCTCATCGACATTGACTGGGGAACCAAGTGCGCCCAAGAATTGCTGAACCGGCCACAGTGGGTGCAGTTCCTGCTCGAGCGCCATGTCTCGTTCAGCGAGTTCCATCCACTCGTCCCAGGATACTGGCCGTAGCTGCATCTGCAGTTGCTCCTCGACCGCAGCCCAGAAAGCAGACACCCAGACCCCCCTCTTGATATTGATGAAGTGCTCGCGGCCCTTTGCCACTGCGTGCCACAGAATGGAGTCCGTGACGTGGCGAACATCGGACATGGCGAGCCAAGCTGTCTCGGGGTCGATAGGCCGGGCTCCGAGCCGGACGGCACCCATTACAATCCTCCATAGGAAGTCGTCGGGATTTGCTACACCCGTATACACATCTCCAATAATTCGTCCCGGTTTGATGACGGAAAATGTCGTGTGCGGGTTATGAAGCTGCTTGGCGGCAGCGCTCACAAGTCTTTCCGACACGTACTTTGTCAGGTCGTAACCCTTGGCTCTCCTCGCCTCCTCCTCGGTCCAGATCTGGTTGTCTGTTATCAACCCACCCGAAACGTACACAAAGCTCTTTAGGAACGGCGACATCATGGCAGCCTGCAAAAGCTGCACGGTAGAACCGACATTGACGTCTTTCAGTCCGCCATAGTTGGTGGCCCAATGCACGCGAGCACCGTTGTGGATGATGGCGTCGATAGTTCCGTGTGGGCTGAGGTGGCCGGACAATGCAGACCACTGCGAATCGGGCAGTCCTAGTCTCTCAGACGAAAGATCGCCGTTCCAAACTTCAATTGCCGAAGCATATGAATCCTTCCACCACCCCGCAATCTTTGCTGTCTTCGTAACGCGCTCCATTCCCTTCTGTGCGTCGTCGCTGCGTACAAGTAGGATGACCCTGTCGAATAAACGTTTCGCGAGTGTATGGTGGAGAATCTGGGTTCCCAGAAACCCGGTAGAGCCGGTAAGAAATACAGTTGATCTGCTAGTGATACGGCTAGAATCGATCCTGCACACCAAGGAATCGATCTCATGCTCCAAATCGAATGGAGTCGGTTGTGCTGGCTCTTCAACGGACTGGCCCTGAAGCATGTTGTCGATTATAGCAGCCAATTCGCGCAGGGTGGGCTGCTGTTGGACTAATCTCGTGACTCCGATGTTGGTATGGAAGTTCTTGCGTATGGCCATGGCGAGAGACATGATCTTGATCGAATCGCCGCCGACCTCGGAGAAGCTATGATCGGCAGCGATTTCTTCAGGCTTGATATCAAGCACCCTTGCCCAGATATCCCTCAAAGCCTTTTCTGTTTCTGTTTGTATGTCACAAGATACGATTGCATCTCGAGCGGATGTCGGAGGAGTGTATGTTCTCCCTAGTAGGCGCAGCCGTTGTCTGTCCGTTTTCCCCGTCGCTGTCATGGGCAATTCTCTAACAGGGATGGGGATGTATACACTGGGGACCATGTAAGAAGGCAGCACTTTTGACAATTGCTTCCTCAGGGTTGCAATACGGGTGGCAATAGCGTTGTCCAGCTCCGTCTCTGCGACATGGTGATTTGGCAAAACCAAAAACGCTGCAAGACTCTGCTTTTGGGTGGCTCCCGGCGTGATCACGTCCACCACGATCTGAGGTACCTCTTCGGGCGTAAGTAGTTGGCGGATGTGGTATTCGACCTCTCCCAACTCCATCCGCTGGCCATTGATCTTGACCTGCCCGTCATTTCGACCAACAAAGCCTAGGGAACCGTCTGGTTTGTAAAAGACCAAGTCGCCCGTCCGGTAAAGTCGCCCACTCCGACCAGACGCCCGTCCAGGGACACGATCCGATAGCCATTTCGGGTTCTCGACGAATGCGCTAGCCGTCTTCTCGGGGTTGTTCAGGTAGCCTGCACCGACGATTGGCCCCTCGAGCCACAATTCGCCGATGGTTCCAATAGCAGCCAGTTTGTCAGGCGCACGAGGTTGGACAACCCAAGTCAACGCTCCGATACCCTTACCAATACCGGGATCGGCGACTCTACCATCATGATCTCCAATCTGGACTTTCTCAAGAGTACTCGTAACGGTGCACTCGGCCGGGCCATATGTATTGAAGATCTCGGCACCGGAGGCCCTCCACTTCACGACGTCACTGGCCTTGAGCGCCTCGCCAATGAACAGAACCTTTCGCAAGCTAGGAAGAGCCGTAGGGTCTAGCAACCGCCCAACCGTCGGGGTGAGGTGGATCAAATTTGCCTGCAAGCGAGTGATGGAGCCGTGGACATCGGCCGTTCGTTCGTCCTCCGAAGGGATGCAGAGGCACGCGCCTACGGTGAGAGTGTGTAACAGATTCGACCAAGCAACATCGAATGCGTACGATGTGTAGTCAAAGACCCTCGATGACTTTTCGAACCCGAGCTGTGATTGGTGGTATTGGATGGCGCTGCAGAAATTGGCATGTGTGATGGTCGCTCCCTTCGGTGCTCCAGTACTTCCAGAAGTGAACACAATGTATAAAGGAGAAGATGGGTTAACTGTGGGCGTTTCGGAAATGGAAGTTAATTCATGAAGCAGCTCGCAATTGGTAGACTCGTCGTCTACTTCTATCACAGGGGCATTTGTGATACCGGCTGCCAGCTTGGCACAAGACTTGGAGGTCAATATCGCCTTGGCTGAGAGTTGAGACACAATACTTTCCAATCGGGATGGAGGGAGTGACGTGTCGAGAGCAACAGATGCAGCACCGGCTTTCATGACGGCAAATACAGCGACAGGCATCCAGACTGACTTCTCAAAACAAAGAGGTATGATAACGCCAGGTCCAATTCCAAGACCCAAGCTTAAGAGATGAGTCGCCAGCAACGTGGAGTAACGGTCGAGCTGACCGTAGCTCAACTCGCCGTCCCATGCACAGATAGCGGGTGCGTCGGGGGCTTCGTGCACCCTTTGGGCAAAAACACTGTGGACGCAGTTCTCAACACTTTCCGGGACTGCCGCGTTCCATTCCCATATTTCACGCAAGTCACGGTCGCTCACTCTTTCGAGATCGGATATGCTTGTGGAACCATCAATCGATGCGAATTGGGCGAGAATGTGTTCCAGCTGTCCAAGCAGGCGCATCGCTGCGACTTCTTCAATGATACTCGAATCAAAGCTTAGCTGCAAGTCCAAATTCGACTTCTTCGGTTGGCAAATAAGCATCATGGCATAAGTGTTTTCTGCGTTTGAGTCGGTCGTTTGGTCATGCAAAGCGCTCTCGAATATCATGCTTTCGACATCCTGTTCTTCAATGGGTGGATGTACCAGCAGAAGCGTCTGAAAGTCACACGCGATCCGGGCCTCTTCGCTGACCTGGCGAATGTTTTGCAAACCGTACTGTTCGAATGAGATCATCTCCGTTGCTTGTCTTTGTACAGCCTCTAATATGTGCTCCACTGATCCGTTCAGAGATATCCGGAGCGGGACGGTAGCAATGGTCGGGCCAGCCACAACTTCGATTCCTGGTACGGGAGCTTGACGGCCGGAAACAACCGCGCCAAATGTGACGTCTTGACAATCCACATACCATGAAATCAGCGTTGCCAAGGCTGTGCGCAGTGTGGACGAGATACTGGCGCCGCACGTGGGCCAGCGAAGATTCTTGATGGAATGGCTGACGGTCTTGTCGGGCCTTGGCTCGTACGTCTTGGAGGGGAGGGCCGGATAGGGCGGTGATTCAATCCCAGCAAATTGCTGCTTCCAGAAAGCCGCCCCCTCTTCGCGACGTTGGCCTACAGCATACTTGACGAAGCTCTGCATAGGGAGTGATGATAGTTCTTGCTTCTGGTCTCTGTACGCCTTCTCCAGTTCTCTCTGCAGCAGCGGTACGGACCAACCGTCGTATGTCGCATGATGATGCGTCAACGCCAAGTATCTCTTGTTTGAAGCTTCGTCCAGAATGATCGCGACGCGTGACAACGGAGTCCCCAAGCTCATCACCTCAGTTCGGGTATCTTCGCGGCTTTGCCGATAATCTTTCCAAGACGAAAACGTGTCCCATGGCGCCGTCTCTCGGAGGACAACCTGCACGAGCCCGGCGCCCAGCATATCAACGATGCGGGTCCGAAGTATCGAGAACCTCTCCGAAACTAGTTGCCAGGCCTGGCATAGCGTGGGCGTGTCGATTTCAGACTTCAGTTCAGAGACCCGATGACCCACGTATTTCCCAGGGCTTCTCGCGGTCATGGCCAAAAGACCCTCTTGAAGCGGCGTGCAGGGAAATATGTCTTCGACTTGCGAAGGGTCCACTGACCAAGGACCGACAGAACAAAGTTCTGCTACTTGACGACACGCTTCGTCCCTGTCAATCGCTGGGCTGAGCATTGAAAACGGGTGCACATCACCTGGAGTGAGTGTCTCGCTTGGTGACATGAGCTTGGCCATCGCATTGAGCCGCGGCTGGCTGTAAATATTAGGCACGGTCAACCACATCCCTACTTTCCCAAGCTGGGTGACGAGTCGTATGGCGGCAATAGAATCACCGCCGATACGCAAGAAGTTGTCGTGTCTGCCAATCTGAGTTGCTGGGAGATTCAGTACTGAGGCCCATACATCCCGGAGTTGCCGTTCCGCCTCGGTGGTTGGCTCAATGCGGTCTATAGGATTGGAGGCGTACGAATATGCAAGTGTGTCGCGGTCCATTCCGGCACCTATCTCGCGGAGTGCTCTACGGTCCGTCTTGCCTGTCAATCCTCGTGGCAGGTCTGTCATTGGAACGAATGCCGTTGGAATCATGTGCGACGGCACTTGACCAGGCATTTTCGCCTCCAGCATCCTGATGATTGGGACAGATCTCTCCCTTAGTTCCTCAGCGCTGGTCGTAGGCATGTTTAGAAATGCTATGAGTACTGGACGTTGAGTCACCTTTGGCGTGACGACTTCGGCAACTATATCTGCAACCACGCCTGCCGAGGCCGTCATCGAGCTCAGAACGCGACGAATTTGATGTTCAACATCGCCTAGCTCGGTGCGCTGACCACGAATCTTGACCTGAGTGTCCTTCCTGCCGTGGTAGATCAATTCGCCATCTGGAGAGTATCGGACGAGGTCTCCTGTTCGATAGAGTCGTCCGCGGCGGCCCTCCACATCTGGACTACCACGTAGCAACCAAGCTGGGCTCTCAATAAAGGCGGCTGCGGACATCTCGACGTCGTTGAGATACCCGGCTCCGACCAATGGACCCTCTAGAAGTAGCTCTCCAATTAATCCAACTGGGGTGAGCGCATCCTTGTTTGGGTCGGCGATCCAGGTAGTCGACCCGAACGCTCTACCAATCGTGGCATGGGTACTATGACCGGTGATGATGATGCCTGTAGTGTCCACGGTGCATTCGGCTGGCCCATATAAGATGATAATGGTCTCGATGTTTCTGAGGTGTGGCATCTTTTCCAAGTCTATTGACTCCCCGCCGAGCAACAGGGTGTCCAGCGTCAGCACCTTGTCCAAGTCCAGGATCGCCGCCACCGATGGTGTAAGATGTACATGCGTGACTCCTGTCTCATTCATATAACCCACAAAGTTTTGCTTCCTCGCTTGTTCCGACGGGACGCATAGACATGCTCCTGCCGCCATTGTTTGAATGAAATTAGACCATGATACGTCGAAGGCGTATGAGCAGAAATCAGCAACTCTCGCGGTTGGTTTGAATTTCAAGTGCTCGTTCTGATGCTTGATTGCCGAAGAGAAGTTTGAGTGCGTGATTTTTACGCCCTTGGGATTGCCCGTAGTGCCGGATGTGAAGACGACGTAGAGAAGATCGCTAGGCTTTACAGCGGGTAGCGTCATCTCGAAGCCATCTGCCTTTAGAATTTTCTCTGACAATGCGGCTACGGTCGCCGTCTCCACCACGAAGGACTGTCTTTCTGTGACGCGAGAAACGAGAGGGGCCGTGGCAGGAGAACACAAGACGAGACCATGCCCTGCATTATCTATTATCGTCTTGATGCGTGCCTCGGTTTGCGAAGGATCGATGACCGTAGATGCTGCGCCCGCCTTCATGACGGCAAACTGACAAACAGGTACCCACATGGACTTTTCAAAGGTCATGGGAATCAAATCTCCGGGACGAACCCCAAGTTGGATGAGACCATGTGCCAATCCGGTGGAGAGAGTGTCCCATTCAGCATAGGTAAGCTCTCCATCCCAAGCGTAAATGGCCGGCCTATCTGGGTATCGAGAAACGGCTTCTGAAAGCACATCATGGACGCAAGCTTCCACTCGTTCTGGCACAGTTGCATTCCACTTCCATACTTGGCGGAGGTCTTCCGTGGTGACTGCATCTATGTCATTGATACTTGTTCTGGCAAAGTCGACGTGGCATATTTGACGCAATATATGTCCAAGGTGGTCAGCGACGCGTGATGCAGTCCACTCGCTAATGGCAGTCGAGTCGAAAATGATTTTGATGCGCAACGAACCATTCTTGATTTGGTTGTAGACAGTGATGGCGTATGCATTGAGTTTTGGAGCTCCGTCATAGATGGATTCATCGTCCAAGTCAACATCGGATCGCATAATCAGTAAGGACTGAGATCGCCAACCCAAATCAGACCCGGCATTGACGTCTGTCTGATCCGACATCTTTGATCCGTTTTCTGACGAAGACATGATTTGTCGTTGTAACTCTTCAAGAGTCATCTCGTTGCCAATTGCGATACGAATCATTGCAATTGTCGGCGAAGAAGTTTGTCGCGCTTCCGATACTGGCGATATGACTTCAAAGGTCGTATCACTTGCTTCGCTATACCAGTATAGCAGTATTGCCCATGCTGATTGGACCAATCGATCAAGCTCGGCATTTTGAGGCCACTCTATTCCCCCAAGCTCACGTGCAATTGCCTTGTACTTCACTCGAGAGTGAAGGTTATGTGCTGGCAAATGCGTTCCAAACAGATGGTCCTTCTGACCAGGGGCTCCAGGCTGCTGTTTGCCCTTGGGGGTAAGGTCTAGCTCATTCTCCTCTGGATTGCTGCCACCAGACGGTGACGAGAACAATAGACCGACCATTTCGGACTTGCTGTTGTACTTCTTGGTGGGGAATATTTGTGCATCAGCTGGATTGATGGATGGAAATTGAATAGGTAAGGAACTATTTTGAGATGAACTGTGCTCAAATTCACGTGTCGTTATAAGTCACTGGCTTCTACTGAGTACTACCATCACTTATTGACTACAATCTGGTGATTGATCATGCAGACTACTGGATTTCTCTGAACAGAGACTAAGTTGCCTGGCTTGTCCGAACTCGTCTCTGTCAGATTTGACACTAGTCTCCCCGCCTGGAAAGCTTTCAAAAGACCATCTTTCGTACTCGCCCCTGAGAATTACCCGCGACACTTCTTGCCGCGCCAGGGAGTGAAATTTCGAGTCGCCAAAGAGTCGGTCTGGTCAATGGTGAGCGCCTCGGCCGCGTCTCTGGCAGCCGTGGATAGGGCTGTAAGCATCTACCTGATAAGTGGATACAGTGGATAAGTAAGCCGAAGTCTGCACGTACTTAGGTAGGTAGATTTACTGCATTTCCTTGCCCTGCGGTAGCCTTACGCTGCTAGAGCCTATTGAAATGGTTAAGGTACCTAATCGTCATTCATCCCATAATCCTGATTCGGTTGCGGAGTCGTTTATCGCTACATACAAATTGCATGTTCCGATGCGTGCGGATCAGCAGTTTGAGCACCATGGGCTTGACGTATCGTGTTTGTAGTGTGCCATCAGAGCGAATCCTGGCGGCAGCGTATATTACCAGGGGGTGTTCGCCTGCCGCGCGACTGAATTTAGGCGTCCCATCGCGCCACTGGAGCGGGCCGCTCCCCATACAATACTAACCTTGGGTAAGTACTCTTTCATCTTTAGCTTTGCCGCGCGAGATCAACGTACCCCCCTACCTCTTCGCTTACATGTCCGGGTTCTTTCGGTCAATCGAACGTTTTGTGAATAACAAACACGACTTGAAAGGTCTCAATCTATAGCTCAAGTTGCTGGTGTGATACTGTGTGAGAATCTAAAGTATAGTAGGGGGGCTCTCTTCTACAGGGTTTAGTGGTGGTTTCTGTCTCTTAGTGAGAGAGAGAGAACAAAGAACCTGCAAAGACTATACTGCGACTCTCATCATAGGAAATATGGCTCCCGAAATCCCTTCGCCAGACTCCTCGCTGAGTAGTGGACAGCATTTCACAAATGCATCAGTGGTCATTATCGGAGCTGGCATGGGAGGCATATGCGCTGCCATTGATTTGATCAAACGCAATGATTGTCGAGACTTTGTGATTCTGGAGCGGTCCTCTGGAGTCGGGGGCACATGGCAAGTAGATGATATCCCGGACGATGAGTCCTCATGGCATAGAACCGCTGACTAATCAATACGTGAGGAATAGGTATGCGAACACATATCCAGGGTGCTCTGTTGACTTGCGGTCAATTGTCTACAGCTATAGCTTTGCGCCGAATAGCGAATGGACCCGCGATTTCCCAGGCCAAAAGGAAATCCTGTCTTATTTGACGCGAGTGGCACAAGAGTACGGGCTGTATGAGCATATCCGCTTCTGCTCCACAGCCGAATCCGCGACTTGGGATGATGAACTCAAGCAGTGGACTACGCGCGTCAAGGTGGCCAAAGGCTCTAGAGACGCCGAAGCCACATCCGACTACACAATATCAAGTGATTTCCTTGTCAGTGCTGTCGGTCAGTTGAGCCAGCCAAATTGGCCTGAGATCAAAGGTCTGGACAGTTTCAAGGGCAAAACTATGCACAGCGCCACTTGGGACTGGGCGTATGACCTGAAGGATAAAAGAATTGCTGTCATAGGAAGTGGTATGTTAATCGCCATGATTCTTCTTTTATTTTATTTTCCTCTGTGAAACACATTACTGATCTTCCTTTCATTCCGTTTAGGCTGCAGTGCAGTGCAAATTGTACCGGAGCTCGCAAAGGTGGCAGAGAAAGTCACGGTTTTTCAAAGAACACCTCATTGGATTTTCCCTCGCGGGAATCACGAGATTTCCAAGCTGTGGAAAGGTCTTTACCGATATTTTCCCGCCTGCCAGAGGTATTGGCGGCGACACTATGTCGACCAAGGAGAATCCGAATTTGTCCTCAGCAATTTCCCCGAAAGTGAGGACAACAAGAGGGCGCAAAAGAAAGCACTAGAACACATGCACGGCCAACTGCCCGGCCAGCCCGAGTTGTGGGAGAAGCTCACACCACAATATCCAGTGGGCTCCAAGCGACTCGTCGTCACGAATCTGTTTTTCCCAGCTCTGAACCTTCCCAACGTTGAGCTGGAGGTGAGACCCATCCACAGCATCAGCGACCACGCTGTGCGTGTCACCAGCTCCGAGGGACAGCCGGAGAGTATCGACTCTCGCTACGATCTGATCGTCTTCGCGACCGGCTTTCGCTCCACGGACTTCCTGAGTCCGATGAAGATATACGGACGCAACGGCCGGGCCCTTCACGACATTTGGAAGGACGGAGCTCAAGCCTATCTGGGCGCATGCGCTGAGGACATGCCGAACTTTGGCATCATCATGGGGCCCAACACTGGTCTCCTACACAACAGCTTCCTCCTAATTATTGAGGCGCAGAGTAGATACATCAATGGCCTGATCAAGCCCGTGTTGCAAGCTCGCCGCGAAAGGGGTGCACTCAGCCTGACACCGCGCAGCAGAAAAGTTCAGGAGTACAATGCGATGCTGCAAGATCGGCTGAAAGACTTCGGTGTGAACGGGTCCTTGTGCGACAACTGGTACAAGACCAGTTCCGGCCTCGTCACCAATCTCTGGCCGGGGTTAGTGCTAGAATTCCAGAAGTTGGTGGAACAGGTAGACTATAGGGACTATGATGCCGAAGGTCCTTCCCAGCACATTGTACAGACCCGCCCCGTGTACAAGGTAGGCCGGGTTGCTGAAGAGGGTGGATTTGTAGAGAATCTCTCTCTGGCGAAAGTCGTGCTCCTTGGAGCAAGTGCAATTGCAGGGGGGCTTTTGACGCGTAGATTGATCAAAGGCTCTACATGAGAGTTCATTATCTTGTCTGTCACATGGCAAAGTACCTCTAGTATTCCGTGGAATATCATCTACTTGTTCCTTTCCACCTATCTATCTATCTAGCAAGCTTTTAGTATCCTTTCAAACAAATTCGATCTACTTAGATTAGCAGGCTATCATATCCACGCCTTTCCATAATGACTGTCCAGTCAAGACTGGATGTTTCTGCTTCTCTTAGCCGCCAGCACTCTTCCATGAGGCTCAATGCCTCTAGGCACGCGCCATGTGTGATGCCTTGTAAGGTGACGAGTTCCCGTAAGACCTTTTGCTGCTTCTTGTCGGCTGCTAAGCACCCAGCAACGCAGTACGGCCAAACGACGATTGGAAAGAATTTCGGATCTGGTAAATCTTTCAGAGCCTCAATCGTTTTCGACACGTTTATCTTGATGTCTGGAATGTCTGGATGAGGGCCGGAGATTGCAACATGAAGGTAGGTGAGCGCTGCAAGAGCAAATATTCTCGTGATCTCGTTTTTGATCGATTCTGAAGAACATGTCTTCGTATCAAGAGAAGACTTGTTCCGAAGGTGTCTGTTTTGGCCCAAGGTGTGCTCCACGCTGGCCAGTTGAGCCTGCAGGCGCTCCCCGATTTGGCTACCACGTTTCGCCAGCTCTATAAGACTCAGTCGGTGAGCATCCGACTCTGCTTTCTTCCATTTGAGCAGAGAAGCAATGTCGAAGATGGAGATCATGACCCGATTGCTGCTGCCCATCAAATCTCTCAAATTGATGCGGCCTTTTTCGAGCAGGTTCCTATGGTCCGGGATCAAGAATTGGCTCGATCTAGTTGAAGCACAGGTGATGATGTGCGCGTGGATGAAGAAAGCGAGTAGGAAGCTCACTGAGGTATCCGGAAAGGAACCACCTCTCTCCTGGTGGTCATTCGTCTGGTCTTCCCATGCGGGGACTGATTCATTCTGTGCTTGTACAAGCACTGGAAGTAGAGTACTGGCTTCTGCAAGATGTGTTTGCCAGTCAATTTTACCACCATTGTATGACTGTTCGCATGCATGAGCACGTCAATCTTGATAGATGAGAGAAAGGAACGGGGGAGAGTGGCATACCTCGTACCACAGCAGATGTGTTATAGTTGTCAAGAGCTCGATGACGTGCCGAATCTGCCCACCCCATGTTGAGGATCGAGTGAGGTTAATTTCCAGCTCTCGGAGGGCCAAGTCGTAGTGACTACCACTTTTTCCGACTTGATAAGCACCTCCACCATGCTGCGTTGCAGTCGATAGGTGATATTCGCTCAGAGCGAGAGCGGCATGGTAGGCTGAACTTGCTCTTTTCAGTATTGAAAGGAGCCAACCCCGGCCTTGTCGGCTGGAGAAGGAATAGAATGGGCAGTGCAGATGGAATACATGATCGAGGTAGAACATAAGCTGCTGATCCTCCGTATCGCCGTGGATAATTGGGTTGTCCAGTCCGTTTGGTGGCGAACTAAGATATATGGAACTCGATCCGGATCCTGTATGAGGGAGGTTTTGGTCACCAAGCGACCAGTCGACATCACCGCTGTGTCCAGACCCAGTGGATGGAAAACAATTCTGGTTCAGAATTTGGTCGCTGAACAGATCCATGCTGTCCATATTCATGGCGCCGCCGGAAAGATTCGTCTTCGAATGATCAAAAGAGGTGAGCACATTGTTGTCTTCAACAACAGGTGCCACATTCGTAGCAATCCTCTGGTGTGAGATGGCTGGCGGCGAGGTATCATAAGAGCCCATGAAAACTATTTGGTCGTACAAGGTATCTGCTGATAGACCGGTGGTGTTGAGTATTCCCTTGTCCATTGGGTTGTTGGAGGTAGCATCCGTATCCCTTCTCGTGCCAATGAGCTGAAGGCTGTCGCTATAGGCCTCCGATGGTGGTATTGCAGGATAGCTTGATGCCGTGTTCATTTCAGGTGCATAATCTACATTCTGCACTCTGCGGGCTGGTCCATTCTCGCGTCGGGTTGACTTGACCTGAGCGATCATACTTGTCATGTGACGAGCTTGTTCCCGCTGCAGGTCTCCCCTATCCATCCAGTATGGCCTTGGACCGTAGCCATCACAGGTTATGTGGAGAGAGGTGCATCGCAGACACGAGGGGTGATTTTCGTCACACTTCTTTTTCCGAAGCCGACATGTCCAGCAGCCTTGGGTGCTTCTACTGGCCAGCTCGCGAGACATATGATGATTCGTGTAGATGCATACAAACTGCGGTGGTTATAGAGCGTGACAAATTGAGCAAATGTTGGAATAACACCAAAGTCATTGACTTGCACTGATATCGCCGTATAACCAAGAATATTTCAAACCAAACACACTGATTTGTCTCCAGGCGGGACTGACGACTGTGGGGCGATTTGGATGAACAATATGGTGCGTATAATCCTTCGAACTTTTCTGTAACGATCCATGGGTGGTGCCCTAGTCAGCACCAAGGCCTAAAATGCCGTATAGCCCTGCTAGCCCGTCCGACTACTCCCAGTCATGTATTGACCCGTCGATCCTATTGCTTGTGTTCGTGGCCAAGTTTCAACATAGTACCTGCTTACTGACATATCGTCGTAGGCCCGTGGTCATGACGAGAGCCCGTGCCGCAAGTGTAAGGATTAGATTGCATATTCACACATCACCCCTATGCATCACGCAATCACGAAACCAATGAGAGCATTCGCAACTTCGGTCAACAGCGTATGCCCCTCGCCAGTCGTATTTGACCCACCTCTACCAGGCTTTTCAGCGAGTCGGAGCTACTTCCTCCTATTCCATGGCAACCTGCCAGGCATTAACCCCTCCTCCCCTGCATTGTCCCTCGCTTATTGAGTGAGGTATCTGTATTTCGTTCCGGGGTTTATACATATATATACATCTATCTGGTTGGTGTACAATTTTTGGAGTCTTCTTTCTTACACTCAGACTACCCGCGATCCTTGCACAACTCATCAGTCATTTTATCATTCACTGATGGCCTCTCCAACACTTCCCCAAAACGGCCGGCTCGTCAACATTGGCACGCACTCTTTGGCACTTTACACAAATGGCCCAGATCCTACAAGCCAGAGCGATCCGGTAGTTGTCTTCATCTCGGGCGTGTCGAGCGATGCTTTAAGCTGGCAAGCCGTGACACGGCTGCTAGGTAAAACGTTACGAAGTTATACCTACGACCGCTCAGGGTATCGCAATTCAGATCCCTCGCCGCTCACGCCCTCGGCCGAGAATGTGGCGCTGGAGCTCTCGCTTCTCATCGAAAAATCGCCCATCACAAACCCGGTGATCTTTGTCGGTCACTCTTGGGCCGGCGTAATTCTCCACGAGTATATTGCTCGCAATGGGGCGGACCAGATCGCTGGTCTGGTTCTCGTGGACGCCAACCATGAGACCGCACCACTGATCATGGACGTGAATGATCCTATTCTCTGGAATGTTATCGCCGCGAATGTGGATCTCTATACGGGTTGGGGTTTGGAAGCAGACCATAAGTTTACCGCAGACGAGTGGGAGGCATTCAAAGGGGTGAAGACCAAAGACAAGCATAAGCTTATTGTGCAAAAGGAGAATGCAGAGTATATACCCAGTTTTGAAACCTTGCGGAAGAAGGAGTTGAGCAAGAATCACCCAATCGTCGGAAACAAACCCGTCTATGTCATTGGTGGTACACGCAGCAGAGATTGGAGTGGATTGTACGATGCGGGCGTTGCGATAGGAAACGGAACGGAAGAACAGAGGGCGTATGTCAGGGACTTGATCAAGACGGTTGATGCAAAGAATGAGGGTCTGCAGAAAGAGTTCTTGAAGCTCTCTACACGGAGTGAGCTTGTGACTGCAACCAAGAGCGGCCACTTTGTGCAAATCACTGAGCCGGAGATTATTGTCAGCGGTGTTACATGGGTGTTGAATAACCTGTCCTGATTGATGAAGCATGATACAATGAGTAGTTTAGCAAATGCATATTGGTTGACTTGCAAACTTGAATGATTTTGCTGTCATTTTGGCTTTTATTTTGCTTTTGTATCATCTAGATTAAGCAAAAGTGTGAAGAAGGAAAATGGAAATTCTAGGCTTCTAGATTTCATGTGATTGAGCTTCTGATGGCCAGTCTTAAAGTCTATGAATGTAAGTGCAACCCATGTGAAGATTGTCTTGGTAAATCCTTTGAGGTACAAGTCCCTCCTTGCCCACTTCTTGTTATTGTGCCCACAACGCATTCATGAGTGTCTTCAGCCTCCACGAGCCCAGGAGTCTCTTGTCGTCTTCAACACCCAGTCAACTACAACTACATGATCAGCAATGCAAACCACCAATCAGTCGCTTGCTCATTGACCAGTAGCTGCGCAATTGTTCTCTTTCAGGCGGACCTTTTCCCTCTGCGTTTAATCAAATAAGCAGATTCAAATGCAAAGGTCGTGAACAACAGCAATCCCGTTATTGATCCATACACCATGACCATGTTGGGATCATAGGCGGCGAACGACACGCCAACTCCAACCAGCGAACCCAGAGCACTAAAGAAGGCAAAAAGAGCCTGGACAATGGACTTCATGCTGGTAGGAGCGCGCGAGTAAGCAAGCTCGGTTCCAGACACAATGGCCAGGATCTCCGCCCACCCGAGAAAGACATATGTTGGTGTCTGCAGTCCAACAGAGACATCATTGGGTACGTTTCCGGGAAGGCACTTGAGCGGATGACTAAAGCACGGGCCGGTGATGTAGATGAGGTGCTGGATCCCTGTGCTGTATGCAATCGCCAAGGCGGCGCAGAATAGGCCTACGCCAATGCGGTGCTCGGGGGAGAAGTTGATCTTCTTTCTGGCAAAGGTCGGATATATCCAGCTTTGGAAAAAGGGCAAAAAGAAGATTACCGAAATTGGGTTCAGGTTGTACATGATGTCGTTCGGAAGGCCGTGAGTCTGCATAGTTCCGGCTTGCGCGATAAGAGTGGTGCCCATGAGGTTGATGGACAGCATTAGAGCCGGAAAGGGGAGACTATTCAGTGTGTCAGATAGTGTAACAGGGCGATATTTCAAGATTGGGGACGCGTCTTACAAGACCAAGCAAGCTCGAAGAGCAGACTTTGCTTCGGCTATTATGTCGGCATCCGTACGTGTAGTCGTGGGGCCACCTTCTTCAGCGGGTGATGGAACAGCGACTTCAGTCTGGCTAGGATCAGAATGTGCAGCGCTCCGTCGCCGGCGCAGAGCTCCGATCAAAGCGGCGATGGCGTTCTCCGCAGGGGGTTGCGTTTCTAAGTGATGAATCAGTAGCAAACCCAACAACAAGCAAAGGAACCACTTACCAAACTTGGTGTATCCAGCCAGGAAGATCGCTCCAGATGTGATAATCAGGCAGAGACAGATGAGAAAGGCAAACGCGAATCCGGCGTAGGCATACCTCTCCACATTGGTTGTGATAATGCCACACAAGCCCCCAAGATTTATCATCCTGTGGAAATCCGTCAGCATCTATGGGATACCTTGAGCGTGACAGATATACATACCAGTAGTTGACATTGAATATGTAGCGAATTGTAAGCTCGCGGCTTGTCAATGCTGACTTTCCATCTTTCAAAGTCACAACCTTTGGTTCTTCCACAGGGACTTGATCAACTGTTGAGAGTCAGTGCTTGAAACTTTCATCGTTGGTTCCCTCTGGAACACGCACTTAGAAAAACTGTGATGTTGGGCTTCGCTAATCCTGTGCCACCACCGACCAGGAACAATCCGATGATGAATCCAGGAAGTCCGCCGGTGTTTTTTATTCGCTGAGTGAAAGCTGTAGCGGTGATAATACTGAGTCCAAGTACGTAAGATCTAAGCAATTAGTATCCGTTCACAACACCAGCTCGTATACCTAAAAAGGGCACCTACAAGAAGCCAAGCCGAATCGTTTTGCGACGCCCGAGCCAACAGTCAGATACCAGTCCACCAACAAGAGGTGTAGCATAGCTGTAGATATACCAAATGTATATCACCATTACTGCCCGTGATTCTCCCAAACCAAGGGCTCCTGGGCGAACAGGGTCATCTGGTGACAGCTGAAGGTAGTTTTCTGTGATGGTCTCATTAACACGCCGTTTTACATGCACACACAATGTAGCAAGGACCCACGTAAAAGCTGACTGAGACCATAATATGCTGCTCTCTCTAAGAAGTACAAGCCTTGGACGAGCCATACTTTGCGCGGTATCTGGCCTCGTACAGCTGGGAGCTCTGGCTCGGTCGAGTCAACCGACTCCGTAGGCGGTGAATTTGGACCATCTTCCTTCTTCTCAGACATGGTGTGGTGGAATGCGTTACAATCGTTGGAGACTTCACAACAAGGTAAGAGTAGGTAAACATTGGTGAGGACTCCAATAAGCTAACAACGTAATGAAGACAACACAGCGACGCCTTGGTAAAGTAACTGTTCTCTTGTTCAGACGCTACATGCTACCTGCAGGCCGCGCGCTCTTCGACTGATCGCCCACGGACTGCGATGGCCATGATATTACACCAAGAGGTAAGCAAATGACGCGATATGGAACTTTCGAACACCTCCCGCAGCCCAAGTGGGCCCCCTGCCCTCTCCGTACCAATACGTGGGTGAGTACGAAGTATCCCAGCAACGGAAAGCATCATGACATGGGACAATGAGAGACCACTGAAATGAGAAATATGATCAAAGAATCAAAAATCCATGTGCTGAATCCTTCTTGATGCAACGTTATCAGGTAGCGACCCGACCCTTGCATGACACGCCATTGTCAGCTTACGAGACTTCTTCAATTGAGACAAAGACAGAACATACGACCCGACCTGTAAGAGCCAGGGACCTGGCGCCCGAAGACAAGCAGAGTTTAGCGTTGCCGCATGTCCGGGGCAGCTGGACCTAGTATACGTGAGTATACTGGTGTGTATAGGTAGGTAAGCTTTCTAGCGTTGCCGCCTTGGCCTTTGATCGTCACTTGGCGTCTTCTATCCACCCAGGTAGCATCTTTCCAGGTCGCCTACCTGCCTGACGTGGAAGATTATGTGCACCAACAGCCCGTGTCATATTATCTGTCTGTAGCCTTGGCGGGAATGGTGCGATCCGCGCCAGGAATCTCGTAGGTGAAAACGTTGCATCGTGCTCCGGGTAGAGCTGGCAGGGTCCTTTTGGTATTTGCTGTTCAAGGTTATAGGGGTCCACTTCACACTAGGTGCCTTGTAATAGCACTTCAAACACTGCAGAGTGACTTGGATAAGTCTTGTTCTAGCGCCAAGGAGAGACAACTTCTGCAGCTAGGCCCTGCAGAAGTCAGGGCCCTCGAATCTTCAACGGTGTATTCCGCGGTAGTGTCAGAGGCTATCCTGTTGGCCAGTTTGAAAATACCAGCATGTTGGCGGCACAGGCGGATATTCCCCGCAGTGCATAGACCGCGATGGAATCCACGTGGTCCCGCTTGGCCCGGCCTTGCTGTGTATTCTATCTATGTAGGTGGACTATCTTTGCCGGTAGGCTGATCCATATGTACGTTTCTACTTCCTAACCAGCCCACGAACCGGGGCCATGCTAATCAAGGACCAGTCCATCGCGATGTCGTCTTGATGCTATCGACAAGTATTTCAATTTGTACTGGACTAATTTTGTACATGTTTATCATCAATAGTGTTCTGATAAGTATATTTTTTTTCCGTGCCTGGTCATGTAGAGCGATTCATCAAAATTGCACCAAATAACGCAGTGCTTACCTGTCTCTATATTGATTTCTCGGCGATTGCTGCTCCCCAGCCCATGTACGCATGAACAGAATCTCGGGCTCTTCACGATCTCCAAATTCTGCGTCTAACTTACAGACAGTTGTTCCTCCACTGCCTTCTGCTCTGAAGCCAAATTTTCTATACAGAGCTTGCCCCATCATTGATGACTCGGTCGTGCACTCCAGTCCACCCCTCCGCTTGGCTTCACCAACACCCCAAGCCACGAGCTTTGTCCCGACGCCCATGCACTGAAAAGCCGGGTCGACAGCACAAATATCGAGAGTGAAGAATGCTGGGGGCAGTGAAAGTAGCTTTTCCTGAGCAAGAGAAACGCGCCGTCCCCATAACGTGCGGTACACCTGGTGCGCGAAGCGCTGGTCCGTTGGAGTCAATGCTGGTAGGTGAGGATGGATGACTGTCGGCGGAACTCCGTATCCGTCTACACAGGAGAATTGTGTCCAGATGGCTGCGCCGACGATCTTCTTCTTGGAGCCGTCTTGTGGATCGGGTAGCGTCGCTTTGAGAATGACCGTGTTCGGATGGCCATCCTTATTGCTTGTTGTGGATTTCCAGCGATGAAGAAGCCGCAAAGCACCTGCTATTTGGCCCTCTGTAGTATTCCAATTTGGATTCATGGTTATCCAAAGTGAACTCTCTCTTTGACGGCCAAAAGCTTCAGCAAAACAGTGAAAGATTTGAGGGAAGTCATCAGGACCATCAACTGGCTCAACAAGTACGGTGTTCGACATTGTCGGTGAATGCCTCTTCGAATGAAATGAAGATCAGGCACGTGGCAAATGATCAGTGACAGACTCGGTAGCCAAAACCTCTATTTTGATAAAAAGATTTCCTTCCATGCTAATTCATTCATGGTGTCTTTCCCGGGTGGCGCTGCCCCTATCAAGACTACTGTGGCTCTGTTGCACTCTGAAACTCGAGTGACCAGTGACGGCTGGAAGATTCCCTGAGCATTCATGCTAATTTTGGATTTTCTGGCGCGCGGCATTCAAGCGGCTCGCCTGACCAAGGTCAGCCTTACTTTTCTGACCAAAGTTTTGCTCGGCAAAACCTTGTCAGCTGGGCAGCACGGAAGCGTACCCTGTACTATACTACAGATCTCTCAATCTAGACGACTGCTCTACGAACGAGACAGTATCGTGATAAGACAGACAGAGGCAGGGGAGATAAAGGATGAGACTATGACTGGGCAAGTGTTGCATGTCTTTGCCTCTTTATAGGTTGTCACACTTGAATCATTTATAATATGCCTTGAGTGTATAAGACCTTCATTTGTAAATTGCAAAATAGTTATTACATACAAGCACTACTGCCGTAAACAATTGTCATAGTTCCTTGCACCAAGAGTCGTCCATCCCATCAAATGACATGAACAGCTAGGATCATGGAGATCGTATCAACTATGGAACCCGAAATCCAAGAGAAATTCCGGCTTGATGCTGATGCTTGGGCCCCAGTAGTTGCAATATCTGGCAGCCTGAGATTCCTTCTCTCGACCTATCTACAAACAACGACAAGTTCCTTGCACGTATGCACCAGCACACCTGGAGAAGTGTGGGATATCGACATTACAATCGATTCAGACAATAGCATGCAAGACTTTCTCGCGACCATCGACAAATATTTTCGAAGCAAAAATGAGCTTTTGGTCGCTTTGCAAACGTTCTGTCTGCGAACGGGCAGCTCTCATGAATGGGAAGCTTCCGTCGAGAAGCCTTCCGATTCGCAAGGCTTTGCAATTCCACGAGAGATCCGATGCACAGTGATAGAGGAGCAGGAATTACGCTTCTTGGAATTGAGAATTGGCGGAGAAGTGTCCGTGAAAAATACGAGATTTCTCCGCCAGTTGGCACACGTCAGCAAACAATTGGTGTCTGCCACAGGTGGACAACGGCTGCTGCGCGAATTAGACTTGGTCTGCGATCACGACCGAGAAGACCTGCGACGATGGAACCAGCATCCTCTCTCTACTATAGAATCTACCGTTCACGAGACAATTGCACAAAGAGTTCTTGAGAGTCCGAATTCCGTGGCTGTGGATTCTTGGGATGGCAAACTTACCTACCAGGAGCTTGACACTCTGGCCTCCAAGACGTGCTCTCTACTACTTGACGCGGGAGCCAAGCAAGGAGACTGCATTCCGCTCTGCTTTGAGAAAAGTCTCTGGGCTCTGGTTGCGATGCTGGGCGTCATGAAGAGTGGCTGTTCTTTTCTGCTTATGGACGTGTCACACCCCACAAATCGACTACAGACACTATCGCAGGAAACGAAGGCCAGCATTGTCCTCTGCTCCTCTGGTCAGGAGGATAGGGCAAGTAGTCTGGCTTCTCGCGCTTTGGTTGTGTCCTATTCTTCATTGTCGGCTGTGGCGGCGGATCGCAAAGTCACAGTCGCTCCCTCTGATGTGGCAGTGGTCGTTTTTACCTCGGGGACCACCGGGACGCCAAAAGGGATTCAGATTGAACATCAATCGATTCTCTCAAGTCTTTGGGCGCTGTCTGAGCTTCCCGAAATAGACAAACAAACTCGATACTACCAATTCTCGTCTTACGCATTCGATGCTGGCTATGGAGACATACTCATGACCTTGATCCGCGGCGGTTGCGTCTGCGTGCCATCTGATGAAGAACGGTTGAACAATCTGGCCGAGTCCATACGGAATTTCAACGCAAACACAGTTCTTCTCACGCCCACCGTGTTGCGTTTGCTATCGCCATCAGGAGTCCCATGTTTGAAGAAAGTCATTTGTGGTGGCGAAAAGGTCACAGATGACCTCGTGCAGCTATGGACAACCAAGTCGGACCTGATCATCATGTATGGTCCTGCGGAAACCACAATTGCATGTGTCGCCAAGAAGGCTCATCCGGTATCCGATGGCTATGTTCGTATCGGATTTCCTACCAACAGTCGCGCTTGGGTAGCGCGCCTGGATGATCCAACCAAGCTTGCTCCCGTAGGCGCTGTCGGCGAACTTGTGGCACAAGGTCCTGGAGTTGCACGGGGCTATATCAATAATGAATTTGACAACGCGGAGGCATTCCTCGAAACTGTGCCATGGGCAGCAGATTGGGAATCGTGTGTGGCTTCAGTAGGTCGGTCCTATCGGACTGGTGATCTGGTTCGGTATGCCGACGATGGAGAACTCATTTTCGTTGGTCGACGTGACCGCCAGGTGAAGCTCCGCGGCCAGAGGATCGAGCTTGAGGACATTGAGCTCAAGATCAAACAGAACCTTCGACTCCCGGAGGCGAATATGTTCTTGGAAGTACTCGATGTGTTTGGCACCAATAAGTTGGTTGCTTTTCTTCATGACCCCATCATCCAAGAGACTGCTCACGGGCAGGAATTTGACCGCGACATCGTGAGAATGCCTGATGAGGTCATATTGGAGATTGAAGCTCTCCGTGTGCGCATTTCTGAGATTCTTCCCGCCTACATGTGGCCCATCATATGGATACCACTGAAGGCAATTCCTCTCACTCCGACGGGAAAGCTTGATCGACGCAAGCTATTGAGCATCGGTCAGGACTTTTACTCCAGGTCAAGCTCTAGCGATGGTGAAGATGAAGGTCTTTCGCCCATTGAGTCCGTGCTGGCCGTCATATGGAGACGACTCCTCCCATCTGCTCAGAATCTGACGCCAGAAACCAATTTCTTCCACCTCGGTGGGGATTCACTCCAAATCATGAAGCTCGTCGCCACGGCTAACGAGGAGGGCTTTCATCTCACGATGCAGAAGGTCTTGAAGAGTCCGACTTTGTCGGAAATGGCTATCGCTATGCAAGAAGTTCCAACTGTTGCCGCTACTCCAAATGGCAGCAAGTCTGACTTGAGAACGACCTCGGCCACAAGTTCAATTGCACTAGACGACGTACGTTCTTTAGACGAATACGACATCAATCATCAGGAGGTTTTGAGCATCTACCCCTGTACACCGCTTCAAGCAGGACTCATGTCACTTTCTCTGGCACATCCTTCTTTGTATTTGAGTCGATTTGTGTTCGATCTTTCGACCAGTGTAGATATTCAGAAATTCAGACTTGCGTGGGAAAGTGCGATCGGTACCTTTCCTATCCTAAGAACCGCCATAGTGCCATCTTCTGCCAATCTGGTGCAGGTGGTCCTACAACACCATTCAGAATGGGTCGAGATCAAGCAGGATCTTGCATCATTCCTGGCTGCAGACAAAGCTGTCCCTTTTCAGCCTGGGCAGGTTCTCAATAGGCACTATTATATCCAGGACCCATTGAGCGGCCAGGCTCACTTCGTGTGGACGATTCACCATGCCGTTTTCGACGGCTGGAGCTTGGATCCCGTGGTGGATCATATCCGCCGCCATTATCATGCATCGTCGACAGAGAGCGTGAAATCAGCAGGAAGCTTTGAAGAGTTTGTCAACTTCTGCAAGGACTTGGATCGAGATGACTGTGTTTCATTCTGGAGGAAACAGCTTCAGAATGCTCCGACACCATCATTTCCCAATGTCCCCACGGCCGGACACTTGACAACGGACAAATGTACCCTGCAGCACACAATGGCGGCCCCGACAGCAATCACCACAACAATGACGACCGTAGCCAGGGCAGCGTGGGCTCTACTTCTCTCGCAATATGAGAATTCGGATGATGTCGTATTTGGAAATTCTCTCCACGGCCGCAATTCTCTCCCACCTGGACTGCAGGACGTTGTTGGGCCGACCATTGCAACTTTGCCCATCAGGGTCAGACTTGACCTGAACCAACCTGT
Source organism: Pestalotiopsis sp. NC0098 (assembly GCA_022432395.1). Classification (NCBI taxonomy): domain Eukaryota; kingdom Fungi; phylum Ascomycota; class Sordariomycetes; order Amphisphaeriales; family Sporocadaceae; genus Pestalotiopsis; species Pestalotiopsis sp. NC0098. The sequence goes on along the minus strand of JAJKLJ010000009.1, from coordinate 1,407,130 downwards.
TGCCAGATTCTTGGAGAACCTTCAAGAACAGATGTCCGCAATGATACCCTATGAACAGTTCGGCCTCTCCCAGATTATGGACATCGATCAAGGCGTCAAGAATGCCGCCTCATTTCGTACTCTCTTGATCGTCCAAGTTGCGGAGAGCTCCAAGGACCAAGAGATCCGGCTCAGAGAAGTCGAGAGATCCCTACACGAGTACCCCTTGGTGCTTACGCTTGTTCCTGGAGAGTCTCATGTTCAAATCATTGCCACATTCGACGACGATTCCATTTCGCCGGCGCAGGTTCAAAGAATCCTGCAACAGTTTGAGCAAATATTTCAACAACTCGTTTCAGTACCGAAAGACACTACAGTCGGCGATCTGGATCTTGCAAGCAGGGCTGACAAGGAGGCCATGTTCTCCTGGAACTTCCGACATCATAAAGCCTACGAAGTCTGTGTTCACGAATTGATTGGAGAGCGCGTCAAACACTCCCGAGCATCACCAGCAATCTTTTCCAGAGATGGTTCCATGGACTATTCGACCTTGGACGGGCTCTCTAATAGTCTCGCCAGAGAGATAGTCCGATCTGGGGTAAGTCCTGGCGAGGCTGTGGGAGTTCTCTTTGAAAAGTCACAGTGGGCGATAGTGAGTATCTTGGCTGTCATCAAAGCGGGCGCATGCTTCGCGCCCCTGTCACCGTCGAATCCACTGGGGCGTCTTGAGAGCATCGCCAGCGATGCCGGTATCAAAACCGTTCTCTGCTCCCCACGGCAAGCAAGTGCCTTTCCCAACGCAAAATGGCATACTATTCTTGTTTCCAGCGACACAGCTGGCCTGGATGTCAGCGCTCCTCCTATTCACGTCCAGGGTGTGAGTCCGGACAGCCTGCTTTACATCCTCTCCACATCGGGCACGACGGGCGTTCCCAAGATCTTCGGGGTGCAACACAAGAGCTTTGCCACGGGTGCCATTGCTCGTGCGCCTTTGCTTCGTCGTGGAGTAGACTCTCGCGTGTTGCAATTCGCACCGTTTCCGTTTGACCCTAGTATCGAGGATATATTGACCACCCTCATGTTCGGAGGCTGCATCTGCGTACCGTCGGATGAGGATATCACAGGCGACATTGGTGCATTCATGAAGAGCGCACGTGTTGACTTTGCCAACATCACCCCCTCTGTCGCCCATACATTGAACCAGCACGAGTTACCAGATCTCAAGATCCTGTTACTCTCCGGCGAGGCTCCTGATCAGCCTTTGGTTGACAAATGGGACGGCCTCGTGAAGCTCATGAACGGGTACGGGCCGAGCGAATGCTCTGTCAAGTGCGCCATCAATTGTCACTTGTCGCGAAATGACCCCCAGAACATTGGTTACAGCGCTGGAACTAGCCTATGGGTGGTCAGGCCGGAGAACCACAATCGTCTGACGCCCCTCGGGGCTGTGGGAGAACTCATCATTGAAAGTCCACATCTCGCGAATGGTTACCTGAACCGTCCTGAAGCCAATGCGGACAAGTTCATCCTCAGTCCACCCTGGTTGCGAGACTTTAGAGGCGGCCAACCGACCCGACTCTACAAGACGGGCGATCTTGTTCGTTTCCTGGAAGACGGAAGCATCGTGTATATTGGGCGTGGGGACATGCAACTCAAATTACATGGTCAGCGGCTTGAAGGTGAGGAGGTGCGGCAGCGGATCCAAGATTCTCTCTACGATGCACAGCTTCAGGTGGTCGTTGATATTGCCAGATTCAAGGGCCAGGAGTCCGATATTCTTGCTGCCTACCTCGCGGAGAAGCGGGAGTATCACGCAAGTGAAATCGCGATCGATCCCGTCCGACAGAAACATCTAGCTGGCATCAAGGAGCACATCATTGGCCACATTAGTGCCTTTCTGCCCAAATACATGATTCCCTCCGTGTTTTTGGCAGTGACAAGTATTCCACTCACAGCAAACGGCAAGCTAGACCGACGCGCGCTCAAAGCCTTCACTGCGCAGCAGCGCATTGGGTCTCATCTGGTCGACTCGGAGCAACGGTCGGTGCGGCCACCGGCTTCGGAACAGGAAAAGATCCTACACAGCCTGTGGCAAAGGCTTCTTGGATTGGAATCTGAGCAGTTTGGCGCCAATTCCAACTTTTTTGAGCTTGGTGGAAATTCGCTGGCGGCAATCAAGCTGTCGTCTGCGGCGCGGACCCTCGGGCACGACCTCAAGGCGCAGATGATATTCAAGAATCCCGTCTTGTCCTCAATGGCTACCCAGGTCCTTCCTCTGAAGGAGACCAAGACAAAGGGGCCTCCCAAATTTGGCTTGCTGGGAAAGGTTGATCGCAGCGTGTCCCAACTGAGAAAGAGTCTCGAGGCCCACGGTATCGAGGAACACCTCGTCGAAGATGCCTACCCCCTCACAAGACAGCAACAATGCTACATGGAAGGAGAGCTGCTCTCGCCGGGAGGAACCACACATAGGCACATCATGCAACTCCCAGTCAATATTGATCTAGCCCGGCTTGAAACTGCGTTGCGTCGGATTGTCCAGGCAAACCCTCTCCTGCGAACTCGGTTCATCTCGGTATCGTCGCAATTAGTGCAGGTGGTTCTGAAAGAAGAGTTTGTCTGTCGCCACGTCGAGGCGATATCGACACTTGTCTCCGAGGATCGAAGAGTGTCATGGGGTCTCGGACAACAGCTCTCTCGCTTTAGCATTGTGCATAGCCACGATGCGCATGATCAATGGCTGGTTTGGTCCAGCAACCACGTCGTGTTCGACGGTTGGAGCCGAAAGTTGTTGCTGGAGGAAATCGACCATGTCTATCACCACAATGACAACGCGCCAACACGCCCACAGTACAATAGATTTATCGAGTACGTCTACGAGCTGGAGAGAGACGAAGGCGCTGCTGCGCTTATCAAGGAACTTGAGACAACAAAGTTTTGGAGCTACTTTACCTTGGACGGCACCAAGATCCCAGGCAGCACTCGCGTCTTGTCTCTGGCCGTCGACTGGCCTAGGGCACTTCCACCCGGACTGTCTTATTCAATCGTTGTTCTCACGGCTTGGGCGATTGCTGCAGCAGAAGTCGAACAATATGAGCACTTCTTGTTCAATATTCTCCTGGGTGGCAGGGACGCCGGCCTCACGGGAGTAGACAGACTCATGGGGCCTGTTAGTACTACAGCACCCCTAGCCACAAGCATAAATCGCGCGTCGACGTTTCGGGAGAACGTGCAATCCATGCAGGACCGGATCGACGCAGCCGGCAATGTCCAGCACTTGGTGCGCCTCGGTGACAAGGTGCAGCAGTTGCTCAAATCTGCGCCCACAGTCGTCGTCCATCCTGCCGATGACCACGAAGAAGCGCCGACGAAATACCTCGGCATGTTCCGAAGTCGCGTCGAGCCAGTCCAGCGTTTCGTGGACGCCATGTTCATGAACTTTTGCCTTCGGCCCGGTAATGCGGGCGTAGACCTCATCATGGCGATCGATCCCGGATTCTTCCCAGAGGACAAGGCAGTGCAGTATCTTGGCTACCTTGAAAAGATATTCCATCGCGTGTTTTCCCTCGGGGGTCTAGATCTTAGAATCGATGAGATGGACTTGGGTTCATGTACACTTGCGACACCTGTCACGGTCAGGCAGCGTTAGTAAGGAGTAGCAGAAACGCTGGGATGTGAGAGGCGCATTCAAGATTCGTATACTGAACACACTGCACAGGTTACAGCCTGACTTCTGTAGTCAATTATGTCATGTTAGGCTTCTCGATGGCATTTTCGGCGTGAGATATCAGAAGAGTCAGAGTCAAGACATGTAATGCATCTTTTGCAGAACAAAAATAGGTTTTATTACAATTGATTATCAACTAAAATCCGAGGTAGATTTGCGGCATATGTGTCTATCCTGACAAGGGCATGAATCTGGCGTCTGTCACTCCTTCCCATCAAGTCGCTGTACATGCTGACGCACCGTTCTTCGTCTTGGTCGTCGTGTTCGTGATCGTCGTGACGGTGGTGCTGGTCTTGGTCTTGGTCGACGTGTTTTGCACGGTCGCAGTCACGCTAGGCGTCAGCGAGAACGTGGTCGTCTTCAACACGGTCGATGTCGGTGTCGCCAAAGTGATGGTGGTCTTGACAGTCGTGTCCCTGCTCTGGGTAACGGTGATGGTCGAGGCCGCCAGCGTGATGGTCGACTTCTTGGTTGCCGTCTCGGCGTCTGTGACCGTCGATCCGGGAAGAGTGGTCGTCAACGATGATGTCCGGGTCACGAACACCGTGTTGCCAACGGTCGTGACGCTTGCAGCTAGAGTCGCAGTCTTTCCCGTCTCCTTGGTGCTGAGAACTGTGACTGTAGAGGTCGAGCCGGGCAATGTGACTGTGGCAGACTTGAGTGCAAAGGCAGTGGTCGTCTCCATGGCTGTCTCAGGCTTCAGTGTGCTCGTCTTGCCCGTCGTCTTCGTGGTGTCCACGATGATGGTCGAAGTGACACCAGGAGCACTGGCAGTCTTGGTTGTGGCACTGGTAAAGAATGAGATCACCGTCACTGTAGTGACTGGTGCGCCTGCAGATGTGGCCCTGGGAAAGACTGGGGCTGCATCGGTGGTTCCGAAAGCAATACCACGCTTGGCCTTCTGGGCGGCGGGTATGCAAGTCAGCGTGGTAGTAGCTTTGACGGTCTTGGTCGAAGTGGTAGTGGTCAAGATAGTTGACGTTGTAGCCTTGAGCGTTGTTGTCTTCGTGCCGCCCGTGCCAATCGTGACGGTGGTGGTACTCGTCACCTTGGCAGCACCGGGAGTGACCGTCGAGGTGACAGTAACAACTTGTCCCTCGCTCAAGGTTGTTGTTGATGCCTTGGGGGTCGAAGTGGCGAAGCTCGTGACTGTAGTACTCGACTTGACCGTGGTGGGCTTACCAGTCACCGTGACGATCTGGCTGTGAACCTCGGTAGCCGTAGTCTGGACTGTCTTGGTGCTTGTGGCCGGTGTGACGGTCGTTCCGACATCGATCGTGGTAGTCGTCTTGACAGTGACGACCTCGTTTGCCTCTGTAACTGTGTAAGTGATGGAAGACGTAGCCTTGACAGTCTCAGTCTTGGTCGTTGGTGCAGGCGTGACAGTCGTTCCCACGTCTAGTGTGAACGTGTTCGTTGAGGTGACGAGGGCAGGCGACCCAGTAGTGGTAGTCAAGATGGTCGTCTTGATCGTGCTGGGAATAGTTGTGGTGATTGTAGACGTGGACAGGGGGTAAGACGACGTGGATGAAGTCTTGGAGATTGTGGAAGAGGTGGCAGAGGAGCTTGGCACAGTCAGGTTGGCAGCTGTAAAGGGCGAGGAGTAGACAAATGTCTGATTGATCCAAGACGTTGTTGTGAAAAAGTTCGCCACTTGGAAGTCGGCAGCCTGAGCAGTGCTGAGCTGCATGGCGAAAGCGGCGCGTCCACTTGTGGATGCTCCGGGGCCATAGTTGCCATACTCTCCGAAGATGACGCCGTCAGTGCGAGGGTCGCTCTTGGTCCAAACATCCCAGCCACTTGACTCGATACACGAGTCAAGATAGCTGCCAATCCATGCAACTCTGGCAAAGGCGTTCCAGGGACGCCCGAGTGAGACCTGGTTGAATGTTGCGCCTCCTGCGGGGACTACCCTACACTGGTCGAACACGAAACCGGCAGCTGTGGTGTTGGTTGTTCTCTTGTCAGCTGTCAAAGCTATCTTGTCTTGGTTCGGTGCGATTGTCGAATTCAAGAAGTATCCTGCGCCGGATCCCCAGATCATGTCAATGTTGCCCTCAATGTAAGAGTTCGATGCAAATAAATTGCCGTTGACGAGGAGTGCATCTTGGTTTCCATAGACCTGGCAGCCGTAAAGTCCAGCAAACTTGCTGCTCTTGACGGCAAAGCCGAGCGAGGCGTAACTGTTTGATCATTAGTAGGAGAATCAGGTTAGGGTGCCTGGTACTTACTCGTTGGTCGTGCCAAAAGTATTGGCAAAGTTGATGTTGACTGCCTGGAAGTAATTACCCGTGGCATACACAGTGGCAGAGTCCGAGTTGGACGCGTCCGACTGCGTGTTGATGCCACTATTGAACGAGATGGTGACCTGGTTCTGGCTGTAGTCCTTCGGGCTCTGGCTGTAACCAATGAAGATGGTCGTGCCGGACTTGTTCAGAACGAGCTGTTCCGAATAGACACCCGGGTAGATGAACACAGTAGGAGTGATCTTGCTTGAAGTTGGGAGGACATCCAAAGCAGCCTGGATGGTATCGTAAGTCGTGACACCCTCGATGGCAGTCTTGGAAACAATGTAAGCGCCAGCTGGGGGCACTGTGCCGTCGTATGTTGTCGTGCCAACCGTCACGGGATCTGTAGTGACTACGGCAGGAGACGGCGTCGCGATGCTGGCCCAGTACGTCATGTCGATCCAGTCTGTGCTATCCATCACGCTGGCCAACGAATACGTGTCACTGGCGAGCAGAGTACAGTTCTGCCAAGCGACTCTGGCGGCGGCGTTGTTCTCCCAGTTACCAGGGCCAGTGTTGTTGTACTCGGCAAAGGTGATGTGGTCAGTCTGCGGGCTAGACGCACTCCATACCTTCCAGCCCGATGGGGCAATGATTTTATCCAGATAACTGTTCTTGACAACCACGAGGGCATAAGCACTATTCAACAAGTTGTGTCAGTCATTTCTCATTTTGGGTCTCGAAAGAGCAATGTGGAGAATCAAATGTCCCGAAATAGATAGCAGGAGCAACGTGAGTCGTTCAATACTTCCATATGGACAGTGGACAAAGCCGTATCTGAGTCACACCTCGAAAGACATGCCAGGAAAGGGAAAAATAACGCCGAGTACTAACCTGTATGGCCGACCGAGATAGACTGAAGCGGTCAAGTCTACGGTGGCGGTCTTGGCGGCCGTGAAGAGGCACTGGTCGAAGATGTAGCCGCCGACCGCCGTCAGTGATGCACGGCTGTGAGCTGTCACGGCCGAGCCGGCTCTCTTGGCACCAATCGTGCATCCTTTAAAGTACTACAGAGATGTCAGCTCGATCTTCTTCTTGGATAGGGAGGAATACACTTACCGCCTTGGAGTAGCCCCAGATGAAATCAATGGCGCCCTCAATGTAGGAGCTTTCGTAGTACTGATATCCAGCCTTGTTTCCGGTGAGCAGAGTATCTTGCCATCCGACGAATGAACAGGCATAGAATCCAACATGCTGGCCGTAGATGCTGCCAGCAAGGGTGACATAGCTTGACACGGACCCATCAAGATTCTCAGAGTTCTCAATGTTGATGTTGTACAAGGAAATCTTGGTACCGGCAGTGGCGAAGGTCGCCGTCTCGGCATCGGAGTGGCCCGTGGGAACAGGGCTGACAGAAAGTCCGCGAGCGTGGGTGATGGTGACGGTGTTGTCGGCGTAGGCCTGACCGGGGTTGCCGGTAGTGTACCCAACAATCATGACAGGACCGGCACGATCGACTGTGGGAACCTGCTCGGAGTATGTGCCGGGGTACATGAAAATGATCTGAGTGCTGCTATCATCAGGCAAGCTGGCCAGAGCATCGGTCAAGTTGCTGAACGAGCCGGCCTGAGCGCCACCCACAGAAACTAGGACAGCACCAACGGGGGGAACCGTACCGCTGGTAGGGTGCGCCCATGTGGCAGAGGCTGTGGCACTCGCGGTGGTAGAAGACGACGTTGCCGATGCAGTGGTCGTTGGCGTTGAGCCTAGTGAGAAGCTCGGCGAGTAATTGTACGCCGTCCAGTCGATGAAAGCCGTGCTACCGATGAACGTGTCCAGAGTGTAGGCAGCGACCTGAGAATCTGTGAGTTGTGTGGCAAACACGGCACGTGATGTTCCCCAAGCGCCTGGTCCCGAGTTGTTATACTCGCCGAACATGACATTTGACGTCTGGGGATTGCTTGTCTGCCACACACTCCATCCGGCGGGGGAGATATGCTGGTCAAGATACGAGTTCATGTACACCACGACAGCGTACTGCGACCACGGGCGGCCAAGATAGGTGGTGGCAGCTACAGATGTCTTGCCCGCGGTATATGAGCTCGTGTAAGTCACATAGCACGAGTCAAAGATATAGCCACCAGCCCAGGCTGAGTTGGGTCGATTCTGCGCAGTGATGTATGCTCCCGCGGTGTTGGACGCGATGTAGCACTGATGAAAGTAAGCCTTTGAGTAGCCCCAAATGAAATCGACGCTCCCTTCAATGTAGCAGTTGCTGAAGACTTGAACACCCTGATTGGCGAGCAACGTGTCCTGGTATCCCTTGAATGAGCACCCGTAAGCGGCCATGTTCGAGCCATAGAAGTCAGCTGCCAATGCTGCAGTGCTGGGCGTCTGCGGATACGTGTTGACAAAGTCAATATTGTAGAGAGCGAGACCTGAACCATCTGTCCGCTTCCAGTTGATGACGGGGGTCATCTCATTGGAAACAGTGCCGCTTGTCGAGACGCCATAGTTGAACTGAAGGGTCACCAGGTTGCCAGTGTAGTCGCTGGGGTTCTGCGTCTCACCTCTTAGGGTGACTTTGCCTAATCCCGTCCTGTTGACCCAGATCTGCTCTGTGTAAGTACCAGCGAGGATGTAAACTTCGTGGGCTTGACCATTGGCGGGAATCGCAGCGACAGCGGACATGACACTGCCAAACTGGGATCCAGTGGGAGTAGGCGCCACAGTAAAAGTCGACGTCGCAGTGGTAGAGGATGAAGTAGCGCTGACAGTCGTAGATGTGGCTGAGAGACTTGCCGTTGAGCTGGCGGGCAACACAGATGTGGAAGACGACGAGGCGGAGGAGGACGAGGATGACGAAGAAACTGCGGTCGCACTGTAGACCGAATCTGGGAACCCGGCGAACGGCGCAATAGCCGAAGCATCAAGCCAGCTGGAATCGCCCAGGATGGAGGCTACCGTGTATGACGTCGTGTCCGACTTGATCTGGGCATAAGAAGTGCGCAAGTTCGTGGCAGCGCCCGGTCCCGTGTTGTTTGCCTCGATAAAGGTCACGTTGACGGAGGAACCAGCCACTCTCCAGCCTGACGAGGCAATATGCTCATCAAGGTAAGAGTTCATGTAATAGACACGCGATGATGTTGAGTAGTCCCTTCCAAGGTAGGTAGAACCCTTGGCGACGCTACTGCTAGCTGGAACAATCGCACAGGTGTCGTATACTTGAATGGACGGTCCGTATGATGCTTGGTAACTCTGAGCAGCGATGTTCTGGCCACTGGTGACGCCAAATGTGACGACTTTGGAGTTGTAGAAGTACTGGAATACGTTAGCAGTAGACGGAACGGCGGAGGAGAATTGCTTACTGCGCCGCCTTGGCCCCAGATAAAGTCAGTAGTACCTTCAATGTACGAGTTGGCAAAATAAAAGGCGCCGTAGTTGAGGAGGAGGGTGCCTTGGCTCGACTTGAAACTACATCCGTAGAAGCCCGTCTTCAGCGCTTTGCCGACGAATGCCACAGCGACATAGTTAGTCTGTGGTGTGTACGTGTTTGCAAAGTTGATGTTGTAAAACGACATCTTGCTGGTGTAGTATTGGGTGGCCTGGAATGGCGACGTGCTGGCCGAGGAACCTGCATTGGATGCAACGCCAGAGGATGACTGAATTGTGACGGTGTTGGAGGCGTATGACAGGGTATCTTCAGTCTCGCCACGGAAGACGGTAGGTCCGACACGTGAGATGGTGATCTGCTCAATATATGTACCACCCAGGATGTAGACGTACTGAGAGGTGCTGTCGGAAGGCAGGGCGGCCACGGCGGCAGATATGTTGTTGAAGGTTGCGCAAGAACCTACGGGGCCGACCACCTTGGCAGTCGAGGGGACCGAGGTTGGTAGGATACACCCTCCGGTGCTCGTAGAGGATGTGCTTGCCGACGATGTGAAAATGCTAGAGGTAGCCGTGGAGCTTTCAGAGGCAGAGCTGCTGGAAAATGACGCAGTGATTTGACTGGTGCTCGAGGACGAAATACCGCTTGATACTGTGCTGGAGACCGTGCTGGAGGACGAGCCCGAGGCAGTGCTAGACGCGGCTACATTGGAAGAGGCGGTGTTGGACGAGAACGTGCTGGACGTGGCTGATGAAGATGAGCTGGACTGAGAAGAAGCTTTCGAATCTTGCGCCGAGACGCCAGCTAGGATCCTTCCCAGGACGCCCTGGTCAATCCATGATGTTTGAGTGGTGGCAACCGTCGGGTTTGTATTGGCAAAGAACGCAGGAATTTCATAAGGTCCGAGCTGAGAGCCAGAAGTCGCGAGAGACACGTATGGAGAACGAGCGGCCACGTTCTGGGAGTAGCTGCCCGTACCAGTGGTGAGGTACTCGAGGTAGGTATTCAAGGGTGACTGAGTCTTGGAGTCCACATGTGCACCACTGGCAGCGACGAAGCTGCCGAGGGTGGTATTTCTATACAGGGCGACAGAACCATTGTTGTTGGCAGTGAACAGGTAAACGAATGTGTTGGTCAAGCCGCTCTTCTGAGCCACATTACAGGAGTCGAAAACGACAGTAGAGTTGTAGAGTGTCGTCGCAGCGGTGGCTCCTTGCGTATAGAGTATGTTGGCACCCTGGGCGGTAGCCGTGATTGTTGAGCTGTAGATGTACAGAGAGGGATATTGGTAGATGGTCTTGTCGGTAGCTTCGATGTAGGAATCTGCGATCAAGCCCGAAGAGACGCCACCTTGGATGCCAACCTGGCCAGCGGCAACGAATTGGCATCCGTAAAAGGCAAGCTGTGACCCCTTGAGCGAGACTGCGCCAAGAGCTGACAATGAGTTGGTGTTGCTGAAGTTGATGTTCCTGAACGTGACACCTTTGATGGCAGTTGACGACAGCGTCAAAGGAGCAGCTGCGTCGTTTGCGATGGTGACGAGATTCTGCGTGTAGCCACTGAGAGCAGTACTATCGCGAGCCCCGAGGCTGGCCGTCTCTCCAATGATAGTGACAGCCGCAGTCGCAGAAACAGTAACGGCTTGAGTATAAGTGCCGGCTTTGATAGTCACCGTGGGCACACCATTGCTCTGAGCAAAAGCGATGGCCGATGCTATGTTCTCACCAGGCGTAACTGTGACAGCTGAAGATGACCCTGGTATTTGTTAGTATAATACTTTGAGCATTGGATTGCGACTTACCCGTGGAAGAAGCCGTGGACGAGGTACCGAGCACCGAAGAACTCGTTGTTGAGCTATCAGTGGAGGTTGCTGTCGACGAAGTCGAACCTATGGGGGTAACGACAGACGTCAGCGATGTTGACAAAGAAGATGTGGATATCAAATCAGATAGTGCAAGATTGCTCGTAGGAGTAGATGTTTCCAATGGATGTGGTTCAGATGAGAACGTGGCCGCCGATGTTGCCGAAGAACCAGATTCAGCCGCTGTGGAAGAAGGAGCAGCAGATGGACTGGATCCGGCTGCTGTGAATAACACGGGCTCTGATGTTTCGAATAATAGAGGCTCGGATGTGGACAAGACGAGTGCTTCCAGACCGGATTCACTGTCATATGAAGCAGTGAATATGCTTGCCACTTGGGAAGTTGAAGTCGAGCTGGGTCCAAAACTCAATGCTGGAGTAGAAGAAGAGTAACCGGAGCTCGGTTCGAGGTCGAGAGACTTTCGCTCCGAGACTGAACTTGCTCTAGAAGTTGAAGAGTCCTTTGGAGAGTCCAAGGAAATCGAAGAGAGCGAAGAGGACGCTTCAATGGAAGTGGGAAGGAACGTTGTATGGCCAGAGGCCGAGGAGCTAACGAGCGTGGAGAGGGTGACTGGTGCAGAAGAGACGACCGAGAGCGATGACACTGGAACGCGGCCACATCGACGTCGCAGGACGGATGGCTCACCTTGTTGTGCTACCGCCAAGGCTGGCAGGATGCCGTAAAGAAACAGCGACCACATGATGTTGACCGGAGGCGACGTCGCAGCAGGACTCTTCTGATGCTTCACCGGGACGACGGGATGAGGGAGTCGGCACGCACGACACGCTGGCCAAGCTTATAAGATGCAAGAGCTTGAGAGATCTCCGATGTGGCCGATGCACTTTCATACGGCTCCCGAGTGTCGGCTCCATCGTGGCTGGCCTTGCTTTGAGTTCTGGAACCCTCTAGCCAACGAAGCTATTCCCATTGTGCCGCTGTATACAGCTCAGCTGGGTTCTCGTCGGGATCCTCGGCGGCATCCCTGATGCAGATGGAGATAAGCGACCCAGTAGCTCGGTAACTTTGATCACACACAAAGCTGCCACATGGTCAGGACTTGGCATAGGTTAAACCGAGAGCGATACTCTTCTCCGGCAGAGCCTCCACATCCGAGGCCAGGCTACTTCATATCCACCTTCGACCATACGCCACAGACGAAAGGGTCTACCCCTGGCCATTCAGCAGTGGGAGATGTTCCACCAATCATGTTTCCGGGTGTGCGCCGCAAACCACCTCGACGAGAATAACCACTGGAAGATTCACTCGTGGCCAAGATGTTCATCTCACTTGTGTCACTGACTATTCGACAGCTCAGTCAGTCTAGAGGGTGAGGTTATCAATGAAGCGCTCGTCCCACAAGCGAGACGTCCCACAAACGAGACTTTTGGCCGTGTGTTTGCCGGTCTAGAGTGACGTGCTATGGCCGAGCAGACTGAAACACGGCTCCTTTTCGAACATCAAGAACTCAGCAAGGCGACAAAGTCTGTACAGGACGTTGAAGCCGTGGGCTGTCGGCGAGTCAACGATTCGGCCAGGCGGGAATAGCGAAACGGGAATCCCTGTGCCTAGCCTGATACGGCCTTCAGCACCGCACAGTAGACAGCTGGTGCGATTGAAACCTAGGTTAGCCAAGCTAGCAATGGGCTGACGGGAGGTTTGAGTTTGCGCTTCGAGATTTTAGTGACTGTGGAAAAGTTGTGAACCGGCTATATGACACGATCTTGGATGGAGCCGTTTGTCGTTGGGCGGCACCCACTAGGATCCATTTTTTGATCTATTTGTACTATGGCTGAACGGGCTCGTATCCCTTCAACTGGTTATAACTTATCGCCACGATTTCTCAAATCTGCCCCTGGTTGCACCCCGATCGCGAGCTCCTACGACTACCGATCATAGGCAGCATTTTGTCCTGGATATTCCAACAGCGATTACTATCCCAGATCTACTTCAAATGAGACGGTCAACCATTTTTGGACATTTCGAAATATGAATGTGGCAACTAGGAAATCTTTTGATTTTTGGAAATTTTATTCGTGGTTACTGGCTGGAGAAAAAAGCGGCTCCCGCTGTTTGGTTATATCCGAACTTGCCTGATTAGGCACCGTGGTGGTTGCCCTACACCAGTCGGAGATAGACACAGCGACCATACATCGGCGCCGATACATGTATCCTGACTTGCTACACAGTCGGTGATCCATGAAGATGGGCCCACAGAGACCCCTGTGCTACAGGCATATAAGCATCTGTCGATTTTGACGGCTGAGCCTTGACAACTTAACCGAGCCTTGGCAGCTGAGCCTAGGGGTCATTCAGTAGCTTCTGATTCAACCTACCAAGTAGTGTGCTGTATATAGTGTGCAAACTCCCTTGTAGCTCCACCACAGCCTTCGGAAGCCGCCTAACCTTAGTGCTGTTTACCTTTGGCTGGTTCGACGCTTGCCGCTAGAATGACCTCGGCACCGCTAGAAATCTCTAACTGAATTATTTGAGGCTCTTGGGGAAACGTCAACCTGGCCGCCTGCAAATCATGTATGTCACCGGCTCTCGACTATGGCTGACAGCTTCTGCCGCTTGGTGTCGTGGGAATATATCACGACATGTCACTGGGGAGTGCGTGTCCGCCCACTGCGCTTCCTGTTCCTCAGTGCTCGAATCGTCGGCATTCGTCGCGGTCCAGGTTGGTTTTATTGGGCTGATGTTTTCAAGCTTTGAGAAAGAAAAGATGAGATCGTCTTGATTACTTCGTGATGGGAGTTGACACCAGGGATGGATGCTCGTAGGATTGATTTACATGGCAATCACGATCCTGGCAACTCCAACAGTCAGTTGAGGAAGAGCTCTACTGGGAGAGCTAGGCACCCGAGTTCAGAACAAGTCGTCCAGTCTTGACATCTACGATGCCGATGACTGCCTGACCGAGGACTCCTGGCCAAGGTGGCCGCCGTAAAGGGATGATGACCTTAGCTGTATAGTATATCCCGCGTATCCCCTTATCGCCTGATCATCTGAAATGAGAATCAAGCCACCCGAGGTGATAATGACTCGGTCGCCTCGTTCGCGTCGGTCGAATCGGTCGCAAGTGACGACGCGTCTAAGTGTAGGCCAAGTGACGGCTCAAGCCGAATCTGCACGACATGAAGCAGAGCTCAGACGAGCCGCTTGGAATGCTAGAAATTTTGATTTTATGACTACCTAGATTTGGTATCCTCTCGGCGTTGTGAAGATACTGCATGCCCTCGAACCTCGCCAGGCCGATGGCTATGCTCTTATCGCGCACAAAATCATCCTCTACTCAACCTAGCGTATCTGGTACAAGCGTCAAATTTTCCATTGACCTCGGAAATACGAAAATATGCAAGACCAAGCAGGCGCTATATCGGACCTGGAATGGCTACCCGAAGAACGTGGTGTTGCTTCCCAGCAAAGATCACAAGACATATCGGCCGCCAAAATTCCGGCAAAATACTTATCACTGACGGTCTCATGAAAGATGACATTGATACCGGTAGAGGCCTGCCAACGGTCCGAGGGTCTCAAGAGTTGCAACCCTGAATATTCCTGAACCAATTGCATCCCAACATCATTTATTTGCCTGCCGAGGAAAAAGCATTTGCTGACAGACTTGCGAAAATGCCTGCTTGGGTGCGGTATACTATTGCTGCTCCCAGATGGTGTTGCTATGCCCTTTAATGGCAAGGCAAGATCGTGACCCTGTTGATTGACTATCTCTAGGCCTGTACTCATGCACTCGCAAGCTTATGAACTTTCACATTATTCTCAGATCAGCTTCGTATGTTCTGTGGTGGGCGACAACACCGCTGGTCACGTCAAGGCTTTCTCCACTTCAACTTATCAAGGGAAGATACGGATCGCATCCATGAAGCATCGCCATTGGACCCGCCTTTCCGGATAAACTTCTTATAGCTTCAAGAGCAGGCTGAAGTATGATCTTGGGCCTGCACAAGATCAGCAATATGAGATGGGCGCCTGGATTATGCAGATGCGAATGCAATCACAAGTCAGCGTGATATCTAGAACGGCTCAATAGATTGACTTTTATCAAGCCTAAGTATCAATCTCCGCTAAGTCAGTGACAATCAGGAGATAGGTGATTCGAAAGGTTCTTCTAGTTTCAAGATTGACCGCTCTGTAGAAGCCGTATCTTGCTCGCTAGCAATGTTATCCAATTGAGAGTGCAGATTACGGTAGCTGTGAAGAGTGAAAGGAGACAAGCATCGTACCTACCTAGTCAACAGTCTTTTTGACGGGGAGGGCGGCCAAATGGTACGGTACAACAAGATATTTTGACCTCGATTGCATACTCGAATCGACGAGAGCTTGCATATGTGCCTTGCACGGGCGGAATGCTATACACCAATTATTTTTCTCGCAGTCGACCATTATTTGGTAGCATTCCCTTGGGACAAACAGCACATGTCACCTCTTCTCATAGCTATTCACATACACGCCCGGTTGCATCTTTACTATCCCAATCACTGCCAATTTGTTAATCGTTACTACTCCCCTTTTGAAGCACACCTAGGTGTTTTGCCAGATTGCTCCACCGTGTCCACTCTCGACAAGATTCGGAATGTTTGGACATAGTACTTCCCACTAAGTCCAGCATTTACAGAGTTTAGTTTGCCCGCTGGATCTCAGAGAGATCGAACATTCATCGTCACCGGTGGCAACGATGGTTTAGTCCACTGGAGCAACCGTGTATGTGGGTGCCCGGTCAACGGTAAATCTTTCCAAATACTAAAGCCTTTTTTTTCATGAGGCAGCGAAGATCAGCGTTGCTGACTACTTTGTTTGCACCAGGAGAAAGCAGAAACCGTAGTGAAGTCTATCCAGGAAGCCGTAAACAAACCCCCCCTCCCTCCAAACAGAGACGGGAGAACTCAAGGTCTTACTCATCGACCTGCATGATCTTCGCTCCGTGAAAGATGCGGCAGGGACATTTGCCCGGTAAAAGTCTACGCTCGACGTTTTGTGGAACAATGCTGGACACAGTCAAAGGCCGCCGGTGTGAGTTGGCTCACCAGCAGCTTTGCGGACACTAATTCGCCTGATAATGGGCATCAATTATCACCTTTATTCCGTCCAACTTTAATAGTGTATACCTAGCTAGGTTAATACCTGTCCCTCTCGGCGCGTATAATATGCTTGTTTAATGTTGTCTGGTGGCGTATAATGGGGATTTCGATGGCAAAATGATCAGCGTAGCACATACGGAAGCAATATTGACTACGCGCTTAATAATCAAAAAGTGCTCAACTCCGGAAACCATCCTTCAGCCTCGCGCATGTTAGGTAATTTACCAAAATTCCCTTAACGATCGAGCATCCGAGATGTTCCCCAACTCGATATCAAAAGGCACCTCTCCTCTACCTTTCATGCTTTTCCATAGACTGTTGACCGAATGTAAGATTGAAGATAGCCAAGGCTTTCACTCAGTCTCAAGGTCAGAGTCAGAAATAAAAGCCATTGTTCCCATTCGTCCGTCTTTCTTTCGTGCGCGTGCTGGTACCAGATACCCCCAGAACGGCGCAGCCCTTACAAAATTGCATTAACATGACTCAACAAACTGGTTTTCACCTCAGTCCGAGCAACCTTGTCATCTCGATTCATATACATTTGGCTGGAAGTCCTGTTCATTCGTCGCTCAGGTATAACATGGTCATTCCTATAACGTCAGTGGCTCGTGGCTGGCCCTCAGCTCTAGCCTCTAGGACAATAGCTGGAGCCAATCGCAGTACCTTGACCCCGTGTCAACTCGATTCCATCTTTAACTGCCGTGCCACGATCGATTATCTCGCAGGATGTTCGTTTGACCGTCCGGCAGTGTTCTCGAATCATCATTTTCACCATCCAGGTGATATTTTGCTAAAACTTCGCAGATAAATTTCGAACCACTCGGGATTCTCAGCTCGGTGATCCTTACCTTTTCAGGAGAAAGGATGACATCTGCCAATGGTCATGGTTTAAAATTTATTTGAGCTGGGGATTTTTTTTAAAAATTGAAAGCTTGGTCAAAACGTAAACTACACCGTCAGATGTTTTGGCCACAGCTCTTTTCAAGTGCGATCCAAGTCTCGCAATAAATCTTCGCTTTCAAGATACATTAGCTAGAGCACCTGTGTGGAGAGACATTCTTGCCTCGAAGCCCTTGCGCTTAGACGGCCGATCAATGCACCACCGACCCGAGCCCGACAACCGTGACTAACTACTAGTTTTACTCCAAATATAATGGTTGGCCGCGTCGTATTCACGAGCACTTATGTCCCCGTCCAATAATGGTGAGAGTCTTGTCTATAGCTGAAGAGCCAAACAAACTTAAACTAGTTTCAGCCTCCAATTCCCCAATGTTTCCCCAGATTTGAGCGGGAGTCTCAATTTATGTGAACGGCTCTTACTACAGCGGTAAGGAATAGCTCCAAAGACTTCGACATGTATTTTACAAATTATAAAAAAGCAGGTTGTTGGGTCCTGGCCGAAAGGGGCATCTTGAAAGAAATCCGGCGAAACTCCAAATCTAGAAATTGAATAACAAACATAAATAGACCTTGTGAACATACGATTCAACTTACTTTGCTATCGCTAGGCCGTCGCTATAATACAATTTTACTTTCCAACGATGAACTAATCCGAAACCAGAGAATGGTACAGAGAGCAGCCGCTCATTAGTCCGTGACTAATTAATCACACTCCAACTAGACGTCAGCTCTCCACGCAGCAGTCTTCCAACCCGGCAGTCTGGTGAGCTCTAAGGAATCTTCAATCAGCAGAGGCAGGCTAGATTCTAGAATTGGGGTCTTCTAGACTGGATCCACCATAAAAGAATTGGAGACGTTGCGCTACCGTAGTGGCTGCCGGGACAAGCCGTGGGAGGGGGCGCAGCGCATGTCCAAGCAGAAAGCACAAGAGAGAACGGATTCCAAGAACTTGGTGGTGTGGGTATTAGGATGCTGTGTTGCTTAAGCTACTAAGCTGCATCTTTTTTTTTTTTTTTCAATACTCATGAGCTGATGATATTCGTACCTTCTCAGATCATCATAAGCTAGAGTCGTTGCGTTCCCGTGATGGTGGCACGAACTTTATCATGAGCTTGACATATAGTAAGATGGCATAGCTCACTTATTGGCCCGTAACGGCTGTGAACTACGATACAGTGCCTTGCAACTAAAAGGGGCGGACCTCGGGCCGTTTCTTGGGAATTATAGAGATCGATCAACCGAAACAGCGGCAATCAAAAAAAACAGCACACCTACGACCACGATAGTTCCAAGTCTCGACCGACTCCTAGAGGTACGTGGTTGCTGTCTAGTAGAATTTCAGACAAAGCCTTCTTTTATTTTACATTTGTTTCTGACTTCGACGCTAGTATAGACTTTAAGCAGCATTCTTTCGAGGCTTCTTGATAGGAACTCACGGTGTATCAATCCGATAACATTGGTATCTCAAGATTACGAATAATATACTTAGCCCAGACATAGAACCCTGCCTTATGTTTAAAAAAACCTAGCATCGATAGCTTTGAAATATAAAGGCAAACAGCTGATTTGGATCTACCTGGTAATATCTCCGACACTTTCAGCATACATATTAATACAAAGCAAAAACAACGCGAATTCGAGACCGTCCAGCAACCAGGACAAAACGTTCCTCAAAAGTCAGTTGACCGAAACACTGAATAGCTTTTATAAGCCGGCTACACCTGGTGCCTGCCACAGAAACCTTTACCTCTACAGGAAGCTAAACATGTCTTTCAGCTTCTCGGCGGATAGTATTCGTCCAATTATATCCTGAAAGTGCCATGGCTACTCTCTTGAACTTCGACAGAGTTCATCTTTAGGTCACGGATGCCGTGCAATTACAGGTCAGAATTTCCTCGTTACCAGCACGAAACTCCCCGAAAGATAAGTTGATAGCCTCGACGCCGGTAGTTTTACCAAATGTTGATCTGATCAAACATATTTGTGACGTTGTGCTCTTATCCTAAGGTTTATGGATGCCGGTGCTGAGCTGATCATTAGCTGTGCGATTCATCGGCTAGCCTTTGCTCTTTCTATTTCGTCAAGAACCTCTGCAATACATCCGTGCTGGTACCAGATATCAGTGTAAATAATACGATGAATATTGTACTCGTCGTAGAATAAAGGCACGTTCGGCTACAGGTCATGTAATATAAATATCTCGTTTCCTCCCCCTCCCCCTTACTTCACTTCGACTTCTTTATCCAAGACAGCTTTCGATCAGCTTCACTTATCAGAAACTCTCAAGATTACCAACACAAAATACATCATGCTGTTTATCAATCTTCTCACAGCCGCCCTTCTCCCCGCTGCCGTTGTGCAGGCAGCTCCGAGCTCCGAGGAGTTTGACCTCGAGGGCCGAACCAGCCCCAGTTGCCCCAGCTACATGTACTATGACACCAAGAAGAAGTCCTGCAAGCACAAGTACATGTCAAAGCCCAAGTGCCCCATGAAGAAGTACCCGTACTGCTCCCACGGCAAGAAGGATTGGAGCTACTACGGTACACCACCACCTACCGAGAGATTGTGACAGTATGTACTGACAAATGCCGACAGATGAGGAGAAGCCCGAGTGCTATGATGATGGCAAAGGCATGACGTTCTGCTCTGAGAAGGGTAAGGAGCAGGAATACTGCGACAAGTATTGTCACTAGTAGGGGCGGGACTGCAGGGCCCAATTCCGCGTGGGAGATCAACCGTCACAGTGCAAACGTTCTTTACACCCAATGATACTTTTCGCACCATTCACTACCTTGTTCTGGGGCCAAGGAAGAAAATGATGAGAGAAACAATACGGAAATTAAAAAAGGGAAGCAGAAATCAGGATGATCCGAGTAAAGCACATTCGCTTGGAAATGTAACTATTTACATCCCTAGCAAGGGAAATACGCGATAATCAAACAACCGGTTGTTTACGACGAATCGTGCCACTAGCTGTTGAGCTCCTTTGAAACCATTTGTCGACCATCTCTTTGTTAATCACATTGTAGGCCACGAAACATCCGATGTCTTTTGGTTCTTTCTTTCGCTCATCGCCCAAGTGACCGAGCTCGACTGGGAACTGGGGCTTGAAAGGTATGTCTCTTCTCTTGATCATCGATACCCAGGAGCCCTCCGGACTGGACGCCATGTTCATGAACTTTTGCCTTTGATTAATTGATAGTGGGCCTTGAGTGTATAAGACCTTCATTTGTAGTCATGAGTCTTGTAGTCCACATGTGCATCACTGGCAGCAACGAAGCTGCAGACGGTGGTGTTTCTATACAGGGCGACGGACAGAACCATTGCTGATGGCAGTGAACAGGTAAGCGAATGTGTTGGATATGAGGTCAAGCTTTTGCCTGAGAAGCGCATGGAGCAAAGACCAAAGTAAGCCCGTCTGGTGAACTACCGGCTCCCCAGAAAGAAAACGCTGCAGTGCAGATCTCGGAGTTTCTTTTCCAGTGACGAAGCAGAATGCTCATATATGTCCTTGACACGAGGTCATGTTATTCGCTACCATCATGACTATTGGCAATCCTCCTTCAAAACATCACTGATTGATCGAATCGTAAAAAGACATAAGCGCCATCTGCTGATTAATTCATCTACCTGATTATTGGAATCCCCCTTCCACCGTCTCGATCTGAGACCACCAATTACGAATATCAACTATGTACCGGGAGCTCCTCATAACATGTCATGACCGTCGTGAGGGAGAAGGGTGAAACAACCAAATTCACATCGCTGATCAAAACGATCTAACCTGACTAAAATGTACCATCAAACCTGGCTTTCGCACTCTCAAATCCCCTGCCTGATCAAGGGCATTGACGTCCGCCGCCAATCCCACTGCCATCAAACTTCTGTCCCTTTTTTTCCGATTTTGGTTTTGCTGGGTTCACATGTTGGAGCCCAGCCCGTCATTTGCAAGAAGTAAAAGTGTAGGTACAAGTCCCCCAAACCAGTAAAACGCCGTGTCATGAATGGCCTTGCGCGGATGCCCTCTATGCATGATTTATCTTGACTGCCGAGTCGGCGGGCAGTCACTTCAACACATGTTTCGAAAATGTGCAGTGTGTCAAAAAGAAATTTGAACGGCAATTCAACGACCATTACCGAGACCGACGGTTCAGCGACTTGAAGTCGACAGTAAAAGGGCTTCCGGATGGCATGCGAACATCCAGGAGTCGAGAACGCCTCTCCTAGAACGTCTCGGACTCCTGGCTCATGGGACTAGCTACCGAGCCGAAGGTGTCTGTGCCGGTTAGGTTAGTGTTGATCAAGCAGACGTGTTGAGCAAAGCTTACCTCTCTTTTGTCTCCGCTCATCTCTAGCACGCGTGTCACTGAAACCAGATCGCCCGCTTCGAATGCTGTCTCCGTCTTCGCTTCCGCGCGATCTGTTCATACCGCGGCTGGGCGTCATTGCTCGAGGACCACTGGGCCGGCGGCCAGGAACACCAAGAGCACCGCTCAAGTTGCGGTTCTCGGGCTTGGGGCTACCGGAGTGGTAGCTGGCAGTGCCAACGGTACCGGCATGCGTAGCTGTACCACCGTAGCCACTATCTACACTGTGGTAGGGCAGAGGGCTCTGGCCCCTCTGAAGCTTGCTGAGACGCTCATTTCGCGGCGGGGTGCCCGCGGCGTCATCCAGAGGCTCTTTGGGTGGCCGAGGGGGGCCTTGCTGAGAAGGCGAGGTCCAGCCGTACTCATTGGCTGCGCTCTGATCGCTGTAGCGGTCCGTGTTCGGCTCCGGCAAGCGATTCAGGCTCACGGCTGAGGAAGCCCAATTATCTGAGCGAGGACTCATGGGAGATTGAATTCCACCGTAGCCCTGAGCAGATGTCTCCAGAGCCGTCCTAAAGCGCTCGGTCTGTCCCGGCCGTGGTTGGGGGTGTTGCAAGTTGATGCTATTGCGATGAGCCTTGTACTTTGGATCCTCAGGGGTAGCATAGGTAGCGGGCGGTGCCTCGGTTCGATAGCCCGTGGGCGAAATCACCTCGTGGGGAATGTCACTGCTGAAGTCTTGCTGAGAGTAACCATCATGCAAGTGATCATCGTACTGGTCCTGGTGGTAAGACTCGTAGTCACCAATGCTCGACCCAGAACGTGAAGGTGGATGCGGGAAATACTCCTCTGGTTCTTGCTTCCGTGAGTTGCGGAATATCTTGCCGACGCTCGACGTTGTTGTCTCAGACCAACGAGAGATCTTGGGAAAGAAGCTAGAAGACCCCTTAGACTTGTGCTTCTTGCCAGCTTCAGTCTGAGGGGTGTTCTCGTAGCTAGCGGGGTGGCCAGAGACTTGGGCGGCCGCTTGTGGAGGAGTCGCAAGTGGCACAGATTCGCCGCGCGTAGGGGGGATAGCTGGCGACATGAACAGATTGGGATCTGAGTATTCACGTCCCGGAGTCATGGGATGGTTATCAAACTCATTCTCATCACCCTCTGGCACGGTGCTGATTCTGTGGTCGGAGAACTTCCGCTCGTAGCCGCCCTTAGCTGAAGGTCCACGAGACTGCGGTAGTGACAGGTGACCAGATTGGCTACCATGGCTGGTAGTCGAGGTTCCGGCATTGCCTTCTGGTTCGTAACCCTTGTCCTGCTCGTACTCGACCTGCTCCAGGTTCTCCAGGGACTGGTTGTGTGTACCCATACCCGACACCAGAGCCTGACCAGCAGTCTGGTGCTTCAAAACATCGACTTCGCCCAATAGCTGCATGAGCATGTCCTCGATTCTTCCGAGATCATTGGTCCCTTTACTACTGAGACCCTTGAGAGCTCGTCGGAAGATGTTTCTCTTCTTGGCATTCTCATCAAGCGTGCCTGCTTGCGAGCCACCAAGTGACCGAGATGCGCTGCCAGGGAAAGGTCTGGGACCACCGAGGTGCCGTTGCACTGTCTTCTCGGTGTTGTCCTTGACTTCGCCGATGATCTGATCCTCTGTATCGGCAAGAAGTCTCTTGATGTCATTAAACGAGGTTCGCATCTCGGCTGCCGATCGGACGAGAGTCACGAGGAGCTCAGTATCTCTAGCACTTCGCTGTGCATCGCGTACCATAAGCTTGAAAGACGTCAGTATGCATGCTATTCACCAAAGTCAATCTTTTAGTACTCACATGTTCCATCAGTGCAATGATATCCTTGGACTGGATGTTATCAATGCCAGTACCACTGGCTGGATCATAGAGCGGCGAGCCCATGCCATGGGACATACCACTCAGCTGCCTTTGGTGCTTGGGCATGCCGACGTAGAATGGATCATCAGTGTTGCCACCCATTCCTGGCTGGCGCTGGAACCCGACTGCCTTGCCCTTGGCTTGTGCCTCATTCGGTTGTGCGGTCTCATAACCCTCATCGCCATGGTGGAGGCCAGGGCTTCCAGTGTTGAAGCCAGCCCGATACAGATCGCCGTTGAAGCCAGCCCCAGTGAGCTGCTCAAGGCCAGCGAGATTGGCAATGGGGCTTGTACCCTCGTATGGATTCGTGACGAGCGTGTCGCGCTTGCGGTCAACAGACGTCCGGTGCCACTCATCGTCATGTTCTTGAGACGGCTGTCTGCTGTGTGTCGCAGCCATACCTGCAGCGGCAGCCAAAGCACCAGCAGCAGCGGCTTCCGCAACGCCCATGTGGCTGGCCTTGGGAGTTTCAGCACGTTCGAAATCAAATGACTTCTCTTGTGTGGGAGTCGCAGGCCCTTCATGATGCCAGTTGTGAGCCGCAGGCCCGCCGAGTTCTCCTTCAATGACAGAATGTTCGCGGCTTTCGTCTTGGTATCCATAACCAATCTCTGGCATGGGATACTTGTCGTCTGGAAGGCCACTAGCCCCCAGCTCCGGATGACTGTAGGCTTCGGATAGGCGATCAATACTGTGTGCCGGAGAAGCGTTTGCTCTGAAGCCATCGGCCTTGGCGCGCTCTTTGAAAGACTTGTTCCTCATGACACCGTCTCCTTGCCATTCTGACTCGTCAACAGAGGCTTGCTGCGCTTTCCGTCTGGCCTCTTCAGCGGCACGAGTCAGAGCAGCATTCGTGATAGCCTGCTCAGAAGTGGTGGGAGATTGATGCTCTCGAGTCTTGGGATACTTTCGTCCATACTGATCCAGTTCGTATTCCTCGAAGTCTCGGGACACATCTGAGCGAGACTGCTTAGATAAAGCAGGCGAGTTGCGCTTCTCAAACTCTTCGACTCGGCTGCTGACTGAGTTCTTCGCAGGGCTGCTTCCTCGAGAAAGTCGGTCATCTGCCCGCGAGTCGTACGAAAGCTGTGAATCACGGTAGTCCTGGCCAGCGCTGAGAACTGACTGATCTGCCATGGAGCTCTCGACAAGAGAAGCAACATTGGATTCTGCGCCAAATGGTTGATGTACGAGCCGAGGGTTGGCACCAACGCCTTGAACTGCTTGGCCCGAGGCAACACGCTCAAATTCACTGTCGTCAGTGTACCTCGTGTCTCGGTAGTTCTGAGAGCTTTGGACGCTGCTACCATCGTCTCCGAACTCTCGGCTTCGCATGTGGCTAGGAATCGAGCTAGGCCGAGGAGATTTGTGCGGGGAAGAGACATCGCTGTCAGTCAATCTTGAATCCCGTCTGCGATAAATGTCGCTCTCTCCTTCGGTATAGCCCGAGACGCTCTGGATGGGACTCAAACCACGACGCTCTTGTTGATACGGGACATAACGCAGTGGCGGGGGCACATCTTGTTGACTGTAAAAGCCGTTGTCGTACATGCCAGGCTCATCGAGGCCCTCCTCCTCGTAGTCGTCGTACTCGTCGCGATAGGCTGGTCCTCTGGAGCTGAGCTCGCTGTCCTCATCATATTCATATTCGCCGTTGCTTTTCCGAGGTAAATCTCGGAGGTCGCCATGCGAGATGTTGGCATGCAGGGTTCCGAGTGTGCCTTGCAAGGTGTGATGTTCGGATCCTCGGGTCGGTGTTGGCGTGTTGTGTATGGAGTCGTCGGAAACGACTTCTCTGGTCACCTCGTGGACGGGCGTCATCTCTTCGCTTGCTGAGTGAGGGCGGTCCGTGTCGGCGGAGAGAATCGAAGTTCTCGTCAATTCCGAAGGGTTGATTTCACTAGACAGAGGCATGGGCGGAACGATCTCATGCTCCATCTCATCATATTCCTCCGCAGCTCTGCCGTGTTCCGGAGTTCTTGCTCTCCGTCTGCGTCGTTGGCGCTTCTCATCTACCCTCGACCTGTCACGCTGGGCAGCAGCCAACCCAGCCGCGGTTGCTGCGCCGAGGACAGCAGCATTCTCAAAATGATCCTTTGTGCGGCGCGGTGTGTTTTCCTCATTTTCAAGCACAGAGACATGCTCTACGCTACTCTGCGGCGACAAATCGTTCCTAGCCTCACGGCCTCGAGATTTGATGGACTGCTCTGTAGCGCCGGACTTTCTCTTGCTGTTGACGGAGAGATCCTCTCGAGAAACCGAAGTTAGACTGGAAAGAGATTCTTTATCCTTGGGTCTTCTCGTCTCTCGCTGGCTGCGCTCCCTCTTGAGCGATTCTAACTCGGGAAGAATGAGCCGCCGGATAGCATCCTCGACAGTTTCGAGCAGTTTGGGGTTGTTGATGGAAACTTTTGATGACGACATGGAGTCGTAGGATCTGTGGCTTGGGCTCAGGGCGGACGAGAGTACGCTAGAATCTGCGCCTGAGACCAAGGATTCCTTGTGTCCGCCCTTGGACGACCTTCGTCTGCTCTTGCCGTCTGCGTCGATTTCACTGACGGAGCTCGTCCTGCTCTTCGACTTGTGCTTCTTGTCCGGCCGAGTCGCCTTTTCGACCGCTTTCTCGATTACCCTGCGTTCGTGGCTGCTGCTGCGACTCTTGCGGTTGATCTTGTCAGCTACGGCAGCGGCCGTCACTGCACCCAAGGCTCCAGCGGCCAATGCATCTGCGCTGGACGGGCTCTTGCTATGCCGCTTGTTTGGCGAATACGACAAGGTCGTGCCTCCCGAGCCATCCAAAAAGCTGTCTGTTGGAATTGCCGAGATGTCCGACATGTTTGGTGGCACATAGGAAGACACCTTGCTGTCTGCAGCGGGGATGAGAGGGCTCGCAGGCTTGCGCTCACGTCTGCGATAATGGCCACCGGGAGCGATCTCAACCTCAATAGGGTGGCGCGAGACATTGGACTCTTCGGTCGCCGATGCATAGGAGTGCAGGCTCCTGGCGTCCTCGGGATCAGTGACGTCCAGCTCGCTGCGAGTCGGCACCAATGGGTCTTGATGCGCCCGCTTGGACCCTGACGATTTGCGGCCTGATTTTGACATCTCGGTGATCTGGATGTGGTCGTTCTTCCCTCGACCTCCCTTGGAAGGCGTCAAGCGCACTCTGACGCTGGGCTTGCGACTGGGAGCACCACCTTCTGGCGAGACGGGGCTCTTGCCACCTTCAAAGTATTCAATTAGCAGCGATGTCTGCGAGCGGTTTGACTTGTGGCCGCGGGTGCGGATGGTGACTGGAGTTCCGTCGTCTGGGATGGAGATGTGGGATGTATCCTCCTCGTCGTGCATGGAAACATCAGTCGCAAGCTCGGTTGGCGTCCCCAATGACTCAGTTTCGGTCGGCGCAGGTAGAGGAGGGGCTTTTTTCGAGTCGACCCCCATTCTGGAGCCGAATTGAGAAACTCGACGTTTGGCCGCGCCCCGGGGGCAAGGTGGGCTGTTGTATTAAATGGAGTTTTTCCCAGATCGTGCTATCTATCGGCGATGTGCTGGGATGTGTTGTTTACTGCTCTCGTAAATTGGGTCGATGTGCTGCACTACGGAGTACAGACCGCCAGTCAACCAGGTGGGCTGTAAGCAGGCCCGAAACACACCAAGAGCAAAAAAAGAAGTGACCCGCGCGGCGAGAACAACCAGAGCTGCAGAGCTGAGGGGAGGGGTCCGATTGAAAAGGTACGTCGCCTTCTTCCTTTCTTTTCCTCGGTTCGTCAAGACATTTGGCGAGTTTCTGCGTGTGTCACCGGCCCTTTGAGAGAAAAACACAAGAAGCTTGGCTTTTGGGGGATTAATTAGGTGTTGCTGGTCGTCGTTGCTGTGCTGCTATTGCATGGGCGGATCAGCTAGGCCCAAGCAGTAAGTAGGTATCCTAGGTAGGTAGGTAAAGTGGGAGCAAACAGGCAAGGCAAGGTAGCCCACCCCCCAAAAGGACCCGACTGATTCGAGTGAACTTGGTGGATCGAGACCTGCAGGAGAAATAAGGTGAGACCTACATTGAATGTGACTGAGTCCCCTTCAATCAGGGCGTGGAAAACACCCAGGAACAACTCAAGTGCAAAACGACCGCAAGAAGCACTTGAATTAGAAGAGAGAAAAGAAAAGAAACACGAAAACCGGTTTCCAGCTCTGGGAGAGAGAGTCGACGAGGACCACAAAGATGGCCGGGTACTGGACCGATTGATAGGTTGAGCTCTCCAACCTCCGATTATTTGGCTGCTAGTCCCAGTGATCCCCGGGCTGCCCAAGGTCCGTCCGTGACTGCTCGTTTTGTGGCGGGATGCGCGCCGAGACTGTAATGTAGGTACAGGTATCTGCAGCACCCAGCAGAAAAGAACTGCCGCCGCTACTGTTCGTTCGCAGATGCGATTCTTCTAGAAATCACAGGAGAATGAATTCCACGACAGGTGGATTAAGAGTGGAAGAGAGTGAGGTGGAGGAGAAATCACTGGTTCACCCAGAGCAGAGGCAAGCAGGCGAGGGTGCACAATTTCCAGCGAGACATTCGACCGTACATACATCGTACGTACAAGGGACTCGGACATGGGTGATGCAGGCAAGTGACGGAGGCACCGTATCAACCAGTCAGATCGCCACACTCCGTCAATTTCCGGATCAAAAGGTCAAGACTTTCTACGTAGCTTCAATTGAATAGAGTGCATTCTATAAGTGGCCTTTTCTCTCTCTGTCTTTCAGGCCACGCGGATTTTGGCTTTCGCCCTTGTAGATTGCTAAAGTGCACAGCCTGCCTATATGGCTTACAAGAGGGCGGTTCCATTCGCAGAGACGACACATATTCCGTACTCGCGCCGTCAAAGTGGAAGAAACGGAACGGCCAGGCTTTCGTAGACCTCTAGAGGCCGCCCCCACCGCAGTATCGAAGAAGTTCGAGAGCGAGAGCCTTGAGAGCCAGCCAGAAGACTGGACGGTGGACAGCTGGGATTCGGGAGCGTGATGCGTTGGCTCTGCTGGGGTTGCACATCCAATGGAGCGACGATCCGGCCCTGGCAGGAAAACCATAGGCTGCAAAGCCCAGCAGGGGAGTCGTGCGGGATGTTCGCCAATCCACTCGAGTCTGACCTAGCTGATGGCCATCACCACTCATCACCACGCATGTATGAAATACATTAGCCTTCCACTTATAGAATCTTTTCTTTATTAGCGAAGACCGGCAGACTGTAGCTCATGGAATTCCCATGTTCATTCCATCTATACCACGAGCATATCGTCATCTTCTTTTCCATAAAGTTGAAAACATGTCTACAACTCTATCACGTCACGTCGTGGACGCGATGTCCGTAGTGCTACGAAGAGCAGCAAACCGCATGGTAGGGAGTTGCGAAATTCCGGAGGTTGGGCGACTGGTATAATTTTTTTTTTCCTCCTCTACTTCGCAAGCCCCCAATTCGTTATCGTCTGGAGTACATCACTTCATTTGTGTTGTGCGACACCTGCCCGTGTTCGACAAGGCCGGCAAGGTCCGTCCTCCATGTTAAAACGTAACTGCAGTATCACCTGCGGCGCACCCGACGACATGATCTCGACATCATCAGCGTGTTTCCATTCAATAGAGTTCCATCCCCGATTTCTGGGAGCAGAATGGCCCAAGCTCCCTGTTGTTGACATTGACGGGCAGCGGTAGCTCTCTAGAGAGTCCGCACAGTGGCTCAAGCGTCTCTGCTGCCAGGGTAACGGATGGAGACGGACGGCGATCAATCTGATGGATTATATGGAGCCATATCCATAGTTTATAGTCGTTTGAAGATCGACGATCGTGGTCACAAATTTCCTTCTACCATGTTTCTCTGTCTGGCACTGATGGATTCGACCATCTTTGACATTTCGCCAGAGGAAACATTGCAGACCAACAATAACTCAGACCATCACGGAACTTGGCGAATTGTTGACAGGCTCAAGGCTACGGATGCAATGGATGAAAATGATACACTAAGGACTGGATCCCAAGTCCCAACACTAGCCCCCACTAACGGGATCAACCTGGTCTCGTCATGCCTTACGAGTATTGGATAGCGGATCTCGCCTTCAATCTGTCAAAAGCAGATGAATTTGGTAAGCCATATGGAGTATTATGGACAGCCAGGACAGCGTCGGATGTCGCAAATTGTTGATAACTGCATACATACGAGTTAGAAAGCACAATAGAAGACCGATGAGAATTAGACAGGCCAGTGCTGCAGAGTCTTCGCCGCACAATAACTGCGAGATATCTGTCCTGACAGGCTACAGACACGGTTACATTGATCTCAATCCATCTGGGCAGGTAGACTTCCTAGAGCCGCAGCGTACAGGAGGATAGTTGCATGCACTATTCTTCAACTTGACGTATCAAATCCCATCTTACACAATTGTTGGTACGGATACAGCCAGTCGGACCAGTCGGCCGGAAGACCTCTTCTCTCACATGCCCGTTGCTGTCGCCCTTTTTCCGCCCATTGCTGCCCAACGAACGCCCCCCTCTCAACACCAGCACAAACGAAATGCAACCAATAACCCTATGTTCCATCGCCAAACACCTAACTGCGACATGTCGTTTCCCGTTGTCGACAGCCTTGGTATCTGGCACAAACAATTCATCAATCAATCAATAAACAAATGCGTGCGAGGTATTTGCAGTCAAACAATCTAAGCGGCACCGCTGCTCGTCAATGACCATCTGTATATAATATATCGGTACGCCAGGCATACATAAGTCGAGCGTTTCCCAGAACACAAAACACTCACAGCGGCTTACGGCATCTCGGCCGCCACGGCTACGCCTCGCCCCCGGGAGGCGCAAGCTTTCAGGCGTGCGCAACCTCTCCAGTCCCCTACTGCTCGTACCGGCACGTTACGACAGGATCCGTGGCTAGCAGTGCAGTTGCGTCAAGGCACAATGAGAGCATCACGGCATTGAACACTGGTGCGACCGACTCCTGGGTAATCTACCGGGTAATCTGTACAAGCTCTGGAGGCTCTACATATCTTCTGCATTACTGTGTACCTTTGTGGTCAAGTATTCCCTATTCCCGGCCGTCGTGTTATGATGTATCGAAATCACTTTGGACATTCTGTACCAACACCCGATGTCCTGATCTCCCGTCGGCCCACATATCAATATACCAAGGCTGCGTGATAGAAACTGCACACTTCCTCTTCCTGAACTCCGAGGACTTGTAATACCTCACTTTCGATGGTTGGTGACTTCTCCATCACCTCTGTGGCCGAAACCGCTCATCTCGTCCGACCAGCCGCGAGTACATATCGCAAGCAAGTCAACTGGTTTGGAAAGCCCTCGAAATCCGCCCGAGACATGGAATTCCCAGAGATTACTGAGCACAGCCTTGGTGATGGGTGAGGAATTCGGGCAGGCGATGCCACGGTGAAGTCAGCGCGGGTTGGCGCTGCACCGAGAGATACGAATCATGTACGTTGCCGCGTCTCGTCACAATTCTGAGCTCTGTGCTTGCCAGTACCACTCGACGCGAGCGCCGCCCACTACCTAGGTAGAACCCCCGAGCCGGTAATGTGCACGATACATAATCTTGAGCTGTTCTGGTATTCATTTCACGAAGATGAGATATGTTGAGGCTTTCAATATTAGAATACTCTTTATTCCAATCAATTTTTCTACGAGGTTACAATGGCGATGCGTCTGACGTAAGTTCTGCAATTCATCCCAACCCTATATCCTTGTGTTCTCCTTGTTGCTATACCACGATGCTGTTTTTCTCTTTTCTTTCTAAGTTGGGTTGGGTATCTTCTCATGATCGGTTTGTATGATGCAATGATAGAACGAGGCGGTGATGTTGAAAAGTGCCAATTACCTGTTCGCCTCTAGGCACAAGTGTAGTTATGCTGAATCAAACGTTTCCGCAACTGCTGGGTTGTGAGACCAGTGGGTCGTGAATCCGCCGCCGAGAATCCTCTTTAGGAAATCTACTCGAATAGACAGCGACCAGGAGTCGATAGTCAGGGTCCGCCCGTCATTGCCCTTGACCGTGTTGCGGTAGCCAAACTCGGTGAAGACCTTCTCTGCCGCAAACACTCGCTCGCCACCTCGGTCAGACTCCCGTGCGATACGGCCAGCCTCCGAGTAGCCTGGACCCTTGCCGAGCTCTAGCGATTTCAAAATGCTGTTAAACGTGGAATGTAGCTGGCGACGATCCTTTCTTGAAACCGTCTTTGAAGATTGTCCAGCAAGTTCCGTCATCTTCTGGACGAGTTGATGCTGGTTATACTGCAAGTCGAATGGGTTATACGGCTCGGGGTTATACCGCTCGCCTCTCTGCTTTGCCTCTACCCTCAGCTGCTCCTGCTTGCTGTCGTGGTCTTCCTCGGCTTGCTCGTTGTATATGCGAAGTGCCTCGAAGATGAGCGCAATGTTGCTGCCGGCAGCGATCTGCACATCAGCGTCACTACTGTCGAGTTGCTCTGTGAATGCCTCGAGCGCCTCCTCGGATTGCTGCTCCAACTCATCAATGTGACTCGCGAGGAATCCCCAAATGATAAGTGCCGCCGTGACCACGGGTCCGTTGTCTCCCGCCTCCACGCTATGTCCGTCGCTTTCGACGATCTCGACAGCAAAATCCATTAGTTCTTGGGCAGCAACTTCGGCGCCTCCGCCAAAGATGGTAGCAACAGCCATGGTGTAGAGCGCCTCGACCTTGACGGATTCTTCATCTGAGCCCTCGGTTGCGCTTTTGAGAATGGAAAAGGCTTGGTCGTAGATCGAGTCCGACTGAGTGGTGATCGTGGTCATTTGCAGCGCCTTGAGCGCACCAACCGTTTCATCCTTGTGGCCTCCACGAATGCTTCGCAGGAATGCTGGGACCAACTCGTGTATTTGATGGTCAATCATGGTGTCGGCAAAGTGATGCCTTGCCAGATGCGTATAAGCAGCAAAATATCGCTCCCTGCCTTGAGTGCTGCTGCGTTTGCGATCCAGGATCTCGTTTATGCAATCTTTTAGCTTGTCGGTCCAATCGCTGACCGTGTCTTCGCCATCTTCCGAAGCAATGACAGAGTTGGTTAAACTGTCGCTCGGATCATCGTCGCTTACCTCGTCTTCCGACGCATAACGACTAGGGGCGCGCGAGCCAGCAGCAGAGCTCGTGGGAGAGTGTGTGGTCGAGCCAAAGTTGGAATCGGGTCGCGTACGCGCCTTGCGAGACACGGTCTTGCCGCTTTCAAGCAGGATCTTCTTGCGTAGGTCTCTCATGTTGAGTGGGTGGCGGATGGCGTTCGTGGGCTGTTTTCGTTTTTTGTTGTCGTTGCCGGACCGAGGAGTACTTGGTGGCGAGCTCTGCAAGCTATAGGTGGTAATTTGAGTCCAGAGAAACTTCAGCAATGCGCTTCGAGTGTTAGGTGAATGGTGCGTTGTGTTTGTAGAGATTCGATCGGAAGCAAGCGTCCATGGGAGCTGTGGATATTTGAACTCGGTATGGGAGCAGGGCTCTATATGTCCTCGGCTATTATGCCAGCGATCCGTGTGCAAAAGAGGCCACGGAGATAGAAGTCGGAGTGGCGTTGGGGCGTATTCGACGCAAATTTGGAGGGCGCACTAGAATTTCTCCTTCTGTACGGCAAATGGGAGAGCGCGGGGAATTTCAAAATACCAAAACGAGACGGCAGGGTGCAAGGCCTTAAGAGTCACAGCCAAGAACGTGCCTGTAGAAAGATGGTTGCATGCCTGAAGAGTGTGCGTCAAACCATGGGGAAAAAGAAAGAAAAATCTCAGCGTGTGAGCATGTCATAGTCATATGGGTTCCATCGTAGCCTGAGCCCTGGGTGACTGGTGAGCGGCGCGATGGGGCCTATGATGCAAAGACCTGGACTTAGGTTGGGCTTGAGCTGCCCCATCAGGGGAGGGTCAGGCATTACAAAGACACCTGTTTCGTCCCTGCATGAACATGGTCTATACCTTATTCTCAGAACGTTTCGTGTGTCTTCATTTGGTGGTAAGCGCACCGCTTGAAGCTAGATCAACTCCAACATCTGTAAAGTAGAACATGAGCATGGCTGTTGGGTTTGATAGCTTCGTTGGTGTTCGTCTTTTGAATCGTGCTACCAAGTTCGCGATATGACGTCGCCTGAGCTAGGTTGCGAACATGCATTAGTCCGAGCTCGGTCGCATTTGGCGATAATGATGACCCTCTGTGGAGAGGACTGAGTCTGACTGTATGGCAATGCGGGAGAGCCAAAGTGGAATTGGGCGCGGGGCCCTTGATCCCGTTTTAGTGCAGCCGGGGGAGGAGACCAGACAGCGGCCGGAGTCAGCACTTTAGCGCCTCGGTACTTCTACTTGGTAACTTCAAGGCGGCATATCAAATATAGGTATATTATCATTGATTCCTTACTATGAGCTTGTAGATTTGAGTCCATCGTTTGTCTGGTGGTCGTAATGATCCGCAATATAGAAGAGGGGCTGCCGAGTCTACGCTGTCTCGAAATCACAAGTTTGGCGCTTAAGCCAGCAAAGCATCCCAGGTAGATGTCCGTTCAATGATACTCGGCATCACACATGTCTGCATGGCCTGACCTCGCTACCGCAAAATAGTAGGTAGTGAAGAAGTTGGAATACGACTCAGATACTACCTAAAACAAACCGAATTTATGCGAAGTTTGTGATTACTCTAGCAGTGGGAAAAGCATTGATGGGGTCGTTCTTGATGGACATTTCACCCAAAATCCGAAGCTGGAAGAACGTGCGGTGAACAGCGTTTTGGGGCGTACGCACATATTTTAGTATGTACATACTGTGACTCTTTCCAACGTCGCCCCGTCTCTTGCCTAGGTACCAACCTACATGGTAGCCCAACTGAGCTCTCGGTTCAGCTCCAGTTTATCAAGATGTCATGTGGACAGAATGGGGCTTCCCCGAAGGCTGGAATCCATTTATGTAGACGCTGTCAGCGTACAAGTATAAAGTACTGTGGGGTGGTTCAGAATACTGTAAGCAGTGGCACGAGACTCCCAAGCCTATGTGCCAGCTCTAAAGGGAATAATATACTGCCAAAATGTCATATTATATATAGCCATTTGTATCTTTTGATGGTGATCGCTGTTATATGAGAAGAAGTCCAGTATCTTTATCTGCTCTTCGACATTTGTGCCGAAAGAGCAACGGTCTGGCGTGAGGTCGTTATCGTTCTCTGGATGGCGGGGTACCAACTTGCTATCAGCTGGGACGGTGCCCCACCCCGCCATGAATCCCAAGGTACTTCATAGCTTGTAGAACCTTATCGCTGCGACTGCTGCCGTATCAGGATACCAGCTTATGGCTTGGAGAACGGGAAGCAGCCTGAGGCAGGCGTTGCCTCGCTGCATGGCCGTGCAACTCAAAACGAATTCTACCTTGTGCAAAGTGATCAACTGGAGCCTGGCCTTGATTTAGCCAGTCAAGGTGTTTGGCAACAAATACCTAGAAGCGGATGTTCGCAGCTCCCAAACCTATGTACGATGTATAGCTGGCTGCCAAAGCCGATCTTGGCATCTGCTAGGCAAGCTTATCGGGTTCTGCCTGCTCCTTTCTGACGCCTACTGAACCCCACTTTGGCTTCTGCGAATACGCCTATTGGTACAAGGGCAACACCACCTACAACTTGCTACCTCCATGCCTTACACCTACCTATGGAGTACTGGCAGGGACACTCTGAGCCTACATTGTACCTCCCTAACCTTGACCTCAACTCCCTAGGTCGCACCTCACCTTCCCCTCCTCTCCTCAACTCTCTAACCTGATGGTTCTCTTCTTTCCATTCCGATTTTCCTCTTGACGGCTCCGTTGACGTCTACCTACTTTGATCAATACGCCTCTTCTCTAATTCTCCTCGCCGCCGAGTTCCAGCCGACAGCTGTGCTGTAACTAGGTACTCTGTACTTTCAACGTTGTGGCATCATCCGACAGGTCGAGTTGCCCTCCTGCTCGCAATCCCCGAAACGCGGCGGCCACGGCTCCAAACTCTCTACAGATCTCCTTTCTCGGACGAACGGGCATATCAAGTTGCGTTTCTGTAAATTCTCGGCGCCATGGCGTCTTCACAAGATCCCAACGCCAGAGATGGCTGTCATGGTATGTAAAAGGACTTGCCTGCCCCCCAGCCTGCAGCTCACCATATTCCTTCTTACCATTCTCAACAAGACCTCGCCGTACTGACTACCTACTGCAGTCAATATTTCCTTGAGAATATTGAATTCTAGTCCTCTGCCCGAATTCGACCAGCGACAAATTACTTTGACCAAAGACATCACTAGCGTTTGCATCGGACGCTCTTCGAAGCAGGAGAGCAAGGGAATCATCGCTGCACTTGACAACGCGTGGTTTGAAAGCCCGGTCATGTCTCGAGAGCACGCCCGACTGACTGCAGATTTTCACAAAATGGTATGTCAAACATTTCATCTTGTGTTCATTTCCTTCGCACCGCCACTAACTGGAAACCAGGAACTTCTACTCGAGGACACTGGATCCCTGCACGGCACCTTTCGCCGTTCGGGCGAGAGTGCAGAAGAACAGCTTTCCACGCATGTGAAGACTTCCGTTCGAGACGGAGATGTTCTTCGCTTTGGTTCAGATGTTTATCGAGGCCAACGTACATTTCCGCCCCAAGTCGTACGGATCGATCAGCTAGCTTGGTCTGAAGGGTATGTAAATCCGGGTCGAATGACCATTTGCCCCATATCCAGCCAGCTGATGTTTTCCAGTGCTGCAACCTTTGAGATCAAGAGTAATCAGCGATCCACGCCTTCAAATACCTTTTCTGTTCCCGACTACGACGATGATGAGGATCTGCTGAGTGACAGCGAAGACATCGTTGAGGACTACAAGCTGCCTAATCAGCGATTCCCCGTGGACTCATGTTTCATCGACCTTGATCAAAGCTCTCCCAAGAGGCAGCCACGGACCCAAGATGCCCCTTCCAGCTTGACCATTCATCGATCGCGCTCCGACGTGATTGATTTGACTTCCGAGCCTGGGACCCCGAGCGTACCAGATGGTGTGATGCAGCTGGATGCTCCGGTGGCTTTGCCGTCCTCCATGCCAACTGTTATCCCAGACCACGCCCAAGAAGAGGTTGCAATTGCAGACGACTCGAATAAGGACATCGCCAAAGATGACCAAGATATCACGTTCGTTGATGGTGATGACAGCAGTCTGTCTTCGCCATACCGTCAGTCTTCACTGTATCACCGCCCCGGCTACGAGTATCTCTCTGTGTCAGAATCTGAAGGAGAGCTCGATATGAATGATGACGACGATGACGACGACAGTGACGAAAACTCCCAGGACGAGATGGACTCGGATAGCGAAGTCATGTCCGCAGCTGATGAATCCCACCAAGCAAGCGACATGGAAGACCTGGACCCCCACGCTCAGTACTGGCACAGCTCTTCAGATGAAATGGACGATGACGACGATAGAAGTGAACAGAGCGCCGAAGAATGTGACGGTAAGTTGTATAGACCTTTTCGTTCTTTATACTTTTCATGCATACTAACTCAGCATCACAGAATCTCTCCAAATTGACGAGGATAACATGTCCTCTTCCAGCGAAGACGAAAGCGTGTCGACAGACACTAGTGTTGACCAGAAAGAACCGTCTCCTGAGGTAGCCTTCCCGTCTTCGTCTTCACCAACTGCTCCCGAAGGGCCTTTTGCAGGCGCACATCATTCATGGATGTCAGCCGAAATGGCCTTGCAATGGCAACAACCACCCCAACAACAACATTCAATCTGCACGGCGTCTACTGTCACTCCGGCGTCATTTCCCCAGACTCTTGGCGAAAGAACTGGAAAGTACGACTTCTTTGCGGCTAGGGAGCAAAATCGTGCCACGGTGGTAAACAACAGCCATATTGCACTCGATAGATATCTCCCCCAAAGCATGTTGCGAGCCACGGAAGACACTTTGCGAGACCTCAATACTCCACGCATGGAGGGCCCAAGAACCCTACCAAAGATGAACGTTGCCGCAGAGACAAAAGATGAGCCTGTACGTTCTTGGGATGAGACGGTTAGAGATGTGAGTTCGGGCGTACCCGACATTAGTCTCGACGCAAATTACGACAGTGCCCAACCACCTTTGCTCAACTCTTTCTGGACTCCAACTGGAGAGGCATTCTTGAAGGATGCACACCAGTGCCAAGTGCCAACGTCAGATGAACGCACAAGACTACAAAGTCCCGACCTGGACATGTCGAGTGCTGCCAAGTTTGTGGAGAGTAAGAATAAGCCTAACACCGATGATCGAGATCGACTGGCAGTCAAGTTCCTGCTCCAGGAGCCCAAGAACAGGCCACTTGACGACCATATCCTGGCGGCCAAGTCACAATCGCAGGATACCTCTGAGATCGGCTCTCTCAAAGACGGACATGACAGCGTTCCCCGTCCACCCAAGCGGTCCTATGACACCTTTGCCGACGCTTCTGCTGAATCTGAAACCAGCCAGCAAGGAAGATGTGTATCTCAGAAGACTGAGGCTCTTGGATTCAACGATGCCAGCGAGGCTACACAGAATGAGGACGCCGAGGCTGATGGCTCCGCCGCAGACGTCATGCTAGCAACCACTCAGGACGTCCAAGCTGGTTCTCCTGTCGCTGATCCAATGACTACATCGCTTCAGCCAATTCAGTCTGACCTGACCATTACTGACATGGAGACCAGCGTCAACAAGGAAGTGATTCCTGCGGCCGAGGTCCATGTTCCGGTACCAACTTCCGTGTTGCGACCATATGAATTTACGGCAGGCGCTGAAGAGCCCACCGCGCGCCCAGCCAAGAGACGGCGGTTTAGCAAGCTGGCAAAGTACGCTTCTGTGAGCGTTGCAAGCGGCTTCACAGGCGCAGCACTTCTCTTCGCGGGCCTAGCGGCCACAGCACCGCAGATCATCTAGTAAGGTTTCTCGAGAGCAGTCTTTTGACTGGTCGATACAATGCGGCTTTTGTCACTGTTTTCAAGGCGTTATGACTTTGACAGGAGGGGTCTGGCGTTAAGCAAGGATTGTGTCCAGGAACATTGAGGGTTATCAGAATATGCTGTTCCAGGATGGAACATGGTTTACAGATGGTATGATGGTATTTTGCTTATGTGTTGCCGCATGTCTTTGTCCCAGTGAGGTAGCACTGCAGACATAATTGTTCACGATGAGGTATGGCGTTCATGTCTTTTTTAACAATCGGATCACTCAGGCAAGTTTTGAGGCGGTATAACCATTAGTCACGTTGATAGAGAATGACATGAATTCGTATTGACAAGGTATCGTGTGGGCATTCGTACGCGACCAAGAACAACAGATACACTCGATGGGATAGGAATACGGCGGTGCGTAAAAATATCGAATAAAGATGGAGGGCATCAGATATCGTAGGACGGAGACCCCAGCCGCAGTGCGCCCCAGTACCCCTTGGGAGGTCTCTCTGGCTACCATAGATAGCTATGACCGGGCGTTAAAAACCACAATCAATCAATCAATCAATGCTTTACCACGACAGTAGACTTCAAAGGAAATTTGATGAGCGGCAGCATAGTTTGATCATTGACTGTTGGACAGGAGTTGATTGCCACGCAGGGTTGTCAGGTCAAACAGATGACATGACATGGATTGTTCATGGGTGTCAGAGAATTTCCCACCTTGGCTTGCTTTTTCTGGAATTGATTAAATACTGGCAGCACTGACAGCCTACGAGGTATGTCATGGTACGGAGATGAGGTACATCACAGAGAATAGTCTTACTCGTTCATAAAGTACGTATATAAATTTTAAATCAACATGAAAAATTCACATTCCCGTTCAGCCCCGCCGATGGAAGAAATCTGGAGAGACTGGGTAACCGATTATTCCACTTGGGCCAACTCACAAAAATAGGCCTCTTTAAAAGTCGGCGTTTGCATTGAGGTCACGCTGGGTAACCTAGCTTCTTCTCCAGTCGCCGTTTGTATTTTTTTTCCTCCTCAAAACCTCAGAACTGAAGATCGATTTCACCAATTGGCAGACCATACGACGCACCTAGAACCCAGACCCCCAGACCAACTTGTATGTCTGAACTCGGACGCCGACTCCAAGATGAGTGGAAATAACACCTACATCACGTACAAACGTGAGACGGCAGACCTGCTCTACTGGATCATCCAAGCGTTCAATGCCATCGTGAAAAAGACTGGTGCCAAGAATGAAGACGGCCTGAGCCTGCGAAACACGAATGGCAGAACCACGGTGCATGGCCTGGTCTTCATGGTACGTCTGCATGATCTCCGCTGGAGGGAGGCTGGACGGAGCTGACAGCGCGACAGGCCAAGATCATCGCCAAAAACATCGGGGAGCAAACTGTGCCGCCCATTATCTACCGTTTGTTTCGCTCTGTAATCAAAGCCCGCGAGGCCACCCATGATGCGTTCCAGCAAATGGGGGCTGAGGGCTCAGATCCAGAGTTCGAGAAGAGCAACGCGTCGCATAGATTCTTTATTGACGCGCTGAAGGAGGCGCTCAAGCTTCTCGGCGGGGACTCAGAGCCACCAAGGAAGAACAGCAACGCCGACCCCTGTCTCGAGACTCACGCTGTCAAGATTGACATGATAGTCTTGGCTAACAAGTTCGCCTCGCTGTATTTTGGCACGGTTGGAGAGGAGACACGTGACGATGAAGGGGCTGTCAGTGATGCCAGTGACGGCCATGATGTGTTTGCAGCAACAAAAAAGGCACAGAATAAGTCGTCCGGCAAGGGCAAGAAAGCCAAGCGTGGAAAGAAGCCCAAGCAGAAGCAGACAAAACAAGTCGCCGAGGAGTCGACTTTTGCAGATGTGCCGATCGAAAGCTACCGCATCATCGAGGACCAGGAGGGCATCATGACCGACTATCTGATGGCCACCTACGCTCTGGCAGAGGAGTGGGTACAGCTTCGACACCACATGCAAAAGACGTGGCGCAAGGTAGCCTATAACGGTCTGAATTCTGCCGTCGCCGGCACCCTCGGCAACGTGGCTGTTTCCATGCTGAAACGTTCAGAGTTGGCTATGTACGTCGACTTTCCGGGTCACGACTCATTCCACACCATCATCAATACCCTCACGCGTGGGGATGCGGACAAAATTCAAAAGAACTTCCGGCTGGAGATGATCGAGGTTGACCCAACACCTGGCACCACCAAGGAGAAGACGGCCCTTGACATCAAGGAACAGTTTATGATTCACGCATTCAGCGATCTAATCGAATTCGTCGTCGATTTCCAGAAGACGAGGAGTGGGAAGCCCACTAGATCCATGCTTGCCGAGATCCAAGACTGGGATCCCAACTTCGACCTGCAGCGGGCGACGCCAGAGCAGCGCCTCAAGTGGCGGCGGTCGTACACCATCAACTGGCTGTACGACCTCGTCAACATCTTCTCAGCCCCGGTCATCGAGCGGAATACCCTCAAGGGCCAAAACTTGGCCCTTGAGAATGTCGATTCGTCGATGGATGGTCCTTGCGGCATGCATCGGAGACTCTTTGGTCTCAACGAGTTCGCCGGGCTGGTGACATCTCTGGCTATGCAAAAGCAGGGCACAGATGTCCGGAACAAGATCCAGCCTCATTTGGTCTTCCAGCTACAGTGTATCGTCGACTCCTTGATGGTGTCGCGTGGGTTTTCGATTGCCACATTCAAAGGCCACGTCCTGCAGCCACCAGCGAGCCAGTTCCGACCGAGACGCGACGTGGATCTGTTTCTAGATCGTGAGCAGGAGTGGATGGGGACCGGATTTTTAGAATCTGTCGATATCATGGAGAAGCTGCTTAAGAGAGACGCCATGACGAATGGCAACCCAAACCGCCATACAGAGCACATGGGCATCATCAAGGGTGCGCAGGAGGACTTTAGAGATTGGCTGGGTGAGTCCAAGTACATGTACGGCTCGAAAGCGATCCCGCCTTCGCGATTCAGCAAGACCAACACAAACGGTTTGTGGGAGTACTCACCCTACCTCTGCGGTGTCGGGCTGATGGAGGGTCTCGAGCTCTCGTACCTTTTTGGCATGACGGTCTGGGATCGGACCCCAGAGCCGTTTCTTCTGATACACCTCTACAATATGCTTGTGAAACAAGGATACATCACTGAGCGTCTCAACCTTTATCAAACCCTACAATATTGGTTCGCCGACGCCGTATTCGTCGACGGCAAGGCGCCTGATTCCAAGTTCCGGGAAGCCGTCGTAGCGAGGAGTAATGAGCACTCGAGGCATGTCAGGACCGTACATCGCGCCATGAAGACACCGATGGCGCAGAGCCACAAAATCCATGCCATGCTTGATGTCAAGGGCAACAGATTCTTCCAGAAGCCCAGCGTTCTCGTCTCGCTTCGGGACGCAGACTGAAATCATGAGCGGATTCCGACTAGGAATGTCAGGCCAATGAGCATGGTGTCCATGCTCCGACTCGCTGAGACGGAGATCGTTCTCGACCCGAAGACGGGCGAGCCGCGAGTCGCCGATACCGAAGTGACCAGCCGTCTGCGTGCAGACGGAATCCCGGAGGAAGCCCTCTTGAAGCTGTCGTATTATATTCGCGAGATAAACAGCGGACAGGCCCGGGATCCCGCCGGGATGACAAAATTTGCCACTACGATGAACCCGTGCCATACCCCCAGATGCGGACCTCTGCCCAAGCTCAGCACCAACCTCAAGACGGGTATGTCGACCAAGGCCGACAGCAGCGGCAGCAGTGACAGCAGCAGTGGCAGCAGCAGTGACAGCAGCAGTGGCAGCAGCAGTGACAGCAGCAGTGGCAGAAGCAGTGGTAGCAGCGCCCAGACAGAGCCGCCAGAGATGAGCAGTGCCGAAATACTGAAGTTTCTCGAGCGAGATGTACGCTCAGATGTTTGCGGCGAGCACCCCATGTCAAGTCTAAACTACGTCTGTACGACGGCGCAGATGCACTTGCAGTTCCTCAAGATGGAGGACCAGCTGCGCAAACGCCGGAACCCGACGTACGTCCGGGCTTACGAGAAGACGGGCAGGGCGACGATGCAGGAAAAGCGTACCAGCTTCACGGCCATGGCGCTCGGCGGCGGCGACGACGAGTGCCTACACATCATGGCTGAGACGTTCCTGGCCAACCGAAGAGACTTTGGGCTCAACATATACTGGGAAGCGCTTGAAGCAGCAAATTCAGAGCAGCAAGAGCTGCGCGAGAGGAGGGATGATGAGCTGGATTCCGCGCTTGAGCAATGTCGGATCTGCTCCGCGTGAAACTTGCATATTGGGTACGTCCATCTATGGGATGATAATCCCGCCCGATCTCTAGAAGACAGAGATGTCTTCTATAACCTCTTGCCACGGCACACACAGCAAACGTAGGGACAGGGACAGCTAGCAAGGGCTATAGCGTGTATTGATGAAGAATCAGAAGTTGAGGAAAGAAGAATAGCAGCAGAAGGCTGTTCCGGTGAGCGTTCTATTGAGATGGGGCACCTGATCAGGCCCTTGTTAGTCAGAGGTGGGGTTCGGTATCATGCTTTTGCGGTTCAACACTCTCACACAAGGAGTTACCTAGTCAGTCATGCACCCCACGGTACAACACCAATAATACTAGACGATCTTTGCTTTTGCGCACGTTCTTGAGCCTCATTTGCACAATGGAGTCCCCATAGTGATCAGTCACCTAATCACGCAGCAACCTGGCCCTACGAATGCACCTCAAATCAAGCGGGCGTGGTGCATTCTAGATTCCCCAGTTCACTAGGTATATAACCGAGCATCCCAACAGCCGTCTGCAGCGCCCGAGCGCAATAGCCCTGATAAGGTGTGCTGACGCACACTATGACTGTGTACGGCCGTGCCATTACACCTCTAGAATGATTCTCCCATAAGAACGTAGGATCTCATTATTATCCGTGGGTTGAAAATCGCGTCCGATCTCTGGAAGAAAGAGTTGGCTTCTAGAACTTCTAGAATGAGCGCTAGAAAATCCCAACCACGAGCATGTTAAAATGATATGTATGGCATGTCGTCCCTGAAACGTGCTGGCCTTTGAAAAGAGGGTGTGCTTCATGACTCCAGAGGATTCGGAATGGTGTGATCTCGACATGAGACTCCAGAAAGAGACACACGCGAGACACGCTCGGAAGAAGATGGTTGTGTAAGCCCGCAGCCGAGAGGGGGGAGGGCTGAAGATTGGTGTCAACTCTATTGCCTGCCGGCGTGTGAAGCGACTATTTGGAGAAGAGGGCGGTCAGTTGGCGGTGACAACTCATAACGTTTTGCATGTTCTTTCCTTTTCGGGAAAGATGCGATTTCGCCAAGGGTCATATTGGTTCCTATCACTACCTAACCTAGATACCCGCCCTATCCATATTGCTGTAGACAGGATGTCGTCATATAGAAGCCTCTCCACACCGGATGGAAGCTCCATCTTTCACCTCTAACCTATATGAAAATGGATGTTGATATATATTGTAAAAGATTCTCCTGCTTTGGTGTACTTCTTGGAACCGGATCGGCATTTGGGGAAACGGTTGATAGGTATACGTATTTCTTGTGCTCACGATATTGACAGACGCAGACTCTCGGCCGAAACGGACAGATGGAAAGACCGGTGAAACCGTTATTCGATGATCGGAAGGATATCCGACGCCAGCGAGGACGCGAGACTCATTGACAAGCAAGTACATGACCCGGCGACTACGGTTCGAAGATGAACTAGTGAGTTGAGTATAGTGACGAAGTCACATGTCCTAGTGGCATAAGCAAATTCCCCCAGTTTACCGTTTGACCCATCGGAATACTATTGCCAACGGCTCCCCTCCACATTACGAATCGTTCATCATTCAATCGTCCACACAATAACGAACAACAAAGCAGCCCGCCGTGCCGGTCGGGCTCACTCCGAGTCCCTGCATGATCTGGCTTCTCTGGAGCTTTGCGCTACCGACTGCAGGTCTCAGTAACGCCAACTCTAACTTTTCATGTGCGGTAGGGAATGGGGAAAAGAAGGGCACGGAAAGCTTTTTAGTCTTTTCCACCTCCGTTTGTCTCCAATGATGTCCCGCGAATTCGCGGCAATCTCAAGTCTATTCTCTGCCGAAGCTTTGGCGCAATCAGCAGCTCCCCAATGCTATTCTCTGGGCCACAGAGTGTTGCTGAATCCCACCACCACTCGAATCCAAATCATAAACCAAATATGTCCCTCCCGCATTCCGATGTCCCGACGTCGTCTGCGTCACACAACATATGACTCGCTTTATACTTTGATAGACTGATTACATAAAGGCACCACCACCCCCCAGACCGGTAAACTAGCAAAACTGCCTCGCCACATAGGAAGTTGATCATAGTGAGCCCTGAATATGCCAATGTCCAACGCCCTCTCCTAACGGGCGGG
The DNA here is from genome assembly GCA_022432395.1 of Pestalotiopsis sp. NC0098. NCBI lineage: Eukaryota > Fungi > Ascomycota > Sordariomycetes > Amphisphaeriales > Sporocadaceae > Pestalotiopsis > Pestalotiopsis sp. NC0098. The sequence continues at coordinate 1,362,354 of JAJKLJ010000009.1, read as the reverse complement.
GAGCGACTAGTATACGAGCTCGCATGGCATTTCTTGGCTCCTCTCCCTCTCCTGTGTGTGTGTTTCCTACACAACATATAATCATACAGACTTGATGACTTCTGCGGACATCTGCATCTTTGCTTTTTTTTCCTCTCTCTCGAGGGAGAAATACTCTCCGGGCCGTATGACGACAGCACACCCCTCCTCTATACTAGACGCCATAACACAACACCCGCCAAGATGAGCCTCCTGGGGCCGCACTTTGTCAACCCGGCGGTGACGGAGACCGACCTGATCGTCGCCTCGCTGGCGTGGGGCTTCAACATCGGGTTCGGCTGGCTCACGACGTGGACGGTGGCCAAGCAGACGGCGCGGGCGTGGCGGCGCAGCGGCCGCCACATGTTCCGCAACGCCTACGTCTGGATGATCTGGCTCGAGCTGCTCGTGTGTCTGATCTTTAGCATCATCTGCTGGCTGCACCTGCGCGGCGTGATACCGCCGTGTTTCGGGTTTTATTTCGGTATTCGTAAGTTGCTAAACCGGCTCGCTCACTTATACGGGTCCCGAGAGTTCTCACGTTTCCGGGTATACATAGTCACACTGTGGGCCCTCCAGGTCCAATTCCTCCTGCAAATCATCATCAACCGGTGCGCCATCCTGGTGCACAACCCGGACGTGGTGCGGCGGCTCAAGATCGGCGTGGCGACCTTCATCACGGCCGTCAACGTGTCCGTGTACCTGATCTGGATCCCGGCGCGGCTGCAGATCTCGGACGAGTACGTCTGGATCAACGACCGCTGGGACCGCTGCGAAAAGGTGCTGTACCTGCTCACCGACGCCGCGCTCAACCTGTACTTTATCGTCGTCGTCTCGCGCAACCTCGTCCACAACGGCTTGGAAAAGTACAAGCGGCTCGCCCGGTTCAACTTGTTCATCATTGGCTTCTCGCTGTCCATGGACGTTCTCATTATCGGCATGATGAGCATGCGCAACACGTTTGTGTAAGTCTTTCTTCTTCTCCTTCCCGGCTTCAAAATAGAGGGCATCTCGCTTATTCGATACCTTCCCAGGTACATGCAATTCCACCCCCTCGCCTACACGGTCAAGCTCAACATTGAAATGTCCATGGCCGACCTGATCGTCAAGGTGGCCAAGGCGCGGAACCGCAACAACATCAGCCACCCGTCGGTCGACTACGGCGCCAGCGCGGCCGCCTCCTCGGGCACCGCCGCCGCGCGGTGGCGCTCCCGCACCCTCAGCTCCTCGGCGCCCACCGGCGGGAGCACGAAATGGGGCCGCTGGTACGGGCACAACTACGCCACGTCCGAGGCGACGTCGACGTCGACGTCCACGGCGAGGACGGTGACGGCGGCGGCGGCCCCGGTCGCCTCGGCGCGCGCAGGGCAGGGCAGCGGCATTGAGCTGTCCAACATGGCCGCGGCCAAGACGAGCGACGAGGTGAGGGATTTGGAAAAGTCCATCTACACGACCCGAGAGGTCCACGTCGAATTCGAGAGCGCGCCGCAGAATGGGTCGGGGCTCTGTTGGCCTAGTCATTATGGTGGAGTTCCAGCAGAAGAGGATGAAGATGTGGAACAGATGATATCAAAACCGCAGCGTTCCCGTAGACTTTGCGATTTTTAATTCTAACCAGACTTGAATCATGACAAATTGCAAATGAGTGTGTTTGGAGGGTCACATCGGCTGCATTGCAAAGCCGACGAAATGGATCAATTAACTCTGCAAACATGAATGCAGATCAGATTCCTCTGAAATCGATAAAAATATATACTTCGCTCGCTGATGTCCCACACTTTTGTTTTGTGGTACCAATAAACCGATCGAGATCATTCATGAAGGAAAGCCTGCCATCAGACTGATCTCTCAAGTGTCCCCCAAAACTCCAATACCACGCGGGACAAGGCCCGCGCTGTCTCAATAACGAGAGTCTAGATGCCGATGTGCGTCCTGTCGGGGACGTCTTGTTGTGATAGTGCCGCTCTAATGAAATGTTTGCAAAAACCGGATAAAAAGAAAAAAAATCATGCTCTCATGATCCGAGGTCATTACTCCTGCCAGCTTAATAGCTGTCCTGCCTCTAGAACGCCAACAACGTCATCGCCCTCGATGACGGCCACGATCGAATGTTCGTCGCATGAGTCTTCGGGCGAGGACCGCATATCATGGACCCACTCCTTTGCCTGCGAAATCCTTGTGTCGCCCGAGATTGTGATCCATTCCTCCCGGCTTGCTCCCAAGCCCGGCAAGTCACAGAGTTGTTGAAGAAAGTCGGAAGAGTCCAGACGTCTGATTCGACTCGGCGAGGCAATAAGGTCTCCAATCTGTACCCAGCCCGTGGTTGAGTCGTAGGCGGCCTTCATCACATCGGCCCCGCGCACGTCGACAATGCTGCGACAAGGCATCAAGTCGATGTCGCAAAGCGGCGTCGCCAGGTCGGCAATGCGTTGGGGCTTCTGAATAGTCGCGCCAATGGCCCCTCCGGGATGGTTGCGCAAGAATGTAGCCGAGACGCTTGCGTGAAGTTCCTTCGAAGCAACAATGGCAAGGGCATCGCCAACAGCAATCGCCATTGTCGTAGAAGTCGTCGGGGCCGAGACACCGAATGAAGCCGTCTCAGACTCGTGGATTGGCGCTGATAGAAGTATCATACCCGGTCGCCGCTTGATGAGCTCACACGTCTCGGGCCGCGTGTGTGACGTGAGAACGATCGTGGGGAGAGACGGGTGGATGTGTGGAAGCAGTAAGAGCAGTTCTGGCGTCTTGCCAGAAAACGTGATGAAAAGAACCGTATCATTCTCGCTTATCTCGCCCAGGTCGCCATGCAGAGCCTCGGTTGGGTGCACATAAACGGCGCGTACACCGAGACTGTTGAAGCTCGCCACAAGCTTCTTGCTGATGTGTCCAGACTTGCCAACACCGATCACGACAACCCTGCCCTTTCTGCCTCGGTGTCTCGTAATGGCCTCAATGGCCGAATTGAAGCCAGCACCAATGACAGGATCCGATTCGTATAATGTAGTGAGGTTGCGCAGAGAAGTCGCTTCAGTGTTGAGGACGTGGATCGCCCCTGAGATGCGCTCTTTCACGCGGCTGTCCTCTTCCACAAACGACCTGGAGAGAGGATCATCATCCAGGCAGAACTCCTCTATCGGCGTCGCTGGTCCGGTCGCTCTTGGCGTCAGCGGCGACGGAGGAGATGGTGGAGGGACGAGGGTGCGCTGCGGCGCCGCCGGTCCACACAGAAAGACGGCACTCGTCTGGACTGGGTGGTGATCGACCATGTTTCCGGTCTTTTTGTGTCGTGAGATGTTTGATGATTAAGTTCCAGCACGTCTTCCAAGCTCACTCGTCTGGGTCCAACTTTTTTGTCGAGTCTGATCGGAGCTTCTTCCAAGACTTTATCTGGCACGCGTTTGTATGCTCGCAGCACTTCAAAACTCCCTTTAAGCTTATGCCAGCTCAGATCCCCATAATTGATAGTGTTGACACCGCGGATCTAATTCCAGGACGAAGTGTGCACGAATTTAATTGCGGCTCGTTTCAGTCTCGAGGTGTGTATACGTAGTCCGAACTTCGGCAGATCCCGGCAGATGAAGCGCCAAGGCCGAAAAGATACAGAAATAGGCCCAGAGGCTGGTCGTGTATCCCAGTCTCGTCCACACAGGTGAAACAGAAGTTGAGAAGAAGAGGAAGGAGAAGCCAGGGGGATTGGGAAAACAATGGCGAGGGCACAGATAAAGCTATATCTATCCCAAGAGATCATGGGTAGGCAAGCGAATGTCTATGGAGCTACATGGAGATAGGCCGCGGCTCGGGCTTCCGCTAGACACCGTCGCAATTGCTAGCAGCCTGGACTCCGTTTGGCAGGGTGCGGCAGGATCGGCGTGGTGCCAATATTCGCGTGTGCTGTTCTGCGAATCTGCTACATAGTAGTAGAAATGTTGGCAGAGGTATGTATTTCTAAGCTCGGACGGAGTTTATGGCGCACCAAGGCGGCGATGATTCATGACTGGCCGCTATGCACTGTAGCATGTAAACTGTTCTGGGGGACGGTAGTGTATGCCAGGGCCCAGGGATTAGAGGTGGTCCCTTGATTCTGGATGCTTTTTTTCTTCTTTGTCGCTCTCTTGGGGTGGGATCTCGCGTCGGGCATTACCGTTACGTTTAGTGGGCGCGTTCTTGCGTGATCGAGACCTTGCCCGAAGCATTTCTATATCGGTCTTGAGCCCTGAAGATCATTGGTTCAGGCCCATTGGTCCAGTTGGGAGAGGCTCTGACTAGGTGAGGTAGGCTCAGTCTTACGAGTACGTACCACTCGCTCGACTCGTTTGGCTTGGAATGCGACGCAACCATGGCGATGCCTGCATGGCTATGAGATGATCCGCATGGCTATCACAATCGAAGCCTGGGGGTCGAGAGTGATGATTGGAAGACTGCCAGACAGGATTACCAGGCAACGAGGCGGTGAATTCCAAGGACCGATCCAGGGAAACCAAAGTTAAGTTGATGATAGAAGATCTCGGCGTATTTCCTGCTGCATGTGCTTGCAGGCCTATGCCGGTGCGCGGGGTCGAAGCTCGGGGGTCGCAAATTCCCTGAATCCCCAATCACTGGCGTCGTGGCTGGCACGACCCAGATCTTCTTCGATCTGGTGGAGAGAATGTTGACGCATCAACTCTGGGTACGAGTTTGCTGCTGGTTGTAGCGTCTATTTTTTTTCCTGTCTTATCCTCCAAGCGCCCGTCTAGCCTGGCTGGTTCGTCCAGTCAGTGGAATGGTGGCCGCAACACCACTCACGACATGGTTTCATCTGGTTTCGGTACAGCTGCCATGAACGCGCAGCTTCTTACAAGATGGATCATGGGCTGTCAGAGCGTGTTGGCTTTGCGGCAGAGACTGAACAGAATCTGGCAGAATCATTTCCAAAGGTGAGGCCGTGCTTGCCGTAGCCCTTGTGCGGCGCACTCGTAGCATTGCCGAAACGTATCCATCGAGGTGGAACTGGTGTCTTGGCTATTATAAATATCCCTGGTAGCCTCGACGCCTCTATCGGCCGACTCAATTGGGTCTGCTGTTGCGATGGACAATGCTTTTCGACAAGTTGAAACTAGGGACGTGCTGTGTCATGTCGCTTGCGGAAACCTTAAAGCTCGACATATAGTGAAGGTTGTGTAGACCTCGTTGTGTGAAACTCTGTCAGACAAGATGGCAAGCAAGCATCATCTGAGGTTGAAGCGTCTATGCTGGCTCTGGACCATGCTTCGCGGAAATTCCGAGGCCTTCGAGAAGACGTCAACGAGGAACGACAAGAAATCCATGCGATGACACTTGTTGGTGCAAGTCGACACTGATACATGGCGCGGCACCATGATCTCAGAAGTCCGGCAAGAACGGTTCTTGAGCCCCTGGTGCGATCAGAGCTATGCGAGGTTTTTCGGTGATAACTTGATAAGGACCTGAGATATATCCAAACCTGAGCGAATACTCTGCACTTCCGTCCGACTGTGGTTGTGGTCATCCATGCTGTGATCGACCGTGAGATCTTAGCATGGATACATGGAAAGATTGACACCAAAGATCTACCGAATGATCTGAATGATCTGAGCATGGCTGGCGGTGTTTGGATGACCATTGGGCCGGTCGACTGTTATCAGCTTGTCCTGCCAAGAACCATACCTAGCAAGATCAACCAAGCTCTCTTCGACCTAGAAAAAGACCAAAGCTGTTCGAATCAGAACGACTTTCTGTCGGGCTTGAGAAGTAGTGCATATAGCTTGCCTTGTTAGCTCCCGCCTACTATAAGTAAGTAGGCGTGATGCTGTTCGTTAGCTATCCCATAGTTGACGTAGCTTGCGGCTTAAGAATACTAGAGCTTGAAGCTGACGATGGTAGGTGGTTGGAGTTTTCTGCAGACACAATGGCTGGGCTTGGGCTGATCGTCAATCAGTTTCGTACCTTTTGACAAGCCTTGAGAAGTCCCGCTCGCTTTACGAATGTTGTGCTCCTCGAGAGCGGCGGAACTGTTGATGCAAGTCGCACAGGTGTCCTGCACTGGAGCGACAGAGTTTGGTCGTAGTGGTCGCACGAGTCATTCCCTATAGCGAGCAAAGGCGCCTAAGGTTCAGAGAGATGCCCCGAAAATAGCCAATAAAAGGCTATACTTTCCAGGGTACTGGAGAGGAAAACTCGACGAGAGTAACTGACATCCCGAGTCTGCCTGTACGATTGCCCATCACGATACTCATCGAGAATAAATCGCATTTTTTGTGGTGCTCGTTATCGGATGAGGACGACTGATGATTCGTGACCTCTTGGAGGCCCCCCTGTCACAGCAAGCCTGGGAAGCTGGGAAGCTGCAGTTGTTGCCAGTCGTTTCCGGGGATTTTGCTCCCAAAAGCTCCCAAAAGCTCCCAAAAAGCCCAGCCACATGATCGGGAAAGGCGCTACCTACGAAAAGAAAGATGCACCTGCCTCGTCAATCCGCGCGCGTGCTTGCTTGCTTGCTCCAGAATTTGCCCATGGGGAAGACGATTCGACCCAAATTATTATTACTCTACACACAGCCCACGAATCATTCATTCCACCACACCGCTCAACAATTCCATTGTAGCAAACAATCTTCGAGGCATTCTTCCTCTTCAGTATCGAGGACACGGGTGTTATGAGCATATCAATATCCACAGCAGCATCAACAATCTAGCAGCAGACAGCAAGACAAAACGCCCATCATGACGCGCATGGTAGTCTATGGCGCGGCGCTATCCGTCTTCGTTATCGGTACGTCATTGCCTCCTCCCTCACCACCATCGCGTGATGAGATGCGACACAGACCAGCTCAACAGCAAGCGCTGTTGAAAATGCCATGTTGCAGATATGGATGATCGTTGCGCCGCATCCTCCTGAACAATTTGATTGGGGTTTTGGTGCTGCACCTCTTCATCGCCAAGGCGCAGATGCATCACAGCAGCACGGACAGCTATCCGAGCCATATGCAGAAATTGCAGCATCGCTAACATGAATACCTCTCGGCAGCAACCGTATTGACCATCGTGTCCGTATTGACGACGCATTGGCTCGACTACGAAGTTCACAATGTCAATACCGACACGACCTTCCACCACAACTTGGGTCTGCACCACAGCTGTACCTCCGGTAGCGATCCGGCATGTCGGCCGTTCCCCGATGACGACGACTGCTCCGACGACAAGTTCTTCTGCTCCATGTGGCGCAGTTCTGGCTTCTTGCTCTCCTTTGCCACCATTGTAGAGCTCGCCACCCTCGTCTCGTTCATCGTCGTCATGGCCGGTGGCAAGTTCAAGCGTGAGGACGGCTGGAAGCTGGTGGGCGGACTGCTCCTCGCCGATGCCGCCATAGAATTTACCGGCATGGCCCTGGTGGTGAGTAAACTCGGATTCCATGTTCTAGGCTGGTCTCCCTTTGACTTGCAGTTACTGACAAACGTTGTAATCTAGGCATACCTCTTCAACAATGACCAGCAATTCACCTCGGGTGGCTGGAGTCTTGGATGGTCATGGGCCTTGTGTACCGCCAGTGCGAGCGTCTCCGTGGTTATTGCCGCTTCCCTTGCCATTTCTGCTTGGGTGCTCCCATCGGAAGACGACTACGAACCCCTGGGAGACGGAGTCAACGATATTTAGGATGAGCATCGCAACGACTCACCACTGGGAGATGGGAAAGTCGAGGAGGTTCGGTACAACCAGGCGCTCCTAGGTGGTGTCATCGACGACTTCTAGGGAGAGGGCAATGACACCGACGACAATCTTGATGACGCGACACTGCGTGTATCGCTACGCCACCTTCCTAACAAGCAGCTAAGAGACTCTCAGGATCCAAGAGAAATAATGGAACCTGCCGAAGAGCCACTGCCTCTGCAAAACCATGCAGATCTGCCTTCCGAGGAGGGTAAGGAGGTCTTAGAGCCTTCAGAAAAAAGAGCTAGATCCACCGAAGACTTATCACGTATACCCCGTGGGCGTCAGAGATTGCGAGGGTTCCCTGCGATTGCAAGAGATGAGGCTCCATCCAAGCTCGATTAATGCTTTGTTTCGACTTAGATCACAGAGGTATCGGCGTTTTCATGTTCATTCTTTACTGGCTTTTCCGCCACTTTTTCCCAGGCTTCAATTCTTATTGAAGCTTGCACTAGTTTACGTCACAGTATAGTCATGGCAGCGAGCGTGATTTGGTAATAAATCATAGGCGCAGCAACAATATATAGGTATGCTGCCAAATTTGGAGCTCCCGAAATGGGATAAGCAACTGGCTTGAGTGCTTGTATGATGCTGGCATCTTGACAGCCCGGAAAGGCTGACGCGTCTGTCTATTGAAGATGGATTCTGCACTAGACGGACTCCAACAGGCTTATCTTTTTCCAGATTCTCGCATGGCCGAAGTGGTGATGCTCCTTTATAAGAGGTGCAGACATTACTTGACCTGACAGAGCCTAAAGCACTGCTCAGAAGGCATCTCCTTCTATAGTGCCTAATGGCCATGTGCGCAGCGACAAAGCGAAGATCATGCTTCCTCGTCGCTAGACTCATCGTCCGAATCTGAATCCGATTCTGATGACGATGAACTACTGCTCGACGATGTCTCGTCCTCATTCCGTGCCGGGTCGACGTCCATGGCGTTCTCAGAGTCCGAGTCATTATCCGACGAGGAATCACTGCCGCTGCTGCTCGTCTCCGACTCCGAGTCGGACTCGTCCTCGGACGAGCTGCTCGAGTCGTCCTCCACGTCGGCCGTTCGCACCTTGTTCCTTCGTAACCTGCGCTGCGTGCCGTCGTTCAGCTTTATCCGCTTGTCGCCCTCCTCGTTGGCCGCGGGCTGTTGTTGTCCCTCCGCCGAGCCCTCGCCGGCCGTCTCCGTCTCCGTCGGGGTCGCCGTGCTCGTCGAGGTCTCGGGCTCGTCCACGTCCGGGAGCTCGTCGAGGACCATCTCGGCGCGCATGCGCTTGACGACGCGCCGCTGCATCTCCATGTCCGCGGTCCGCAGGACGTAGTCCACCTCCTCGAACCGCCTCTTGCCCGGCGCCGGCTCCTGCGCGAGGTAGCTGGCGATGACCTCCTCGTACTCCTTCTGCTTGCGCGCGGCGACCTCCTTGTTGGAGGAGGCCGAGAAGGCCTCGCTCCCCTTGTCCATGTCCGCGCTCTTGACCTCGGCGGCGGTCTCGCGCAGGCGCTTCCGGACGAACCCCTTCAGCGGCCGGATGTACTCGTAGAAGACGTTGATGTCGACGGCGGGGATGGTCGTCTCGTCCGAGAAGACGTACTCGAGCAGCCTCGTCTGGTGGTTCTTGTTGAACTTCCACGCGTCCCGCGCCGAGTGCCACTGGCGGAGGTACTCGATGGCGGACTGGAGGTTGGCGACGGCGTTTTGCTTCTTGGCCAGGGGCTTGGCCGCCGCAGCGCCGTTGGTGTTGGGCGGCGTGCCCTTGGGGGTCTGGGCGGCGGCGGGCTTGTCCTGCTTCTGCTTCTGCCTCTTGGGGACCTTTTGGCCGTTGGTCGTCGGGGGCGCGAGCTCCTGGGTCTCGGCGGCAAACGATACGGACTTGGCCTTGGGTTTCGTTCTCGCGTTGTCGGTGTCTTCCCTTCGCGGCTTCTTGGAGGGATGGTCTGGCGTAGGCAGTCCAGAGGATTTCCGCTTCGAGGCGGCGTCTTGGGAGGTTGAAGTAGTAGTAGTAGCGGCCGTTTGCGAGGGAGCGCTGCTGTCTGGTGCTTGGGTATCGGCGGCGGACTTGAGCTTGAGGCCCAATCGTTTCCAGGCCGGAATGGAAGACGACATGATTTGAGTAGAGCTCCCGAAGCGAGCGAGACAGATGCTTTTCCTTTGAGAATGAGGGAGGGGAGTGCGATGCCCAAAAGATTAAGAGATGCGCCTCTGGGGATGCAAGAGACTGAAACTTGCAGAGTCCACACGGGGCGTCTTCCAATGGCAGCGCGAGGACGACGGATTTGCTGGCTCCAATGATCCGCAGGGTACAGATTGGATGGGAGGCCGATGGCTCTTGAACGCCGCGCAATTCACCGATTTGGAAACGCAATGCGACTGTGAAAGCAGCTTGGCCGGGGACTTTTCGTCTTGTCTTTGGTTCTTTTCCTACAGGAGTAACCGACGATCCGATATGCAAGCAAGCGATCGTGGATAGACGAGTCCCGTTGGGCGCTGTTGTATGGTTAGGCAATTGAGCGTGGGCTGCCAATGGAATTCGCGAGGCGACTGGAAAATCTGCTAGCGATTCTTTTATCGCAACTTATCGCGAGCATCATTCGCTGTATGCAACCTTTTTTTTGGTGGGGCAGGTTGAGCTGGGCTGGGGACGAGATCCACTTTGGCGGGACGAATGGAACTTCTCTTTTCCGGGGTCCGATGGATGAAAACAAGGTGGATCTGCTGAGGTAATCCCGCCTGGAATGGTTGGCCAGAGCTTCAAACAGCCTGGGAGCTCCCGACCCGATTGCAGCTGTCCAGGTCCAGCGCTTCTAGGCAAGCTCCAAGCAACGCGTCTCAGCTATCCCCCAGTGAGTGCACCCCCCAAGGCTGGCGAGAGCTCACATCATCGCCTTGCCTAACTGCCTGCCACTTTAGCTGCAGCCTCTCTCTTTCCATCACCAAACACCATCGACCACGCAACAACCACTCACGATTTTACGAACACCTGTACTGCGAAACATTCAAGCGGTTCTTGAATTCCATTTCACCTGGACGAAGCTGCTATCCCCTTTCTAAGCCGCCAAACCCCACAGCTTCCGCCAAGATGTCGGGTAAGTAAACGTCACATCTATCTAGACATTGGAGGTTGCTATCACCATTGTGTCAATGTTACCGAGATCCAGCCAGATGCTAACCGTGGAATCTAATTTATAGGCAGCGCTGGATTTGATCGACACATCACCATCTTCTCCGACCAGGGCAGACTGTACCAAGTCGGTATGTAGTGACTGGGTGGACGCACGACCCCCCAAGCCAATGTGCTTTTCGGGAGACATTGGTCGAGCGCAAACCAAGACATCGGGACAGGATGGTAGACTGACGGCTGGTGGTGTTACAGAATATGCCTTCAAGGCCATCACAGCAGCCAACATCATGGCAATAGGCGTACGAGGCAAGGACTGCGCAGTTGTCTTGTCGCAGAAGAAGGTTCCCGTATGTGCACATGGAGAATCTCAGCTCTCCACGATCTGCCCGTTGGTAGCCAGAGGCTCATGCTGACTGTTCTCTATTACAGGACAAGCTGATCGACCCGTCCTCGGTATCGCATATCTTCCAACTATCGCCTTCGGTTGGTTGTGTCATGACCGGCTCGATCGCAGACGCTAGGGCTTTTGCACAGCGTGCTCAGGGCGAGGCTGCCGAGTTCAAGTACAAGTATGGATACGAGATGCCGGCCGACGTCCTGGCCAAGAGATTGGCCAACATCAGTCAGGTCTACACACAGAGGGTAGGTGCTGCCGATGCGGGAGGCAACGAGCGACATGGATGGCCTCGCCCGTATATCAAGCTTCCCTTGCTGACGTCTAATAATAGGCCTACATGAGACCTTATGGTGTAGCAACGACGCTGATCTCCCTCGACGCCGAACTTGGCCCACAGTTGTTCAAGTGCGATCCGGCCGGATACTATGTCGGTTACAAGGGCACGGCTGCAGGACCCAAGCAGCAGGAGGCGCTCAATCACCTTGAGAAGAAGCTCAAGAACAAGGATCACGCAGACGGCACGTGGGAGGATGTTGTGGAGCTGGCCATCAACACGCTGAGCACGGTGCTGAGTATGGACTTCAAGAAGGGTGAGATTGAGATCGGCCTTGTCGGAGGCCCTCGAGCAGACGGCAAGCCTGGCCCCAATTACGGCTTCAGAACTCTGACGGAAGACGAGATCGATGAGAGACTACAAGCCATAGCCGAGAAGGACTAGATCAGGGGTGAGACGGCTGAGGCGTAAGGCGTGGATTCACCAGGTACATCGACCAGGGCAGGAACGAAGCCTACTTGCTGACCAGCAGCGCGGCTGCAGTAAGCATAATCCAGAGGTTATGGAGCGCATATCACAACGTGTTCTCTCTGATATACCTCGTGTGTCACTATTACTAGTCATTCTGCGATATCCCAATAGATTGGGTCTGCGAATAGAGAGACTCTACATACAAGACTGAGGGAACCCACGGCGCACTGCATACATACAGCCTTACGAGGCTGGGAGCTGAAGCACTGCGAAGAAAAACCCCATGCAAACGGCTTCAGCCCATCATGCATCATCCAAAAATGTGATCCTCCCAGCTGGGTGGTTGTTGAAAGTGACGAGCGGGATGTGTGTGGGCTGCGGCAGGTACTAGCAAGCTGGCGTCTGACCATACTTCTGACCTGCATGAATTTTGTGTGTGTACCCAATAATAACCGGAATATGTCCAATTGTTAGTCCAGCGAGCATGTTTCTATGGGCAATCATGAATTGATGAAAACCAGTGTTGTTATTAGTCGGCTCACTATACGTATAGCTCCATTTATGCCTTCCATATGTTCTCGACCGATTTGCATAAGAGGTGCACCGAATTATACGGCCAGCGTTCTCGTGCCAGTCCACGATGACGGAATCCTTGACCAAGTTGTACTATATACAAAATACCAGTATACAATGTACGGCATCCCGTTACTAGACCCTTGAACTGACCATTACAGTACCCGAGAATGATAGATTGATCCCAAAAAATAGCCGACTGCCAAGGGCAAGGTTCGCCGGTGAACACCCACACGCCGCCCTCGGGTGGTTGCTCAGCTCGCTGGATGGTGATGACGAAGGGGGAGGAAGAGGAGGTACAGAGTATAGAATCTCACAGCATGGTGTGTTTGTGACACAATGTTTCCAGCTCTCGTCTGCGCAACATAGACAAGACTGCCAAACATGGACAAGAATCTTCCGCGTTGATGACCAGCTGATGTCCATGGACTTGTTTTCTATTTGTTTATTCCAGAGAAGAGGGTGAGAAATGTCTGTCTAATTATTATTATCATCATCATTCTCTGCCCTGTCCGTCCCGACTCCCGACTCGTCCGTGTCTCCTCTCCTTGGTTGGCCCCGTCTCTAATGCAGGTGGTTACGCTACTGACCAAAAATATTCATTTTTCAGCTGAGCCCAAACCGGCGTCTAGGGTGGTCGCGGCGGTCTGATTGGTCCGCTCCCGGATTACATTAATGTATCAGTCTATGACCTTGCAGCGCTCCGCACTCCACACCCGTTTTTCTCAGCACCTATGGTCAATATGCGCTTCACCACCAGACTCCATTAGGGTCAAATGTCCTCGTGGCGTTGCTGAACTATCGTCTGCTTTCCCCTTTCTGGCCCAAGGTTGGATGTTTTATGCACATGGCCTTACGACCACACGTCTGATCCGGCTCCTCCTCAGCCCTTTTATCGATTATACTATGCGTGATGACTGGCTGACACCAACCCTCTCATATTGAGAATTATGGACCATCAAGATATCGGTACGCGGCACTGGCTTTCAACCAATATGTATCCCAACCCACGCCAATGCCTACCTAGTATTAGAATCCCCCAAAGACACCATGGCGGGAACGGTTTCTAATCCTTGACCCGCAACCGTCGCAAGGCAGATTGGCTGCTTACCGGGGGCCCGTCTCCCATCTCGCGCGCACCTTTCGTGCAGGCTCGGACCCCATCACACAGCTCCTCAAGGATGGTTCGGGTTTGCGCTGGCACGCGATGGTCAGGGATGAGCTGCGGTCATGATATCTCCGATCGACAGAACTGGTCCCTCCCGGTCCAAGGTAGCTGATCATGAAGATGACGATGATGTAGCTTCTCTCGTTCATGTCGTTCGACGCTCGCTATCCTGGGCCGGCGCGCGCCAAGGTTCATGAGCTACCCACGCTGGCTGGCTTTCTTTCAGCAGCCAAACCTCTACTCTGCGTGATTAGCTCCATCATCGTGAACTTCAACAACTACTACTACTACATCTATCTACATGATTGTTTTTTCGGCCGTGATCATGACAGCCTGGTCTCGAGAGTGTCGGTTTGTACAAAAGCCAAGTGGATTCGCCTCCCAGTTTACACATCATGGAGCCCACATCAAGTCATCACATCTCGGTGATCGTCTCCTTCCAAGATCAGGTGGTGCCTCAATAATTCCTTCTCAGAGCCCGCCGCCAGCTTTCTGCCGCTCATTGCCCTTTTCGTTCTCGACACTCCTGATAGTGGAATTCCGCCCTCTATCACAAGCTTCCGGTCCTCTTCGATAGTTGGGCTCGAACAGTCACGTAACCCTACCGCCGAAACCGTTAGGCTAGCCCGACCCTTCGCAAAGCACGAGTCAGCGACGCCGTTTAAATAATACCCTATCACCCGCTGTCTTGTCTAAGTGCCGTTGAGAGTATGGACGGATGTAAGTACCAGAAAACACAAGAACAACCCAGAACGAAGAAGCAAAGGCAAAAAACCAGAGAGATGAGATCGGCAGTCCACGTTTCTATTTTGAGACTATGGACGGCTCTTCTCCTGCTTCTACGATATCGCCAATACCACAGAGCCCCGCCCTAACCACCGCGGCAGTGAACGAATTTCGAACAGCGCGGGCAGCAGAGATATTGTCCGACTTTCGAACGTTACAGTATTACATCGCGGCAGTCCCTTCTGAGCCACCGAACGTCGAGGATTACTACACGGAAGGCTGGGCAGCGCTGCGGCAATGTTCACTCGACGGGCAGCACATACTCAACTGTGCCGCAGACACTTCCGTTCCGGAGACCACGGGTGGTGAGGAGGAGCAGATGAAGGCCGAGTTGAAACAGTAAGTCTTTCTGCGAAGGCTGGCAGCGTTTCGGGAAGGGACGAAGCCACTGACCTCATCTACCCAGAGTAACGCTAGACGCATTTGCACGACGACACGAGGCACAGAAGATCTATCTGCGCCAGGCCGCTGCCCAGAGATGGATAGAATACCGGGGACAGGTTCTCCAAGGCGGCCGGCCTTCCCCTGCGAATCGTAGACAGCTGCGCGCCTGCGATGAGCAACTCCGCAATGTAAGTCGGCAATGGACTCCTGCTGCCAGGCGACACGCACCTGGCTCGAGGCCCTCGGAAATCCAAGCTGACGTGTTACCGAATAGGAACTTGCACAAATCATGGACGAGACGATCTACTCGGAACTTCGAAACTCGGACGCAACCATGGGCCGCTGGACGGCAGAAGACCCGAGTCTACGAGCTGTGCAGCGCTGGCTACGCTCGCGGCCGATGACGGCCTGATAAAATAATCTTTTCCCTCGAACGGAAACGGAACCCCGAGATTCTCACACAACACATTGGACCACAGTACTTCACGCCTTCAGGACTTTTGATTCTGGATTTTTACTTTCGATCATCACTTTTCAGACACGAGATACGAACGGGAAAACAAAGACAAGGATTTACAGTACAGAACGAGAGCGAGACTCCATGTTCAGGATACCCCTAAAAATCGGACTTCTTTCTTCTTTCTTCCCGTGGCGATTTATCATCATTATCCGCCTGATGAGCGGGCACTTCAGTTCTCTGATTTTGCTTATTTTATTTTTCGCATGTCATGCCGGATAAAGTCCGAGGACCTTTTTTTTAGATGGAGATGGCAGAAATGATTATTTTTGGACGCTGTGGAGGAGACGCGAGCATGGGGGAGAAAGGGCCGAAGACTGCCTGGAGCAGGAATTCCGCTCACAATGGACCGTTGTGTATACACATAATACACCATTGACTATTCTGTCGAAGTTCTGGCGCCGATTCCAAGATGTGATGTCACTGACTGCAAAAATCTGTTGTTCTTCGACTGGTACTAACTACACGATCTATACCATGCTACGAATACCGTTGGATCGAAACAAAGTCAATTGATAAGCTCTACTACGACTCAAGACCATCCACGGCAATGCTCAGCGGCAGAATAACATCGATGGCACATGTATCAAGCACCGGATGCTTTCCTCCTGTTGCTACATTTCCGGCAGTAGTTCTTGCCCAGTTGCGAGGGGTGGGGTCACTTCGCGAAGCCCTATAAACGTTGAAACCTGGAAAGGCCATGTTCCTTTTTAGACCGGCAATTCTTTGGCATTTGCTGCTAAGCTGACTACGGTAATGCACGAGAAGAATAAGGGAATGTCCAAGAATAAGAAGAAACGAGAGGGAGCCAGACTATTGGGGAGTCCACAACGCTACTGTAGTTTATGGCGTGCACCTTGGTATGGGAAACCAGTAAAGCGGCCATGTTTTCAGTAGCAGATTAGCAGTATCTCTGATTCTCTCCCTGACCGCCAACCGGAGCGATTCCGCGTGCGGCAGATCTATTATGATACGAGCCCGATATTTTCCCAATAGGCCAGTAGCTGACGCAAGTTATCCAGTACTTTTTTCTTCTTCCTAGACGCCACAGTTCCGTCCTACTGGTCGACTTGCGTTTATGGAGTGTATCCGTAGATCACCAACCCCATCGTATATATCCACCTGGGCACGAACGACCGTTATTGTTCCTTGATTTCTTTAAATTCTATATCGGAACACTCGGGCTTTGATAGGTTGCCGTTGCCTTTTCCCATTTCCACCGATTCCACCTTTGCAAAAGACCACATGGCTTAGCATGGGCCCCATCATGGTTCGGCAGGCAAGAAGATAGTGGAGGCTTATAGACTGGCACGCTGCCAACTACTAACGTCTTTGACCAAATGGTCTCCGGGGCTAAACACCAAGTGAGTTTAGCTAGCCGGCCTGGGGTCTCGCGCCGGCCCGGATCTGAGTTGCTCTAAGCAGGTCTAGCTCGGTGCGGGCTTGACTCGTCACTCGTCAGTTTTCTTTCTTTCTTTCTTCTACACTACATACCCGGGATGTGGTTGTTACGGAACAACGGTTTTATTTTCTCCTTCTCTCTTGCACTATTATCACTCGGATTATGATGATGCCATTGCCTACGGCTGCTTTCCGAGACCGACTTGACCACTTGCGGAACTTATCCCAATCGGATATCGGGGCTCTGTTTCGAGGCAGATCTCCCCGAGCCCAAGCGAGAGAACAGAAGGACTGCCGATCGATGAGGATCTTCAAACGTGGAAGTTGGGATTTTCGGGTAGGTTCCGTACGGAATACCACGTCGGTTAAGTTGTTTTACTGGGGACATGAGAGACACGTGAGATGGTCGATCGTCTATTTTGAGATTCCCTTCGTCCGGTGTTGTTCTCGAAGGAGGAGGAGGAAAAACTCATAGCCGAATCGCTCACCGTTGTTGTCGAGGTTGAATGACTCCTTCAGTCTAATGATCCCGTGGCTATCGAGTCTCGTATCGTGTGTCCTGACTCTCGTGCTTCATTTACATCGAATGCAAAAGGCCAAACCTTGAGAGTCGCGGAAGCCATCATGGTACCCAGTTCAAATCGGCACTTGTTCTCGTTTCGTTTCATTCGCTGAGAACTGCCATATATTTTAGCTCAAGGTTGGATACGACAAGTCCCAGGAAACATTAGACTGGTATGGAAAGCACGCTATAGTTCCCCAGCACTACACAGTACATGCTCACATTTGTAAAGTAGTGTTTGTTCTATCCGACTTCGTAAAGCGACTCTGTATGATCCAATACTACGACACGCTTCAGAAAGGAACTCTTCCGTGCTATAGGGTAGCTTCCGATGCCAAGGTACAAGTTCAATTCCTATAGGTGAAGTAAACCAAATGATGACTCATGTAGAGAAGCAGTGAACCTTTTGACATATGCACGCTAAGAATAGCCTGTAGTCCACGGCAGGCCCAAGGAAAACCACGCGGTGCACACGAGCTGAATGAATGGGAACTTCTTGTTATTGTGGGCAGTTGTGGGGTGGATATAGCTTAGGCTTCTTGTTAGAAAGAAAGCTGTCCTATTGTGAAACAGTGTATCAGCATCTGCGTCTCTTTCTAATGGCACCATATGTGCATGGTAATGGAGACACAGAAAAGAAAGATGGCAGTCGTCAAATGCTTGCAAAGCTGAGGTTCAAGTTCAGCTGAGATGGTCACGGCAAGAGCCGGGGTTAGTCCGATAATAAATCTGATCTCAGGCCCCACAATGCTGAATGTCACCACTAATCCGTCCAGGGCCCCCCCTAGCTTTTAGGGAGCTGCGCCGTTACCCAGCCCAGCCCAGCCGCATGGTTGGTGAAGTCATTCCACTGGGCCGAGCACAAATTTTCTCGATAGCCTCATTATCAGTCAGCTTTGTCAGCCTGCTTTTCTTGCCAAGAACGAGAAGAGTCAGCAGAGGACCCTTATCACAAAAAGACATACGAGTATCAAGTCGCGATATAGTCAATCCGTACGCGCCGCCATCTATCCCACTCACTCGGTAAGTTGCCCGAACATGATCAAAATCGTTCCTGCATCCAACATCCATCCGCCGCCACCTTCCTGTGGCAGTCACGCGCAACAATCAATCTCTTTCGCACAATCATGCCTCGCACTTTCTCGCTTGGCGGGGAAGGATTTCTGTGCCCATCTCGTGTCAAAAATCGATAGTATTCCCAACGCCCGATATTCTAGGCTCTCCTCTTACGTGTGACCCGCTTGCAGACTTTTTCTTCATCTACTATTTCTTCAATTTGGCCCACACACCTTTTGAAATTCCCTGTTTTTCGAACGTTCAGGTCGCGCTCATCCCTCGCATCTTTTAAAGTCCGACGTGGGCAGCCCTAGACTGGAGATCCCATCCATCCCCTGAGGCAGGCGAGAGAATCCTTCGGCTCCTGCGATGGCATCTTGCAAGGAATGCGAGGAGCCTCTCCTCCTCGAGATCGAGGACGACGAGAGCGGCGCGGTCCAAGCGTTTCCTGATGACCTGGAACTCCCGTGCGGCTGCCACTTTCACTGGCAGTGCCTCATGGACCACTCGTCCGAGGTCGCCATGTCGCTCCAGTGCCCGGCCTGCCACGGCCAGCTCGCCTCCAATCCCGCTGGGCCGTCGGTCACGAACCAGTTCCTGCACACCAGCTCGGGCGCCAAAATCCTGACAAGATACAACAACGAGGGAGGCCTGCAGGAGGATCTCGACATCCTTCCCGAGATCACAGAGGAGGCCTACCTCGAGGCCAATCCCGAGGCACGCCCTGCGCGCGCCTTCCATGTCATGTGCAGCGAGGGCGACGTGGGCGGCATTGTCGAGCTCCTGCGCGCCCTGGATCGCGATCACCAGCAGGGTGCCGGCAGTAGCAGTGCCGAAGACGAGGAGCCGTCGATGGACCCTATGCAGCTCCTACGCTATCAGGATCCCCTCAACGGCTCCAAGAGCGGACTACACCTGGCTGTCGAGAAGGGCCAGGAGGAGATCGTCTGGTTGCTGCTGTGGCTCGCGTCGCCGCTGTCCGCAGAGGTCTTTCCTCCCGCCGCGGTAGAAGCAGCCCACGCCATGGGACTTCAGAGACCTGCGACGGCGCCTGCCAACGATATTCGCCTGCTTCAGGACGAGAGCGGTCGGACAGCGGAGTCGGTGGCTGCCGGAATGGATGGCATCTGGAACGCCGCTCTAGAGGCTGGAGCTTTTCGGCCGGGAGTTTGAGGTTCTTCCAGGACCCTCTCTCTTGTCACAGATAATGAGAGGCAGATCCATCTCTCCTCCCCACCCCCAGTATGCCAAAAGAAGAATGTGTTGTACCGTCAGCCAATCTACAGTCCGCCCTTGAAGATTCAGCGGAACGGTATCTTTAGGCTAGTTACCAGAACGATTACTCGCATCGTCCATGCGGCGTGCTGGAGAAGATCCCACGGACCCTGGACACGGATCGTGAGTCCATTCTCAGAATACTACAAAATCTAGCCCCTTGTCGCGGTCGAAACTCCGGATGTCGGCTCTCATGACTCGATTTGAACAACATGTCCCAGCCTCTCATACAATTCGCCTCAGTCAGTTCATTCATGACATGTCTCGGAATACCAGAATGGCTCGGGTGCGCCCAAGAGCCCCCAATCAGGATCGTAGGAGGGATAAGAGGCTGCGAGGGCGCTGAGCGAGCCTCGTCACCTGAGTAAATTGATCCTTCGCCTGAAAAAGACAAGCCCAAGGTACCAAGATGGTAAAAGGATAAGCCTCGGCACGTGGACGCGAGATGATGCTATTCCGTCCGTCTTGTTACAGGCATTCTAGTCCTCTTCGTGTATACCTAGGAAATGCCTCTGTATGTGCATGTACATCTCATACACCCCTTGTAAGCCGGAGCTTGCCCCCTTGTATGCGTTTCTGTATTCCTTCGTCGAAAGGGACATGGCAGATACCAGGGGTCGGAAAACTGCCTGGGCTTCTAGAAACTGTTTCCTATGCAGTATGCAGACCCTCCTTTCTACGCTCGCAAACGCTTCATGTTTCCGTCGCATCCCCATTGCTATCGCGAAACATTATCCAGGGCAGGAAGAAGCCTCTCGAATCCTCTGAATAATCAATTGTACATTCTTGTACTCATGTTATAGCGTGTCATCTGTACGAAGCAGGAAAATCGAGAGCGAGTAACGAACTTGTGAAGACGAGCAAATCCCACGTTCCGCCATTCATGATCGAAACAATCAAGATGGGAAGACCGAGTTTCACAGGGAGGGGACCGGACCTCCCCGACTCCCAGCCCGGGGAACTGGAGACAAGCGACAAAGCTGCTGTTCTCCCATTCGTTCGCTCGCCAAACCCCACACGTTCTATACTGCTGCGTGCGTTTGCAAGGAGAAATGATGCGCGCGCACACATGATACTACACTGGCGCTTTGATCCTGTGGGTATATGGGCGTGTCATGCAGACGTGCAGACGCAGGCACTTACACATTGTTTTGTAAGCCTTTTGGTATTCCGAATGCGCAAACCACGGCCGAGAGGGATGTGTGGGGTTTTGGATGGGATACAGAAGAGGTCATGTATCCAATTCGAGTCTTGTATTGTATTCTGTGCGCATCTCTCTAGCCATGTCAGGAAAGACGTAAAGAAAATGGGAAAATAGTAAAACGGTCGATGACATTGGCGCACATGCCATTCTGCACAGCTTAGGTAATGGGAACACGCAGAAACAAGATACAATACAAGATGAAATGCCTTCTACGCATCGCCATCGCTGGTCGCGAAGTACCTACCCTGCCGACTACCGAAAAGCACGGTACCCTGCCCGTTGCGAGAGCCATCCGAGTATACAGAGTACATCCAAAGTGGGGACAAAATATGATCAGACGGTTGGACCTATTCTATCTCGCACCTACTAGTATCCCTCAGGTAATACTACTACGCAAAGAAAAGAATCCGATCATCATCGGACGGTTTGACTAATATTGTATTATATAATGGTATATGATCTACGGTTATTGCCGATCGATGTCTTTGGTGCGGATTAAGGTTTGCGGCCAAAGATGGATGAGCAGATCGTCGGTGCCCCTACTATGGCTTAGGTGTATGCGCGAGAAAAACGTCAAAGCGACACAGCAGAACAAGTCGGTCGGGCACTTGCACTTTTTAGAAACGAGCGGGATCTAAGCAAAGAGAAGGGACGACGGCTGGTATTTGTGGCTTGTGACATTTTACCCTCCCCAATGATGAGTAAGAGAGAGGGGTCCGCGTGGAAGGAGAACAACCTTTTCTGGGTAAATACTTACGAAGTCCGATGACAGATTGACCGTGTGCCTTGGTTATGCGGTGCCAAACCGCATGAATGCAAGTGTGAGAGTGTGTGTCCATGTGTCAGTGAGCTGGCAGCAGGAGATAGATGGGATTTGTCCCCTCCCAAAACTTGCCCCGACATCAGTGCGCGCAACCCATATACTCACAAGCGGCACGTAAACCGTCCAACTATATGATACAGTCAATCTTTGGTATCTAGTGATTGGTTTGGTATGGCGGAAAAGGTGGTCGCTCGGGGGAGGAGAGGGAAAATGGTAGGTAAGTATGCAATGTTCCGGTAGGTAGGTACCTTGACCCAGGGACTCGAGCAATGTTCTCAATCGATGCTCTTTTTTCGCCCATCATCGTCTGTGCTCTACAGAAACAGCGACGGCGGCCTGGTCTTGGCTGGCCTACATGATGCCATTTTCTGTTGGCATGGCTCCCGACTCGGGATCCAATGTGGGGTTACGAGCTTTGCTTTTTTTCTCATATTTCCAGAGGGGCCCTGCTGGATCTCGTCCCATCAGAATTGCAATCACTTTTGGGTCTATCCGATAGAGTCAGTATACCGGCTGCATGGCAGTACGATGCAGTATTGTATAGTGTACAAATGATTAGTGAGGAAGTAAGCCCAGCAGCGGAGGGACAATGCCTCCCAATGTTGTACCACTTTGACCAGCCTTAGCTCGGTTCGTCCGGGCCGTTTTTTTGTTTTTTTTTTATTGTCCTTGTTCTCCAATCGATGGCTCCAAGTCCTATATTTCCTCCATCTTACTCGAAATACCTTCAATTCGGCCGATCATGTTATACAAGACTCGGACAGCCCGCATATATCAGGTAGAGGTTCATGATTCAGATCCATCCGTGCGACCCTTTCCCACCCCAGGCTAGCGAAAAGGATCGCCCGCGTGGGCCAATTTGGGGGATGGGAGGATCCGAGATCTCGAACAGAGACAAGAACCCTTCTTTTTTGCCTTGCCCAGTGCCGCGCCGGGCGCTCGGCAGGGCTGGGTAGCTACTGCAAAGAATTTAGGATTTGGAAAAAACAAAAAATGTACCTGACTAGTATGTAGCGCAAGCCAGCAGGATTGCTTGACCTGGACGATTTAGGATTTTGAGTTCCCATGTCGACTGTACTCTGTACTGATGAAGAGAAAGGGTCGTCTCCACTTTTCTCGTTGCGAGCCCTTCCTATAAGCTGATCTTTCTTTCTCTGGTGGATGAATGAACCTCGTGATGCCAAAAAGAAAAGTGGTGCGCTTCCTTTCTCTCGGTATTGCTGTATTTGGCGGCTGGGCAAAAAGGCGCGCACAGGGCTCCGTGTCTGTATGTATTTGCCATGATAAGCTTCCTGCAAGCCATCGTGGACGCTTCTTTTGGGGCCGGGCGTTGGACCCTCCCTGTGGTGCACAGACGAGAAGGGACGAGTTTCCACATGCGGCTTGTTGGAAGACACACAAGTCCGTTTCTCCCCGATGCGAATCTGAGATCGGCTTGGGAAGAATACAGTGTCTGCTTTGACCTCGACCTCTTTAGAGCGGAGCCGCAGGCTAAACATAGAATTGGAAATCTCGAGACTCACCTGAGGCCTCGCTCCTCCTGCTAGCCGTGGCTGATGGAGGATCACAATTTGCAACGCGGCTGAGAGTCACCAAGACAATGGGAATGAGTATGCGATAGGTGCAAGAGGGAAAAAAAAGTGTTCATTGTATTTTGTGTATTGTACAGCTTTGAAGACACTGGGGACTTGTGTAGTCCTTTCAGGCGCTTCACACAAACTGTAATCCTTTTGCTCTATCCCGCCGACTAAGTGTATACCTACTACTACATCACCAATGTCCTCCAACCCCTTGGTCAAAGGTGCCAAGGTGAATGCATCTATGCAATCTCAAATCAATAGCAAAAATAAAGAACGCCACCCTCATCCGTCCCCTTATCCATACCAGTACATGAAGGAAAGAAGAAAAGTTACAAGTGAATCGGGAAAGAGGAAGTCTTGCCGTCTCCAAGATGTGATAAAAGTATGCCAGTCGCACTGGGGTATCTCAGATCGGCCGTTATTTCGTAGATGTATAAAATACAAAAAGCATTGCTTTGCTTTGCTTTGCCCAACTCCATAAATGTGGGTAGTAAAACTGATAGGAAATTAGGATGAAAAGTCTGATGCTGCCAGTGATCTGGTGCATCATGTATAGAGAAAAGGAATGGAAGCAAATGTTGCGCTGACAATTGGAATGCAGTCGTGCGGTCTTGATATGAATAAGCTGAGAAAATGCGAATGAATGAACATGGCGAATGCAATCGGCCGTCAAGAAACTCAAATGAATGGGTATGGCGCTAATGCAGTCGGCCGTAAGTCGTGAAAAGAATGTAAAAATGTGTCCAAGAGTTGGCACTGTCTGTGGTGCAAGAGTGTCATGTTCCATAATTCGGAATCAAAGATTAAAAAGAAGAAGAAATTGTTCAGGAAACTTGAACAGCTTGAGGTTGAAAGACGGCAGAGGTCAATAGGAAGCCCTCGCTGGTGGAGTCGTCCTTCATGGGTGGCGTCGGGGCAGGTGGTGACATGGGCGGTGCCTTCTTGGCCGAGTTGATGACGAGTCCACCGCCGTTCAGGGCCTCGTGGCTCTGGGCACGGTGAAGTTCTCTCATCTTCTCGTCCGAAACGTCAGTCTTGATGGGCTCGGGGGTATGTCTTCCTACACTGAGCTTGGTGAACTCAGTCTCGACGTCGGCAAGTAGGGCATAGACGTCACTGTCTGCGTAGATGCGGATGCTCTCCATGCGAGCCAGGGTGGATTGATGGTCGGAAGCGCTGCCGTCCAGGCCGAGATCACCAGTACTGTTCTCGGCAGGAACCTCTGGGATGACAGATGGCACACGAGCCACAACCCGCTGAGGAGAAGACGACGGGGACTGAGCAAACAGGTGGCTCTCTGACTTGGTCGGGCTGCGAGGCGGCGTAGTGGCTTCGATCGAACCATTGGGTGCACACACGCCCATGGCTTGGTGAAGAGACTCGCTGGCGCCAGCAATGTCGACTGGGTTGGATGCCAGAGTGGCGGCAGCGGCGACATGCTCGAGAAGCTTTTGACGTACGCGGGTTCGACGGTTCTCGGCGTGCTCCAGCTTGGATACCCAGTCGTCAATGGAAGCATCGAGCTCGGCAAGTGCCTCTTCCTGTTTGAGGATGGACTCGTAGCTGAATTTAGCCACACGAGGAGAGCGGAGATATTGGCAGATGCGGGAGTGTAGGTTGCGTCGTCCAGCTCTCAAGGAAGTATATGTGCGGCGGAGATACTCAGTCCGGTCATCGAGGAGACGGAGTTCCTAATGAGTAAATAAATGTCAGCTTGCTTGTGCGCTTTGAAAAAAAAAAACCACGATGCTGCGTACCTTGGAAAGACTCTCGACATGTTCCTTTTTCAAGACCTCGAATCTCATGGCCTGTCCGTAGGCCTGCTTCTGCAAGCCTGCAAGCTCCTCACGGTCGATCATCTTGGACGCTTCGGTGGGTTTCCATCCCTCGGGCAGGATCTCAAAGGCTCGGCGCTCTGCACTCTTGCTACGCTTGGACGCTGTTCGTCGCAGGGGAACTCCGACACTGGTTCCGTCCATTCGCTTTCGGGGGCGTCCACGCTCCATGATGCTCCCGGTATCCGACTGGTTCCTCCTGTGCGACATGGCGGCGGTGGCTCGCAGAGAAGCATCGGCTTCAGTTCTATAAGACATAGCAGTGGCACTTCGGGGCACGTCTGCCTCGGCTCTCGGCGTCGACATGGATTCGTTCGGTTGAGGAGTGCCCACTGGCGTGGTATTGGCGGCCTTCTCCCAAGGTCTCGGTGATTCACGGCTTTCTGGCGGAGCAGAGATGGGCGTAGGCAAGGTCGATGCTGTCACGGCCGACTTGGGTGTAGTAGTATATGCTGAAGCCGGCGTAAAGGGGGTTCGGGTCCTGGGCGACTGCTCCGTGTTTGCACTCCGTGGGCAAGGCTGCTCAGTGGGGGTGTTGCCAGAACGGAGTCGACTGAGTGACAGTTGATGAGCCAGACGAGGAAAAGTGCCAGTCTCCTTTGGAATCACAAGCGGTGCAAGGCTCTTGGGTGACATTGGCTGCGTGATTGTCGAAGCCATGTGAGGCTCTGGCGTGCTTGCCTTTTCCCTGATATGGTCGTGAGCGGACGAAAGAGAGTCTACAAGCTTGTGTCGACGCCAGGTGTTGACTGGGGAGCTGATGGATCGTTCATGTAATGCAGGTCGTCCCGGGATCGTTGCTACTGTTTGTCAGATGCTGAACATAAAATAAGATATAAGGTTTCGACAACTCACGAGAGTCCATGGGAACCTCATGCACAGTGGTCATTGGTCCCAACTCAGGGACGCTGACCTTTCTGCGTCGGTTGAGGTGGTGTTCCTTGATTCTGAGTCTTAGACTCGACTTTTCCTTTTCCATCTTGTCCGACTTGTCGCCAGACTGGGCCATGGCTACTGCAAAGGCTTGCTCAGGGTCGAGCTGCTTTCCGGAAGTCACTGTAGGGAGCTGCTTCTCCTTGGGGAAGAGCTGATACTTTCTAGCCTCTGGGTGCTGCATCCTCCAGAGATATGGTTTCCTCTCTTCAGTTGAGCTTATAGATGAGGTGAGAGATGCCAACTGCATCACAATGGTTGGGTCAGCTAAAGCATGTATAGGGTAGGTATTTTTTACATGACAAGCAAGTCAAGAGGAGAGGTGTGTTGATCTTACCGAGTCGGTGGAGGCTTGCTGCTTTGCTATATAGCCTTCGAGCGTTCCGTCGGCATCAAGCATGCAGCTGACTATATGAGCCATTGGTCCAGGGAACCCTTGGTTGGCAAAGCGGAATGGTTTTATGTCAATGCCTACCTACCAGACGGTGGGTGGGTAGGGACGTGGGCGAAGGGGAAACAGAGGATCGATGATAAGTTGAGACGAGATATAGCAGGCGGAGTATTATGTGCATGCACTAGTAGTCGAAAGAGCCGGACGTCTCAAGCATAAATGACGAAAGACGAGAGCTCCCTGCAACTGCTCTGCAACTGCTTCTTGCTTGGTTGCTTGCTGCTGGTGTGTATGGGAACATGCAAACACTTTAATAGAGTCTCCCACTCGTCATGATAATAATGATGGACATATAGGGTAGCTGGGATGGAAACATTAAGGAAGAACTGGTAGCATGCCAACCAACCAGGCCTGAGAATTATTTGGGATCAAGTATACCGTCCGTGTCGTTTGATAATATGCTTAGCCGAAGGTCGAGCCAGGGAAAGAAGAAAGGGAAGGGGTGGTTCAGTTGTGACAGAAGAAAGTAGTGAGAGGGGAGAGAGAGTACTGGTAGGAAGAGAAGAATTTCGAAAGGGATCCTTCTTCACTGTCTTCCTCCCACACACACGCACACACACACAAGAGGTACAAGCGAGAAACATCGGAGGGGTGCGTCCCAGTGGCGTTTTGAGACGAGGTTGAGGTGAAGCTGCATGCTCCCGCGAACTGGTATGGAGTAGCATCGTGTATGTGCGTTGCGACCAGACCCAGAATCAAAATCGTCCAGGTCTACCTAGACTTGGTTAGGTAGGCGGGCAGGGAGCAGGAGGAAGCAGCAGAGTCGAGCTCTTTCGTACATAGAGTGTGTACATTGCATACAGACAGACAGCTGCTGTACATGACATGGAGCGACGTCAAAAAAGGTCCGTGGCTGGCGCAGGTCGTGGTTCGTGGTAGCGGTGGTCTCGAAAATGTCGCCAGGATCGGAGGAAGCTTACGAGAAGGAGTATCGAGCGGCCAGGGGACGAGCCCCAGCGACTGCATGGGATCAGGGATACGTGAAACCGCTTGAGCATGCACCTGGACAGGGTTGCCACTTCTTTTCGAAATTCTGAGAACGCCGACCCCACTAACAGGGTACCCTTTTTTTTTTGGGCTGCTCCAGCGCTCAACCACAGCCCACTAAGCCGAATCCAATACGCTATTACACTTGCTCACGCTGCACTATTACCTGTATTACTTCAAGATACTCGACATGCACACTTTTCCACCAGACTGCAAATAACCCCATGGTAGAAACGGAACCACTGCTGATGCTACTCTGTGCTACCGGCAACTCAGGAACATGAGACAAGGATGGGTTAGTTTCTTCTTCGTCTTCTCTTTTGCTCTCTCATCGCCCAGTCCGTACGTACCCCGAAAAAGCTTGATCTACCTAGGTACTGTAGCACTTCTCCTGACATGACGCCTCTCTACCATCATGTACGAACGGACAGCAACGATTCTGATACACTCCATGATGGCCAGCACATGGGGAAACCTAGGGGTTCCATATATGCCAGGCTTCCAGATGCTGCAAGAATAACTCGTTGCTACATACTTCTGTGGACTTCCGCGGGAGAGAGGCCTGGCCAACTTCACCCATGATGATCGATGTTGCTCTTTTGATGACAATGATCGCCGTCATACAAGAAGTGTCACGCACATGGCTGATGCTACCGGCGATGCTACCGCCCTCTCACGGATCTTGACAGCCACGGGCCTCAATATAGCCCGCGCTCGAGGTCTCGTTTCGCCATGCTCTGGCGATATCAGGCTATGAATCTCCGAGGCCTCTCATTCGCACTCTGGCTCAATGTCCGCACGATAAGACAACACAGGCTATAATGGACCTTATTGTCAATCAATGGCCCGCCGAGAGACGGGACGGTTTATTACCTAAGGTCAGAACGCCATGCAAGCGAGGCACACGAGACTGCTAAATAAGATCATGGCGCACGTTTGCCCAGCGAGATTGCAATGCGGAGAAACGCCACGGACGTTGGGCCCCTCCCCTATTGTGTATGCGAAATTCGAATACTACCACCAGATATCTGCTAGCCGGTTAGTATAACACATGCCTGCTTTTGCTGCAGTGCTAGTGCCATCATGGTGGGCTGGTTTTTTATTGTATGGAGGCATCATACATACATTAAGCGGCCTATACTATGTAGGGATCATGCCCACTATGACGGCGCTGATTGGGGGTTGGCTCTGGTTGACAGACTGCAAAGTGGGTATAGAATCTTGCGACTCATTCAAGGTACACGGCGTACCCACGGTAACCTGCCTGACAACTTGAGTTGTCTGCGGCTCAAGTGCCGCAGCTCGCTGCTTATTCAGTGGGGTTAGACAGAGGTACTGCTTCAAGTTCCCAACTGTGTCGCAATATCTCTACCAAGAAGTGATCGACATCCGACCCGGCCGAGCCAGCCGTGTGTCAACCGGAAGTCATCTCGGGGAAGTCCCTCCTCTCCTCCTCTTCCTCGACGATTTGAGAGCTTGTGTGTGTGGAAGCGAATGTCCATCACTCGGCTGCCCACAGCTCGCTTGGGAAATGTCACAGACACTCGG
Organism: Pestalotiopsis sp. NC0098; assembly: GCA_022432395.1. Lineage (NCBI taxonomy): Eukaryota > Fungi > Ascomycota > Sordariomycetes > Amphisphaeriales > Sporocadaceae > Pestalotiopsis > Pestalotiopsis sp. NC0098. Next base: position 1,333,307 of record JAJKLJ010000009.1, on the reverse strand, counting down.
CCTGGTGCTCAGGCGCTGTGATCAATCAGCCACCGATACTGGGCATCGGGGTCTAGCCTGGATAGGACCAGTGGCAGTTCGTGCGAGAGGCTAGATACTGTTAGCACACAGCCTAATCTGGTAGTATTGCAGACTGGGGGAGTCGTAGCGTTTTCTCGAAGCTTGACTGCTGCCTCCATTATTAAGTTAACCTTTTCGCTTGCCACGAGGAATATGCCGCCACAGAGTATAACCCATACCCAGGCAAGAGACGAAATCTGACAGCTCTGGGCTATGCGGCATCTACCTTAGTCACGTTGTATATCGGAACTTTTTGCAGAGTTTAACTCAAAATTGCTATAGGAAACGATCACATCCTGTTCAGTGCATGTACGCTATTGCCATAGGAGATAAGCATTTGGTTCAGTCTTCTGATACAAGACAATGCTGCCAAACATGCCCCTTGACCATATCGCCGCTAGAAATGGACCATTTGAATGGATGATCGCGATTTCTGAGAGTTTGCTCCGAGACTGAACCTACTGAAAGATATCCGAGTGCATGCTTCCCTTTCATCTCATGATGTCTTTTCAGTACTTTGTATTGTTTTGGCACGCCGTGATGAAAGTGCCAGGGTCGAAGCCAGTGTCTCGCGGGGTAGAATTACAAGGCTACTAGTCCCCCCCGACTATGAACGACCAATCCAATTGCCGATCTATCACGAGCAGTCACAGTAACCATATACTGAGAAGATCGACACTTTGTTCACTGATCAGACGAATTTCGCACGTCTACGGGAATTACTTTTTGTTACGGACACACTTCCTAACGAGGGGGCCCCCAGCAAATAAGCGAGTATCTATCTTAATCGGATGTGTTACGCACGGAGAATTTTCCCTCGTGGCAAGAGCCAGGAAGCCGAAAAAGAAAATTGCCTTACACTCGAGCTAGTAGTACTTGACACTCCCTTTCAATTGTGGCCATTGCATGAATGATCCAAACAGGGTTACGCAGCAGATGACTTGCCCAACACGTTGTCGGCAGAAGACAGCAGACGGCTTCTTTGGTACGGGCGATGTCATTCAGTGTGGCGCATCGAACGACGTTGTGGTTATTGTGGCGACCTCCAGTCAACGGCATGCTTCAGATGCACGGAAAGAGTGCGGATTTCGTTTGAGAGCGTGTTGATTTGATGTCATACTATCGCCATACTGCTTGCCACAACAACATTCAACGTAGAACCCACAGGTCCTCGAGCCTTTGAAGTCGAGAATCTTCTGCCATTCTGGGGAAATCTGGGGCCTTTCCCACCTCACCAGCGTCATGTCCGTGACATTCACGTCAAGGCAAATGTGATGCAGCCAGGCCGATCCTGTATACTCTCCAAGATCGTCATTGTCTCTTTCGAAGGCGTAACCACACGCTATGTTGTTCTATGGTGCCACTCACAACGTTCTACCCCAACCCGGCCGACTTTCTGAAACCCCAAGGCTGGTGTGACCAGTCACGTTTTGTTTCCCAGCCCTATCATGCCTCTCTGCCGTCATCATATCGAGTTTCTCACACAAGCTCGAGGAAAGTGAAGCCATCACGACGGAGCCAGAGGCCGCTGGCTCCGGAGATTCATCCGTCTTGGGCTTGGCGCTCTCCCGCATCGACACGGACTTGGTTATCTCAAGCATCTCAATTGCACAAGTGCCTCGATACGTAAGCAACGGCCGCCAACGGACGTTTGAGTTGGGGTCACCCGTACAGAGGAGCTTTGCGGACTGGTGCATCAGTAGGCGGCAGACTGTGCACGAACTGCCAGCTTGAACCTTGGTGGGTGAGGCACTAGCACCTTGCACTACTCCCACGTCCCGAATAGGTAATTCCCTCCCACTCACTATACAGACCATCCGCAACGGCTCTTATTTCTTTTGTTTCTGTTTCCCTTTCCCTGATGCATCAAATAATTGGGATGTTGCTTGTTTGATGCGGGGAAATATCGACGTGTCGGCGCACGACCGCACGGCACTTGGATCGGCGTTGTACCGCTAGCGAATTCCTGCAGCTACCTGTGTTTGGCACTGTTGGCTGTGCTACTGGTGGTGTTAGGTCACCCCTCCACAGCACTATAACGGCAACCATACGGGGGAGGGAATGGCGGCGACGAGGTCCTAGCCCCCCATACATTCCCTACCAGACTATACATAGGCTAATTAGTCGTGTATACCTACTACACATCTTCCTGCCGCTGTGCCGTAGATGCTGAGCTTCAGTGCGCTCAACCACGTATAATCTATTTGCGACAACCCACAGAGATCTCCAGTCACGATCTAGGAGCGCCGTTGCACTTGAGGGTACAGTAGCAGCCAGCATTTTGTCGGGTCTCTTCGCAAGCATTGGGAACTCGACACGGCTGGGGTTTTTCTTGCCTTGGCTTTCCACCTCCAACGACTCATACACATCAAGAGAGAAGAATGCTTGCCGTCTCCCGAGAGGCACAACCCCTCAATGCCTCATGGTCTCCTTGTCCATGACGGCCTAACCCCTTCCTGCACTCTCGCCGACGCAGCTGGGCGATGCCAAGACTGCGAGATGAAGATCTGTTTGGCTCCGTCGCTCCTTGGTGCTCGAGTGTGGCCTCGACACCTGGGCTGCTTTCCCTGAGCACTATACTCGTTGCGCGATAGCACGAGAGCTATGCAACTTCACACTGAACGTTCGCAGGAGAGGGACGGTGACAATACGGAGCGTCGCATTGTCACAAATATAGCCAGTAGCCTTGTCCTCTGGAAAGGGACCCGGTCGGACCTGCGAGCAGGAAGATCTACCTATCACTGAGTAAGTGGTGCGAGTATATGATCATCTACATACACCAAAGCCAGGCCCCAACGATTGATATGTTGCATTGCTGCCAGTATTCGACCTGGTTCGCCAACGAGCTTGAACGTCAGAAGACCTCTCTCGAGGTAGCCCGTCACACCGCTTCCCTCTTGCCGCACTCATTCTCATCGTCTGTCACAAAAAGAGACTGATCTTGTTTCCCATGGGGCGCCATCTCCGCATCTATTGTTGCAACCCACGATTTACCGGAGTCTGGCTTGATTTGGTTCACTAACAAATCATGTCTATGCGGATGGCAGAGACATGAACCGTTCGCATGAAAAAAAGCAACTCAATCTTCCTTCCTACGGCACTTGGGAGAAGATCACTGGACGGCCCAGGACGTGCATGAACAGGACGGGATAGCATCCTGTTTCTCAGCAGCCCTCATGAGAGCGGCAATTGTCTCCGGTAGGCCCCAGTCGATGCACGAAAAACCAAGAGTGCTTGTCGAAGGCCGAGATGATCAGGGCCGAAATCCTCACCTACTGGGTCCCATTTGCCAGGCAAGTTGGCCCAGCTATCAGCGACCCAATATCTCCGCCTGCCCTGATACCTATCTGCATCACCCTTTGCGTGGGTCGACAGACATGTAGATCAGCCATGCAGCAGCCATGCCATGGTTGCTGCAAAGTATGGACAGTTGATTAGGTAACTGTCTACCTGCTCCCATCCATTCAACAATTTGGTTGCAGTACGCAGTCACGGGTCACAATTTTACGAGTCACGAGGTTGCGTTGAAGCGAACAGCGCCGGGCCCAGCCACATACGTACACATTGGGATAGACGTTGTAGTCCTAATTTCAGTGCGAGATGTGGTTCAAAGCAGTCGTCGGGAAACGAGCAGCACAGCTTCTGTCACCCCGCTTCCCCTGACAGGCGGGGAATCAATACATAGTGTAATGTATGGATCTGGCACATGCAGCGATCGTTGACATACCTCGAGGATTTCGTTCATAGTAACGGCTACTATAGGCGTGGTCTCCTCGCTGGGAGCCAAGGGGTTGGGCAGACCAATGCAGGGGCGGACCTATCGGGCGCCGGACCGCGACGGCAAAGCTTATGTGTGGCCCTCCCTGTTCTGTTGCCTGCCCAGTGTTTCCTGCCCCAGGCCCAGGGCCCCCAAGGAACACCAGAAGACGCCACAAGCTTCTTGCCCTCTCTCAGCTCTCACTGCCTCCTCCTCCCTCCCGGCCGAACCTCACCTGAAGTAATCGTCACAACTATCCTGCTAGGCCGAGGCCAGGGTCCAGAGGACTAGGTAAACAGAGTTTGTCTCGTCACAAGAACCCTGCTCGTTTCCACCGGAATGGGACCCTTGGGATGTTTGAGGAACCCTGTTGAGAGCAACTCCACCTATAATGGGCATGTCGGGTCAGCATCAAGTGGGCAAAACGATACTGAATAGAACCTAGGTACACCTTTGGTAGCACTACTAACACCAAGGAAGAAACATTTTCGGAAAGAGATTCGTATAATTAGCAAAGGGCAGCTACTGCTAATTAGCCTCTAAGCGAGGCACCACGTTGAACGGAATAAGTAGAATGGAAAAAAGAGCTTATATTTCTCTAGTTCGTAGTAATTATGTACTACTGCTCCCGAGCGGCCGGTCGAGAATGCACATCAGACCGAGAGAAAGACATTGATGATGGATGACTGTTGTCCGTCCTAATAACCGGCTGTGGGCTTTCGCAGGCTGCGGGGCACCCACCACCCACGAGATCTAGACTCGGAGAGTTTCTTTCATCTAAAATACGCACGATCCCGCGGCTCGTTCCGGGATCGCATTGTTTCTTTTCTTTTCTCTCCTACAGCGTCCGTGGCAGTTTTTTAAGTTGAATGTTTTTGACTACGATACGATTTGAGTTGTGATAATATTGAATCTGAGCGCGCATTCATTATACGAATATTGAACATTTATCGTACCACCACTACTCACCGGTAGTCCAGCGCAATTGTATAATTGGGGATTTGCAGCCTCACCGGACTCAAACGTTGTAACAACACGGAACAACACGGAACCTGTCAAGCTTCCATTTTGTAAGAGACACAGGTTACCGTTCCGCGAAACCTCACACAGACCAATATATCTGGGCCGTGGCTAAGTTGACCTGTTACCTATATGTCATGTCAAGTAAGCCTCTGGGTTAAGCTTCTCTCTTTCTCCATCCCCCCAACCGTTACATATTGGGTTCCCACTTAACAGGGTGAGTTCCACTGCGGAATTTCTGAGAACAATTGTACATTGCCGTGCTGTGGAACATATGTACATGGCACTGTCACAACTGTCGTCCTTTTGTAAACCTTGAACCACCTGTGATGTGTGTTTCTATAGGTAGACCCCATTTATATAAGTAAAAAGAGCCCCGCGATTTCGTACGCACTTCATATCAAAAACATGTTTTGCAACCCGCCCGGCTGGACAGCAGCCGAAGACTTTTTTCCAAACAATAGAAAACCTGTGCTTCACGACTCATGCAACTTGATTATTCTTGGTCGCGACGCCCGGGGATGATCCCCCCCTATTCTCTACTTCTTTCCCTTACTATTCCCTAATTCAACGCCCACGTTGTTCAGCCGCTCCACTAGGCTGGATCTCAAACGACTAAGCTTAAGCTTCTGTCGAGGGAAAAGGGTCCTGTCCTTGTCAACGGGCGCGAGGAGGCGCCCGCACCATCCCCACTTGATGACTACAACCTCACCTCATGGCTCCCTCTGGGCATGATTAGGCGTGTCGGGGTCTTTATTCATCGCACGTATTCTGGGCGGTGCCCGCCGAGGGCTGCCGAGTCCCGAGAGAGGAACACGATCTCTGGAAACACCTTGACGTCTTGGCCTTGCTGCTGAATTCGTGTTGTGGACGAAAAAAATCTCCACTCCTCGGCTTTAAGCGGCCACGGCCAAAGGTCGAGAGCAGTCGAGACTGGTGCAGATTCTTTTGATTATTCAGTGAACTATCAAGGTCATACAGACACGTAGAAACGAGGCGTAGAAAGAGATGTAACCCGTACCAGAAGAGATCTGACATGTCCAGGGACGGGGAAGCGTAGGATGATCATCCGTCCTGGGACATGGTCGTGCAGACCAGGTTTCTCTTTTTCCTGTCTGGCTGCGGATGATATGACCGCAGCAGCAGCAGCATGTAGTAGTGATTTCTAGTGCCACTGGTGAGCTCTGTCTCGCCTCAGACCTGGGTTCTTTTTTACAAATATAGGTCCAAGTACTACCATGTTATGCAAGCACTTCAGACGCCCGAGGCGAGGGATCGACTCCCCGACCATATACTTTGGACCTTTCTTGGTTCGTCACCCGGACACTGCAGCTCTTGACCCTTGGTATATAGATGCAGAGAACCTGCAGTGTCGCACATCCATATACGTGCTTTACATGGCATCACACGCATGATAGATGTCATGGCATCAAGAGGCAGAATAGAGTTGGGACGTGATGTAATTTCTTTTTTCTTCCATCTCCCGCCGCCATACAGCTTTGGCTGTGAATAATGGTTGTAGTATACTCTTTTTTTCTTGGCATGCCCATGTCTGGATGCGGGGTTTGCGAGGTGTTTCCTGAGACACACCGTTCTCGTTTGACCATTTCTATATGCATGAAAAAAAAAAAGACTGAACTCTGTATCCCCATTGCCTCCCTTGGTTCCATGAGTCGACCATGACAGGCACGCCGGTTTTCAATGGAAGTGATGATGGAAGTCATCAAGGCATATCCTGTATCCTGCAATTTATTCTCTGCTCCTTCGAAACTGGCCTCCCTTCTTCCCCCAGTTGAAATGCCCGGGCATGAAGCGAGCTTCTTTTGTTCGGGGTTCGCTCGGTCTGGGGGTTGAGCAAGAGCGTTACATGTCATTTATATGGCTTGAACGCGGAGGGATTCGCGGCTTGACTACCCCGATTGAGACTATACACCTTGGAAGCGAACAAACCTTTCGACTTCTCCGGATTACTGAACTGCGACCACCACCACCACCACCATGGTCACAGTTCTGCTTGGATATACCTGCTCGCTCGCTTCGTGCCGAGACATGACAAAGCAGAGTGAGGCAATGCATAGAGCAGAAGGCAGACATGCCATTGGCCCTGCTGATGTTGCGCACATCTCGTCCCCAAGGCGTTCACACAAAAATGCCACTCTTGTCTATATCTGACCGGCTGCATACGATAGCGTTCAACGGGGGGTAAAACATGTACGGAGTATATACAAGGGGAGCTAGCCCTCGCCAGTTGCATGAAACATGCAAGGCAACACAGTACGGAGCTTGTGTGCAGGGAGAGCTTGACCATCATATCATGCTTCATCATTCTTATCAGGAAGAGCAGAGACGAATGACAAGAGCGACGGCGAGAAACGGTGAGAAGCAATCATCACAATGCTGTGCCAAACAAAATGTGTATATCATAGGTCACGACGGTGAGGGTTTTCTTCGTCATGTTCCGGGATCTCGGGTGACGACTGCTTTGCATGCGCATACTCTCGCCAGAAGAGGGGAAGAAGCAGGCCTGTTTCCTCGTCACAAGTGGCTGGTTGCAACGAACTGCTGCGCGCGGACTCTGCTCGTCACCAGTCCTGCGAAAGAAAAAGTACTGCATGAGTAGGTAGGTATGAACCAAAAGTCAGTCAAGACTGGCTCAACTAGCCGGGGGTTTTGCATCTGGTTACCTGTAACAAACTGATGCAAACTTGTCTAGTTTGTTTGCTTGCCAGTAGTAAGCGGATGACCATTGATCTACCTAGCAAGCGACGCACTTCATGTCTCCTCATCTCACCAAGGAGACTTTTCGTCCGAACCTCGCCGCCGGTTCCTGCATGCGACGGCATTGCATAGCACAGTGACAATGTATGTGTGTACCTTGCCTGGTGGATTAGCAGGCTAGGTACTTTTCTTCCCTATACCAGATTACCGGGATCGCGCGATATTAAATGATCCTCCTTCGACTCCTCCTATCGACCTGCCGCGAGCCGAAGCTTGGCACACCGTTGATAGGCAAATTTCTTCTTCTACACCGAGCGGTGCTGTGAATCCCTCTGCATGAATTCGGTAAAAAAGAAGCTGTCTCTGAGAGAAACATTGGGCAAGGTCTGGAAGCATCGGGGCCACAGCATTGATCACAGCATTGACGGTGGCCGAATTCTGTTTCGTGGGGGGCGCGTCTAATGGCTTCGTTTCGTTTGGAGTTGCCTTTCCTTTTTTCTGTTTCTTTTCGGGTCTGCCAAGAGGCTCGATGCGTGCAGTGCAGGAAGCAGTCAAAGCACAAATTCAATAAACGCCGGCAGTCACCCAGGAGAAGCAAAGCCCCGTCCGATGGCCTCGGATCTCGACGGTGCGGCACCGATCGGGGCAGGCTGACCTTCTGTTTTCGGAGGCGGGTCGTGACGTGAGGTCATTACTGTTTGACCTTTTCTCCGTGGTTATGCGGCTGTGTCTTTTCTCGTGGCGATGCAGTTCGAATTGTGCCATGGGAAGAGAGAGAACACATTAATATGGTCTGGTTAATGCTAGACTTGGATATCTACTGTTGCTCAATGCCATTGACCCTCCATGAGCCCGAGTTTATACCTGCTCATTTGCCTTAGCAATGGTGTTGTGTATAAGAAGACACTGACTGCGGCAAGCAACGGCCCTGCGGTAGACGTCGGGTCGGTCGGTGCGCGGGGCATTAGACTGGACTACAGCGCACTAACCGCCCCCATCGAATCGGCAGCAGCCCGTGGGTTTAGCGAATGGGGGCATCTTTCGCGAATCCGGAAGGCAGAAAGTCGCGAAATTCTTCTCGAACGTGGTAGTACCTGACCTGACTGCATCGTACTGCACGACCGGACTGACCTACCTAATTGTCATTTGTAAGACAGACATCGATTGGCGGCCGATCGATTGGATGCACGCCAAATGAGGGGCCAAAGCATCTTGAGGAGGGGCAGCATCGGCAGCATCAACAGCGCCATCATGCTTCCAAACAATCCAAGGACCCTTCACATCACCATCCGGAGCCCGTCCTTTAACCAATTGACTCGCGTTGGATCAGCAGCCTCGACTTCAGCTTCTGCCTCAGCTCTGACTGCTGCTCACCCTCATCAGATAAGGCGTTCCTTCAGCTCCACTAGCAGCCACCTTGCAAACATGGCTTCTGCCGTGCGTGATCCAAACACACTGTCCAACTACAACCAGTGGTTGACTCGGCACACTACCGTCCACTTTCACATCAACTTTGAGAAGCAGCGTCTCGAGGGTTCCGTGCTGCTCGATCTAGAGTCACTGACCGACAAGGAGAGCAAGGAGATCATTCTCGACACCAACCGTCTGCACGTTGCCTCGGTCAAGATCAACTCCAAGGACTCGGAATGGAAGCTCAAGGACAGGGCCGAGCCCTTTGGCTCCCCTCTGCACGTTGCCGTGCCTAACGGCGCTGCCAAGGGCCAGTTCGTGAGCCTCGAAATCGATGTCGCCACCACTGACGAATGCGCCGGCCTCCAGTGGATGTCTCCGGCCCAGACGGGAAACAAGAAGCACCCCTACGTCTACTCCCAGTGCCAGGCTATTCTGGCCAGATCTATCCTTCCCTGCCAGGACACTCCCGATGTCAAGTCCACCTATACCTTCAACATCACTTCGTCCCTGCCCGTCGTTGCCAGCGGTGTTGCCCAGCCTTCAGGCCCTACTAACAATGGTGAGACTGTGTACAAGTTTCAGCAGAATGTGCCCATCCCGTCTTACCTCTTTGCGTTGGCATCGGGTGACCTGGAGAGCGCTCCTATTGGCAAGAAGTCGTCGGTGACCACTGGGCCAGAAGCCATTGAGGGTGCCCAGTGGGAGCTCAAAGACGACATGGACAAGTTTCTTGACATTGCACAAAAGCTCGTTTTTGATTACCAATGGGGCGAGTACAATGTGCTTGTTCTGCCCCCAAGCTTTGCCTATGGAGGTAGGTCATGTTGACAATATCAAATGCGTTTTTGAGTTGCTCACTGTCAAATAGGCATGGAGAACCCAATCTACACCTTCGCCACGCCTACCATCATCAGCGGTGACCGACAGAACGTCGATGTCATTGCCCATGAGCTCAGTCACAGCTGGAGTGGCAATCTTGTCACAAGCTGTAGCTGGGAGCACTTGTATGTTTCCGTTTCTTGTTTCCAAAGATGGAGTAGAATTTTGACTTTGACACAGCTGGCTGAACGAAGGCTGGACGACTTATCTGGAACGACGCATTGGAGCAGCTCTCCACGGCGCTCCTCAGTTTGACTTTTCTGCAATCATCGGATGGAAAGCCCTTGGTAAGATGAAAATTGGAAGAGACCATGCTCAACATGCGCATAACTGACAAACTTGACAGAGGACACTGTAAAACTCCTTGGCGCTGAGCACGAGTTCACCAAACTCATCATCAGCCACAAGGGCGTGGATCCCGAAGACGCCTTCAGCACTGTGCCGTATGAGAAGGGCTTCCATTTCCTGTGGTATCTCGAGAAGCTCGTAGGACGTGAGCACTTTGACAAGTTCATCCCTCATTACTTCAAGACCTGGGCCCGCAAGAGTCTCGACTCTTTTGAGTTCAAGCAGACTTTCCTCGACTTCTTCAATTCCTACGGCAATGAAGAGATCAAGGAAAAGGTTGCACAGATCCCGTGGGAGGAGCGATTCTACACTCCTGGCCTGCCGCCCAAGCCTGAATTTGACACTTCCTACGTCGACAGCTGTGTAGCCCTGGCCGAGAAGTGGAAGCAAGATGTATGTCTCGTCCTGCTTCATCGTATCTCTCAAATTCTAACCTCTTTGTAGGACTTCAAGCCTGACCACAAGGACATCGAGTCTTTCACCGCGAACCAAATCTTGGTCTTCTTGCAAACCGTCCAGGACTTTTCTCCTACCATATCGGTTGAGAAGTCCCAGCTTATTGGAAGCGTGTACCAAATTAGCTCCTCCAAGAATGTTGAGCTGAAGTCGGCCTATTACGGAATCGCTCTGCGTGCGGGCGACAGGTCAGAGTTCCCTGGCATTGTTGAATTGCTCGGAAGTGTTGGTCGTATGAAGTTTGTGCGCCCACTGTACAGAGGACTTATGGCTTTGGACAGGGACTTGGCCGTCAAGACTTTTGAGAAGAACAAGAGCTTCTATCCTTCGACCACCAAGGGACAACTGGCCAAGGACTTGGGTCTGAAATAAGTCATGGCTGTGTAAGTAAACGTTGTACTGTAGCATTTGAACTTGTCGATCATTTGTACGTGGCCGACGATATGATCAAGGAAAAGAAAAAGAAAAACCAAAGAATATATGATTTCCAAAATATGAAATTGTTCATGGTTACCACTTGTTGAATCTTCACAACTGTGGCTAGAGTACTTTAGTTCTATGGTAGACTTTAACAGCAGGCAACATGTATACCAACGTCAATCATGCATATTTTCTCACCTAGATGATTTATCTTGGAAGTTCTGCCACTTGTGCAATTACTTTTCTTGGGCAACAAAGTATTCTCAAACTAGGAATTTGTGCCTGTTCACTCACCAAGACCAGCGGCACAGACAGTACAACGACAAAGATTCAAGTAAGCAAAGGATATTAAGGAGTCAGTCCTAAATTGCCATGTGCTATGTGCTATATATGCTATTCCGAAACGAAAGTTGTAGTTTTGAGGTCATCCACAAATGAAAGACATCTAATACTCGCATTGTGCCGAGCTTACGACAAGCCTCCGCCGGACAAAACCAACTCAAAGAGAGAATAAAGGAGTGGCGACAACCACCGTCTAGAAGGCGGGCTTGGCGTTCTTGATGAGCATCTCAAAGTAGGCCTGGTTCCAGGTGCCGGCCTCGGGGGAGGGCTTGTAGGCGTCGTCCTTGCCGCAGAAGGAGTCGTAGCGGGTGGCGCTCGAGTCCGATGTGCCGTCGCTCTCGCCGCCCGGCTTGCCCCAGACGAAGGCGTCGGTCTGGCTGTCGCCCGTGTCGGCCGTGGGCCGCACGCCGAACCCGGCCCCGTTGACGTTGCACCAGTCGCCCCAGGCCTTGCGCAGCCCCGTCACGGCGTTGCGCCCCGTGTCCATGATGGCGTAGTTGGGCATGCCGGCCGTCTTGAGCGCCGCGCTGAACTTGCTGACGTACGTCTTCTCGTTCTGGCAGCTGTTGTACTTGGCGTCGTCGGCCGTGGAGAACTCCCCGGGGGACTGGTCCCAGCTGTTCCACCCGGCAATGTTGGTCGAGAACCCGCGCACCTGCTTGGGCGACCCGGCCGCCTTGTACACCTTGGCGAGCTCCTCGGCGCCCGGCTTGAGGTTGGCGTCCCAGCCGAGCCAGCCGCCGTGGCCCGCGTCGACGTACATGACCACGTTGGGCAGGTTCAGGCTCTTGAGCGCGTACGCCACGCCGTCCTCGTACGCCGACTTGCTGTCCTTGCACGTCTGCAGGTCCGCGTTGGTCACCAGGTTCGGCAGCGAGTCGGGCTCGATGAGCAGCGCAAAGGCCGTGTTGGGGTTGGCCTTGAGGATGGTGACGATGGCTGTAAAGAGGTTAGTACGGATTTCGTTACCGAGCAGGTGTACAGCACATGTGTGCGTGTTGAAAAGCAAATAGTGGATTGGGTAAGGGAAACAAGTGCTTACGGTCAATGTACTCGGACTTGTATCGGCTGAGCTCGTTGTACTTGAGTTCACCGTTGGACGCCTTGGCGGCGCAGTCACGGCCGGGGAGATCGTAAATGACGAGACCGAGGATGTCTGAGCAGGGCGTGTCCGCAATAGCGGGCGCGACCTTGGCGATGTTGGCGATAGTGTCACTGTTTGGCAGATATTTAGTCTCCTGTAATCTCTCTTGACCATTTCTGAAAGAGATGTCCACATGGGAAAGAAGGAAAACTCACATCCACAGGAAGCTACCGACATCGGCGACCTTGGCGGCCGAGGCCTTGAGGGAGGCGTCCGTGATGGCGTCGACGGCCTTGTTGACCTCGTCGCGGTAGTACGTGTTGGCGTGGAGCTTGTAGTTCTTCCAGACGTTGGTGCTGGCGTCGAGGGTGACGGCCGAGCTGCAGGCGGCGCGCGAGGCGACCTTCTTCTCCGAGCTGGTGGTAGAGGGGGCGGCCATGGCCCCGGCGGCAAAGGCCGCGACAGCAGAAGTAACCTTCATTTTGTTGTTTGATTAAGATACCAGGTCGATGGTGGGAGAAAAGAGAGCGTGAGGGTGAAGGGGAAGAAAATCTACATTGACGGTGGTCTGCTATCTTCCTCTTATACGACGAGGTACTGCGCCGAGAATACATCCATGATATTTTGCTAACAGCAAAAAGTTGTTGCCACCGTTGCCACTCGTATGTACTGCAAGGCTCCGGATGGTCATGTCTCCATGAGCGGCAATCAGGAATACAGGGCCGCAATCTACGATGAAGTCTCGGTATATGGACTCCGAAGCGAGGCAGTTCTGGTTGGCTCCCAGGGCAAGACGGAATGCTTCTTGCGGGGGCCGTCCTATATTGGGTCTCCTCTCGGGTTGTTTCTTTCATGACTGCGCCTGTTGCTCGTTATGAGAGATCGTCGGCTGTCACCTGAGTCCTTGGGTCGGCCCTACTGGAGTACAACATGCTGGCCATCCAGAAGTGATATCGCAATGTAGCATCCTATGTTGGTTGCATGACATTCTTGATGGACCCTGAACCAGACCAGATCCAAGTTTTTGGCCTACCTACTTGGCAGTGGCAGAGTAGCAAAACCATTCCAAAGTACAAAGTGATGTTTTGAGTCATCTGCTTGGCGAGTATAAATCACGACCTGTCTTAAGTATGTCCATATCACTCATCAAAAGCTTCTGATCAATAGCCAACACATATCAGAATAGTAGTCGTTCTGTTGCGGATCTTCATGACTCTTGACCCCTTCCATGGTATTCATCGGTCTGTAGGCACGGCAGCAGGCAGCGGCAAGCCGCAAGGTAGATACCGTAGTGGAGTTCGTATAAGAAAGCCTGTAGACGTTCAAATAAAGTTAGGTTATGCGCGCAAGACATTTCTCGGAACATACATGTTTGCAGATCTTGGCATGTCGATTTAGCCGCAAGGAGGTTCAATGTGTAGCAAATAAGGTCATCCGGATAAAATTGACAGTCCTCAAAGGGGAGGGCAAAGTCTCGGCAGACTGATTATCGGAACCAGAAGAGAGAAACCACCAGAAAGGAGAGAAAGTCTTCTTGGCGTGGCGTAAAAATATAGTACAAGACCATTCGGTTGGTACATGTGCCTCGATCTCGGATACCAGCTCCGAAGCGCCTCAGCGGGCGGTAAACCCATCTCATGACTACAGTCCAATCGTCTGCAAGAGACAAACATTCCTCAGTATGGGTGGAGTTACACTGGATAAGCTTGGCTTCGATCTGCGAAAGAAGATGTGTCCTCACGGTAGTATTCTTGTGGAGGCGTAAATCTATGCGTGGGGTTAATACCAGTCACTGGAGTCTAACAGCTATATTTCCCACAAAGGGCTGAACGGCCGTGAAAACATCTTGCTTCATTTTACCTTGACCAAGTTCTATGCTTTGGCGAAGGTGTATCATACACTCTATATACATTCGTAGTTTTTGTATGGGACGAAATGGTCCCGTTGACAGTCTTGAACTTTTCGTGCTTTGCGTCTGGGCAGTGCGTCTTGCTACGTACTGCGGTGCTGCCAAAAGTTTAGAAGGGAGGCAGGGAGAAAGGGTAGCCGCCATTCTTGATGCGGAAAATGGCGAGGAGACCACCGTAGAGCAGGAAGACGCCTCCGCTCATGGCAATGACCATGGTCTGCTGGAAGTTCTTGTTGGCTTGTCTCGGTGCTCTCAAGATAAGGGCAATAACCATAAACGACAGAGCGCCATCTGATTGTACATGAGCACATGTCCCGCAAACGATTATTGGGTTGCAACTTACAGAAAAAGCCAACAATCTGGGTCTCGATACCCAGCTGGTTCTGGAAACCTCCGGTAAAGTAGTTAATGTTACCCTTTCCATCTCCAGAGACGTAAGGAACCTTGCGGATCTGGTTGAACATGTGGCCACCAGTGCAGGCGAGGATCATGATGATGGTGATGGTGGCCCAGACGTTTCGGTTCTGGATGATGGGAACGACGTATGGCCAGAGCTTGAAACCGACGCCGCCGACACCAAGCAGAGAGATTGTGGTGGTGATGATCAAGAGGTAGTTGACCGGGCGCTTGACGGCAGGCTGAGGTCTGTCGGCCATGTGACGGGCGATCCAGCTGTGGACTTGCTCCGCAACTTGAGGTCTTAGCAGTGTCAGTATATGATTCCGCACAACGATATATATGAAGCTTACCCGTTAGTAAAATCATAGCGAAGAGGTTCGACGACAGAGGCGGCATGGGGTCCAGTAGTGGGCTGGAAGAGCAGAAGGACAGGAGCAGTTTGCAGGCCCAGCTAGAATTCAATGTCAGCCATGTCATTCGTAGTCGCCGAAGAGAAGAGTGACGCCCCGTACCGAAACAAACGTGTCTCTGCCATCGGCAAAGTCCAGAGTACCAAAGATCAAGCGCGACTCTCCCTTCTTGTCGCCCTTGGTCCAGCTCTTGCCCAGGATGTCCCACTCGGGCTGGAACTCGCGGCAGAGCTGGCAGCCAAAGCGGTTATCCATGGCAGTGAGCAGGACGGCGGCGGTGTAGTCCCGGGGCGCGGTGGTGAGCTTCTTGTAGGCCTTGTCATCGAGCTTGATGGGCGTGGAGGCGGCGACAGCCTTTGTGTGGAATTCCTCGAATCGGTCGGCGGAGGAGGCTGATTTCTTGGCAAACGACCCAAAGGGCAGTGCCAGAGACAGCAGAATCGGGAGCCAGCGCATCGTCAAGACTGCGCACGGAGGCGAATGACGAAGGGGGAGAAATGAATGTGGCCGTCAAAGGGCAATTGGGCGGTCGTGTGCGGCGGATTGCACACTCTCGAAGACGGAATCGCAGATGAGTCGGCGATGGTGGTTTGTCCTGATGGCGGATGTTGAAGCTCCTGCTTGGACTGGCAGAGTATAAAGGTGTAGCGTAGGTAGCAGCTCCCTGGCTGCCAGAGTTCAAAAGGTGGCCTCAATCCATTGGACGGGTTCTGGGTGGGAGCTTCGTCACCCGCCAGCTAGGGGTCCACCTATGCAGTACGTACACTAGGTGCAGTACTTGGCAACAGTTGTGGAATGTACATCCAGCTACAATGCCGGAGGTCTTTATACAACTTTTAATAAGCAATTACATACGAGTATGAGTCTTTCACCTATCCAATTCTAAGTTTTTGCAGGCATTTCCTAATGACTGACGTTGCCTCTGGAAATATAAAAGGTACTTTCACTAAAGAAAGGTTTACTCGGCTTTCATCTGGTTCCGCATGCACTTTACGCTAGATCCATTTGATACTAGCGGCCCTGATTACGTAGCGCGCGTCGGTCCGCCGCCAATTCCGACACCAATCCAAATTTGGAACTCTGTTTACTTACCCCAAACTCGATAAGAGCCGCCCACCAAACACGTCCAGGTCCCTCGTCTTCCAAATCCAGAACCATTACCACGGAGACCCATTCCCATCAACACCACAACCCTGACCTCACCATAGCTCTATCTTCCCTGCCTTTATTACACCGGCAGACATGTTCTGATCCAGCTTCCGACAACCCTCGCGACCATCACCAACTTGTATCTACTACTTCTCGGTTTGTTTTCATCCATCCTACCAAGTCCTTACACCGACGCGCCACCGAAATGAGCAAAGCTCGCAAGGCCAGCGGCCCCGGCGAAAGAACCGATCCAGAGACCATGGCAAAGGTTTGTTGCCGGACCATTCCTTTCATCTGCATCCCTCTTAGCTGACACCTCACCCTCTGGAAGCGCACGGAACAATTGCACGAACTCGAGATGAAGCATCAACAAGGCGCAAGCAAGTCCGATCTCTTGATCAAGGACGAGGACGTACGGCGACTCAAGTTGCGTATCCTGATGCTGCGCGACGAGAACACAACTCTGCGCGACCAAATTATCCAAAGTAACGACGAGACTGCGCATCTGTCAACACAATGCGAAGATCTCGGTACCCAACTAGAGGCCAAGATCCAGGAGGCCCGCTCCCAGGAGAAGAAGTTGCGCAAGCAAGAGCGCGAGTTCTCCAATCTCAAGGTACTTTGAAATCTACGCGATCAAACGATTCACCTTCTGACTTGATTTAGACTGAACTCGAGGCCATGAGCAATGCCAACCAATCTTCCACAAACGTTCTCGCCGAGAACTTGGCTCTGAGCCGCGAACTTGCGGTCCTCAAGCCTGAGCTTGAGCACCTCCGAGCTCAACTTGCCCAACAACAAGCAACACTTGCTGAAAAGCTGGCCCTGGAGCGACAAGTCAGCACGCTCGAGGTCGAACTCGCAAATGAGAAGAAGGCTACTAAGCGGGCCATGAAGAAGCGCGAGAGCACCGACCGTGTTGAGGACGACCTCCGGAAACAACTGCGTGAGGCCGAGAAGGAGCTGGCCGCTGAAAAGGCCCAACGTCAGAGGTTAGAGGACCAGCTAGCACAAGAGAAGCAAACACATCAGTTGTCGCTGCAGGATCAGGACAG
This sequence comes from Pestalotiopsis sp. NC0098, assembly GCA_022432395.1. Lineage (NCBI taxonomy): Eukaryota > Fungi > Ascomycota > Sordariomycetes > Amphisphaeriales > Sporocadaceae > Pestalotiopsis > Pestalotiopsis sp. NC0098. The sequence goes on along the minus strand of JAJKLJ010000009.1, from coordinate 1,315,888 downwards.
TACACGCGAACTTCAGTCGGACCTGCGTAAGAAGCTTCAGGAGGCCCAAACGCAGCTTCGTGAGTCTCGAGATGAGGCCGAGAAGCTGGGAGAAGAACTTAGCGCCGAGAAGCGCCAAGCAAAGAAAGCACAAACCCAGGAGCAGAACAAGAACACTGATGCCTCCGATGAGCTCCGCTCCAAACTCGAAGAAGCCGAGATAAAGCTCTCGACCTCGCAGCAGGAAATTAAGAAAGTCCGAGACACTGCGCGAGAGTCGGTGGATGAGGCAAACAGGAGGAGTGATGCATTCGAGAAGAAGTTTGAAAAGCTCAAGACGAAGCATCGCGAACTCCAAGATCAACTCAAGCAGGCCCAATCAGAACTCCGCAAGGCTCAGAAGGGCCATTCTGCGCCTGTTGAGGAGATTAACATGAAGAGCGTTGGACGACCGACATTCAAGAGAAGGAAGCCTGAGGAGATCAGCAAGACGGACTTCTCTCAAATCACAATTGCAACACCTAGCGCAGATGACCAACCCCGAAAGCCCCTCAAGAAGAAGGTCATCGAGCCATCCATGGTGGGAGAGAAGTCCACCTTCTCGATTACGCCATTCCTGAACCGTGGAAAGGAGTCTGGAGGTGATGATGCGCAAGAGGAGGAGGATGACGAGGCTGATCAGAGCTACATCCCGTTGGCCAAGCGAGATGAAGTGAGTCCGCCAGCAGTTCTGCCTGTTGATGAGGCCGAAGTAGATACTACACCATCGGAGGCAGTTCCGAGCGTGCCCGAAGGACAGGAACAAGCGTCCGAGGAGCCAAAGGAGCCTAAGCTGCAGCCCAAGGCCCGCGGCCGGCCAAAGAAGATTCTTGGCGACGCACCCTCTGCCAAGAAGAATGCCCAGCCGCTGCGGAAAACGGCCCTGAAGAAGGCAGCAAAGGCCGCGCCCGCCCTGGAGCAGGTGGCCGAAGAAGGACAAGAGGATGAGTCGGAGCCCGCGGAGAAGACACAAGCCGTTAAGTTCGACGATCAGGCGCAAGACACGAGCACATCCTCGGCCAACACGTCCGCTGTGCCCAAGCCCGCTGAGCCCAAGAAGAAGAAGCGCAAGGTCCTGGGCTCAACCAAGACTCTGTTTGACGACGACGAAGAGGCTGTCGCGGAGGCCGCTCCCAAGGCTGCCGGCAGAGCTCCAACGGCTGGGGGCGCAAAGAAGCGAGCGCCATTGGGTGGTGTGCGCAACGCATTCGCAGGTGCCTCATTTTCACCGCTCAAGAAGGAGAAGAGAGGTGTGGGTGCCAGTTTTCTCGCATAAAGTCTGGGTAACCAGATGATTTTGGAGTTTTTAAGGATAAGGGGTTTGTTTTGCATTTGTAGGCGTTTCTGGTGCGACGGTGCGAATCATTTTCTGGCTGGCTTTAGAGGTCATGATTGCATTAGCCTTGTAGGAATACAGATGAATTTTCGATGCATAAGAAATTTCTCGATATTGTTTAATGTGCTATCCCTGCAAAACCATTTCATCTCTAGAGTTATTTAAAAAGCACAACAAGCTTGGTGATCGTTTGACAACAATTATGACGAAGATACCATCACACGTTCTTATGCAAACCCCCGTTATATGCATGAAACTAGCATAGCATCAAACGCGCATCTCATCAAAACCTGCAATCCGGCTCATACCTCTAACAAACGAGCAACACCATCATTAGTGACCGATAAATGTGGGAAAGCGTGTCATTGCGCTTTTCGAAACCATCGGTTGGATGAAGGGGTTGTCGCGGACGGCAGCAGTGCTGGATGGCGCGCTCTCGAGATTAAAGGCTCCGGCGGCGGCCTGCACAAGGTCAACACCATCGACTTGCCACAAGACATCGGTCGCATCGTGCACCGGCGCCACTCGGTGGTCGTCATCAAACTCAAGATGGAAGCAGCGGCAAGGCAATGACTTCTTTGCCCGTGAGGCCAGAGTGCAGGGTCTCAAGAGCCGGGCTGCTTTCAAGTTGCTCGAGGTACGTTCTCTCATATTTGACGACGTGAAACTTATGGCGCTGCTCGCTGGACAGCGCCCGACGTGATGAGGGCTGATGAGTGCGCCAGATGGATTCAAAATACCACCTCTTCAAAAAGGGGCAGATGGTCGTCGATCTGGGCTACGCGCCGGGCTCGTGGTCCCAGGTGGCCCAGGAGCGCACCAAGCCGACCGGCCAGATCGTCGGCATCGACCTGATCCCCGCCCAGCCGCCCAAGGGCGTGTCGACGATACAGGGCAACTTCCTCAACCCGGCGGTCCAGAACCTGGTCAAGGAGTACCTCCGCGAGTTCGCGCGGAAGCGGCCCGAGTACCGGCGGTCGGCCGAGGACATCGAGAACGGCGACCCCATCCTCAACGCCGAGGAGTTCGAGGCCCTCATCAAGGGCAAGCCGAGTTACATCGACGCCGAGCGCGCGGACACGGCCGAGCACGCACCGTCCGACGACGGCGGCCGGTTAGTTGATGTCAGTTCCGGAATCCCATCCAAGTGAAGTTCCCTCTTTTTGAATCAGTCGCTAACCGTGTCTTATGTCTGCAGGTAGTATTGAGCGACATGTCAGAACCTTGGCCACAAACTTCCGGCTTTTCCAGTAACACGTTGAGTAACCCGTATCGCAGGATGATGAACACGAGCGGCATGAGCTTTCGCGACCACGCCGGCAGTATGGTAAGTGCGCAGATAAGACACAACACCTCGAGACCGTGATTTTCAAAAGTCCTCGCTGACGCGGTATCGCCGCAATAGGACCTGTGTCTCGCCGCGCTGCAGTTCGCCAGCGACACGCTCAGATCGGGAGGCCACTTTGTGTGCAAATTCTACCAGGGCTCCGAGGACAAGGAGATGGAGCTGAAGCTCAAGAAGATGTTTGGAAAAGTGTCCAGGGAGAAGCCAGAGTCTTCGAGAAATGTGAGCATCCCCTATATAAGGAGTTGTGCATCTTGATATCAATGCTAATTGTGTTCTTTACACACGTTCAGGAATCCAGAGAGGCGTATTTTGTAGCTCTTCGCAGAAGGAGCAATGTAACATTAGAAGATATCACCAATTAGAGACACCGTGAATGATTACTGATCACATGAGATCTGTGCCTTCTTGACACTGGGCGAACGTCATCTCCGTGATGAGATGGGAAGTGCAAATGCATATTGAAGCCGAAGGTGTGCATGTGATAAAAAACAAAAGAAAAGAGCCGCCGTGCTGTGTAATTTCCCGGACTTGCGTTCGCCAGTAACTCGTGCACATTTATCCAGCATTCTGTAATCGTATTGGCTGCCGACATTAACAGAATATTGAAAATGAGTCTAAAAGAGACAGTTTGGTCCAGCGGGTGCGTCCAGGTCCTCCCCAGCATGTTAACACCATTCACGAGGCACACTTAACCCACCAAGCAGTCGGTATGTGGATTACGATACCGCATCTGAACCGGAATACCAACAATAAGTTACAAGTACAGACATGACTGTACAGCCATAGTTTCTTGACTTATGTACATACTGATAGAACGTCGAACTGAAGTTGTAATGACATAATCGCGCCGAACAAATATCATCGAGACGTTAATATGACGGTCCATAGCCGTCTCGTCGCAAGTAAATTCATACAATAGACTTGATATAATGTTGTTTTGAAATCGGTATTCCCAGCTCTAATGGTGACAGGAATGCCGAAGAAAAGAATTAGAAGGCTCGTCATCATTGGGGCGTGTCATGTTGACACTTGGCCCATGCTTCCGGTACTATTCGTCGTCTTTGTAGAAAAAAAAGAAGAAACATAGGGACTTTGGCGGCAAAGAACGAAAGGGAGAATTAGATCCTGGACTGCTGGGCTCACCTTGCTTGACGGGTGGTTTCCTTGGGCATCGATGCATCTCTGCGGTTCTCGCTTTTCACTTTGACTTTACATCTATATTGGAAAAAAGACTACGAACCAATCTCCTTATGCTTGGTGCTTTTCATCACATGCTTTTCGATACATCTATAAAGAGAAGGAGGAAAACATTGAGTTCGTCCATGTTCTTAGGCGCTGGCGATGCTGGTAATGGCAGGGTTACAGACTAGGCAAGTTCCGATGCAGGTCCCTTGGTAACAGAGTTTTGTGCTGCATTCACATCGTCTATATACAACAGGTGTTAGAGGAAGTGTGAATAGAGTTTTTGTCTACTTTGGGCTGTTTCGGTGGCTGGTCTCTCTTATTCTGTACTATTTGTCGGGCTATTATGATTTGAATTTGACAGTCCAACATCACTCGCTACAGAAGCCACGATGATGGAGTCGGCTGAAACCGAACGAGCCACTGGAAATCAAGCGTGGCTTGGTAACTTTGAACTCTAGGTGAAGATCGAAGCAATAAGAAGCCGTGGATAAGAACAATTCAGGTCCGGCGCGAATATATCTTGCGTGGGGACATGCTATCCTTTTCAGGTTCAGTCTCTAGACGTTTCGCTGCATGTCGAAGGTTGTTTTCGGTTCAGCCTTGTCGCAGCTGAAGAGCCCGTTTGAACCCACGTAATGAGCTGAACTCCTTCGGAACTCAATTGGTACGATCGTCACAAGAGACTTTTGCTAACAGATGATTCTGCCATATTCGGCTGGATGTGTCTTGGCATGATCACGAGTAACCAGACCCCTGATAGTGCAATTTCGAGAACAGAGGCTTTGGGGGACTGTCGGTTGGGAAAGATCTGCCGGCGGTGGGCTTGTGAAGGGTAACTGGAAATTTCAGTTTCTGTTTATGCTATCACGCTAACAGTCACAATATTTCGGATTTCGAGTTGACAAAAAAGAAAAAAAAAGAAATTCGTTGAGACGGTGCGTGATGTCTGATGTACCTAAATTACCGCCTCTTGACAGCGACTTCAATACCCAAAGCCGACACTGAGAGTAACGTATCCCTATCATGCCGTCGCTGGAATCTCCGCCTGCCTCCTCCTGGAGAACGGCCATGCCGTCCTTCTCGCTCCCGCCGGAGCACTGAACTGTCATGTATGCGTTGCTCGGAGGAGGCTCTTTGGGGACTTAGCTCATGTCGTCGTTGATGATCCTCAGGCATTCTCCTCCCCAGATCTTGATTGCGTTGCAATCTGTTACTCTCCTCCTGGTATTCAGCCTTTTGCGACTTGACGCACTGCATTTCCTCCTCAATCTCTTCCAGTCTCTTCTGCTCCCTCCTCATGCGTTCCTCAACAATCATTTGACCTGCTGATGTGCTTTCCAGGGTAGACTTGGTAAGCAGCTCTCTGACGAATTGTGGAACGGACATGTGGTCGTGATTGTTTCCAGTGAAATGCTTGATGATCCTTAGACCCGATGCCCGATCGCCTTCAAACCTGAAAGTTTTGCTACCTCCAGAAACCATATCTCCCCAAAATTCAGAGTCGATCAATCGGTGCTCGCGGGTCTCACACTGTCTGTTGATCCTATCATTGGGGATACTGTTCCACATCGATGACACGAGAGCCACGCTAGGATAGAAGTGCTCCCCGCAAAGTCTTTTGAGTATCTTCAGGTTCAGAACACTGGTCCCGGTCATTTTCCTGTCCGTGATGCGCTGAATGTAGATGATGCCGGTGATCGATGAGCGATCGTCCTTAACTAGGTACTTCGCAATGCTGCCTAGAATCTCCATATCATCTCTTGAAGAATCGTCGAAACCTGGTGTGTCAATTAATGTATACTTTTCGCCGTCCGAGTCCTGGGACCCGTAGGGTTTACATTCAGATGTGCCTTCTCAGGTCAATTAAAGTGGACAATATTCCGGAGTTCATTCTTACACGAAATGATGTCGTGACCTATTGGCACGTTGCAACCCGTCATCAAACTGATGAAGGAAGACTTTCCCACTCCAGTCGGTCCCAGAATGAGGATTTTGTTGTCACCAGCCTCTCTAGGCTGTTGTTGGAGAACTGCCGCCGTTGGCTCAACATTCTCAGTCATCGAATGGTCTTGAGTTGATGTAATGTCGTGGTCCAATCCTGTCCTAGAGGGCAGTCTGTCCAGGCTAGGTGGGCATCTTTCATGGTGCTCATGATGAATAATGGGTCGGGGAGGGTTGTATTCATCAACCGTATGGGTTTCCGCAACTACTTTGCTGTTGTTCATCTTGATTGATTGAGTGTCAGTGTCAAATGAGTGAACAAGTCTGGTGCACAAAGAAAATTTGACGCTCTAAGAAAGGGGCATCCAAGATTATAGCTCACCCTTGACCTAGTAGACCTACAGCTTTCGGCTCCTGCGATTCTCAGCTCATGTTCTAGATGCTTCCATTTGGCCAATGACTCTTGCCATTGACCTCACGATACGGCGGGCAGCGCAATTATTGGTTCACTGTCACAACTTAGAGAGCACTGCCTCAAAGTATATCCAAACTCGCCAACCTTTGATTGCACTGGTGGTTGGCAGTGCACCATGTACCGGTCCATGATGTTCGGAGACTCTTACTAAGCCTGGGGAGTCTTTCCTTGGATTGAAGGTTGGAACCTAATGTTAGAATTGCGAACATAAAGTCCGTGTTCAGAATATGGGCGGTGTTTTTGGGTTGTTTCATCTGCGCTATACTATTCAGCACAAGGTTCGAACCTTTTCAGTCCCTCAAGATCAACTAGTTGGCTCAGTGTCACCATCCGGAGTCATACCCATCACATAGTAGCAAGGAACCCACCACACGGGGCCTACAATCGTTGGCCAGCCGAAAAAAATAATTCTCTGTATCGTCTGTTATAAGCCCATTGGACCCCCATCGTCCTTAGGATCTCTCCATTCGCATAATCAGTGTAACTATTTCGACCTGTCCTAGAAAGTCATCAAGATAAACGTTATCTTTGCCACAATTCTTGCCATCATGGCTAGCGAGAATTTTGAGGTCCTCATTGCTGTCATTGGCGTGACTGGTGCAGGCAAGAGTACTTTCATCAACGCAGCCACCGACAAGCACAATCTCAAGGTTGGGGACGATATATTCTCTTGTATGATCAACAATCTGAAGCCTCATTGTCAAAGTTGACCTTAACTGATCTATTCTATGATAGGCACCCAGGAGATCGCGTCTGAGTCGTTTGTATACAATGGCAGAAATGTTACCCTGATTGACACGCCAGGCTTTGATGACACATATGTGTCTGATGCAGACGTACTCAAAACGGTTGCGACCCATTTGACCGACACATACAGCGAGGGGAGACTTCTCAACGGTGCCATATTTTTACAGCCGATCAATGGTCAGAAATGTACTGGAAACGAGATGAAAAGAACTAAGCTTTTCAAGCTGTTGCTTGGAGAGGATGCTTACAGCCGCGTCGTCATTGGGACCACAATGTGGGACGATCTCGGCGACGTTGCTAGGGGTACCAAACAACAGGAGCAGCGCATGAAAGACGAGTCGATTTGGGGTGACATGATCAACCATGGTGCTTCCGTCGTCAAGCATGAAAACACAAGAGAATCTGCACTAAAGATTGTCGACAAGATCTTGGAATTTCCTTCCCCGATTGAGATCCAGCTGCAAACTGAACTCAGGAAAAACGGCGGTAAACTAGCAGAAACTTCTGCTGCACGAGAAGTCGATCGTTGCCTCGGAGAGCGAGTCCAAAAGCTGATGAAGGAGCTCCAAGATATGACCAATGAACGCGATCAATCTATGAAGGAAATGTGTCAAATCCGAAACGAAATAGAAGCTCTCAAGAGAGACCAGTACAGTATCACCAAGTTCTGTGTAAGTCTCAACCCGCAGTCTCAGGCGCAATATCCACTTGCTAATTTCCAGCCGCCAGCTGGCGAAGTGGCAGAAAATCGGGAACAAGGCAGGCGATATTTGTATCAATTTTGGGAAGGACCTGAAACGCGAATGGCCATCTTTGTTTGGTTAGTGAGCATAGTCTGGCCGCGAGAAAGCTATGGCGTGTGGAACTTTGTGTTGGTCGAATGTCTGCACAAGTCAATTCCAATGGATCACTATTCGTTTTCTTGGTGACATAGTTCGGTGTTGTGAAATAAATTGATGTTGACTACCTAGACACTGTCGGGCACTGTAAATGAAGCTGTCGCTCTCACATCGTTGCTTTCGTCATTAGTATACAGAGAACCCGTGGCTGCATCGAAATCGCGAAGATGGGACACCATACCTCAATGGAAACGAAAAGTTCATTTTAGTCTCTATAACAAACACCTCTGAGTTGAAAAAAATTCAAGAAAAGCACTCTTCTCTGACTTTCAACACTCATAGATTTGTCAGTCACCCCAACCATTAGCGTCCGTGATCCTTCAAACCACGGTACTCAATCCCGGAACACTCAGAATGAAGGCCTCCAAGTTCCCCGGCCAACATGGTGGAATCTCATCATCCTATCATCAGAGGATTCGCCACTTATTCATGTCAACCTAAAGTTATTTCGAAATGGTCTGCGGATTTCCCAAATACATATAAATCGGCCGGGCTACCAATGCTTGGTATCTCACTTCCTAGCCGAATCTCTCGCATGTGTCCTGTTTCACATGGCACGATTCATCATACAACTGACTAGTCAACATAGACCTGGGGTTGCGATCTTCTACATGGACGAGTTTATGTGTTGTATGTCAATGATCTCCATACATCTTTAGAGAAAGGCCACGGAAGTCAGCCGTATGAAAGTGACATACCGATAATCACTGCTCTGGGTGTATTCGGCTGTTATCCAGCAATTCTCTTTTGTTGGCTTGGCTGATTAGCTCAGACTTCTTCAGAAGCTCTTCCGTTATATTTTCTCTTTCACATCAGCTTATGTGAGAGAAAGAAAGATTGACCACCAACACGTTTGAACTTGTTGGCGCCTTGAAAAGATAACCAGGCAACGTTCTAGAATACATTAATGCATGTCTTTCAACGGTAGAGCCCTATTTGCAACCCGCTAGAATCGATTGGCGTACAATAATAATACCTAGTGATCGATAGTGGAGACATACGAAATTGTGGGGGTAGTGCCAGCACCAAGTTTATGTACTCGTGTCATGGTTTGACCACTGCTGAAGAAAAACGTACCATTTGTTATCTCCGCCCCTGGACATACAAGTATTCAGTTTCCTCTGCATGGTCCTACTCGTGCTACTGTTTATTGGAACTTTCAAAGTCATCCCGAACTGTCGTAACCACCGGCGGTGAACTCGTGAACGATATCTTATGGCTCGGGAAATACTGTCAGAGAACCTTAGTGACTAAAGTCGATCTTTGCAACGAGGAGGAGCTATTCTCGTCTATTTGCATCATGTTGTCCTGATATATGTCCCTCTGCAAGTGTACGACCTCGTGTCGGACAGTGGCTTTACATATTATTACTGCAGGATTGACTTCACATGTAAAACCAACGACTAAGCCAACTGCAGCTTTCTTGGCCCGCCCCGGATCTCAAATGCAAAGTCTCGAGTCAGATCAGCTGGGTCCCCTGTTTTCCGCGGTTAGCAGAGCTGCCCAATCAGAGCGAGTTGGATTACGCCGCTATGCCGAGGTATGGCGACGGATTAGGCATGGTCGGGTGGGCTGTTTGGACCCACTGAGGGCCGCTGCAGCAGTAGCTCTAGTGCGAGTTCTCCAGGTTCCGACTCTTGGTCTGGTTCTGGGTAAGCCGCTGTCATGCGACGGTTCACTTGGTTTATCTTACCCCGGATATTGTGAGCCTCTTTCTTTTCTTCTATTAAGACAATCTGCTTGTCTTCTTCGTCTCGATTTTATTTCTATCCATCCTGTTCCCTTTTCCACACTTGCTGTATCATAGCAAGTACAATCATCTGAGCTCGAGTCGCAGATCGAGTGCAACTTCACTTGCCTTTCCAAATATATACATGTTGTAATCGTCCAAACCCTCTTCTATTCGTCCCCATTTGACTTCCACTTCGCCCACCATGTCCAAGACCTTCTCCCGCGACGAGGTCGCCAAGCACACGGGCGAGGACGACGTGTGGTTCATCATCGACAGCAAGGTCTACGATGTCTCCGACTTCCTCGACGCTCACCCCGGCGGCGAGGCCGTCCTCCGCCAGGTCGCCGGCACCGACGCCACCGTCGCCTTCTACAACCTGCACCGCCACGAGGTCCTGACCAAGTACGAGTCCCTCAGCGTCGGCACCGTCGACGGCGAGAAGCCCTCCGTCATCACCCCCCAGCCCGGCGACCTGAGCCCCGTCCCCTACGCCGAGCCCCTCTGGCTCTCCCCCGTCTACAAGAGCCCCTACTACAACGACTCCCACCGCCGCCTGCAAAAGGCCATGCGCGTCTTCCAGGACAAGTACATCACCCCCGAGGCCCAGCTCCGCGAGGCCGACGGAAAGTACATCTCCCAGGAGCTCATCGACCGCATGTCCAAGGCCGGCATCCTGCACATGCGCCTCGGCCCCGGCAAGCACCTGCACGGCGTCGACCTGCTCGACGGCGCCGTCAAGGGCGAGGAGTTTGACTACTTCCACGACATGATCCTCGGCCAGGAGGGCTCCCGCGCCAACGCGCGCGGCTTCCAGGACGGCAACATGGCCGGCATGGTCATCGGCCTGCCCTGCGTCATGAACTACATGAAGGACGAGAAGCGCAAAAAGGCCATCATGGACGAGGTCTTTAGCGGCAAGAAGAAGATGTGCCTGGCCATCACCGAGGCGTTTGCCGGCTCCGACGTGGCCGGCCTGCGCACCACGGCCGTCAAGACCCCCGACGGCAAGCACTACATTGTCAACGGCACCAAGAAGTGGATCACCAACGGCGTCTTCTCCGACTACTTTGTCACGGGCGTCAAGACCGACAAGGGCCTGAGCGTCCTGCTCATTCCCCGCGGCGAGGGCGTCGAGACCAAGCTCATCAAGACGTCGTACTCCACCGTCGCTGGCACCACCTACATTACCTATGACAATGTCAAGGTGCCCGTAGAAAACCTGCTGGGCGAGGAGAACAAGGGTATCTATGTCATTCTGTCCAATTTCAACCACGAGCGGTGGACCATGGCTTGTAAGTGGAATCTGCCGACACGCAACCTCTACCAATTCATAACACTAACATATACCCAGGCGGCTCCGTCCGCAACATGAGGACCGTCGTCGAGGAGTGCCTCAAGTGGTCGCACCAGCGCATCGTCTTCGGCAAGCGGCTGATCGACCAGCCCGTGATCCGGCAGAAGCTGGCCAAGATGATCGCCCTGGTCGAGTCGCACCAGTCGTGGCTCGAGACCATCACGTACCAGATGTGCAACATGCCCTACAAGCAGCAGTCGCGCTACCTGGGCGGGCCCATCGGCCTGCTCAAGATGTCGGTGACCCGCGCCGCCCACGAGATCGCCGACGAGTCGGTCCAGATCTTTGGCGGCCGCGGCCTGACCCAGTCCGGCATGGGCCGCGTCATCGAGATGTTCCACCGCACCTACAAGTTCGACTCCATCCTGGGCGGCGCCGAGGAGGTCCTCGGCGACTTGGGTGTGAGGCAGGCCATGAAGGAGATGCCCAATGCCAAACTATAAAAAGAACAAATCTAGTAGATAAATGTAAAAAATCGGAAATACAAATCATTGAATAGCGATTCCTTTTGGACATAGTACAACATCGTCATTTATTATACTCACACAGCACTTCTCGTGTATACGCTTGCAAGGTAATTTATTTGTTCCATGATCAACAGATCAACAATTTGGCTGGAATTATAGGTACCTTCAAGCGGTATATGCTATATATACAGTGTCTTGATTCATTTTTCGATCCGCTTTTTGTGATCTTCTTTTTCTTTTTCTTTTTTCACCTCCTGCCATCATCATCCCCTTACACTCAGGGATCATTCGTGCCCGTGAGTGTTTAAACTTTTTGCAACAGAGAAATATAGGTACAGAGAAGATTAAAATTACCACCACCAGATCCACCCCATCGTTTCCTTGCTCACGCAGACTCGTCCCAGTCCAAGAAGGTCGCCGGCCGCAGCGCTGCGTCGTCGGTCGTGGGCGGCCTTGGAGCCGGGATGGTGACGTTGCGCACGACGCAGCCATCGGCGGGCGGAACATACGAACCGTCGAGGACGCTCTGCAGAAAGGCAAAGGCGTGGGCGCTCTCGGCATCCTGCTCGTCCTTGTGCGTGGTCAGGGTGTTGCGCTCGTAGGTGATGGTGGCGCCGAGGGCGCAGTACTTGGCGACGAGGGCGTCAGTGTCGGCGATGGGGCTGACCTCGTCGCGGATGGCCTTGTAGGCGAAGACGGGGGACCGCGGGACGCCGTGGGTGCCCATGATGCCGTCGCTCGTGATGACGGCCTGCACCAGCGGGTCCAGGAACACGGCGATGCCGCCCACGAAGTAGTCGTAGATATTCTGAAAGGCGAACTGCGGCGCCTCCACGTCGAGCGTCAGGTTCTGCACCGACAGGAACTTGTCCTTGGTGTACTTGCCCGTCGTCTTGAGGCGCCCGTACACGAACTCCTGCGCGTCTGGGAACTGGCTCACCAGCCCGACGACGCCCGGCGGGATCAGCCCCGCGCTGTACGTCTTGGTCACCGTGTTGAACACGTTGAACACGTCGGGCGTGAGGCCCCCGATGGCCACGCCGCTGACCTCGAGTTCCGGGGCATATGTCTCTTGGAGCTCGGCTGCCCACTCGCTCGCCAGCGCGCCGCCCGAGTATCCCCACAGGACGTTTTTGGCGTCAGGAATGCCTGGGAGCTCCAGGTCGCTCGATACTGATGCACGCAGGGCGTCCAAGGTGGCCTGTCCAGAGATGACTCCGGCCGTGACTACATGTGGTCAGGATCCCAGGTAACGAATGTATCATGTATTATCATACATGAATAACGATACAAGCAGAGCCAAGGACATCAGAGACTTACAAGAGGCAAGTGGTCCCTCATAGTCTGGCACGGTCACATAGTAACCAGCATCCAAGGCGCCCTGTATTTCCGCGACACAGTTCCCAGGGGTTCTACCGGAGGTTGCGGACTGAGAAAGGGTATAACTAGGGCCGGCATCCAAATCGGCAGAGTCGTATGGCACCTGATACGAGAGGAGCGCGTCGGAAGTCGTATCAACCGAGGTTGGAACCAGAAGCGTGGTCACAGCCCAAGACGGTGCAGCATTGCTGTCAGTCGTGCGGTAAAGAATATTATAGGCCGCAGCGAGGCCGTCAAATGTCTGGCCCAACTGGCCTTGTGCAATTCTCACGCGTAGCACGTCGCCCGGTGCCGTCGACTCCCAGCCATCGGTAGGATTGTACCAAGGGTCCTGCTTTGGGGGAACCGGGCCAACAAGAGAGTTATCGGAGCCCGTGTCCGAGCGAGCCCAAGAGGTCGTGGCAGCCGGCGCCGCGGCGGCGACACGGATCAGAGAGGCCACCAAGAGATAAAAGAGTGACAGCATGGCAGCAGAATATGCAGGCGGATCAAAAGAGTGTAGATGGCCACGAGGGCTTGAGCCGCATAATCACAGCTCGCAAAGATGACTGATTATCTGGGGTCGCCCTAGATTATGTATATCAAGCTTGCATGGGAAAGAAGAGAGCAATATGTTGTGGCTGATATTACTCTGCGCCCGTCAGCCGACCAGCAAATCGATTTCATGGCTCCTTGTTACTCGTTACGTGGTCTGCAACCTGGACTATGCCCGCAACGGCTTCTGGATCGCGCAGAGATTTCCCATGTGTTGACAATTCGCATTCAGGGTTCCTCTGGAAGGCTCGGTAGCATCGATCGCCAGTTTTCTCGGACGGGCGTTGTACGGTCTTCGTCAACGAAAGCAGGAAGCAAGCGATGAAGTTCTAAATCCGGCAACCTGAGCAGTTAATTCTTCAGCACGCGAGATTTGAGCCGATGCTGCATCTTGGCCTGGATCCAGGCCAGAGGTTGCCATGAGCGCGCAGCATTGGTATTATCGGACGGAGGCCCGAGGCTGGTTTGGAAGGTCTCATCCCAAGGACAATAAACATGCCTCGATGGGATGAAACGTCGACCTCCTCCTTTAGGCAAAGTGAGAGGTTCGTCATTGGTCCCTGATGCAACCTCGTGGCCGGGACCAATAGCAGTCTGGACGTTAAGGATGCCCAGCCTGGGGCATGTGAAGGTGGCATGGGGAGAATGTGGAGAGCAACGCATTCGTTCCATTGGCCAATGGGTCGTCGCTTATAGTCGACTGCCTACTTGAAGCATTCCCAAACAGATAGGGGCCTTTTACTTGGACATTTTATATCCTCAGTCGCCAGGCCTTTCTTCGGCTGTGGGTCCATCAAAGTAACGCTGCTATGTTATAGAAACGTGGTTCTGGTGTCGTGGACGAAGGTCGGGAAATTGAGATCGAGATGGTGTTGTTCGCTATCGACTCCCTGCTCGCACGTGGGATGCATCTTGGCTTCAAATCCGTTCCATCCTGTCGATCTCCGAACTCGTACGAAAAGCTCCGCAGGCTGTATCCTATCTCTCTCGCGTTCAGATATCGCTCGAAGATATCGGAAGACGGAAGTGACCTCGACGTGACATGAGTGAACATCTAAGCGAGGGCTAATTCGTGAAAATCGACCCCAATTGGCCAAGACGGCTCTCAGCCGAATAGCGAGGCCGCGCAGCCGAGTACCGGTGCTTTCCCTTCCTACATTTCCTATTACGCACACCTTGGTTCTTCGTACAAGGGAGGATAGTGCCCAGACCGACTTGTCACACCATCACATGACTATGTGGTGTCAATCGCTTCCTTCTATTGCTACTTGTCTCATTCTGCTGGCAAGCCGTTGCATCTCGCTAGTTCGGAAGAAGTGCGATGCCGCATTCCGCTGACTTTGAAGAATGTTGATTGGGCCTCGATCACTGTTGGCAAGGTTGTCCAAGGTTGCGCTCGATCTACAACCCGACCTCGCCTGTTGGAATTGTATGTGCCAAAGAGCCGCGTTGTCGTGCAGACAAACGGGTTCTGCCCAAACTGAGGCGGCCTTCTTCTTGAGGTCTCTTCCCTGCATCTGGACCAAAGTTCATGTGGCTTCCTTCTTCTCTCGGTAGCACAAACCATTGAGCGATTTTGACCTTGGTCGAAGCGATGGCCTGACCACAACTTCGGTGTGTAGAGTAGCATTCTAAACATCTTGATGCCGTCAATGATTGTGCTCATGATTGAAAACTCAATCATACTATCGGCCCCGCTTAGTATCGGTGAGACACTTCTGCGCCTCTTTGCAAGGCTAGTCATGTATACATCGTCGACAAAGCTTAGAAGTTCGGAGCCCGGAAGGTAGGATCGAGCCTGTCCATTGCGGTGATACTAGTTGCCAGTAGAGCACAGCAGTCGTCGTATGTCAAAAGCCTCAGTCGTTGTATTGCCCTCATATGGTAGCTGCGTGCTTCACGGTGGAGTCTGCGGCATTCTGGATCATGAAGTTGACTTTGACGACCAGCTGCGTACCAAGTTTCCTGGCAACAAGGAAAGCGGCGTCCAAGTCACGGCTGATGGAGAAACGCGACTCTACAAGAAACGGGCTGCTCACCGGGAGGCTCCTGAGCAGTCTTTGATCCGACCGCCACCGCCAGTTGTCGAGGATCTCGTGGGTATCGGTTCCCACAGAGAAGCTTTGAATCCGATATACTACAGCTCCCAGGTCATTATTATGACCCGCAAAACTCAAGAATATTTGTAAAATAGAAGGGGGCAAATGGCAATTAAAGAAGATACTCAAAAAACAAGTCATGTATGGGAGCACTTACAAAACTCGATACAGTTCCTGGCAAGTTTAAAATATGCCACCACGAGCTTTTCGGGCCCTGTCAAGATCCAATACCTTTCACGATGATCTAGCATCGAAGTCTTGACCTGCTAAACACGTCCTCGTTAGACACATGAACATACCTGGATGACACAAAGCACCGCTTCACTTGCTGTCGGAAGAACTGATCTTCGTCCCTGCCAATCGAAGTCAGCAGTCCTACGCGCCGAGCTGCATGACTATCGCTGCGAACCCGCTTGTTATGTTTGGTGCTGTAGAGCACGGGAACCTGTTCGGCAGGGTTTGATCCTTCCAACAAACTCAGAGCGACAAGGTGCCAATCCTGGTCTGGAATGTTTGGCAGCGATAGAGCGACGATGTCCTGTTTTGTCAGCTTCCGGCATGGGAGCTGGATACGCAGCCCAAACTCCCCCGAATGAGTCTGCCTGATGTATCGCGGATCGCTCCAGTGTACCCGCGGGATAGGCACCCGCATAGGAACCGAGGCAAAGTCCTCTGGGCCCTGCGCTATAAGCCTATTGGTTGTGTTCTCTTCCATATCAGACCTCCCTGGGTCCCATGCCTGAAGGTTGAAAAACAGAATGGTCTGTTCCCCACTGGCCAGTATATACTCCTGCAACCGTAAGAAGGCCTTGAAGCCTTCACCGTACAGCAATGGCACTAGATCGTTCCGAGGGTTAGCGGCCTTCAGCGAGAATGTGTACGAGAATTCCGGGTGTCTCTTTTAGGCTATGTATCGGAGTGCTGCAGGACGGAATGCATTTCGCTTCTGGGATTATTGGACGTCTTCCAATAATTGTTTTGGAGTCGAGATACTGCTTACTGTTGATATCAAAGAGTCCAAGGAGACTGTAAGATATGTCTTCCATCCTCGTAGCCTGCCTGTTGGCTGCCCACCGCATCTTCTCGCATGCCGACACGCCCATGACAGGCAGTTCATGGATCAGGACTCCGTAGTAGATCCCCGTGGCCTGGGCGAGGCGAGTTCCCAGCTCATCTTTGGTGGCCAAATAGGACCAGTCAGCGGCATAGAAGCGTACGTCCCTGGGCGCAATGAGCTCTTGAAGCGTCCAGGACCGGTGAAGCCAGCGGCAGAAGGTTGTTGGGCCGTTCTGTACAGTAGTCTCGCCGGCGCGCGCTTTTGCCATGGATGCGAGGCACAAGTCAAGGGCCCCAAGTGATTCGACGTCGTTCAGGAAAGCGTAGCATACCGCTGCGTTCTGATACCATCGATACATGGAGTTGATGGCTTCTGAGAGCTCCGCGCTGCTGCCCTTGTCGATGCAGCAGTTGTCGATCCATACCCACTTCCAACCATCCTTGAGCGCCTGTTCGCAGCATCGCTGTACCTTCCAGAGTCCCCTCTTCTTGTTCGTCCCTCTGCGCCCTTCCTCCAAGTCTTTGATCTCGTCGAACAGAACCTCGTAGTCCTCCCAGGTGTGGGATAAGATGGCGTAGGGCGGGATATCAGCACCTACGAAATCCACGAGCCTGTAATCAGTTGCATTAAGCAATCTCATTTTCGATGCAATCGTTGGGCCCCTTGGATGAATGACCTTTCATTCAGTCTGCCTGGAGCCTGACCGCAGATGAATCGAGAAAAGACGAGTGGACAAGCGTGGTCGGGAAGGAACAGGTGTGCCGGTGAGCAGATTGGCAAGTGCGGGTGGGGGATTTGGTCAGTCTTTCGCAACAACACGCGCGGCATAATACACAACCCGTCCCAGGATCAGGTAGCAACATGGAAGGATTTCCGTGCCTGCTGTTTTTCGCACTACTAATAAAAATTCTATCAAGAATTCACCGAGTTAGTATATTGAATTTCGGAAATCCAAATGCCTACATTAAATGCAGGCAGGTGTCGATATCAGTCACAACTCAAAGTGCAGGCAGAAACAAACAATCTGGTTCGCTGTATCATCATATTGAGCTGTCCAGGCCACCCATTGATTCTCAGGTGGCTATTGACAGTATTGACTATCTACCGCGCTTGTGAATTTGCTGAACTCAGTTCGGCAATACATCGACCGACACACTCATCCGTATGTCATTACATAATATTAGTTGAGTGCGTCAACCTTCTTCTGCCCTCTTGAGCATTCACTCATGAAATACATGCTCGTGCCTTGAACTGCATCGCTTCTTTTTGCGGGAGCGCCAAGCACCGTCTTCTTGTTCTTCTTTCCTCCATGCTGGTGGCCTATTGTCGACAAAGGAAATGTTGGGATATCAGGAGTAGTCGCGCGATCCTGGAACTCAATGCAGTGCGACTGAAAACAAACAAAACGCCAACAACCCTGAAATGCCAAAAACAGAAAAGCCTGAACCCCTGTCTATGCCCTCCTCCGATGCGATTTGTGTGTTGGAATCGATGATTAGTCGGAAATGTGCGGGAAATGTCTCGTGAATGTGTCGTGAATCTTGCGTAAATGCCAGCGCCGAGCTGAACGATGCCAATGCATGATGTATGTAGTTGGTTCATGGGAATCCTCCACTCCCATCGGTCCATGTCTGGAGGGCGACGTGCCCCAGTGTCTACTGCAAAACAAGTCCACCATTGTACGCCGTAACGGGATGCAAGAATTTTTCTTTTGCCGACGCGCGGTGCCGGCAAGGCGATGGTCGTCAAGGGTCAGAGGATGCAACTATTGGCCGGGCAGATTCTACCAGGGACCGACGCGAACAGGTGCTCCAAAGTTGCCCGACAGTATTTCATCCAGAACTGAAGGCTGCTGCTGTTGTTGTTGCTGGTGAGAGGGCGAGCCTGTTCCGCTAGGACCACCACCGACCCAGCCCACATTGGTTGCCATGGCGCTTATGGCACTTGCGAGACGACCGCCGGATTGCTGGTTGTGCTTGGCCAAAATCTGATCCCATCCGCCCGTATGCAGGACAAATCCAGCGCCCTTCTTGGCTGCCTCGTTGATGACCAGTGCCCAAGCTCTCGAGATCTCGTCGTAGGCGTTTTCCTTGTGATGGCGGTATCCCTGGCTCTCCCAGTCGGGTAAGGCGTGGATGAGCTTGGTAGCTCCATCCAGATACTGCAGCGAGATGTTGGCTTGTTGCTCGTTTGGCGGCAAGTACTGAGGCGTGAAGTCGGCAAGTGCATCTAGGAGGGCGACCAGAGGTGCCTTGACTCTGTAGTATGCGTAGTCTGAGCTCGTCTCGCCGTAGGGGAAGGCGGCTCGCAGTTTGTCCTGGTACTCCTGCAGGACCTGGAAAGCCGATGCGACGGAAGGCCTCGGTGCGCTCCTAACGACCTCGGCGCCGATCTCTGGTTGTCGCTCGCAGATTTGCTGTAGCACGTTTCGTAGTGATGCTGCGTCTAGGGTTTCGAGGAGTCTGGGGAGCGTAAGAGGCCGGCCAGTGACTTCGTTTGCGCGGGACTTCTTGATGGGCCGGGACAGCTGGCGGTTCTGGGCGGCGGGTGAGGACGACGGTGAGCTAGACATGTCGACATCGTCGTCGGCCTTTCGTTTTCGGTTGGCAGACATGGTGTTGTGGAATGGGGAGTCTGTGGGAGAGGTGAGGTTAGTGCCTGCAGCTTGGTACGGTAAGGTGCATAATCGCCGTCGAGGTCGGGGATCAGCGGCGACAAAGGGAAAAACATACTGGCCCGGGTACGCTGTTGATGAGAAAGATTGAATGACTGCGGCGGCAGCAAGACGTTCATCGTTTGTCGATGTGCGAAAGTGTTCGATTGAGTAGGTACGAGGTAGTGCCTTTGCTCAAATTGGAAGCGGCGGTTTTGCCGATGGCGGCCTAACGGTTTCCCAAAGTCCTCTGCTCTTGGGGGAAAAAAAAAACCTGCGACAAGAATCTTGCCTTGATCACCTCTCTCAAGTTCTTTCCCTAGAGTAAATATCCAGAAGGAGAAAGAGACTTCAACCTTTGGAAGCAATTTCCAGGCAGAAACGCAAAAGAATGCCCGGTGAGATGAACACGGGGAAAGGGAGGAACTAAGAGTGACTGCGAAAAAGAAGTCGCTAATGCGATGGGAATGGGTGGGATGGGCGGATGACTTCGCTCGACTCGGCGTGAGGGGTTTCGACCATCAATTAAAAGAATGGGAAGCAGAGCGCAGGAGAAGAAGCGGGATTGATTGATGAATGTGCGCAGAAAGTGGGATCGAGTCTAGTGTAGTGTAGTGCGTGCGTGCGCTGTAGGTGCGTCGCTGTGGATGCAGAGTTACCTAGCGAGAAAATGTTCAAGCCTTGTCGTTGATCCCTGGGCCGCCTAGCACGTACATTTGCGCTACAAGAAGCTGGCTGCTGCGCTGTGTTTTGGGGCCCTGGCGTCTTCTTCAACAGGCCTTGCTCCTCTGAATGAATGCCCGTGCCCACCACGCAGAGGCAAGGGGAGGAAATAGTACAGGCGCCAACCATGTCGGCCGTCCACTGTATTTATCTCAACAGGTTCTATCCTTGCTTCGGCATGCCCTGGCCTTGCCTGTCTTTGCTGCCCCGACCGAGGCCGCCTCTTCATCTCGGCATGGGCAAGATGGGGTTTGAGGTGGCCTCCGAACTGGTGGGCTGCAGGCTTTGATTGGTACTATTTTTCTGCATCCTCTCTCTCTCTCTCTCTCTCTTCTCTTCTTGTCCTCTCTCTCTTTCTGGTCTGGGGCCGCGACCTGCGTGGTTCCAGTCACTGACAGCAATTGAGACCCCCGGCAAGCCACCACCCATTACCTCAAACAGAGACATGCAGTCTGCTGGACGCCAATAGCATCAGAGGTCACGGAGATCAATGTGAACCCCAAAGTATGTCTGCGCAATTGCCAGCAGCCAGCCACATATTCATTCCGTTCTTGACTTTTACGACCGTCCGTGTTTATTTAAATGGGGCCAACTGTTGTGCAAGCTATGACGTTGCCTAGGTAATTTAGCAAAGAAGCTGCCAGTATAAGTATGTACTATGCAGTCTGCACTATAATTGCCTTTGCCTACCTGCCTAGGAACCTTATAATATGAATATATATTGATCAAGGTAATGATGCAGAGTAGAACGTAGAGGCCTGCCTATACGTACTTCTGGGCAGCTTCCAGCTCGCCAAATAGAGAGCATTTTCCTGAAACCGTACCTGGATCCAACCTATAAAACATCTGATCACATTGGTCAGGAACTGTGCTACCTAGACCACAAGTATCATATATTACCTGTAACCATTATTGATTGATCTTGTTCTCATACTTACAGTAGAATGGCGGTCAACCCACATCTGCGAAGAAAGCACACACATACATAACACACCCGGCTGCCGGTCCCATCACGGATGAGGAATGAATCGCGAAAGGATGATTGTCGCCACTTGGGCCATCACGCTGCCGGCCTCTGTGCGATTCTATAAAAGAAAATGCCCGGGGCCGGAGCCGGGATCTCCCAAGACAGACAGTCTTTGTATGATATCTCAGGCCGCAAGACTGATGTGATGACTGGGTTCTGCTAGTGTGAGGACAACCGTGACTGCTGCTGAGTGGCTGACTGGCCAAGCAAACCAAGCTCAATCGGATGGCCAGCACAGGAAGAACAAACAGATCCTCAAAGAGTTGACACCAGACACTCGAGGCCCAGGGCCATCCCATCCTCGGCGTCGATTGGCAAACTTGGCTAGGAACTGGCTGCATGCGCTGGCACTTTAGCGGGAATGTGGAGTGCAGGAAGCAGGTCATACAGCTCCAGGTCTGCGTCAATCACCTTCTCGGACGGGTCAACAGATCATGTTCGTTTTTAGCTTTTCCTTGCTTGCTTTTATGGACAATTACTCCGTACATCAGACATGTAGCTGCTGGTGTGCCCTGAAGACGACATATATTTTTCCCGAGTGCCGCATATAGTCAGATGAGATGGTTCACGTTTTGGGGGCAAATATGATCTTGTTTGCCCACACCTGAACCTTCCTCTAATCTGTATGGTAGTATCAAAATTAGAGTCGAGCCACTCACCACATGGGCATATGGCGGCTGAACAAAGGCAGCGTCGCTTTTTGCCAACCCTCCAGTCTGGACCTATGCCGAAAGGGTACCTGCCTCTTAGGCATATGCCAAGCTGAACTGTTTCTATTGAGCAGCTGGGTGCTGCTTAATGATGAGGTAACTTAGGTAACCTTGCGATTTGGATCCTCTATGCCGATTAATATACTTTGGGCCAGTCTACCCGGCAGGAATTTATAAGGCCGAGAGCACGATTCACAGCAGCGTGTTCTTACACATAAGAAACCCGCGAGGTACTCCTTTTCGCGTGGCAATTTGTGTGAATCGCTGGACTTCCTTTTGAAGAGAATACTACGACAAGTCGACATCTTCACAACCATTTCCGCTGGTGGCTGCTGTAAAGCAAGCCACCCCCCCCCCCCCCCCCCCCCCCCCCCCCCCGGCTTTGGTCAAGTTCCAGATTACAAGTGTTTGGCAGGCGTGCAACTGGTCACAAAGGTTTGTGTCTGTCGGACCGATGTTTGCAGCACTCAGGGGCTATCGTAGCACAGTGACAGAAATTAGTATGTAGGAGTGACAAATATTCCTTGCACGATTGTTGTTCTGACGCGGTATTGTGTGAAAGCAATCTTCTGAATACATGTTCTGTCCGTAGTGGGGATGTTGCCCGAGGATGTGGGGCCGCCGATTTACAGGTAATAAGCTACAATAAGTGGCAAATCTTCAACAACAAGCCCGCTTGGCTCATCGGTAGAGCGCCTCACTAGTAATGAGGAGGCAATTGGTTCGACTCCAGTAGTGGGCAAGAACGAGCAGTTCTTGCCACCAATCA
This sequence comes from Pestalotiopsis sp. NC0098, assembly GCA_022432395.1. Taxonomy (NCBI): domain Eukaryota; kingdom Fungi; phylum Ascomycota; class Sordariomycetes; order Amphisphaeriales; family Sporocadaceae; genus Pestalotiopsis; species Pestalotiopsis sp. NC0098. Next base: position 1,293,434 of record JAJKLJ010000009.1, on the reverse strand, counting down.
TACGGTCCTAAATAGGCCGACCGATTCTTTTTTGATGTTTTTCTGTTCTTATTTTGGCATTTATAATTTTCTCGCGATTTTCTCTTTTGGCTTCTTTATGCTGCGTTTTGTTTTTTGTCTGTGGCCAAGCAAATGTCCTTGTTCTTTTTTACTCACCAATATGGACACATCTGATCAATTAAACCATGCAACAAGCAACAAGGAGAAGATGGATCATTATAGCAGCCTGCAAAGATAAATCGCAAAAATATGATCATAAGGGAGCATTCAACTAACTACATGTCACTCATTCATAAGAACTGAGGACAATTTCCTCAATTTGATCGACCCAACAGTCTTTCGAGCCAATGCCAGTGTCGCTTCTGCGAAACCACCAAACCGCCAGATTCCTCCTTAAGCAACCACAGCATTTTCGCCTTTGCCCGACAAAGAATCATCAGTCGCGGTGGAGTGTTGGGCTTCTCCAGCATCAGCTGGACCATGGCCCGTTGCCTGCTCCTTCGCATGCCGACGCTTCTTCCTGTGCCGCAGCAGAGCCCAGGTAGCAAAACCGACGACTGCCACCGCTCCCGTGATGGTCCCTGCCGCCGCGACCGTCGCCACCTTGGTCTCGTCCATGGATGCTTGCCGCGCCTGCTTGGTGCCGAACGAGGAGTCAAAGACGGTCGTCGTGACGGTGGTGACGAAGCCTCCGCCGCCGCTCTCCGCCGCCGCCGAGGGGGCCCCGGCGGTCAGCGACAGCGGGAAGACCTTGTGATACACGAGGGCCCCGGTGCCGGGCACGCTCGTGTGCCAGGTCGCCGCCTCCTGGCCGTTGCTCAGCGTCGTCGCCGGGTCGAAGCTCATCCAGACCTCGGTCGGGCCGCTCATGGCGCTCACGCAGAGCCGCTGCGGGTCGGCCGCCGAGTCGCTATCGCCGACGCCCGTGGTGCACTGGTAATCCTCTGATGGGCAGCACCAGGCCTGCGGGTACTGCGCGCCCTCGTGGACGAGCGTCGTGGTGCAGGCCGGGGACCAGCCGTTGGGGCATGCCGTGCCCGGATACGCGAGCGTGGACCGGGCGCCCTCCTGGGTGCCGTGCGGCCAGTTGTAGACGGCCTGGGCGCGGGCGTCGCCGAACAGCTCGTAGTAGTTCTCGGGCATGCAGAAGTTGTTGTAGGCCATGTACGTCGCCGTGGTCAGCGGCGCCACGGCGCTGCCGACTGCGTTGACCCCGAAACACAGGCTGACGCCGAACTGGTACGCCGTCTCGGCGTAGACGGCCGTGGTCAGGTCGGCGCAGAACACGGACGGCGTGCATCCTGGACCGTTGTATGAGAACGGCGTTGTTTGGGATGGCAGGTACAGTGAAGTTGAACTTGGGTAGTCGACTTTTGTTGTTACAGAGGGAGCCATGGTGAGTAGAGATTCAGCTTCTGGTTACTTTCAAAATGAGGTGCTCTTTTCACCATGTGATTCAAGTCATCAAGGTCTCTGTTGCCACTTTATAGTAGTCCAGTTTGAGTCTTTTACATAAACCGCCGACGATCCATCTCATCTCTGAGATATTCGTCGGATTCAAACAATACTCGACAGGTCACCGTGTCACGATGTACAACTGGACTCCGCGGTGATGGTATCAATCACATATGCACACAAAAACAAACGGACGGTATTCTGTGTCATGGAATCGTGGGCGCACCTGTAGAATAGAGCACAATATCACACGAACATGATTTTTGACAGGTCCAAGCATTCCAATGCCGTTCGTCTCCAAATTGATCTCCCCTTGAACGGTGTCACGATGTGACGCAATCTACTGAACCAGTTGCCTCGTGAAACGGACTTCACAAGTTTGGCTGGGATCGCACAAGACATCGCCTTCTTATTGTTGCTCGACGTACTGGGTGACAACTCCTCATTCCACGGCCAGGGGAACAAACACAGTTTGTGATATCATCAAAATTCTGCAAGGAGCCTGTATCAGTTCGAATTCAAAGGTCATAGGCCAACTCGAGCGAATTTAGTCATCCCGCCCGTCACGAACCTGGGTCTGGTTATAATACCATACACCTACAGAAGTGCACTTCCGTAAGTAACACTTGAATATCATAGATCCAGGAAATAGGCAGTAAATCTCACGAGGGCCGCAAACATGAAGGGAACATCAATATTGCAAAACCAGTTATCAATCATTTGTGTAAGTTTACCACCACTTTTTCAAGTAAGCTGTTTTCTGCATACTTTCAAGCCTAGAAAGATTGAGCCCGATTCCAACAAGTTACCTAATTGATATCCGTTTTGCTCTCATCTGTATCGTCTTCAAACCAAACCGAGGGACGACCGGAGAGCTTTCATTATGGAATTCAAGAGATATTCATATACTTCGGATTTAGAAAGAGTCCATTCGAGGTTCTGAACTACGCGCGATCATATCCTCGGTCTACTTCATCCCACCACGCCCACAATCTGCAGCAATTGGCATCATCCTGCAAGGTGCATTGCTTTGGCCATGCTTCATTGCACCTTCGAGAGCACTTCCTCCGATACGTTATTCACATCCTCACCACGGCCGAGATCTTATCCTCCCAAAGCCTTACCGGGAGCCGAGTGATCTGCCAAGACCGTCCCGATTCGCTGTCTCCTTCCCCCTTCAAGCTACGCCGTCGCCACAGTACAGTCAATACCCGCATCTCACCGCCCAGGCGCCGTATAATCATCGCATAGTCAGACTCGACTGTGCGGCCCCGATTGCCACCCCCACCATTCGCTATAGAGTATCGTTTCTCGAAGACGGCACAACAAAAAACCGACTATTCTTCCTCACAACTTTTCTGGTCTACCAAGAGGCGGAGAAAAACAATAATAAGCATATTCATTTTTACAGCCCAGATGCCAAGAACATGTTCCTGAACCACACAAAGACCCAAGTCCCCCCCACCCCGTTGCTTGTGCTTCGGTGAGTCAGTTCCTAACCTTCCAATTCCCCTTACCATTTCTTTTCTTTTTTTTATATTCACACATCTCCCCCTCTTCATCTCACTCTCGGTTCCTGCGTGTACCAGAAGATACCTGAACGCGAGTGCGCGGCCCAGGAGACGCGGGCATCGTAAGCCGGGTAGGAGCAGCACGAGGGAAGGACCCGGGGGAACGGGCAGTGATCCCTCTAGAGGGCCGGAATGTGGTGTTGTGCTCTGCTGGCAGGACGCAGGGGCGGCAGGCGTGGAAATACTACCCTTTTACTTCATGTATCATTTTATTTTTTCATTCTCCTTTAATAAGAAAACAAATCCCTTCATATGCACGCCGTCGTCCTCTATCTGTATCACGTCCGTCTGCCAGGTAAAATAATGACTGGAAGGACACGGCACTTCGCTTGTTTTCTCCCATCTCAGTATAGTCTCGAGTCTCGCAGGGGCGGGAACCGACTCGAAAAAAAGTCAAACCCAATGCATACCATACCATACTACCCTCCAATGCATACAATACAAGACACACATGGTTTTCCGCCGAGGCGGCGGAGGAGGCGTGGTAACACGAAGCCTCCCGCGCTGTAGCCCTACGAGAGATCTACTACCATGTTCAGCCCTGCTGCTGCTGCTGCTGCAGCAGTTAGTTGTTATTGCATCGTGCCACATGGGGATTCACTGATGGACTAGACTGGAGATGAGAATGGTCGCCGAGTGTGCTAGGTTCGGCGAATGGACATACTGTGGCGAGTATGTAGGCGTTTGTGATTGCAGCAGTCACATTTCGGCGTTTACGATTCGGTCAAGCATCAATCAAATCTCCTCCTTCGGGATGCATCGAGACCCTGTGGGTTTGGATTGCGCCGCTTTGGGGGGGAGAAGGAAAACAAGATCAGACAGGATAAACAATCTATTTCAAGGTCACGTGTGTATCATGAAGATGCCTTGCAGCCTAGATATGTGGGAGGACCACATGTTGCAAGGCAGCGCGATATCCAAGATCCCCAATGCAATGTTCCTTTCCCCGGGATCAGTTGGAGATCCGGGCCCAGAGCTTACTATCACTCGCTGCCGAGCGAGGTAGTCATTCCTGGGGGCCGAGGAATCGGGGGCCAAGAGCGGGAATCACGGGGGACAGGGCTGAGGGAAAAGATGGGTGTGGCCAGGCTTGGCTGTGGATTTTGTGTCATGGAAGCTTTGCCGCTCTTGTTCCACACAGATCATGTGCCGGTTCTACTCCATTCTCTCATGTCTCTGCCTTGTGGTGGCGACGCGGCCGTTGTCCACGCGGAAGCCACGGGATTGGCTTGGGCCACCGAGGCTCCGCGATTGCCCGCCGTCCTCCTATAACATGGTGAAAGAAGAGAGGTACATGCTGTTGGCATGTTTCCCGTGCTGTGGCGTCGGCCAAACCGGCATAACTGATGACCTACCTAGGTAGGATAGGTTTTCTGCATGATCGGCGACGAGGCCTCTATGATTGGCTGGGGTGCAGGTTGCGACCTCATTCTTATATAAGGCCCTTACCGTATGCAGCACTCGTGGTCACTGGCGTCACAATTGCGTCTAGGAGTTTCGAGATTGAAGTATCCTTGTACGATACTTTAAAAAAGTGACCTAATCCTGTGTGGTACCGAGTCTTGTCTTCGGAAATATGTCTCTTTGTTAATATGGTTCATTCGAGAATCGGTTCCCCGATCCCGAAGGAGTCGAAAGAGAGTGTTTTTGTTCTGCACTCATTGGGCAACTCTCTATGCTGCGCCCTTGGTATCTATGCACTCCTGTGATTGGTACGTGGTTAGTCCAGACAGTCTTGGAGATTTTTCACATCTCATTGGCCTTCATGAAAATGCGAGTATCGCATCCTCGCCTATTGCATTAAATTGGGCAATGCACTCATTCTTCTTGGTTGTGGCAAATTAGTATTGTGTTCATAGCCTTCCTTGGCACTCTGACCGAGACTCACTTTTCATACCGAATTGCCCAACAATGTTCTCTCGGTGGATGCGAGTAAATGAGGCAATTCGAGCCGTACAATTTCGGTCCCGCAGAAGGAGGAACAACGTGCATTTCGTCAAGCCCACACTCCAAGGAGAAAGCCCCAGATACATGCCTTATCCTAACACTAACGTATCATTCCGAAATATCGGGGTCGCAATGATCGCTTACATTGATGTCCTTTTGCATTCTGCAGCCGGAATGGGGGTGCAGTTGCGCTCAGAATAGCTGTGATGCGAGTCATTACATGTGGCCATGTATCACGAATGAGAGACCGCAAGTTGTGCCATTGGTGCGGCAATCATACTTGACATGAGCAAGGCTACTTCGGTGAGCTGTATACTGCGTGTTTGACTGAGGATTGGCCATTGCCGTATCAGTGTGGGTGAATAGGCATATGATACATAATGTGATTGACATACCATATGTTCATCTTTGTATTAGAGAGTCTTTGACTCATCCTCTCGTAACTCGCCTCGTGGATGCAGCCTTGAAATATCAATATGAGGGATACTTTTGTCCATTGTGGAATGAAACAAAAGCCTGCCTTGACAGACGATATGGCGCAATTCAAAGGTAGTAGATAGATGACTGTTCGAGCCTCGTATATCGTGTCGCTTATAAAGAAGGTGCTATTTGTGTATTGCTTGACAGAGAATGACATGTTACTGTCAATTGGTACTCGACTACTGATACGACTGAACTGCACAGAATGGTAAAGGTTGACTTGGAGAGTTCAGGTCAGTCATACACCTCCGCAGCAAGTAACCAGTCGAAGCTGAGACGGTCCGACCTGTCGAGACGAGGCAGCCATCAAGTCTTGGTAGAAAATGAGAGAGATGGATATTGTTCATCGCTCACTTCTTCCGACCCTTCTATGGAGGTCGACGGGACTCATCAATCCAGGCCTCCGATCAGCCAGGGGTTTGCGGGACGAGTGCCGCTTCGACCAGGTTTGCTGCATGTCTAACCAATTTGCTCGTCCGAGTTCAAATCGAGCGCAATGCAACAAGTTGTCAATCCCAGCCCAGCTGACGAAACCCTGGTAATCGTCAGACATGAGTGAGAATTAGCGATGCCGCATTTTGTGCTACCAGCGTGGGTATAGCGCATAGAAGATGTCGGATCTCCTAGGAACTTGCAAGTTGATAGTAAGTAAGCATCGTCAGACGGGCCCTTACTGGGGACCGGAAAGTTTCCCGGCGGTGAAGTATTGACAGGAGATGGAAGCGCCAAGCAGGATGACTGGTGCTTCTGTTTAGAGACTGGCATGGTTGCTTGCGTGTGGCTGAGCCAAGCAAATCATCCCCAAATAGATTGTAGATGGGAAGAGGAGAAAAATAGAGCTGTGAAGCTAAGCCTTATTTGGACCTATTTCTCGAAGACAAACTGCAAAACATTTGCCTATTGGTCCTGAATCAGTGTTAATACGTGTATTAATGAGCGTAGGCATGTTGCTTCAACTACTTACTGGGAGGCTTCTTCAGTACATCGTTGCAAGCAACATCACCATACTGCTCAGAGCGAGATCCACTGAAGTCATCTCATCTCGATGCAACTCCAATTACCTTGGCCCCCACTCTGCATCACTACACATGTCGTTCCTTCGGTGCCACCATCAATCAGCATGTTCAAATCATTGACCTAGGTGTGTCTCAAGGAACGCGATGCTCAATCGTTGAGGTATGATGTCAAGAATCTTCGACGTCCTATGTGTTAATTGTCAAGGACCATAGCCCTACTGTGTAAATTGTTGTCTGGATTATGCGTCTCGTCGAGTCGACATGTCCCGAGCCTGCCGCCGGAGATGGCATGACTTTGGTCCCCGTGTTTGTGATTCGAAGAGTACTATCACATTGACAGGTTAGAACTGCGTGTTATGTCTGCAGGTAATAACGTCCCCATAACTATCGACCTCGACGGCGTCTCCGTGGTGGGTCAAGCAGTCAGAAAACCCTCCCGTTATACCCGGTCCATGTCGAGAATCAAACGAAGATGAGCTGCCGGTCGACGTCTGCTTATGTTTTGCTCACGAGCCTCAATGAGAAAGTCATCGGCTCACCTGGTGAAGTGACCTGACGTACCTAGTCGACGGCTGGCGAGCGGATGCAAACGGACAGGCATGAGAGGTGCCCTTGTCATAACTGACTGATCAGACAGCCACTTTGGGAGGCGCAGGACCCGCCAGTCCATTTTCAACAACAGAGCGTCTGGTCCATTACACAGTGAGGCAGGGGTATCACAAACGTTCTCTGCGTCGAGTCGCTTTGCCATTGGCCAGCTCCCGATGGAGAAGCACGCGCTACCCCAGTGATCCCCTAAAAAGCACTGTTAGCGGACGATGATTATCCGCTGCATTCGGCCGCGCGACCATGCAGTGAAGTAAGTTGTCGCCAAGCTCTGGAACAAAGTGTAATATCTCCGCACTCAAAGATATCCCACCCTGATCTTGCATAGGCAGGGTGTGGACGATCGGGTTAGGCAGAAGTTGGCGCCTAGTCGGATAGATCGATGCCTGGTTACCTGTGGCAAAGTGAATTCATCCATTGACCGAAGCAGTATATTGTGTCGTCAGTTGTGGGTGTTGCGAATGCATCGGGAGTTGTAGTCGGTCGGTGCTTGATGAGACGTATTTGGATGAGATGCATGTTGTTTCAGCCCTAAAATCATCAACACAGTGGCGAATAGTAAGGACCGTTTGGCGATGGCAGCGGACTATAGCCACTGGCTAATACCTAACAGGGAGGATGAGCTCGGGGGCTCTGATCAGGTACCCGTTGTGGCCAGCCTGCCAGCCTACATTACCTTACAGCCATCCCGCAACGGTGCCCAGCTTGACTACATTGTACTGGATCTACCCCAAAACGGACCGTCGGTGAATAGCGGGAAGAAGGCATCCCGGTTCCTGAGTCAAAATGTCTTGTGATCGATTAATTACTGTCTCAGTGCCACACGGGTGCTTTCTTGGGTTGGGATCACGAAGAAGAATATAGCAGTACAACGGGGCGTCTTGGTAGCCAAAATAGCAAGCACATGGGTAATGCATCATGTCCATTCCCCGTGGCCATGGGAATTGAACCACCCCAATTCGTATCTGTTTTTGGCACCGAAGCGAATTGCTAGACGGCATTGGTGGGAGTGCCCTCGGGATGGAATGAAATCCCGGGAGAGGCGGCGGAGGCAGAGAACTGGGAGGGCGTCATGATCACCAGTTCCTTCAGGGTCGATTGCCGGGTGTTCGGTTATCTGCTGACTCTGGGAGAAGACGTACGGCCAGGGAGTGAGTCGCCTGTCCTTGGGGTCGCGTCGCTCGAGATCCGGACCCAAGGATCTGGATTGCGACCGGCGTCCGGGTCGATCATCTCAGAATTGCGCATCAGGTTCTGAAACAGGTTGACAGCCCATAAGGCAGAATACATCCAGCAGCTCTACCTAGGGCTGGATCTTGGCGAATCGCTGCGCTTGATGAGACATTGATGTAGGTACGGGAGATGGCTAACGAAGGTGAGTTTAGCGGCTGCCCATCCGCTAGGTATGTAGGTAGGTAAAGGGTAGCCTGCACGTACCGCTGTGCGACCTCTATTGGGCCAGGACCGAATTTGGGTGGATGCCAATTGCGATGACCTGCATCGTAGATCACCTGGATGGCATAGACATGATTGCCAAGAAGACATCTCAGCATGGGACTGTCTAGAGGTTAGTTCATCACCTAGTTGGCATTGTTACTAAGTGACGGGAGCAAACAATTCAGTGATCTGAATTCATCCTTGATTTCATCACCGACCCTGGGTAGACTAGGTAAGGTTCCTTCCAATCCACCCCAGTCTAGCTGAGAATTCCCTTGAAGAATTGAGAATTCTGGCAAGCGTACCCGACGAATCCTATTAGAAAAAATTGGCAGGAACGATAGACTCATCACTCACGACCTACGGAAAGAAAGATGACATAGTATTTCGGGAGCGTGCCGAGGTCTCCACATACATACACATCACGAATTTATTCCAGATCTCAAAGTGCAGATCTTCTTTGACGGATACGCAGGGTCTGGCTGCTGACTTGCCGAGGGTGGAATGTCTCCATCTTGGCTAGTACAAATGGAAGCTTCTCAGATGCGAGAGAAGAATTACATGTTATTCCCATCTGCTCACCGTACGACAACCAATGGAGCAGCCACACTAGGATTGTCCAAGCAGGAACCTAACCCCAGGTGAGGTAGGTGCACAGCCCTATGACTCTTTCGGTAGCGGCAGCCATCAATCAGCACCAAGTGATTGCCGCGTTGAACAAGGTCCAGGTCGCGTCCAATGGAAATTTAGCTTTTTTTTTTTTCCCTTCCTCTTTTCCTCATGGGTATCGTAGCAGTCAACTCCCCAGCTCGAGTCGCACAAGAGTCCATGTAACTGTCGCACAACCATCACCGCCCCGCCCCCAAATTATGACTTATTCCATCACGTAGCTGGTAGGAGCATAGCTATATGTGCGGCCCCAGGTCGCTCTCCGTAGTCCGAGCAGCGTATAGTTATATACTTCCTATCACCTATTTTGAAGGAGTACTACCATGTTTATTCAGCTTCGGCCTCGGCCTCGGAAACGCATACGCAGGCGGTTTCCGATCGATACATAATACCCGAATTGATTCTTTGAGATAGATACTTGTAGCAACGTGAAACTGTTTTTTGAGTTGTGGCCCAGAATCTCGGGATGGCTGTGAACGACGAGAAGCTGACCACCCCAAACTGACTACTTCTACAGAAAACACTCAAAGTTTGGCTGCGCCATTTTTCTTTTTGCCCTTGGACGCCACACGGACCGCTTCAGTCGTTCCTGGAGCTATCCAGATCAGGTGTGAGTACCACGCAACGGTGTCGGCTCCCATTTCAGAGACTGGCCATATTATTACTTCGTGGGTCGGGGCCACAAGTGGCTGGATGGATGGACGCCCACGTACCGAATTCATGGAACGAGGCGTTGCCAGAGTCTACCTAGCCATAGGTAATTGACTTGCACTGTTTGTTTCACCGGCAATAATCTTGACATGAACGTGTCGCAGGTGCTGCTGAGTCTAGAACCCCGGAAACAAATGATGTGCCGTTGTGTGTGTGTTGCATGGACTTCTAAAATGTGCCGGCAGTCTGCCTGCCTTGGAGGTGAAGACATCTCCAGGTTCAACCGGGATATAGTACACTACGACGTTGGGCTCAAGCAAGGACGCAACGGTCCCAGAGAGAGTGGTATCCAAGGTGTGTCTAGGATGGATCTAACCACATGTCTCTGCTACATGTGACGATGGCGCTTGCGATTATATTTCCCGACTTGTCATGCTTCGCAGGTATAGTCGAGCATCTTAAGATGGATGCCCCATCTATGTAGGTCGTAGGTCCAGGTAGGCAAGTATGTAATCCATCCGTCCCCCTTGCGATCGCGGATCTTCTCTGAGAGGCCCCGAGCCGGGCATCCTTGGACGGCTTCTGGTCACCGGTAACAGTGGACGTGCTCAGATTGGTGCAAACCCGCCCATGCTCATATTCCCAGCATCCCCTGGCGTTGGTGGTGGATTGTTGTACCGCCTTGGATAGCGCCCGGGGCCCTGGTCCCTGACTGACTGACGGTCGAGTTGTGCTAACCTTGGACTCGATCCCCTGCACCTATTCTGTCTACTACTACTGCAAGCAAGCCCACCAGACCTTTGACAAACCAGCCCAGCCCACACTGCACGTTAGGTACCCCCAGGATTCGGACTGCAGGTCTAACGATCAACTCGGCATATGTACTCTGCAAGGGCTGGTGGTGGTGCGCCTACAGCAAGCAGCAGCCCTCAACTCCCACTACGTACAAGCAAGGACAGATTGTGTGGTGAAATGATGGAGGTCAACGGGCATGAAATGTAATGGAGGCATTTGAGGGCAGGTAGGCAGGCAGGCACACAGGCAGATACTCAACTGTGTAGGTCAAGCTGGCTCTTTCCTAGGGGAACCCGGCCGAGAGTGAGTAGTGACTCTTTTGCTCGGTTTCCAGTCTCGACAATCCTCCTCGTGTTTCCTTTCTTTTTCATGCCCTTGCTACCTGTGTTTTCCGATCAAGTCATCGCCAAGCATCTCGATCGGACTGCACGCCTGGGAAACAAAACACCAGATTCGGGTGCTTTTTTTCCGCCCTCTGCATTACACGTTTACTTGAAAGCGCCCAGAAGCAATGAGGATCGTTAGCTATGTATCGCGACGGAAGATGCATGGCCCCGTCGGTACAGAAATCCGACCTTGTTCATCCACATCAGACCAGACTGAGAACAAGTGAGGGCCGCGCTCGTTGGACCACAAAATGGCCTACTGCTACTGCACTACACCCCACTCTGGGCCTTGTCATCTCACCAAACATGCACTGGACGGACCCAAAAAGGTGCCGTACCAAAAAGCAGTGGTGTCTTTTTTAGTATCTGGCTGACTGCGCAAGACACGAGCCGTTGTCTTTTTTATTTTACCTATTTTCTGTCTCCCATCCACACTACCCGGTCGCTCTTGTTTTTTTTTTCCTATACGCCCCCAAAGAATCTCAGAGGGACGCCCACTGCGCCTTTACTCATCATGGGCAAGGCACTTCCACCCTGCGCCATCCTCTTCCACCACCCGCACACCCAGCAGACTGCAGTGTTATTTTCATGGAGGTGTGTCAAGGTAATCAATCCAGCCGGTCCTTGTACGTACCTCGATGTACATCGTACTGCCCGCTCGAATACCCTTGGACTCCATGGACCTGGACCCATCGGCTGCTAAGCTGCGCTTTGCACTGCTTGCATGCAGGACGACGCACTTGCAGCTCTAGGTCCATGGCATTGTACCTCTACGGCCTTTTACTTTTCTGGGACTTGTAAGACTATTTCGTCACTGCTGCCTTCACACCCAGGACGTCCCTTATTCATATGACTACCACCGACCCAGGCTCCAGGCTATAAGGCTACGATGCCTTCTCCCCATCCTGGATCATGGCATAGCACCTGATACTCACTCGTCTTTTCATTATTCATTCATATTTTCCTTTTCGTCGCCCTTTTCTGAACACTAGCTTAGATCTGCTTTTCCATTCACCGAGCGTCTTAATACCCATGATAGCTACCTGTCGGTCTATCTTTCTGTCTCATCACCATCAAAGATTTGATACCGCTGCTGCCCTTGCAACAGTGCTGCATCTCCTTGCTTCGATATTCTTCACTGCAACAGAAACATATATATACTTGACACCAAGACAAAATCAAGAAAAAAGAAAAGAAAATTTTGACCAGCTGAATCAACTTACAACTCTGCCCGCACACCAACCTGGCAAAACCAACCTCGTTTGGCCTTGTCCCGCCGAGCCTCACAAAAGTCAACATGTGCTATCAATTAGTCGAGCTGTACTCCAGCTGCCGGTGCCTCTACTACCAGCACGCGGTAGACCGTTGCGCGTCATATGGCCGGCCGGGCCACTCCGTCACCAAGAGAACCATCTTGGTTGGCTATGCTTGTCAAGATCATTCTTCTCGAAGCTCTTACGCATCATATTCTTCGGCGCAGTACTCGGATTCCGGATACCACAGCAGCCGCTCTTCTCACAAGAGCTCCCGCCACTACAGGTGAAGCACCATTCATCTCTGGCGATGAACTCTCGAGTTTGGTCCCACGCGCCGCTTCTCAACATTTAGAAGGCAATGGGCTTGCTACCTCTCTCTGATCCGGAGCCATGTCTCTGACGCTCCGGCCGCCCCAGCTGCTCCCACTTCTGAGTCGGCCATCACGTCCTGAGGCAGCATATGCTCGAGCTCGCTGCCGCGTACGATGATGGCCCAAGTCTCAACTTCAAGCTGGGGCGGACTGCACGTTGGATAGACTCAATGGCTTCTGGCACGTCATATATCAGGGCCATGCATGGCGACTCTGCCTCGATTCACGTCTTGAGAAGCACCCACTGGACAATTGGGTCGGCGCCAAACCGGATGACACACCCCCTAACTACCCACTTTCGGATTCGCGCAAGAGGGCTCTTTCTGTTTGGCATTTCTCGGCATGATTTCGACGACTGGCATAGCGACGGCAAAGGATAATGGCATTTTTTCAGGTGTTTTGTGGTTTCTCATTAGGGTTGCTGACTGACGGCTTACGACCGAAAGACTCTCAAGCAATAAGCATCTGCTTGTGCTCAGTTTCTTGAGCTTCAGACGAAAACGAGATAACGTCCAAGAACACTGGCATCACTTGGTGCAACGGTGTTCTCGGTTCTCTCTCCATTTTGTTCTTTTGAACAAGGCAATTTCACAGCAGCGCGATTCGATACCTTGTGGGACTTGGATGGAGCATATACCAGGAGTTATTTGATGGATTGATGGGCTTGGTTCCATCTTTTTCTGGGCTGGAAACCACGGTATGATACACGAAGCAGGCCGTTTGTCGATTTTTTTTCCTTTTTTTTGTTGATCCTTTTCTCTCTCATCTCAGATTTTCCAACTTATCTGGCTTTCTTATATTTTTCTCTCTATTCCCTTTTGAACGCACTGGGTGTAGCTTTTGTAACAACAAACTTGTACTCTGTCAGAAGTGTTGGACTGTTCTGGTAGCGAGTCGAACACCTGGTTCTCTTTTTACATTCATGAGGCATGACAAGATGCTGGCAAGGGCAAGCTGGCCTATGTCACCCTTCAGGTCGTTTTATTATTGTCTCTGTGGCGCCTTTGCGGGTGGCCTATTTACTCCCTTGTATTCTTAGACATGCTTCGTCTGGCAACGAAGCTTCCTACGCATCTTACAGCAACAAGACTATATAGAGTTGAGTGCTCGCGAAGAGCCAAGCAAGCGGTCGGGTTGCCAATCAGGTTCAAATAATCAATGCATACACAATCGATTACAAAATTACAAAGGCTTGAATGTTGCTTATATTTTCCTCTGGTTACCTTTGCTCTATCCAAAAGTGTCAGAAATGATAGATCATTAGCCAAGTGTCATTCAGCAAATTGGACAGCATAGTCATGATCTCATCCAGGCGGATGATCAACACCGCAGAGACGATCAAAGAACGACAAGAGAGCTACTGTTCTTTTATATGTTCCATCAATGCTCTGGCCCCATTTGGAAACGCCTCATCTGGCCATTCTGCCCATCCATTTATATCATGGATGCTTTGATTGGTCAATAATAGAAAAACGTGTCGCATATCCTGTTTTCTTCATCTGGAACCGGGGCAGTTCAAAAAGATAGGATGAACTATTTGATCGTATGGGGGGTCCTTCAACGGCCCCTCCACAGCCTAGAAGGCACAACCGCGCGGGTCCTGGGCCGGGTCCCGCAGAGGGGTGAAGTTGAAAGGTTCTACAATGTAGCTCCTAGTGCCCCTGGCAGTTTTAGCACACCTTATTAGGTACATACATCACCAACGCTGGGTAAGGTAGGATCGAGGGGCAGAATGGGAAACAGTGACAGCAGTCGCATCCACAGCTCATGTAGGTACACACAATGTGATATGTAGGAATTCTACCTAACCACTGAGACCGGGAATAGAGAGATGCACTCGCGACATCAAATTGGAAAAATCGTAAGCACCCAGAATTAGCATCCCCATTGATGGCACGATTTTTGCCTGGGTTAGGTACCTACGTACCGCCTGTAATCAACTGTACCGTCGACTACATAAAATCTCCTAGCTGGCACAGTTATTTTTGGCAAGAACTACCTGGACTAGGTTAGGTAGGTTAGAGCTGCGGCCCGGATGAGCTCGGACTCTCGAGATTGCCCAATTCGGTACCATCTTAAGTCCATTTTCGAGGTCAACTGGTGACAGCCCCCCCAGCTCATCACCTTCACTATTCTTCTGGCCTGAGCGCTGCTGCGTTGACTTTCCCGATTACAAGCCATCATCAGACAGGGACCAGCCATTGATCCGACTCGAACACATCATATCGCACACAGACACAAGAGGCAGCCTAAATAGACGCGATAGGCGCAACTGACGCCGCACAGGCAGGGCACATAGGTAGCCGACCACTTCCTCACCATTCCACGTAGATCATTACAGGGAAGTGCTGTCTTTTCCTTTCGACGGCGACAGATTTTTGTCATTGCGCAGTGGATGGATGACTACCGAAGTACCGGTAGGAGCAGCCACCTCTCACTTCTCGCCAAACTGCCTTGGGGTCCATTGACTGATGGCACCTGGCTCACCCACGGCGCCGAATATAGATGGCATTCAATCACTGCCCTATTGCGCCCAAGCGGGAAAAAGGTTTACCCAAATGGAGTTTCAGTCGTCGGATTTCACTCGTCATCATCCGTCGCCGCTGGAAACGGACCCTCCCTCCCTCCCTGATGGAACCTGGGGTTTTCTCCTCCCCAAAGCCACGTGTGCTGTAGACATGTTGGGCGTGCTGACTGCATGCTGTATCGCCAGGTACCAGACACATTTCCCGATAAAATGAGTCCTACGCTGCACTTTCCCACAGAACTTGGTACACCCGAGTCAGAGAGGGTAGCATTGCATAAGGCTGAAGAGAGAAAAAAGCTTACCCATGACCCAAGTCGGCCACACGTTGTGTTACCGCACTGTCTGCCAAAAATATTCTGAAGAAACAAAACATCATTCTCGTCTACAAATGTGATAGGCAATCCAACGACGATCTCAAAAAGTCGACACGGCCGTAACTTGCAAGCGATGGGCATCCAGACAAACAAGGCACTGCTTGGTTCGCGAAGGATTCGTCTAAACGGGGTCCGTGGCGCTGACACACACATAGCCATGAACAAGAATTGCCGGCCAGGGATGACGGCACCGTTTGGCCGGCCGTGATCGCGGTCACCATCTCTGCGGCAATGAAATCTGTCCTACAAAAAAATAACGAGACTGGCCAGTCGCTTCTCTTCCAGCAGCCAGGGTCGCAAGGCTTGTACGTGTAGCAGCTCCACGGGAGGGTCGATCATGCCAGGGGTGAGGGGTGAGATCATCTTCCCTGGACATACCTTGATACGCGTACTGCCTGTCGCCTCGATCGCTGGCAACATTTGGCATTCAATTCTACAGAGTAAGCAGTGCTCTCTTGGCCAAGCTTTTCAGAGTCGAGCCTACTGCCTCGTCACATATACTTCCCATGCCAAATCTGTGCGGGAAGAGGCGCAAGATGATAGATCCCTCGGTGGTCGGCTGCAGTGCCGTCAGTCACTATGGGACGACGTGGGTGAGTGACCCCGGTAGACCCTTGGGACTGCGGCCATGTTCTACATGGGAGGCATCCTCCACGGGCGCGAATGGCCAATAGACGTTGCTAACTGCAATGAACCTTTTGTGAGGACGCACAGCAGGACCATTGCAAGCATTCTCCTTCATAAGAGACCCAGTCGCAAGCAAGCTGTATAACCCCATCCCAATCCGGACACATCTATCGAGCTCAAGTTTGGAGTCGAGAGCAATTTTCCGATTGGTCAAAATGCCACGTTTGTTTTAATCTTTAGTACCCGGTCGCCTGAAAACCGCCCTCCCTGTTCATGCCAATCATTGGTTGTCGCTATCGGGTCTCGTATAATTGGAAGCCTGGATGCAACAATAACACGACACACACGCATGAGATACATAACTTACTTACCGAACTCAGCATGCAACATGCTCGTGAGTATATCAAGGAAGCACTCAACATCACAAAGGAGCTTCAGCCACCATATCTGCCCCAAGATTTGCGAGTCATGCCTCAAAGAGGAACTCTGCTCGCACGTCACGTTCCCCCACATGGACTTCGACACCTCGCCAGCTTCGCCGACTACGCCCCAACCGCCCCCGAGGCGTTGTGGTTCGACATTCACTTGAGTTGGTCCGCACCGCCGTGGGGTGCGGGCTCCGTGCGGCCAGATTTGAGCCTTGAGACAGTCTGGAACTGGGCCGCCCATCGACGAGTCGACTCCACGTGGAGAGCGAACAAGTGGCAGGCCATGCATGTATGACGAACGGAGTAATACGTACCTGCTTACCCGAACAGCATTTGCGGCCCCCAAACCAACCCCCCTACCATGGACAACTGCCCACGTGGGATGGACAAAAATAACAACAACAAAAATGACTTGAAAAACGTGGGAAAAGAGGGAAACTGGCTCATGTGAAGGGGGGAAAAAAAAGAAGAAAAAAAGCCTAGAGGGATCGCTGAGGGTCCCGTTCGGATTCGCACGTCTGTCTGCCTTGTCGGGATCACTGGACCCCCGGCCAACCCACCAAGTCCCGGACGGAGTATAGTCCACCATTTCGGGTCCGTCTCCTTGGCAGTGGACCCGTGTCGTTGCTGTACAAAAAATAATTGCACTCTTCCTCTCCTTTTTTTTTTTTATTTTTTTTTACTATTTGTTTCGGTGAAAAATATGCCGGATCTTGGATTTCCCGAGGCCCCGTGACGCCATCTAATTTTGAGAGGCCATGGTTTGTTGCTGTAGCCTGTTGCTGACGGTGATAATCTGTTGTCATTCTTTTCACTTGTCGCTGCGTCCCACGCTGCTAGTTTGATTATTTGGCACGTCCATTCTGTAGGATCAAATATATGCGCGCTTCTGAAGCTTGAAAGTCGGGTATGATGATATGTACCATGTAGAGATGAGTCATGGTTATAAAACATGTGTGAAAAAGGAAGAAAGCAGTTAGTGTAGCACGATATCGTATTAGGTAGAGCACTCACGCTTCTGAACACGTTCTCAGCGTCAAATGCAATGCGTGGTCAAGTACCTTGAGCTCTTTGAGATGACAATTGAATAGATTTGTGGCAATACGGATTACTGCACAGTGAATATTGGGGACGAGTCGCAATATAGTAGTTGTTTCCATCTCTTGGCTGTTTCTAGCGATGCAAGTACTTGCTTCTATATACACTATCTGAAAAGTTTACAATCTCGAAACGCTTCATTTGCCTCCGTCATCACCATCCTCCGCATCTCCCGGTAACCAAATCTCGTGTCCGTCTCCCTCCTTGACCCAGAAGCTGGCGACAATTCCCAGACCTGCCATGCCCGCCAGGCCCCAGAACACGGATCCCACGGCACCATAGTTCAAGCTGAGCCCGTAGAGGTAGCCACAAAGGACGGGGCCAATCGTCCTGGCAAGACTCGAAATGCTCTGTCCCATACCGTGAACGGTCCCCAAGACGCTCGGGTGTGGCGTACAGTTATTGACCAGAATCGTCTGCGCCGGTAGTGCAAAAGTCCGTCCAGAGACCTGGATGAATAGAATGCCGACCAACGCCATCCAGATCCACGGCCCAGTCTTCCCGCTGGGCGGCGGCGTTGTCGACGGGACAATAGACATATATGGCAGCAGGATATACGTGATTGGGAACAGGAAAAGACAGGAGCGCCACATTTGAGTAGTGCCAAAGCGCGATGAGAACCGCGGATAAAGGAATAGCTGCATACATATGCCAATTCCTCCCAGCGAAGCCATAGCAAAGCCGACGTTGCGAGACGGGAGGCCAAGGCCGCCGGTGAAGCGGAAGGGAAGCTTTGGTTGGAAGCCGGGGGGCTCTGGGTCCGCAGAGTTGTAGACTGGCGTGGAGAGAAAGACGAACCACAGCGCGTTGAAAGTGCCCAGATGAAAGGCAATCAGGAACTGCGAGATGAGGGTCATGATCACATTGCGGGTAAATATGTGGTTGAATGGGAGTTTCTCCGTGTATCGAGGTCGTGGGATCGAGGCTTGGTGCTCTTCCGCAGTCGGCGACATCTCTATAGTGTTAACGCTGGAAGCGCGTGAATGCAGAGGCGAGTAGGCATATTTCCCCTGGCTCTTAGCGAAGAGGTTGCCGATCATTCCCGCTACGACTCGTCCAAAGTCCACTTTATGTCGCAATGCGTCGTGTGTCTCTTCTAGAAATAGCCAAACTCCCACCAAAGCAATGAGAGCAATGGTGGTATTGACTAGATTTGGTAGCGCGTAGGGGAGTTCGTTGAAGAATTTGACCTTTCCGAATAGCGTCGGATAAGATG
This sequence comes from Pestalotiopsis sp. NC0098, assembly GCA_022432395.1. Classification (NCBI taxonomy): domain Eukaryota; kingdom Fungi; phylum Ascomycota; class Sordariomycetes; order Amphisphaeriales; family Sporocadaceae; genus Pestalotiopsis; species Pestalotiopsis sp. NC0098. Next base: position 1,274,524 of record JAJKLJ010000009.1, on the reverse strand, counting down.
CAGCTGGGTCAGAGAGGAGGCCACCAAGAATAGGTCCGACAATGATGCCAACATTGAATGTCATTGGCATGAGCAAGAATGCTCTCGACTGGTACCTTCAATGCAACAGTCAGTAGCTGTCCTATCGGTGAGGTCTATGGATCTTGCCTTACCTTTTTTCTTGAACTATTTCGCTGATCCTGTAATCCACCAAGTCAGTATTGTTTGAAATTGCAAAACGCAGTCTGCAGGCTATGGCGGAGACGTGATAGTAATGAATCGAATAAAGGTAGGACTCTCGGAACTCGGTTCAGAGCTTCGCTTGCACAAAGTGAACTCACATTGTCCTCAGTACGCCGTTGTTCCCACTTGTAGCGCCGCCGAGACATCTGAAAAAGAGGGCCCAGCCAAATGAAGTTGACAGCCCGTACCCAATACAGGATAATACTGAATGTCTTAGCAACATCTTCACTTCGGGTGCTTCGAGATATACTCACTGGTGCCGGAAAGTCCGATAAGAATGACACTCTTGCGTCCCACCCGCGGAGAATCAGCCACTCTCCCCCATACCATGGCAGTAAGGAACTGAGTGGCTGTGAAGCTCGCAGAGAGAATACCAGCTTGACTTGATATTGTGGAATCCGGGAGACTCGGGTCAAACCACTTCAGTTGGTAAAACAAATATGACTGTGGCACTGTCAGTGAACTGTACCAGCATGTAGGCAGCAAAGGTTCTAGGATACCCACCTGCAAAGACGTTTGAACCAGCGGCTCACTCAGCCGAGCTATTGTGACAACGGCCAGTTGTTTCTTCTTTGGAAGATCCATCCATGCTACCACCTTCTGCCGCTGCTCCTTCTTTTTCGTCCCAGGGAAAGGTTTCCTCCGTGTCCCCTGACTATCGGGCGAGCCAGACCGGGCCTCGACGTCGGCCATTTCATCCAACGAGGTCACGATCCTGAGACCCGTGGCCTCATCTTCGTTATTTCTTTTGTTCATCTCGACGCCTGTGGATGATGCGGAAGGGATGTCAATGTCCGTGCGCTCATCCGAGAAAGTCCCATTGTTATCATGGTCGACAGAGTTTAACCCTGAGCCACTCATCGATGACGGTAGCGGGCTGGAAAAGGCCGAGAAGTGTACGTTATGTGTATCAGATTAGCTTTACCCCAGCATCTGGAGTATTGTTTTGAGAAGCCGTTGGGCCGATTAATGATGCAGAGAGCAACTATACTCTGTATTGATTCGTTTTGTGGCTGATCCAAGATGGGGTACAGATTCGATGCTGCAAGGAGGAAACGATCTCTAGGCACGAGAATTTTTGGTCGAATTGCCTGCCTAGGTGAGTAACAGGACTGGAGGCGGACTAATCCGCGCATCGGTCGGAAATCCGAGAGCGGCCTCGATTGACTCTTCTCCGGAACCGAAACGGCGCTTAGCGAGGGCTTTGGACCAATACCGTGTCGAATTCGTGCGTGCGATAAAGGCGGCGAAAGAAATCGGCTTGCATGACAATCCAGCGCGCTGAATGGATGAACGCTCGATGAGCTAATGTCGGTGCCTGGAGATGCGCCGGGAATTGCATCCAGTCTAGGTTGTTTTGCATGTACGTTATGGTCCGGATCGGTCGGTCGGTTGTTTGGTCGTGGCGCGGGAGTCTGGGCGGGGTCTGCAGTCTACTATCCTTCCTCTGCCAATGAAGAGATGAGATGGCTGACAATATACATGGTGCTCGAGAGCAAGTCCGTGGATGGCAGATACCCAACAAATGGACAAGTCTAGCCAATGAAAAAGAAAAAGGCTGAAGATGCGTCTATATTAATGCCATGGGCAGCGAAGTTCATTTACGGCGAAAATCCCGAAACAGACGGAGAGCGCCCGAGATCATTCTCGACACATCGCTCTTTCCCCAAAGACAGAAAAGAAACCCAGAGTTCTTTCCATGGGTATCATCAAATTGGGCCACAATTCTTCGAAATCACTGAACGATATATGCACTTGATCATTTACCAGAATCATCAACACGGACTGACGAGCCTCGAGAATCGATGCCATTTTTGCTACATCTAATCTAGGTTATGCTCTTCCCGATTTACACGAGCAGCGCCATCACCATGGCTACGAGTCCGACTTGGCATGCAGCCAATGACGAAATCGCCATGGCACCAGAAGTTCCATCTGCACCTGAGCCAGAGCTGGAACCAGAGCCAGCCCCCGAAGAAGAGGAAGAATCATTACCAGCACTGCTGAGCTCCAGCAGCACACCGTGAGCCTCGGGGAGCGTGACGTTGACCACGCCATCATCCCCAACGGAGATCGTTTCTGAGGCCTCCGAACCAATCTTGTCTCCGGACTCGGGGTCGAAAGTCAATCCAGACACGGTCACATTGCTCTTGGCATTGGTACCGGGAGCTGTCAGTCGAGTCACGTTGACGTTGCTACCGGCAATCCACGGTGTCGAAATACTGAGCGTGCTATTTGGTCGCTCTCCCTCGCTGAACGTGGTGCCGTCCGTGGCGCTCAGGGTTGACGGGTTGCTCAGTCCCTCTGTGCCGTTCCAGACGCCCATGTCAAGGAAAACCAGCTTCTTGAGAGTCTGGCTGTCGTTCTCGCCGCTGTAGACGGCATAGCCGCTCAACGAGCTCGAGTTGGCGTCGGGCACCGCAGCAATGCTGAACGTTTCGTTGCTCGCCGAGGCGACGATCTTGGAGATGAAGTAGTGCCCGTACCACCCAGCTCGGATTCCGGGAACCAGGTGCTCACCCTTGAGGTCGTACTCGACCGGCGTGAAGCTGCTGTACTCGCTCTGGGCGCCTAGGTGGAAATAAATCTTTTGGAAGCCGAGAGACGCCGCCATCAGGACATAGTCTACGCCCCAGAGTGCCGCACCGAATGTGTCGCTGATGCCGCTCTTGCCCGAGCAGCTGATGGAGTTGGTCTCGCCCATGACCATAGGTGCGCCCGCAGCGTCGGCAGCGGCCACTTGAGGGATGTATTGTGAGACGTTCAACCAGAGGGTCGTGTGGTTGGAGAGCAGATCGAGTCGCATCCGGAGCCAGCGAGGAGTGTCACAAGTGGACTGCGGGTACAGGTGAGTAGCGTAGCTTCCAATGATGTCACGGTCTGCCTCATCCTGGGCAGTGAGGTTGGCGATACTAAAGTCGTCAATTTCGTCCTGCTGATCCGGCACCAAGGGAGGGTCCGCAAAGACACCAGCTTGGAATTTGGGCTGCTTTGTAGCCGACTTGTACCAGTCAGAGTCGGTGATTTGGCCAGTCAGGTTGCGGAACTGCTCGAGATACGTCTTGACACCCCAGCCGGCATCTCGCCAGCCCTTGTGGATGAAGTGGTCAATCTCATTGCCAGCCTCGAACATGACCAATTTGTCACCAAGTGCGTCGTGGGCGGCTTCGGCTTCGGCGACTCCATCTGCCCAGTTGGAATCATTATTGGCAAAGTTGAGAGTGTAGATCAGGTCGGTGCCTTCGGGAAAGTAATCGCTCCAGGTCGTGAACCATTCCGGAGTGATATTGAACTGTTTGGCGTTCGGCAAGCTTGGCAGCGAAACAGACGCGTTTCCTGTTGAGAGCTTGTCGTGAAGGTAGGTCTGATCGGCCGTGTTGCCGCCGACACGAATTGGGGGCGCCTTGCCCGTCACGTCCTTGATATGACCAAGCAGCGTGGACGCCAAAGTGTTGTTGATGTAACTGTCGACCCAGATGGGTTCCACCGAGTATCCATAGACATCACGGCCAAGGGTTCTGTTGGGGAGGCTGGAAGGTATGTTGATGCTGGCGTCTTGGGCCGTCGCGCCGCTGATCACGGCTGCGCCGAGAAGAATTGCTGAGGCAATCGCCATGGTTGTTCTTTAATCGTGAGGTCTTCTTGTTCCGTCACACTCAAGGTCTCCCCTTCCTACCACCCTCGAGGCTCAATTGAGGGCGGACCTCGCCATCTTTAAAAGCCCAGAGACCCCAAGCGAAATCCCCGATGACGATCAATGAGCCAAGCATGGTATTCGGTTAGCAGTCGTGATTTTTCCTTGCTTCTCCAACCGCGCCAAGGAGGCGTCGATGCGCCGGGGTGTCTTTTGCGGGGGAGAAGTTGGGGTACGGGGAAGCTGGAGCCGACAGAGCTCCAAGGATTTTACCGAGACACGAGAATACTAGACTTGGACGAGGTCTAGTATTCTCGTCGATCAGCTGTTGCTCTTCATTGCCGGAAAATAATTCGGGCTCGGTGATTGATACAGCGTTGAGCAGCACATGGACGCCTCGAGTGAAGTGTCACTGTATGTAGGTCTTTTGTCTGTCTCTAAGGCAAGTAATTGAAGTGTTCGAGTCTGTTTGTTCGTCTTGGCATTGGTGCGTTTGTAGACTTGAGCAGCAGAATTACCCGACATCATCATTCAGGCGACATCGACTTCATTCAGTCATGATCTTGCACTTGCACATACTACATCGAGGTGAATTGATTGCTTTTGTATTGTTTTTTCTAATTCCTTATTTGTCAGAATACCAGTACCGCGTTTCGGAGTTCATGCCCAGTCATGGGTCAAAGCACAACTGGCAGAGCAGAACTGTCTATACCTTCATTGTTCTTTATATCAGGGCTTTGGACCCCTGCTGCTCAGCTTTCCCCGTATTACGTCTGATCCCCGGTCATGATCTAAAGCATACTGGCAGAGCATCACTGCCTATACTTTCTTCCGCTCAAGGCCCTACGTCTGGTGTTGGACCTGTCTCGTCAGCTCCTCATGCCAATAACAACTACCAGCCCTACTAATGGAGGCTACAACAACAACAACACCATGAACCCCAATGGTGGTGGTGGCCATAACATGGGTATGGTCATGCAAGGCACTTTCACATCAGGGCTTTCGGCCCACGCTTCGCAGCTCTCCCTGAATCACGTCTCGTCCCTGCTCGCGCGCCCAGTCTCTCAGAGAGAGCAACGCGTTCCCCTGGGAGTGATAGATTCTCTCCACGCCCGACTTCATGATACGGCCTAGTGTCGCCGGCGAAACAGGTTCGCCACCAATGTCCAAGTCCGTTAGGTTAGGGAAGAGCTGGGCTAGTTCACGTAAGGCATCGTCGGCGTCATTTACGTGAGAGCCGACCTCTCTCATGAGACCGCTGATGCCCAATGCCGTGATTCCAATTCCGCCCTCGGGGGGCTGTAGCCACTTCTTGGTCTCGCCAATCGTGCGAGTATCGCGGACAAGGAACCATGGGAATGGGTGGATTTCTAGATGACGCAGCGTATCGTTTCGAACCGAAGGCCCAAGTAAAGATTTCCATTTCAACGCCTGTTTGTTGAAATCCGTTTTCCAAAGGTTATCGAAATGGGTATCAGCGATGACAAGCCTCTTTAGGCGAGGCAGGTATGGCCTTTCCAAGTCTGGCAGCTGGACGATATTGCTACTCCAGTCCAAATCATTGCCATCAGTCCTCCAGTCAAATACCATTCGATGTGCTGTTTGGTTGAGAAGGTCAAGTTCTTCGTGGTCTTCTGTAAGGGAAGGCACCATCGGCGGGCTGTCCATTCGGAGCTCTCTGATGGCTACATCTCTGCCAAGTGAGAGAGTCCTCAAGGCGGGCCACTGACGGGCGTTTGCGGCATCGGAGGGAAAGGTCATGAGCGTCGCCTTGTCGAGGTAGACGGCCTGAACATTCGGAGCCCTGAGACTTATGTCAAGGGGACAGATGACCCGCACGTCGCTGTCCTCGAAACCCCATTGGGGCTCCTCTTCACCGCCTGAAAGCCGGAGTGTGCGGAGTCGAGGAAGGATCCCGCCGAATGCGCGCCGCAACGAGTGGCGTAGAGGCAGGTGCAGGAGAGTAAGTTGCTCAAGAGTCTCTCGATTGTTGGAGACCAGATATTCTATCAGATCTATGTCTGACTTCCATTGGGCGCCCAGATGCAGTGTTCTCAGTTGCGGGCCCAGGTACTTTCGGGGCAGGTACTGGTCTTCCGTCAACAGGACCGGGCCATCGAGCGACAGGTGTCGCAGCTGAAGACAACCTTTCAGTACTACCGGGAGCTTCTTGGAGACCACTGGAAACATGGCGCAGTTCTGTATGTCGAGTGTTCTCAGCTGGCCGCCAGGATACGTGATCAAGTACCTCTGTTGTACGCCTCTTGGGACGACTCGAAGAGGTCCAGTGTGCTGATAGTGTTGTTCAGTCCATAGTGCTCTGGCAGCACCGCTCTCCATGAAAGCCTTCCATGATTTGGAGACCCGAATGAGGCGGCTAAGAGAGTTATGAGTCCATGATCAATTGCAACACGGGAAAGTAGGGATGTGGTCGACGTACCAATGCGTCCTGGTGTCCAGAGAGCTCAGTGTGAGGACCAAGACCTCGGGTGGAAACTCTTCGAGGGGGTCGAACTTCAAAAGCTTATGGTACAGGACCTTCTCCTGCTCCTTCAGCCAAGCAAGTCCCTGGTGTTGAGGGTTGGCGCGAGCGACCAGTGCGATACCCTGTCGATAGACTGCCAGTGCCGTATCCTGCTTCTTCAATCGGCGCAGGGCCTGTCCCAAGCGGAGATAGCCTCTGGGGTCTCGCGGTGAAATACGCACGAGATTCTCAGCATAGACGAGACTTGACTTGCAGCCCTCTGTGCCGTCTGTCTTGACACATATTATGGCCAAGTGAGCCAGCGCGACACAGTGCGGCTCATGGGTGCAACGCTTAGAGGCACGTCTCGGGCAGGTACAAGGTTGGCGCAAGAGGTTACCCAGGGTGCCATCACTGCAGGCAGCCAGAAAGTCGGCGCAGGTACAGACTAGTTTGGGGTTGCCGATTTGGCATTGGCAGCTCTTAGCAGCCTGGTGATGGTGAAAGAAGAAGAAATAGTCAGCATGTATGGCAGTCCCAGGTACGAACGAGTAGTAGGTGTTGTCTGGGCGGCCATCAAGGGCGATATGGGTGCCAATTGGCTGTGCTAAGAAGTGGAGCGAGCGCTGAAGCGACACTGAAGGAACCTTAGGTACAGGCACTCAACTTACATGTTTAAAATGGCGGGACGCCTCGACCAGATTGCCAGCCTTGTAGCTGGCCAAGCCGATCTCAAGCTTGTCCTTTGAGGACTGCATTGTCGGTTGAATTGTCGCAGTAGCAGTTGATGTGTGACGAACAGCAAAAACAAGTGTTGTGGTGATGGTTTGCGGTCCTGTTCGCAAGTCGAGTGTTGATGGATAAATTGGAAGCTGCAGAGTAAGGTAACGCGCCGAACGCGTTGATTGATTGTCAGTTGTCTGTGCTGGCGGGCGGCTTGCACTAAATGAAAATGTGGGGCGCGGTTTCTTCTATTTGCACACCCACGCATGGTAGGGGTGCTAGTAAGGGCCCTCCGGCCGGCGTCCAGTACCGGTATTAAAATAAAGCATACCTGTTTTGTCTACCCATGCGTAGCTGTTTTTCACCTCTTGCTTGTATTTATATCAATTGTAAGAGGTCAATGATAATAACACTAAAACAGCAGTATATCGTTCTTGTATAAACATGATGCACATGGTCTTGCTTATAAAGTCATTGTCGGGCATGGTGCGAACACGAGACATTCGCATGAATACTGGACTTGGCGGGGGAAACACCAATAAAAGTTTCTACATACATGATTGTATTTTATCACTTGTTTGGGTCGTCTGTAGTGCAAGCAGGTAGCTGATGGCTTTGGTTGCAACAGCCAATGCCTAATATTGCAAACGGCATGGTACAATCACACATGGCGTTGACAGCTTCTGCGGGCAGGAATGGCTGACACGGGTCAGTTTGCGTCTTTTAGTTGTGCTTAATCATGTTGCTTGGCATCAGCAAGCAATGACCGGAATATCTACAGAATCGCGTCATGTTTTCCGAATCTTTCAACAATGTGGGCAGGTATGCAGCTCGATGTGTCGGATTCCTTATTCGTTCTACAACAAGTGGATACATATGAGCACTTCAATTCTTTTATGATCTCCAATTTGAACTTACAATAAATTGCTCGAGACGACATGTTCCGTCATGATGCAACCAGGCCCTCGTATCATGCTGGTATCTGAGTTGGCACAGATTTTGTAGAAGAAAACTGTTCAAGGCCATCCGAAGGCTGCTTTATCCTTATCCCTTGTGGGAATACTCACATGTGTATACAAAGTTAAGCTTCTCACGGCTGACGTAACCCGCCAATGAGCTTCGAGTCCAAGGGCTTACTATATGAGGTCAAAGACTCTGACGATCCGGCCAATCCGCTCATCATCGACAAGTGGCAGTGACATGACCTATTATTACTGCTGGTTGCGGATGAAAGCGCTCAAAATCTGGGTCCTGATCCCGCATGGGGAGAGAGCACGTCGGGTTCCCCAGAACAGGAAATATCACAACGTCGGCACTGCATCTGTAACACAGGGATCGGATGTGACGTTCAATTTAGGTGGCCAACGTACGTGTCGGGACCGGATGATGATACCATGGTTATTGCCGGGCGAGCCACTAGATGCGTCCGCTGTAAGTCAATATAACTCCAGTCCCTTGCTTCAGCAATGCATCATTGACTACCAATGGCAGCTCAAGGACAAAAAGTCCGCCCTACTTTCGCTCCTTGTCGCGGGTAATTCTCACGTATCATAGAGCGCCTAATTGATGACCAGAGAGACTTTTATGAGGTGTGGAGTAAGGAGGCAGAGAGAGATATGGTCCTTGGAGAGTCCAGCGTCCTAATGCAGCTTACGACATGCAGTGTCATGTATAAGCCTGCATTGCATGACATATATTTCATGCCAGCACAACTGCCCCTCGCCTGTCCAGTGTCGATCAGTGAGAACTATAAGCCAATAGGTTTCGTGCTTGTCAGGCTTTGATCCTGATAACTGTATAGTACAGGCAGCTGTTCGCGAGGCTCGCCATTCGCGCTCAGGGACGTACAAAGACATTTCAAAAGAAGTGCCGTGCCTCGTTCAGTTTGTTCATCTGGGTTCTCCCACATTGAAGCAGCATAATCTTCTTTACCTCATTGTGCCGCGGAGATGGCGCTTTACGCAGTATATCCCATCCTCTTTGCTGGTTTTCTGGTTCTACTCTACCGTTTGAGCCAAGTCGGGCGACGTCCAAAGGGTCTGCCACCGGGTCCTCCAACGATCCCCATTCTTGGCAATATACACCAGATACCAAAACAGTACCAGCATCTCCAGTTCGAGAAATGGGCGCGAGAGTATGGTCCGATCTACTCCGTCATCCTCGGGACCAAGGTCATGATTGTCCTCTCGTCCGACCAGGCCATCAAGGATTTACTTGACAAGCGCAGCAATATTTATTCGTCGAGACCAGAGATGTATCTCGGCCAGATCGTGAGCGGTGGATATCGCATGCTGTTGATGGTAAGTCACACAAGCACCACCAAATGCATTATCTTTTCTGTCTCTTTGCCCGTACTGAATCACACACTTTCCAGGAATACGGGCCGACCTGGCGCATGCTCCGCGGTATCGTCCACAACAGCCTCAACATCAAAGCCTCCCGGACATACGTCACGTACCAGGACCTGGAGAACAAGGCCATGCTGATGGGATTCCTGGAAAAGCCCGACGATTTCATCCCCCATATTCGGCGCTTCACCAACTCGCTGACCATGCAAATGATCTACGGCATTCGCACCGTCAGCATCGACGACCCCAAGATGAACCAGCTCTACCATGTAAGTCGCGAGTGTGAAACGGGGAAATGACAAATGCTCACACTCTACTAAAAAGGGCTTTGAAAAGTTCAGCGAAGTCTTGGCCAGCACGTCGGCCGCCCTGACCGACGTCTTCCCACTGCTGCGCCACCTGCCCGACGCGCTGCTGCCGATGCGGCGGTACGCCCACGCGCTGCACAAAGAAGAGCTTGCGCTGTGGATGGGCCACTGGCTGGGATTCAAGGACCGGCTGCGCGCCGGGCAGGCCAAGCCGTGCTTCTGCGTCGATTTAGTAAAAGCGCAAGAAGAAACGGGCATCTCGGACCCCATGGCGTCGTACGTGAGCAACTCGCTGCTCGAGGCCGGGTCCGACACGACGGCCGCGACGCTGGTCGGCTTCGTCCAGGCGCTGCTGCTGTTCCCCGAGGTCGCCGCCGCGGGCCGCGCCGAGATCGACCGCGTCTGCGGCGACCGCATCCCGGACCTCAACGACCTGTCCGATCTGCCCTACGTCCGCGGCTGCATGAAGGAGAGCCTGCGGTGGATGCCGACCGACGTCCTGGGCGTCCCGCACGCCGCCATCCAGGACGACGAGTACATGGGCTACAAGATCCCGCGGGGCGCCGGCGTCATGTGGAACGTGTGGGCCGTGGCCAACGACCCGGCGCGGCACCCGGACCCGCGGCGGTTCGACCCGACGCGCTGGGCCGGCGACGCGCAGACGTCGGCGCAGGCGGCGACCAACGCCGACGCCAGCAGGCGGGACCACTTTGTGTTTGGCGCCGGCCGCCGGCTCTGCCAGGGCATGCACATTGCGGACCGGTCGCTGTTCCTGGCGATATCGCGGCTGCTGTGGGCGTTTGACTTCCGGCGGGCGGTCGGCGGGGACGGGCAGGAGATTGTTCCCGACATGGCCGACCTGATCGACGGCACGTTTGTCCAGCCCCGCGCGTTCCGGGCGGACATTAGGCCCCGGAGCGCGTTCAAGGCCGAGTGCGTGCGCCGAGAGTGGGCCGCCATGAGGGAGCTGCTCGATGACGAGCTGCAGTGGAAGAGCGTGCCCGAGGGGCTGATTTGGAGGGATTACGAACCTGCGGATGTTCAAGAGAAGGCGTCAAAATAAGTGGGTTGGCCTCATTCGTTTTTACATGGTGGTATTTCACATTCATAGACAAGTCTGGAGCAAACAGTCGTGTTACTACTGGAAGAACACGACAGCGTTAAAACGAGCGAATGTGGTCAATTTCTTATACTATATCGGATGTTGAGATCCTTGAAACATCTTCGTTGAGCAATGATGAGGGAATCATCTAAAAGTATGACCCTGATCAAGATCGATGTGAAAACCAACTGAAGTAGACGGCCTCTAGCATGAAGCAGGAGGCTCAATATGAGAAATGAAATCGGCCGTTGGGTCTTTTGCAGATGACCTCAATAGTGAGGCCAACAGTTTAGAACAACTTGTGCTCGAGAGTCATATCGGACTCGGGCTCCAGTCCAACACAAGCTCTGAAGATGTTGGTCAGCGCACCACGCTGCTTGGCCAGAGCGTTGATGACGGGAGTGCCCGGCGGCGTGAGCGGCGCCTTGAGCATGTAGCTGAGAATGCTCAAGACGCTGTGGAAGCCGCGGTAGTCCTTGGTGGCGGCGCCGTCGGTGGAGCTGGCTCGCCATTGGATGCGAGTCATCATCTCGGCCACGACGACCAAGTCAATGATCAAGGGCGACGCCAGCAGCGAGTCCTCGCACACGTTGAAGATGGAGATGGTCTGGTGGCCGCCGAGGAAGATCTCTGCATAGTACTCGTCCAAGGCGCGCTTGTTGTCGCCGACGGCCGGCATGTACTTGATTACGACAGTGTGGTCCGGGTGCTCGCCCTTCTTGTACAGGACTGAGTTGGCCTCAACCATGTCGTCAACGACGTTGGACTTGGAGATCTCCTTGGATCGGAACTGCTTGTGCGAGCTCAAGTTTTTGCCGTCATTGTTGCCAAGGTGGTTGTAGGAGGCAATAGACGTCAGCTTGATTCCAGCGTTGATGAGGAAATCGACCAAGGCCGACTTCATCTTGGTCTGACCAGACTTGAAGTCATCACCGCCGATGAAGGCACCGTGTTTCTCGGCAAGCTGGATAGCACCAGGAACAAAGGTGTTCTGTGGAGAACCGTTGATGAAGGGGGCATTTTCCAGGATACAGGCGATAGCAAAGACAGTCGAAGGCGAGACCTCTTCGTGCCCATCGTCAACAGCCTTGAGCAGGTTGTCAGCGGTATCGTTGATCCCAGGAATGATGTCGGCGTATCTCTCTGTATTGGCAGTCCAAAGAACAATGACCTTGTCCAGGGAGTTGGTGGCCTTGAAGTCTCTGATGTCCTTTCGAATCTGGTCAATGTGAGCAGTGCAAGCCTTGGTGCCCTCAATGACGTTGTCGGCTCTATCCTCCTGGTTGGCAGCGATGAAGTCAGGATAGTAGATGGAAGGCAGCGGAACCATGTTGGCCATCTCCTTCTTAACTTCGGCCTTGAGGGTTGGCTCCAAGACTGCGGCTCTGTCCATGGCATCCGCCAGATTCATGCCAGAGATATCCCTAGTGACAACGTTAGTATTCCGTTTCGAAATACAGCTCCCAGATCATGAAAATCTAGTGAGCACATTCTACGGCTGGCTTGAGCCGGGTTCTTTACTTACCATCCACCAATGACAAGATCGTTTGGATGAACCATGGGCAGAACATCATGGAACGGGATGTTGACGTCCTGGTTGGTTTCGGCCTCGGTTCCAAGCTTCATAGTCGACCCCATGATGACGGACCCGTAGTAGTTGGCGGCTCGGGGTCCCTCGCGGGTCTCCCAGACCAGGTTCCGGCGGTTCGCAATAATACCAGCAGTCACGGTAGTGCCATTGTTGCCACCCCATCCTACAAGCATCATGCCCACCTTTGGAACCTGGCGGTCGACCTTGAAGTCGTAGACGGTCTCCTTGGGAGTGGCGACGTACTTACCGTTGTCCGTCTTCTTCACGCTGGTGGTTCGGTAAGTATACTTGGACTGGATTTCCGAGTCGGTGTAGACGACGTTGGGCGAGTGAACCTGGAACAGGTCCTCATGGGTTGGAGCCCCAACTCGACGATGTCCATCCCCATTCGAGGAGGCCGAGTCGACCTCGGCGTGCGGCGCCATTTTGACAGTTTACAGGCGTTCAATAGAGTATCGGTGCAGTGGGTGATAACTCTTTAGGGAGAAAAGGGTGAGTCCGGTGCGCCGCCAGAAGCAGAGCAGCGGCCTCCTCGGTGGGGATTATGGACACTGAGTTCATGGTCAGTCTGATCATTGATGTATAGCTAGGAACTTGAGCTGGAGCATCTTTATCACGTACGAGTTGAGAAGGTTGGAAAACGTCTTGACGGTTGGAGGGACCGCAGCCCGGAGGTGCGATCGACTGTGTAAGACGGTTTGATGGGGCCGTGAAGGCGAGCAAGAAGTGCCAAACTATAGTCTGTATGTATTTGTGACTGATTCTGCGAGCAAGAGAAGGGAAGAGATGAAATGGAGAGACGAGGCGGATTCTATTTGGTATTTATTTGAGTCGTGTTAGCCTGTGTACCTAAGGTGCTACGGAATAATGCATGTGTATGGCGCGGGGTGAGTGACGCCCCGGATCAACGGTTACAAGAGAAATGCGAGCCCTCTCCGCGATTCTCGGCTCTTCGGATGAAGCCAACTCAGCGTATGCAGTCGTAGCAGCTTGGCAATAGCTCGATAAAGTCCCAAATCACTCCACAAATTCCAATAGTATCGGGTTCAATGTGATGCTCTGGTTTCCCGAGGGTTCCTATCGATTGCGTGGCATGTCGTGGCATCACGTTAATAAGGTAGCCGAAGGCCCGTAGCGCCCGTTTTCTATTGTGCCTGGACCCTGAAAATGCCTAGTCCGGAGGGGTATTTAGGGCACTGATTGGCCACGATACACCTTCATACCATTTAGTCGAACCGCTTCCGACTAACAAATATCAGCCACCAACAATTCATCGCACAAAGGCGGTCAACGAGCATACGTTATCGTCGACCGACTTCGCTTATTTTCTGTCGTTGAGGCATTGCATCCTCGGTATTCACTCAGCGACGCCAACAATGGCGCTTCATGCAGCCATTATCGACTGCATGACCTGCCATAACAAGACACCGCATGGATTGTCAGTACGGAGTAGTCTGTATTCTGTACCTTGATGGCCTCTTTCAAAAGCCGGCGCCTCACGTAGCAATCAAGGTTGAACAGCAAGCCAACGCAGGGCCACTGAAGTTACCTGGAACAACGCAGCCCCTGTGAAGCTCTGTGCGGCGAAGGGAAACATCAATATGTCAATCTGAGCTGCTCATAGGCGCAATGTGTTTTCAGTGTATGAATAAGTAGGTAGGTTAAGTATGTAGGTAAGGAAGAGAGCTTCAAACGGTGAAGCATGATCGTCCTTAGCTCACAAATATCTTGACTCGCCATTGGAGACCGCAAGTCGAGCACGTCGCATGGTCCTTCAGAAGCATGAGGAATGGTTCACTTTCGATGACTTCCAGTGGCTCTCAATTGACCACGGAAGAGGATACCAAAAACCATTATCCTTGGGTACAGAAATGAGAGGATGCGTCCTTCGTACTTCGGATTAGACCAGTTGAGTAAGCACCAAATTATACCATCTTGCAAGATGCGCAACAATCAGAACGCACGTGCACCTCAAGTCCCGTGTCTAAAGATAACCCATATTGCCATTAGAAAGATCAACGTCCATTTCATACGCAGTGCGAGTATTCCCGATCTCTTGGTGAAAAGGTACGACAAAGAGATACAGGCCTGGCGGGCCCTGGCCAATGAGGCCGTCTCCCTGCCCCCAGCGCTGTGGGCATTCCGGATTTGGGGGCACAAGTCCGGGGTATTCAAGGGGTCCTGCGCACCAATGTCGATCGTCATCGAACTGCTCTCATGACGGCCTGTGGACACCTGGTCTGCGGCAGCACTGATAAGAAAAGCCCGCGACGGGAACGCAGATCTTCCTTTCAGTCGGTCGCGTTGCTGGCTGCTGGTTGCGCGACCGCTTCGTACGAGTGGGAAAGACGCCAGGCGCTAGGTAGGTTATTACCTTAGGCATCTCCAGATTGCGCGCATAAATGCCCTGCAACGAACCCATACCAGGACTAGGTTTGCCAGATATCGCGATAGTCGTCTAGTATCCTCTTCAGCAGACCCGTCCCTGGACCAGGAAATAACCGGGCACGTGGATTTCGCGATGTCATCATCGTCAAACAATTGAACAGACATTCAGAAGCGACCGGCGGTTGGGCAAGGCAGTGGCTAGCTCCTGGGCGACCTCCCTCGGCCGTGTGGTGTGCGGCTAGGTCCATGAAACGTCTTGGCTTCTTCAGCGAAATGCTCGCCAATGAGCGCACAACGAATGCCTGCGCTCACACAAGGCCAAGCGCTGCAAGGAGCGCCACATGATATTTCTATATGACCAGGAATCGTTTTGGAAATGGAAATGGATTTTTCGATACCTGTTGGATCAGATCGTCTCTGGAAAGGAACTGTTTACACGATATACTTGTTTGTTGATAGCCAACAGGCATGAAAGTCAAGCATAGGCTCAGGGCAAAGCAAAAGGCTGTCCGATCAATCAGTCAAACCAGATTTCCCCCGAAAGTCATTTGTCATGAGAAGTTCAGATATCACGAGGGCTACACATTCATTTCCCCAGCACTCGAGATTTTGAGATGTGGCTTGAAACTTGTCTTTAGCCAAGGAAGTTCGCTAGAAGCAATTGGCAGGCGCCGCGGCGTCAATCCGGCATAGCGAGCAGCCGCCCGGCCTTGTCGTTGGACTGCTTCAGGTTTGCGACGGGGTCTTCTTTTTTCGACGAGGGATCGCATGAACATTGAACAGCGCTTCGTGTACCATTGCGTCACAGGTTCGTGGACAATTCAGATGATGAAAGGCAGAGCAGGGCATGTCTACGCGGATCCATCACTTTTGGCATATGGCAGTTTCATAGGACATGATCAGTAATAATGAGATGAGAACAATTGTTGACATGTTTCGTCCTTTGGTATTCTATCGCTGCCGGTACTTGGCGAGCTTGGTAAATGACACGCCTGGTGATCTTGCAGCTAGCAGCTGTCCAAGACAAAATTAAACCATGAGCAAAGCCGCAGCCGGACCAGATCATGAACACCCCGAGGATTTTGGACCCATCTCACTAGCAACGGAGGGCCCCATTCTGAACGATGCGCCAATCGTCTCGCGCCGACTTGTACGACCAGAAATGACGACGTTCCATATCGTTGTCCAAATGCCGACCAGTGAGTCGCCGCGATGCATTTGCCGTTCCCACATCAACGGATCTCACTATTAACTGCTCGTCCGGCTGAATGGGGAATGCGGCATAATCGTACCTCAGCCAGAATGGAGGTGCTTGGGTACGAGAAGCCGTGGAGAGGGTCGGGAGCCATCCAGCCGTTGAGCTGAATAAAAGGGGCGGCTCTCCTTGGTCGAATATGATGAGTATAACCAGGCACACGACACGAGAGAGATTGATCACACAAGTCACGGTCACATCACTACTATCTACCTACCAGACCTAGGTAACCTCTAGAGGAGTTCCGGCGGTCGGCGCAACGCTACCTCTGCATTCAATACTCTGTACTAATAACAATAAGAGGAGAGTGCTCTGAGACGTGCCAATCAACGACCATGGTCATAACTGTGGGTGCCAATTCCAAAAAAACTAGTTCCAGTGGTCACTTGGCCTGGGGGATCGCTGGAGTATGTCCAGCAAGCCACAGTGGTGACAGTGCCCGTGACAACCATTCGCGTTCCTTGCTTCCTTAGCTGCGTGGAGAGGAGCTCATTAATCACCAGAGAGCTTGTGGGGCCGCGATATAGTTGGGCGCTCCCTTCAGTTGATAGCGGGCAAACGCCGTGGAGGAAACGCCAGTGACCGACCAGTCGTCTGTCTGTCTGTTCTCCTACCTAGAAGTGTGCGCCATCTACCTGACTTATCTATCTGGAATCGTTCTGGAAGTGCTGTAGCATCGCGGGAGGATCCCAACTACTTGGGTAGCGCTACCGTCCGGCTCGCTTGCTCGTCATTACGAACAGCAGTCGAAAGCGGCCACGCCGTGCTCCTTTCCATCCAGATCGGAAAATCTCGATCGACGGAGAAAAAAAAGGCAGCGGTCTTCTGGGCGCATGCATTACCGTTGAGGTTCCTGAATCCTCGAAAGCCTCTAGGTTCACTATCGGTTTCCCGTACGGAGTACAAAGTACAGTTACCCTGGGTATTGGATATTCCCTCTGTACGCTGTCGCTACCTACTGCTTGCTTGCTTCTCTTTCTCTGCCCCTGCCAACAGCGACCGTCTCTTTTCCCACGGGCCAACAGCTACCCTGATCGCCGAAAGGCTCCGTGAGTCCCCGTGAAGATCAACACTCTCACGAACAGCACGAGCCGCCCACCGCTCTCAGCTTTCCATCTTTTTGGGGGTCAAAAGGGATACCGAGCCTGCAGAGCCGCCAGGAAAGGACAAGCTGGTGAGCGAAAAGCCCAGGGCCCATTCCACTTCAGGCTCTAGCCGGCCATCGTGAGCGGACAGGGGACAGGGAGCCCTGGCAGTGGACTGGCCTGGATACCTTAATGTACTCTGTTACAAGAGTAGAAACTAAACCGACCAGGGGCGCTGGCATCAACACCCTCGACACTTTCGAGACAGATACCGCAACATCTCCAAACCTCTTCGTCCGGACTTCTACACCCATTCCTTACACACATTCTTTTTTCCCTTCCTTCTGGGGCCTTCCTCTTTGCACCCGCAAATCCTGCTCACCTACCACAAGAGGCGCTTTGAAAACGCTTGTGCTCCCCCGGACCGAGCGCATCCTTTTCTTTGCATCAGCCGCCCTGCAGCGAAAGCAGCCGCCTTCTCTTTTCCATTAAAGTTTACCCGCGGATAGCTGGTTGCCATAGCCCAGATTCGTCTGAATCAACTGGAGGAGCAGGGCGAAGCGCTTGTTTCTCAAACAACCTCACCACATAATCTTGTACAAGCAGACATTGTCTCGTGACTCTGACCTGCCCAAGCGGTGGGGTCTGCTGTCTTGGTGTTTCAAGGTTAATTCATGCTTGCCTTGCCTTGCCTTGTTGCTAGGTAGATTCGGATCTCCGTCTCTTGATTCCTGTCAAGTCAGTCATTGACCGTCTGTTCTGCCGCTGCTGCTTGTCCTCGCTGGCAGCTCCACAAAACTTGGATGATCGCACGACTGTCGCTACCCGACTCTTTTATTATTAAAACCAGACGACCACTCCCCAACAGTAGCATTCGCATGCGACCGCATTGCACAACTAGTACGACGACCCCGGGCGAGGTTTGGAGAGGACGGAAGATCTGGAAGTAAAGAATAAAGCCACAACCACCAATGGCCACATACCCAAGGGAGTCGGCCTTTATGCCGACTGTCAAGTGCTCGCAATGCAGCAACGAAGTGGAGATTTCCATGATGGGCGAGCACGTCTGCAAAGGCGCAGCGGCCTCAAAACCAGAACGTTCGTACCTACAGCCCTTTAAAGGATTATAGCCTCATGCAGGTAACCTTATTCGCCCAAATCGTCTTGACTAACCAATTGACAGCGCCATTACCACCACTACCCACCCAGTCAGAAGGGCTGACTGGCGCTTTCGCCTCACTTAAACAGACAGTATGGGGATTCGGCAGCAAAGCCGCACCGCCCACGGTAGATACATCCGCAGCGAGTATGATATTTCGAACTACCATCACTATACCTGAGACGTCCATGCTGACAAGCAAACAGATGAGGCCTTCTCCAGAAATGACCAATTAACACCAGTGAGCGCTTCGACTGGCTCGAGGACCATCTCACCAAAGACGCCCAGTGGCCGACTAGATAATGGCTCAAATGGCGACGAATACTTTGCCCCGGCAATTTCAGATGCGGCTCAGAACGGGCGGCCTGGAGGCTATGGCGGATTCGGGGAGCCGCAACCATACGAGCCAGAGCCAATGTACTACGGATCGAGTCCTCAGAAGCAGGCAGACCCTACTCCCCAGGCGCCACCTAGTCTGATGCAGAGGATGAACACGATCGCTCCGGGACCTTTTGAGATGGGCAGGAAGGCCGCAGCGAAGAATGCTTTCGCACCACCCAAGTCACCGATCCTGACAGCGTATCCAGAGGACCCACCGCGGTTACAACGCAAGGACGGGTATGGCGGATTTGGGCCACCACAGCAGGAGCAGGAGCCGGATACGAGCTTTGAGCCAAGGCCCTTTGGTAGCGGCCAGCGCTCCGACACGTTTCCCAAGCAGAGCCATAACATTCCTAGTGATGTACCCGAACGCCCGCCCACGGCCCCGGGCACTCGGCCACAGCGTACTCTGAGGGCCCCGAGCGGAGATGGGCATACCATGACAAGAGACCGGCCGCCTCGTCGTTCGTTTGGCGTCAAGGACACGAGTCGCCCTCCGCCACCGCGCAAGAGTCTGATCCCACCAGCGGGAACCGCAGGCAGTGGTGCCAACGTGAACCTGGCCGACGAATTTGGTATCAGCAATCCCTACCATGCGCCCTCGGATTCCCAGTCGTCGAACAACTCTGGCTACAGCATGTCACAGAGAAGTCATACAAGTTCGATTTCGAGCCCGCCTCGCTCCGTCGGCTCTAGGAGAAACCCGTCAAATGCTTCCGCCAATTTCGATTCTCTCATGACTGACCTACAGACTTCCATGGACTCGTTCAAGCCCGATTTGTCTTCTCCTCAACCCCCACAGGCGGACAAGGTCGTCTCTCCCATCAACTCTCCTCTCGCATCTCCTTCCGAGGATATGCGCTTTGACCCAGCAATTCAGGGTGGACGCGCTCCTCCGAGGCCAGCTCCCCCCAGACCGAGGACGCCTCCGGCATCATTCCCCGTGGAGCCATATTCCGATCGAGTCGACCCTGCCATACAGAATGGCCGAAGCCGCTCGCCGGCCCCTAACGCCCATTTGAGGCAGCCGTCCATGGGCCGCTCGCGTGGGAACTGCAAGGCCTGCAAGCTTCCCATTACTGGCAAATCCATTTCATCCGCAGACGGACGCTTGACTGGTCGTTACCACAAGGCTTGCTTTGTCTGCACGACTTGTCAGAGCCCTTTTACATCTGCAGAGTTTTATGTGCTCGACGACAGACCGTACGACTCTGGTTGCTACCACCGACTGAACGGCAGCTTGTGCACGACTTGTGGTTACGGAATCGAAGGCCAGTACCTGGAGGACGGCGCCGCCTATAAGCACCACCCTGGTTGCTTCCGCTGTGGCGATTGCCGAAGGCCTTTGCACGACGGCTACTTTGAAGTCAATGGCAGGGCGTACTGCGAGCGTGATGCTTGGAGACGTACGCAACCGCCACCGATGCAACAGATGGGATACGGCGGCCGTGGCGGTGGCATGAGGCCACCACCACCTAACGGCAGCCGCTTGGGACTACCAGGCGGCAGCCGACTTGCTCCTCCCGGCGGAAGACCGAGAATGGAGAAGAGAATGACGAGATTGGGCATGATGTGATTTGTCTGAGACCAGTCACAGCATTACCCTCGCCTCGCACCCTCTCGTTAACACATTTTGCTTTGTCGAACCACATTTTGGGCTTCGAGCATCAATCTCAGCCCTCAACTCACGTTTGCATCACCATGACGAACGTGAACATCGATAGATTTTTTTTCGGGACACATGATGTCAGTTTGGAGTTCTGGCTGGGCTTGTTTGGGAGAACGCATTGCATTGCTTGCTTGCTTGCATATACCCAGCACTTTCTTTTCGATCATATACCCCCCATTTTGACAAATGGGCTTTGTTGCATTCTGCTTCGGCATCAGATGGAGTCTCATTCATGCGAACCACCCGGCGTCAAATTTGACGTCTAGGGCAAGCTGAACGGACGTGTATCTACCTAATTATACGGGGATTGGGGAATATAGGGATGCGGGATTGCGTCCCGCTGATGGACACTAAGGAATGGAAAAAGGCACAGACCTGACGAGACTGCCCATGGTATCAATATTGACGAGTCGACACTTGCACGGGAAGCTGTTTACAAAAAGTGGTGGACCGCTGCCAAATTGGACAAAAGACTCCGAGCAGACAAGAATTAGTAGAGGATGAAAATAAATAAATCATAAATCATTCTAATCCATTAATTCTTGGTCATTCCACTTGACAGTAAATGCAAATCTATTCATAATATATAGCTCGACCTGGTGAACATGCAACATTAGAGGCATCTATGTTATACATGACATTCTCGAATGTCTCCGAAAACGAGCAGCTTGGTCAGCCATCCTGACGCAGAACGCGGCAATAAACAACTTCACCAAACCAATTCGGGCTACAAATGTTACAACAGGCAAAATCACTCATTATCTCAATCGAGAACGATCCCATATCGTACTAAATCCACCTTGTCAAGCCACTTCCGGTGTTGCAGTTGAACTATCGAGCGGGCCCTTGTCCAGCAAGCGCCGGAATATAGACGCAGTATCTACGGGTTACAGCTAATACCCGGTGCTAGGATTGTTTTCCCTACGGCGAACGGTGAGGATACTTGACAATACCAGTCCCGATTCAGATACACGTGCATATTGACCTTGTATCCTGGCACGGCTTTCCGAGTCCAGCCCTGAGGTGCAGTGCAGGGGAGACGGGAGACTATCAGGGGGGGAGAAGAGCTTAGGACAATAGGTACAGAGCGCGGACTACGGAGTACTTGGCGCTATCAAACTCGAGTTCCTATCAGAAGACGATGATTGCCAAGAAGAACTGCCACGCCCTCGGTCGGTGGCAATCACAGACCTACGCACTGCGAGCTGCAATCATCATCATGGGTGAAGTGGTGCTGGATGTCGAGTCTGGACTTGGACCTGTCAGAACTCAGTCCACGGACCTTCTGCCAGGGGTTGCGTTTCTGTGCCTCCTGAAAAATCCGGGGTCCTGGGGACCACTAAACTCATTCTGTTTACACGTGCAGTTGGAGGCAGTTGGAGGAGCATCAAGTCCGCAGTGCAGTTGGTTTCCAATGTCCAGGCGGTGTCGGCTGGTGATCTCTGATATTTTGATAAATGATGAAAAACTACCGGATTCGAGTCACCGCTATCAGCATAATTAGATCGCTGCCATACAGACTGCTGTGATGCAATAACCAGCTCGTAATATTGTACCACGCTGTAAGAGGTGTCGTATCGTACCACAACAGCGGGTTGGGCGGGGCGCTGTCAGTGCAAAGTTAAGATCTGCCGCATCGGTTTCACATTTCACGGAGATCTCATCGGCAGGTGTGTCAGATTATATAGCTAGCAAAACACTTTGTTTTCTCCATTATTGAAACGACTTGCGATTATATACCTATTCGCGTAGCTCGACTGATACCTATACTTGGATTTGGTCGTCTCCTATGTGAACTAGCGGTCATCATTGCCGATACCAGGACGACTAAAGTCATCCTTTGAATGGCAGTACTAACTGATACTCTGCTCGTGCAGATAGAAAAGAAGCCCTGCAGGACGGTAATTGTGTCAAGCGCCACATTGATTGCAAGTACAGGCGTATACGTCAGCGCTTTCATTACAAGACTTGAACATGGACAAAGCTCAATCCGGCCCTGAACATCCATCCAGGTAGGAAGTTCGAGGGTGATCTGTCAAACGGAACACATGCCACCGAGGTGCGAGCTACCTAGCAAACAATACTCCCGTGCCGTCGGATACCTAAATGCAGCGCCATCTTTGTTAGTATTTGATCAACAGGTACTTGAACATCACACCGTGGCCAAGAGCGTTGTGTTATAGTCCTAGTAGTTGGTATAATATAAAAGCATGGTAAAGTGACAAATATTTGTAGGAGCAATGATATTGTCGTGTCGCCCACTTGCTAAAAATATGCTTATTTCCCGTCTTCAATTGAAAGCGGGACAGCAGACAGAAATAAGAGACATTGATGAACTTTAGTGCTTGTGTACCTGAACTAACAGGGCGGATGTGAAGGTTCCAACCCCACACAAACCGCCTCCAGCCAACAACCTTAGCGCTTAAGGCAGGACCCAGGACCCCGTGAATTGTGATTGCTTCCAATTGTTCCCACATGGACGAAACCGCCTCCACTGGAACCAATCCCCCATCTCTGCCTCGACATCATGGTGGACTTGCTTCTTCGTGCCGTCATTGTCGTGACTTCTTGACCATCTCTTTATTCCTAACAAGTCCTACCAAGCTTGCAGTGCTTCTCTAGACGCAGATACCAACCACACGAAGCGACCCGTTTCTTTCTTCGCTGGTCTTCCTCGAGAAGTCCGTCCGCTCCTTAGCAATCCGCGATTCAGTGGCGGCCCCTTTCTTCTCGACGACTCTATAGCTCAGCTCGGCGTTGGCGCTCATTGACTTTCACCCCGTCATCCGAGCAAGCACGTCTCTTCCAGTCGGATTTGCTTCTGTGCAGCGCATGCGCTTGTTCTCGACTCTGTAAGGAGCCGTCGAGATTTGAGCAGCGCTCACCCGGAGCTATCAAGCACATCTTGGCACGTCGAATGATTGTGCTGCCAGCAGATCAGCCATGTTAACGGTTCAGCCACGGCGGCTGCTCGCGCGGCCAAAGGGTCTTTTGATCATTGCGGTGTTCGCTGTCACCTTTTACTGGCTGTTCCTCACCGGCGACTCTTCGAGCTCGATCCGCAACGCCGGACTCTCGGTCGACTCTGCAGGCCATGCGGCACCGTTCGCCCCGGCGTATCCGGACGCGGGCAGTGTGCAGCCGGCACAGAACCCTATAGAAGGCGGCTCGAGCAAGCCCGCGGAGGACACTGCAAAACAGAGTGAGGAAGATAGGGAAAAGGAGGAGGAGCGGCAGAGGCAGCAGGAGAAGGAAGATCGCGATCGGTTTGAGGACAGGCTGCGCAAGGACTTCGAAAGTGAGAGCGAGGCGCTTGCAGCGTAAGTCAGCGGCACAAATACATTTTGCGCACAAGACCTTTCCGACTACAAGTACCGTTCCGCTAACATATATCTCCATTTTGCAGAGACCCCAAAGCCGGCGCCATCTATGGCTTGACCTTGGCGACCTTGTCCAAGAAGGATGCCGATCGAAAGAAGAAATACGACGCCGCATTGAAGCCGGCCCAGACCAGCTTCGGATTCAGCGTCGACAAACCTCGCATCTACGATCCCTACCCGACCTACAATGACGCAAAATGGAAGGCACTCAAGAGAGCCGAGTTCATGGCGTGCAATGGGCCAGATGGAGTGCCCATCGAGGATATCATGGTTTTCAAGGGATCTCCTCACGACATGCCGGCGCCTGGCTTCGGAAGCTATGATGTTCTCGACATGGACCAAAATCTCTGCTTTGAAAGGCAGACCCGACTCGGACCGTATGGCTATTCGCAAGCCGGCAAGTATGCCAAGACGTCTGAAGACTGGAACTCGGTCAAATGGGGTCAGCTGCAAGAGCTGTGTCTGGAGAGAAATCAAGCCAGATTCCACACCAAGGGTGACCCGAACCCGTACCTGGATACTATCAACAGCAGAGACAACCATACGTCTGTGGATAAAGCCATGGACGAGGCAAAGTTGAAGCGCCGGGAGAATGTGGAGCGCCAGACCAAGTCCAGCAAGGATATTAAGAAAGAAGAACGAACTGCTCTTCTTATTCGCACTTACACTGGAAAGCAATACAGCGAGAACGACATGCAGATTGTCCGTTCACTGGTCACAGAACTGTCGCTGCGCACTGGTGGCCAGTACCAAGTCTTCCTGTTTGTCCAGGTCAAGGATGAGTCCACCAACATATGGCGAGACCAAGAGGCGTACCAACAGGTTCTCCGCAAGGCAGTCCCCGCTGAATTTGTCGATATGACAATCCTCTGGGACGACGAGGCTACCCAGTCTACGTATACGAAACTGAAGGGGGACCAAGCCACAGTTCACTTTGCTCAATGGCTATCTGTGCAGAAATTTGCTCAGGAGTACACCGAGTTCGACTACGTGTGGAATTGGGAGCTCGATTCTCGCGTCACCGGCCATCACTACGAGTTTTTGGAGAAGCTGGTTGCTTTCGCCAAGAAGCAACCTCGCCGCGGCCTGTGGGAGCGCAACGAGCGTTACTACATCCCTGGAGTACACGGTGACTATGATACCGAGTTCCGAGATGAGGTCGAGAGTCACGCTGTGAACGGGTCGGTCTGGGGACCTCCCGATTTGCCGTTTATTAAACCAATCGGACCGAAGCCGCCAGTCAAGAGCCCAAAGGACGATGATTTCGAGTGGGGCGTCGGTGAGGAAGCTGATCTGATCACGTTGGCTCCCATCTTCAACCCTATCGATAGTGGTTGGATCATGGGGAATGATATCCTCGGATACAATGACTCGACGCACGAGTCACTAGATGTGCCACGACGTGCAACCATCATCACCCAGTCCCGTGTCTCGAGACGTCTGCTGAACATCATGCATGCCGAGAATCTGCGAGGAAACCATGTCTTCTCCGAGATGACGGCGCAAACTGTTGCACTGCTTCATGGTCTCAAGGCAGTATATGCCCCGATCCCAGTATTCTTTGACCGCCCCTGGACGAGTAAGCAGCTGGCAAAGTGGTTCAATGGTGGCTGGAATGGCGAAAGCGGCGGTGTCGGCAGTGCTATGGGCTGGGGACAGGAAGCCCGTTTCGCCGGGAGCACTTGGTACTATCGCGCCAACCCCCCTCAGCGCATGTACCTCAACTGGATGGGCTGGGAAGACACTGAGATTGGCGGCTCGGACTGGGAGGAGATTCACGGACGCCCATGTCTCCCGCCTATGATCCTCCACCCGATCAAGGATGTGGTGGAGACGGAGCCCGGCCACTCGAGCGAGTCGAGGCTGCCGTACTGAGTTGAGTATTGAGCAGAAGATACTGCCAAGACTTCTTACGCGCAACGTTTGATCACGCACGTGGCCTTACTCAGAATCGGAGTTCCTTGCTCACGTGTCGGTCACACATCACGGTTCGAGACCCCGAGCCGCTCAAGAACATGACAGGAAGGGGAAGAACAATGACAGATCAGACCGGGTAACTGTGAGCAAATCTCCAAGCAGTCCAAACAATGTTTTTCGCATGGGTATGGCGTTATTGGGCGTTTGGGCGAGGAACGGGAGTTTTTCAAGATTATGTATAATGGACTGCAATAGGCTGCTCAGTCGATGCATGCAGTATCGTAGATGTCGATTTGAATTTCGATGCATATACTCCTATTTGTCATGAATACTTTTTTTCACCTAGGTACACGTGATATGGGTGCTCTTGGCTTTCAAACTGATTTGCTTTCTGTGTAGCATGATCATCTGCGTCGGAATACCCTAACCAAGACTAGAGACGAGGAAACACCAGCATGATCTCGGAATATCCGATTGGGCTTCATCCCGTCACGACCGCCTGCAATCGCCAGGGTCCTTGCTGATATAGATGGCAGATCACTGCAAAAGAATCTGGCACCGCGGCTCGGTATCGGGACCGCGATCGGATTTTCGCTAATCGGGATCCTTTCCGCCATGACGCATCAAGTGGCAAGACAGGCCAATATTCCAAATAAAGCTTATCCATCGGATTCCATATGGCATGGAAATAAACGTGAGTGGTCTCTAAGCCTCGCGACTTTAGTCATCACACTTTTGCGTCCGGAGGGGACCGGCCATGAGATGAGACGTGACGAGCCGGTGGCCATTGGCAATGCATCTATAGCTGGCTTGATTATATATACTATAGCCCAGTCGGAAAAGGCAACAAGTGCGGCCGCGGATGATCACGTAAGCGGCTGCACGAAAAAATTCGGTTGATGGTGTGTTGCATCGAGGGGCGCGTGTAATCTTCAGCCTCGGCAGATTTGTTGGGACCTGTGTTGTGTGGATGAGATCGAAAGTTCCACGAATGTTGGCATGCAATTTTTGCGCACTCCCATGACGTTTCCCGGCAATCATGTGGCCGCATTGCAGATGTTTTTGTGAAACGTGAAGAATTCGACCTCATGCAGACAAGATGACGGGCATGGAAAGGCAGAGCGGGAACCAATGTGCTGATCGACCTTTCATGTATGTCAGACGTCGATATCCTGTCATACGGGAAACGCAGCTTTGTGGCTGTACGCAGCCACTCGCTTAACATTTTTTTTCGCTCTTGGCTTGCGGTATGCGATGCGGACTTTTCAGACATACGCCGAGGTTCGAAAAAAAGC
Source organism: Pestalotiopsis sp. NC0098 (assembly GCA_022432395.1). Lineage (NCBI taxonomy): Eukaryota > Fungi > Ascomycota > Sordariomycetes > Amphisphaeriales > Sporocadaceae > Pestalotiopsis > Pestalotiopsis sp. NC0098. The sequence goes on along the minus strand of JAJKLJ010000009.1, from coordinate 1,247,603 downwards.
AAAAGTTTGTAGGATTTTTCGACTACTTAATATCAGGCTGAAGCATGATGAAGCATGTATGATTCACGAATCCAGTCGGTGTGCTCTCCGCCCCTCCGCGCCCTCACGCGCACACGCGTATATGCGTACATACGACTCAGTAGGTTGCCGCGATGTCCGGACAGGCCCAGGATGGCGACTTCTTTCTCGAATGGTCAGCCTCGACGGAAGCACGAGGAGGACGCCTTTTTCTCTTCCTCTCTCGTGAGAAAGGAAAAGTATTCAGCGTGGTATTCTGGTAGTATATGCGATTATAGATGTAACATTTCGCTTGAAGATCAGGGCCGAGAGCGGAGAATGGTTCCCTGGCCCCATTGCTTACATGAATTCCGCGGAGGATTCGTTTCAGCACATAGGACAGGCACCGATCGGTCGTAACGTGTGTTTGCTATGAGCACTGGACTGTCCAATGATTCCTTTCGAGGCCAGGGTGGTCTGCAGGGGATTTAAGTCTCCGTATAGTCTAGCAATACTCGTAATAGCCTATCTGACATTGATACTCATAATCACAGCTGAGAAAGCCTGGTATAGCAGAGTCCAACAGGCCAGGGCAGTGCATAGCACCAGTAACCTTGCGGTCAGCGCCTTTTGCAATCGTCGGTCATTCGGAGTCATTGTGATGACGGGACAGAGAATAGAAATACTTTACCTATATATCCACATTTCTGGAAATTTTCGCAAGATTCTCCGGCATCATTCCAGACTATACACGCGGCCCAAACCGCTCCGACAGCACACTCTTCAGTGCCATCAGCTCCGGCGCGCTGCGAGATTTCGTCGCCATTATAGTATGGCAGCATCGCAAGGACACCTCCGACGCTCTTCCAGCCCACCCCGGCGGCAGCGAGCCTGCCAACCATGCTCGAAAGCAAAAGCGCGCTGCAATTTCCCGGACAACGATGTAGCAAGCGGGTGTGACCGGTGAGCCATTTTCCGAAAATCTGCATTGCTGGGACCTGAACGGAGGAAATATTATCATTCATATTGTCGGGATTATAATCGCTGATTTTGGATAAAACAAAGATGTCGTCGGGTCATGATATCGTGCCAACCACAAACGACAAAATTCATAAGAAAGCCAAGACAGTTGAAACACGATTCAAGGTGAGTTTTCTGTACCCCGTTTCCTCGAGGTCGTCTATGACTTTCCATCTCTTCTATTCCCTGTCGGACTTGGATTATTCGTATCTGTCCATCCCGCTCAGCAAGTCACTGACTCCACAGCCAGTCGTCCCAGCTCCGCCGAGCCAGGTGGTCCCGCATCACCAACGGAAGTGTACTCTGACCAGCTTTACTCCTCGAGCGAATTCCAAAGGACGGAGGAAGGGAACAATCTGAGTTCACCTGTCCCGGTGATGATGCAGAGCAGTTACGATACCGGCGACCAGACGATGCTGCATCCATACTACCAGAACATGTACCCACAGCAAGTACAGCCATATCAGACGACACCAGATACCACATTACCAGGGAGCATATACCAGAGCAATGTCCAAAGCTATACCAATTTTTCTGTTCCTCAATACCAAAGCATGGCATGGACACAAGCCGGCCAGATGGTCCTGCCAGTGACCAGTGCACAATACGGCTATGCTCTCCCGTACGCGACAACGACTGACCCTGAGGTCCTCCCTGGACGGCTGTACAAGACAGAAGATCTTTGAAGCACGACCAAAAGACGACCAGGGGGGCGGAGGAGAAACTCTTTCCAGGCCGACAAGTCACGCCAAGAAAAGAGAACTTCGAAATTCGAGTCCATCAACGGCAGACAGACGGACGCCACGACGGATTGTGGGGGGTAGAACGGCATGGAGGTACTTGACCCTTGCTGGCTGTCAGATTCCGGCTCGGACTCGTGCGCCTCGTGACTGACGCTGTGGGCGCAACTGCTGACCTCACGAAAACCCCGTCGAATTGTGGAAGCTGACAGGCCGGGCAAGGGGCGCCGACAGAAAGCTCTCCGGGCCGAATACCGTGCCACCACAGCGGGCGCTCGTGACTTGTGCTGGATTAGAAATCGCGACTTGCTCTTACACCAAGGTTTCGACCAGGCAGAATCTTCGATGACTGGCCACGAGGACGAGACCGAGCGGTCCAAATGCCTATTCGCTGGCTATCAAAGCTTCTGGAAGGTGTGACCATCACACTAGGTCTGGGGAAACTTCCTTGGGCGAACACAAGTGGCGTCGTACTAAAGTCCTTAATAGGCAGCCACTTTCTCATAACCAGGGTGACGAAAGGTCGTGCAGGTAGCATCACAGTTCGCTATTCCTGCTATCACATATCACAACACCGTAGAGATGGAGCGGGCTGCCGTTAGACTTGACTAGAAGAACTAGAGATCATAATGTGTTAATACTGGCTATACTGTACTGTACATAGAATACAATCATCGAATTTTGTAGAAATCAATTGAGTTGACACCGAGATCGGATGATTTCAGGCGTGTGGTCTGGATTGACAACCCCTTCATCGCTCTTTCTTCTAGGAATGCTTGGCAGGATCTAGCCCCTAATCTTTTGAGCAGTGCATGCTGGCCTCGGGGCTCTCGGGCATCAGATCTTGGGAAGTAGCTACCGTTGAAAATTTGGTTTCTGTAGCCCTTCTGCTCGTCCCATCTCGCTTCGTTTGTTTACTTCTCCCTCACCTTTGCTTCTGCGCCACCACCACTTCTTCACCACCATCCACTCTCAACTTCTCATCTTCGTCAGAACTTGTTGTTGTTCTACTTTCTCTTCATGCCTTCACCATCTATGAAAATTTTCTACAAACACTTGTCATCTTCAGAAAAGGGGGACACTTCGCAGGTCGTCTTCTCTGCTGTTGCGTTCTCATCCCTAAATTTGTTCTCCTTTCGTCCGAACGATTCGAGATTTGATTTCGATGCGTTCAATCATCTGAGCATACAGGAGATCCGTATTTAAGATGATCGGACGATGATACACTTCCGTTCGGTATAGGTTCTGGCATCATGACGCCAGATGACATGGCAGATCTGCTGGATCATGACCTGAACGTCCCGCCCAAGTATTACGACTCGCTCAGAACCATACACCGAGCACACGAGATCTCGGTGTTGCAGTCCTACCCATCCAGCAAATATGGGGCAAAACATGTCTTACCGACCAGCATTGCGTTAGTAAGTGTTCAGTTGGTTCGGCTCATACGACTCGGTACTGACAGGTACAGTCTTCAGAGAAAACGTCGTCTTCCAGTGCAGCTCTCATCTCTTACGCGTGAGTGTGTAACACTGAGTATGACCCTGGAGGCAATATCTGACCCATGACAGACACTTGTTCACCGTACCGTTGTGCCAAAATCAGCCACGATCACTACTACAATCGATGACAGAGCTCCATGTCTTTTGCAATGGCTATGAACTCTAATTGTTAAGGGGTATGTGTGTGCTATGGTCTTGAAGGAGCACAACATGGTTCTCATACCCAGCAGAAACATTTCACAGCCCCCGGCGACTCTTCCTTCCATCGCATCTCCACGGAACAGCTGCTGTTTGCGGCAACTAGTGGTGCCGCAGCATTGGGAATGTACATGCAGGAGCTCGTGATTGTTCATCGCATCCGGGAGGCTTTCAAGCCCTTCAAGGCATACCTCGCCATAGACGTAAGTTGAAGCTGTACGTACCTAAGGGAGGCGACTCAACTAACTTGGAACAGACATCCGTGACAGCTGGAACAAGGCTGTGAAGAAGAAGAATCCATACGCACGTCTGAAGAAGGGTGGTAGTATTGATACTGGTATCCTGACCCCACAACGAATGGCCAAGCTCCTCAAGGGACAAATCAAGCCTGTCGCGAAAAAACTTGCTTGACGCAAATGACGCACATTTCTGGCAGGTTGTTTATTGATATACACCAAGGACATCTTCTGTAGGTCGAATGAAGAGAGGTGTTGGGCTCGAGTATCATGCAAAGAATCACCGTCAGCATTAGGGCATCCCAGATATCCATATGGTTTTTAGAACATCATGTATAGACAGATGTTTGTTGAAACGTGTGAACACAGGCCAGGTCTTTGGTAGTCACTGTAGTCGTGTACAATAGACACATACTTGACTGCGCATGCTCGCGAGACTTTGAATGACATGGGCAGCGCAGCGTATAGCGGGCGCTATTATGAACAACTCATGAGGCGCAAAAATTAGCTACCTTTTCAATCAATCATCATCCGATCTCTGAAAACCCAAGTTTCTCATGATATTCGACCGTGTCATTCCTGCAGGGTCGTTCATTTATTTCAGGTAGGTCTTCGGAATATTGGCTTATATCTTCTTGCGTCGGCTTTGCCCACAAATATCGTGGACATTTTACAACATAACTTCATTCGTACCCATCGCTGGCCTGCCCCCGGCTCCTTGCAAAACGATCGCCGGCCCTCTCTCTTTCTTCCCGGCGCGCGGCACCTTCTCCCAGCACCGTGTTCTTCAGTTCCTCGACCCGGAGTCCTTGGAGGCCTGCAGGTTCCGAAAGCTCGATGCTGTCGCCCATGGACACATCTCCGCGCACCCTCGCTTTCTCGAAGAGGCCGTCGAGAGGCTTCGTGGCGGCGCCTCCTTCCCAGTGCCTGGCTTCTACCGGCAGCGGGCTCCACCAGTTTCCGGTCCTCGCGTGCCACCGGGATCCGCATAGTTCCCAGAGTCGACTCGCAGCACGCTTGTAGGCGAACCTTTCGTCCTCGCCGGTGAAAGCGCCCGTGTTGCTAAAGTCGGGCCTGAGCCGCGGGCTCTTCTGCTCGACTCCGAAATCGGAGTCGACGTCCGGGTCGTAGGCGCTGTTGGCTGGATCCGTGGTCGGGTCCGAGTATGTCGAGATGTTGGGTCGGAACGGCGATACTGTGTCTTGGTACACTTCGGCGATCGTCTCTGGAAGTATGGCGTCCGAATCTATAGTTTCTCCCGCTCTACCCGATACCGGCTTTTGATTGTTATCTGTCCCAGAGCTCTTTGCTTCAGGGAAGAAGAGGTCGTCGGGACCGGCCTCGGCCTGTACGACAAGCTTACAGCGTGCCTCATAGAGCGCATCAAGAAGCGTGATGAGACGGCGGGCCTCATTCTTCTTGAGTATGGTAAGCACTGGTATTTGATCAATGATAAAGGTGTGAAACGTCGAGGCCATGGTGATATAATCGGCGGGGCCGTAAGCCGAGACCAATTCGGCAAAGTTCCAGTAAACGATGCCCTCATACTGCTGAGGAATCCTGACGGTGCGGCCATACACAACAAGTGACGATGGTGCCCAAGGAATGGCGCCTGGAGTACCCGTGACAGCCTTCAAGGTATGATCCCATGCTGTCTTATTTTCAGACCCGGCGAGCATATAATTGTGTGGCGTCTTGGTGCCTGTGGTCAAGTTAGTCTCGGTGACGTCCCCGTCGACGCCGAGAACGTCTGTTGTGTTTTCAGTACCAGATGATCCCAAGGCCGCGGCAGGCGAGCTGGTGAAGGGCTGCTCAGGCGACTCGTCTACTTCCCTCCTTCGCCAGTCTTTACCTCCCTCCATCTGCCAGAACTCGCATCTCGCCTTGAGGACCTCGAGAAAATTTGCAAAGTCACTGGTTGATCCAAAAAGCTCGCCTTTGCTCTTCTTTGCGCCGAGCCCAAGCGCCCTGCTGATAAGTCCACCAGAAGTCGGTGGGGTATACTCAAAGCCGGTGGCCTTTTCCAACTCGTCTGGCATTCGGTTGGAAGAGGCAACAAGAACGCCGCCTAATTGAAAGAATGCCGTAAACAAGTTGCTCAGAATCTTGCTCGCGGCTCTATCTGGCAGCTGAAATTCGTCCAAGAACAAGATCGGTGATTTTTCAATCATATCCTTGGCCAACCACAGTAACGAAAACTGATCGTCCCGGCCCAGTTGAAAGTTGGACTTCCTGTGTTGCTCCAGCTGGGAAATGGTGTACAACATAAAAGTGTTGAAGTGCCACCTCTTCTTCCGGCTGGTGGGCAGACCGTCGGCCAAGAGGTCCAGAAGCATACTCTTGCCTGTGCCAACCTCTCCCGACAAGAAGAGGCCCTGCGGCGAATTAATATTGATGGCGGCCTCATGGCTCTGGAGCACACGCGTCAGGGCCAGAGTGTCTCTGGGCTCGTTGCCGTTGCGGGCGAAAAAGCGCGCAAACAACGGGTTCCGCCAGATGGGGTGACTCTCGACGGCGAGCTCCCTAGCCCCTTCGACTCGCTTTGGCCTCGACTCGTCCAGGGCATTTTGCAGCGTCTGCAATCTAGCACGATACTCGACGGACGGCGAGTAGTCCTTGAGACGCAGGTAAATCTTTTGCAAATGTATAGCCAGCCGGTGCTGCGCCGCATCTGGAGCACATAGTCCCGTGGCCAGGAGGCTCTGGTACTTGACCAGCGGATCCGTGATGGTGATGGATGACGTGGACGCTATAGCCCTCTTCATCTTCGAGTGAATCTCTCGGGAGCCCGTTCCAATTCCGACTGACCAATCAACAAGCCGGGACGCATTTGCAGCATTTGAGCTGATTGAGTTTCTTTCCAATGCAGCTCGTACTCGCAGGAAAGGGAAAAAAGGCTATTTCGATGCGGGAGTTAATGGTGTTTTTTGGTGAGCTCACATGAGTTGCCGCGCTAAAGGTTTGGTATAGAGATCACCAGATGAACCCCCGCGAATGAGAATCGCCCGGGCGCCCGTCTGAGTGGTTCGACTAGAGGCGCATGAACACTTATTGACTGTTCATGAAAGAATGAAGAAGAACTTGATACATTCGCCAAGAGATGATGAAATACTGTTTCTATGAAATGGAGCAATGAGTAATATAAAAAAAACTGATGTCTTGGACATGCAGATCGCTTGGACGATCAAAGATTGAGATTTATTCATTCAAATTGTAGTGTTACGCGTAGGTCAAGAGTACTGAGGTCATCATAGTCTTGAGCTCTAAGGTTAGCAGCAGTCTTTCAGAACCCCTGCCAGGAGAACTGTAGCGAAGTCTTCCACGTGGAGAAAGCCAAACTCTTCTTGGCCTAGCGCGTTCCAGCTAATGGAGCTCCCAAGCAGCCAACAAGAAAAATAAAAATAAAAAAAGGCGGCGGCAGGCCTTTGAGAGTTTGCTTCCAAGCTCTAGGCAGTGGGTTCCGCAGTTTTGGTGCTCTGCAGCAACGTCGGGATCAACGAGGCTTCTGGACGTTTTTTTTTCTCACTGGCAGAGTTTCCAGCCAATCATCATTCGGTAAGGAGCTGGGAGCAAGCACGAGCAAGCAGAAGAAGCTCCCACCCATCCATTCCCCAAGGCTAGGTAGGACCGCTAGGAAGGTAGGAGACGCCTCGTCATTTTTTCTGCGAGCCAAAGGGCAGGAATCTCCAACACCAAAGAAGGTCAAAGGTCCAATCATCCAATCCAAAGCAGATATCAGCCTCCAGCCAGCTGCATCTGCATCCCGCCCAATCCATTTGTGGCCCATCACCATCCATCTTTTTTGTCTTTCGACCCAACTGGCGACCTGCGCATCGTCCTCTTTTTTCTTTGCATTCTCATCATTCGCCCCGGTCTAGCCAACGCGCGCGGACCCCCCATCATGAGCGATTGCCTTCAGCATCAACAACCCGCGAATCCTTAGAACGGCTTTACTGCCACGCTACAGCACCACGCGCGACCGACACGAGACGGACGACCCGGCACATCGTCAACCTCGAAACGCCCCCATCCAACCTCCGTGCCAGGCCCGATCTTGTTTACCGACCCGCGCATATCCGCATCACAACATCACCACCTCGGCGCCAACATGTTTTCTTCGGTAAACGGCGCCGCGAACGCTGCTGGCACTCCCGCCAGCAGCACTCGCGGTCGCCGCCGCCAGCGACCAGTCAGTAATGATGATTCGGTCAAGCAGCCAAAGACGAAGCGCGCTAGGATCCCTCTCAACGACCAGACTTTCACCACCCCTGAGGCCAGCCAAGAGACTTTCGAGGTCAAGCCTGCGCGTCAACCCGCCAAGCAGGACAGAGTCGAACCCGTAGAGCATGCTTCGCCACAGATCCGGAAAGAGTTGAGCTTCCGCTCCAAGAAGGCAAAGACGGCCGACCGCCTCAACAAGGGCGATGGCAGTGTGGTATTGGTACGTTGATAGGATCTGGGCATGTTCACCGTTGGAAAGCACCACTGACTCTCACGATTAGACGAGCAACAATGCTTTTGTCGTCAGCAAGCTTCCAGCTCTCCCTGACAGACTTCGAGCAGATGCGCAGAGTAAGATACACGCACCTGCACCTTTCGTGCCTGCATCCTTGTGGCTGCTAACATAGCTATAGGTCGGCAACATGGTTTTCTCGATCCATCGACAGGATACGCCCTGAGCCTCACACACACCCACGCCGTCGTGTGGCCTTATGCTGCGTCTTCTCCCTCGCCCGAATCCTTTGTGTTCTCACTGCCATATCCTTCAAGACATTCGAGCGATCCCTTACCGCTAGGTTCGCTCACGCCTCCGTCCGCCTCCTCGTCAGAACCTGGCCTCGTGGTGGTTATGCCCACCAGTGGTAAGATCACATATTGGGAATCCATCTCGAGCGCAACGACCCTGGACTTTATACGGCAACAACGAAATGGCGTTGAGGATTCGATCTCGGGAATGTGGTCCAGCGAAAGTGTTATTCAGATTGTCAGCGCCGAGGCTGCTGCAGGATTCATTCTGGCTTTCAGCAGTGGCCGCATGGCATATTTGAGCGTTCGGGACGCCCACGGCAAGCCCGCCATTAAGGTGCAATTCTTGCGCACGAGTCTCGGGCCCTCGGGAGGAGGTATCTTCGGCAGTCTGCGACACTTGGTATCGAGCTCGTCCATCCAGGGTGACATTGCTGCTGTGAGGGCTAGGAAGTCGTCCAAGCAGGGAGAACAAACTGTCGTTGCTGCCACGGTCAAGGGACGCCTGCATGCCTGGAAGATCCACCGCGGTGGCCATCACGACCTACTCACCGAATTCGATGCTCGAGAGGCCATGGTTAATGCTCTCTCCGAACTACACACCGACAACAGTGTGTCCAGCGACTCTCTGAAAATTCACGACTTCGCCTTCATTCCTAAGGAGCTCGAGGCCGAACAGTTGCAAATGACACAGCTGCATCAGATATCAGCTCTGGTTGAAGAGCAGCACATACTGGTTTTGACATCGTTGGCCAGCAATACCATCAAGGGTGCTGTCCGATACTTTCTCGTGGAACTGGTTGTACCACAAGGCGCTTCGCTCGACAATCCCGTGACCGTTGGTACCGTGCGACCGATCAACAGCTACACTACGCCCCCGGATGCGCATGCTCTGGCAAAGCCAAGGCTTTATCTGCCGAGGCCAGCCGTCGTGGCTTTCCTTGTTTTCGAGCGCGCCACGGTCATTGTATCAGTAGCCAAGGCTCCGGATTCGCCCGATTCGCAATTGCACGTTGAGGAAAAGCACTTTCTCCCACCGACATATGAGGATGTGGTGGATCTCCGAAGCGATCCGACCCTCGAGGTTGTGGCTTCTGGCGTTGAAGAGCCCCAGGCTCCAGCCTCGGAAGAGTTTCGCACACATCGAGTCAAGACCAAGAATCCTGCTGCCGTACTTCTCGTTCGTGGAACGGGTACGCTGAGGGTTGCAACGACTGACATTGACCGCTTTGCAAGTGAAACACCACCCACCATCACCCCGAAAAGCAAGCTGGAGCAGGCAGTCTTTTTTGGTATCAAGGATGACAACCCTTTGGTTTTTGACGTGCCTCGGCAGTTGCCTTTTAGTGACAAGGAGCTCGCAGATGCCGCGCTCGAATTGAGCCAGGATATCCTGGCGTCTAGCAATCCTCACCTCTCTACACTTGCGGGACATCTTGAAAACAACATGCATACGCGAGTCAAGGCTCTGGAAAAGCTCATCATTCATCTCAACAGTCTCAAAGTCAAGATGAGCCGGGAGACGAAATGGGAGCTGCTATGGAATGCCGAAAAGCTACAAGCTGCTCGTTTCGTCTGGGCCAAGCACGAGAAATTTGTGCAGGAACGCCCAGATGATGCCAAGAAGGATCTCATCACCTTCATTGTCAGTTACATCCGCGAGGAAGAAAAGAGCATGCCCAACGTCGCCAAGGGCGAAGTAGACGCTTTACGACATTGGTTCGTTCACGACGCCTACAGAATGAACTTGTTTTTGGCATGGGCATACGAGGTGATCAAGTACCAAAATAAGGCCAAATTAGACACGCCCTCTTTGACGCGCCTGGTTTACGAAGCTGTCGAAATCATGAACGGCGCCTTGCGGGACGCAATGGAGTTCCGCCGAAGGCACCTGGCCTTGTATGGACTGTCGGGCGAAAGACTGGCCAACGGAATCCTTGCCGACGACTATGCCAATCTACCCAACCCTTGGACATCCGACCAGTTCATCGCCAACAATCTCAAGCGCCTGGTAGAGTTGTCATCGCAATGGGTGAGCACGGAAGCTCACACAAAGAAGCCCTCGCCCACGGAGGAATCGCTCATTGAAAGAATACGCAACCTTTTGCCTGATTTGACCGAGGTCTACCTGACGTCCCTCCAAGAGCTCTCCCGATGGGCCCTTGCAAGCAATGATCCGACCGATGTTAAGTTGGGCGAGAGCTTTGAGCAAACCTACCAGACCGACCGTAACGACAAGATCCTTCTGTTGGCCGACTCCGAGAATTGGCCAGCTGCCTACAAGCTCGCCGAAGAGCACAACGCTTTAACCGCTCTTGGCCAGGTCTTGATTGCCGAGGAACAGGGTTGCAAACAGAAGCTAGATCAAGGAGGCTTGTCCCCTGATGAGAGCCAACGACTTCATGACGCCATTGCTGCGAAGACGAAGCAGTTGCACAACTACTTTGAGAAGTACGGTGTGGGCTTTGCCTACCCCTACTACACCCATCTGGTGCAAGCTTGTGGTGTCGAGGCGATCATGGAGGATAACGGTGATAAGATCTTCAAGACTTCTTTCCTCCGAACAAACAAGCAATTCGCCAAGCTCTCCTGGATCAACGACATCATTCGAGAAAATGACATCGCCAGCGCTGCGGATACGCTTGTTGATATTGGTCTCAACAGGGAGGAGCAACTCTGGAACAAGAAGATTGAGCTCAGCCTGGGCAAGTTGGCTCGAATGGCCGATGTATCGCGCCCTGCTGGCAAAGCCTCGTTTAGCGCTCAGGAGGCTAGTATCAGCGCCATTTGCGCAGAGACTTCTGTCGAAGCGATCGATGATCAATTGGCTGTCATTCGGATACAGAATCGTCTATACGAGAACATCCATCCTGTGCTTAAAGCGGCACTTGATGAGGCTGCACAGCTGACCCTCGCGCTCGATGCTTTCGCCCCCAAGCTTCCCAAGAAGTATAAGATTCTCTCGGACATTTTTGAGCTTGGCATTTCCAGGCTGCTGAAGCACGAGGCGCTCGACCCTTACACGTTGATCGATATTCTTACGCTGGCACAGTTTGATTCTGAATTTAAGGAGACCATGCCGGATCAATTCTTTGAAGCCATTGAGGTTGCCAATTTCGGAATCAAGGACACGGAGCGCCGTGAGCAAGCCGAGAAGCTCATCTGGAGAAGATGTCTCCTCCGGGAGGATTGGACCAAGATCAACAACACGTCTCTGAAAGGAGATAATGACATCTGGGATGTTCTGAGCCACACCGACTTGTTCCAAGTCTACTGTGTTCTGTACACCATCCGTAAGTTATACGACATGGAATTCGACCGTGATGAACTAGACTAATTATTTATGCCAGAACACGAGTCGGAGCCGCGAAACTACCAACGCTGGCTTCCTTCCGAGGTCCTGGGTACCTACACGGAACACTTGGACAAGCGCTACAGCACGAGAGAGAAGGGATTCCGCGAGAAGATTCTCGAGGCAATGCAGTGGGAGGATAACAACCTCAGCAAGCACATTGACAAACATCGCCTCGAGTACTGGGCAACAGAGACTAGGCGGATGGCCGAGGAGGCAGTGCGCGGCCATGTTGATCAACAGACAACAGATGGCGCCTCTTCGCCCGAAATCCATGCAAGAAGGCCCAGCGAAACGCAATAGACATGCTTTTGCCATTGGGAATGGATGGATCGCTGGAAATTCGAGAGGCGACTCGATTCCCACAGCAGCTGCCGCGAAAGGTGGCGTAACTACGAAGACTTTCGGGTTTTTCTGGAGCAAGTCACCCACACCTAGAAATCGTTGAGGCATGGAGACGTGTTTGCAAGAAGGGAAAGCGCTCGACAGGCGAGGATAGAGCCTGGGATGCTGTATGGCTATGTGTTGAACAGGGTCCGGATTGGTCAGATACCAATGGTAGCCGAGAGCGCCTGCATCAAGACACCCGAGCCCTGCATGAAACGGACCATTGAAGGATTTGATTTTGCGTCAAGCGCGACATTGGGTAAAGGACCGAGGATGGACAAAAGAACGATTACATAACGTCAATCAGGATTAAGGTGTTTTGTAATTTCGAAAGGGAGTATGGATTAGGGTCGGCAACGGAATTGCTAAGGGTAACCTCTAATCGGCAATACAAATTGATTGCTTTGGGGCACAGATGTACCTATATTTCTAATTTGACCAGGGAGTCTGACTCCTGTTCGTGTCCATGATGCCTTCATTTTCATGAGGAGGTCCAATGCCACGCCAATCCTGCGGGTTGATGCAGATGGATGATATTCTGCTCGGCCAGAGGAGGGCAGAGGAGAGGGGTGACGCTCGTTCATGGGCTTACCGCCTTTAAGAAAAATCTTTCTCGTCGTTGATTAGGCAAATGCAAGTATGGCGCATCTGCATTGACGAATCATTGTCATCCGCGTGTGATCTTATCTCGACGTTGCCTGTGTGGGGTGACGACCTATTCCATTAGTGTAAATATCTGCCGTGCCTATAGAACGCCCGTTTGCCTATCTCCTCTGCTCCTCACTCGCGATCTCGACGACAGAGTCCCGACGTCATCTCTCGGATTCTGCGGTAGCCCCAATGCCATGCTCGCTTCTCCTCTTCTTGGTCGATCTCTCGCATAGGGCTGACTGTTTTCCTTGACATTGATCATCTCTACTCGCTCTTATCAGACGCTATACTAATCATGGGCAGAACATCCCCTCCCCCATCGAGCGGGTGGGGTTTTGGGTCCATCTCCATAAGCGGAAGACTATTCCAAGTCTAACGGCTGCCGGGATGTGTGCATAGTCGAATAGCAAGTTGGTTTTTTTTTTTCTCACTCTGGTGAGTCTATATTCTTATCTGGTTCAGGCTATTCCGAGGGCGGGCTCAACGTTTTATCCCTCATTATGTAGTTTCTATAATTCATGTTTATTCTTGTGCATGGATAGGACGTCTCTGAGCTGAAATATATATCTTTTACGGCCGTACGACGCGGACGGCCTGGGCGGTCTTCTTTGAATTCTGGTGTCGATTTCAGCTCGGAGGTGTATTTTTCAGTAGACGAGAAATTCAGAATCACGCGGCGAAACTTTTTAGTGTGAGAAGAGACCATATCCATTGGCACTTGAGCGCAATCATGGCGGACTCTTCGACAACGTTGACGCCATCGTCGCCGGTCGTTGCGCCCAACGAATTAACCGCTCTCTTGCCAAAACCTGACTCGATACGGTCGCAAGATGAAGGCCCTTGGTATAGGCAGTGGCTGTCGGAGATATGGCTCCTCACGAGGACTTCGATCCCGGTCATGCTGGCGTACACGCTGCAGAACAGCCTGCAGACCGTCAGCGTGCTCATCGTCGGCCGCCTGTCGCCCGAGGCGCTCGCGACGGCGGCGTTCTCCTACATGTTCGCCATGGCCACGGGCTGGCTGATCGCGCTGGGCGGCACGACGGCGCTCGACACGCTCGCGTCCAGCAGCTTCACGGGCTCGGCCGACAAGCACGACCTGGGCGTCCTGCTGCAGCGCGGTCTGCTCGTGCTGACGGCGCTGTACGCCGTCATCGCCGTCCTGTGGTCGTGCTCCGAGCCCGTGTTCCGCGCCCTCGGCCAGGAGGAGTTCATCTGTACGCAGTCGTCGCGGTTCCTGCAGATTTTAATTCCTGGCGGGCTGGGCTATGTCTGGTTCGAGTGCATGAAGAAGTACTTGCAGGCGCAGGAGATCTACCGCCCGGGCACGTACGTCCTGCTCATCACCAGCCCCCTCAGCGCCGGCCTGAATTATCTATTGGTGCACACGCTCGGTATGGGCCTGTACGGCGCGCCGCTGGCCACGGGCATCGCGTACTGGGTCTCGTTCCTGCTGCTCGTGCTGTACGCCGCCAAAGTCAAGGGCGCCGAGTGCTGGGGCGGGCTGGACCTCAAGCGCGCGGCCAACCCGAAGCAGCTGTGGCCGTTTGCCCGGCTGGCGCTGCTGGGCTTCGTCCACGTCGGCACCGAGTGGTGGGCGTTCGAGATCGTCGCCCTGGCCGCGGGCCGCCTGGGCAAGATCCCGCTCGCCGCGCAGAGCGTCATCATGACGGCGGACCAGATCATCAACACGATCCCGTTCGGCCTGGGGGTCGCGGCGAGCGCGCGCCTGGGCAACCTGCTGGGCGCGCGGCGGGCCCGGGACGCGCGCCGCGCGGCGCACTGCGCGGCGGTGCTGTCGGTGCTGTTCGGGGCGCTGATCCTGGCCGTGCTCATGGGCACCAAGGACGTCTTCGGGCGCCTGTTCAACGACGACGACCGCGTCGTCGCGCTCGTCGCCCGCGTCATGCCGCTCGTCGCCCTGTTCCAGATCGCCGACGGGCTCAACGGGAGCTGCGGCGGCGCGCTGCGCGGCATGGGCCGCCAGTGGGTCGGCGCCGCCGTCAACCTCGTCTCGTACTACGGCGCCGCCCTGCCGGCCGGCGTCTGGCTCGCCTTCCACGGCTGGGGGCTCGAGGGGCTCTGGATCGGCCAGTGCGTCGCCTTGTATCTGGTCGGTATCCTCGAGTGGGTTATTGTCGGGCTGTGCGATTGGGACAAGGAGGTCCAGAGGGCGTTGGGCCGGCTGGACGATGGCGGGGATGATGAGGCCGGCGAGGTTGCGCAGCGGGATGCCGAGGATGTTCCTCAGGGGAGGGCTGTGGTTTAGTCTCGGGGTTCGAGGGGTTAGATATTGCGAGCATGGACGGTGGGACTATAAAACAAAAGATCATGACGGTGGCGGGACTTCAAAATGGGAAATAGAAAAAAAGTGACTGTCATGGGAATGATATAAATGCGACTTGGTAGTCATACATCACGGAATGGAAATACTTATATGATCCTGGGTCGATGATCGTTGTGATAAGTCACGGAACGTCGTGACATGTCTGTCTTAACGGGTGATTCAACACTCAGGAACGGAAAAGACTATCCCTGTTCCCGGGCCGCAGGGCCGGCACGAGCGCGCACAGGATCCTGGCGGCTTCCGGCTCCTGGCAGTCGTGCAGCATTAGCTTGGCCATGAAGATGTCGATGTGCGCAGGCTGGGGGTTGAAGATGTTGTGTTTCTGAAAAGACACACGCGGGCGCAGGTCTAAGGGCAGGTCGGCCTCAAAGACGGGCTGGATCATGGGCAGGTCCTGGACGACGAAGGCGAGGTCAGGGAAGTTGCGCCAGGACAACCGAGTCGTGTCCGGCGGAGCTGCTGAGCTGTTGATGAGAAGTCGTATCAGCAGGACTGCCAGTATATGTCGTGGCACAACACCGAGTTAGCATGAGACAGAAGACTGAAAAGGGAAAAGGAGGAACTTACATCAACCACCTTCGCCTGCCTCGGCGCACCAAGGCTGGTCATGAAGCTTAACCTCTCAGTTTGGCATGGTATGCATGAGAGCATCTCGATTTGTCATTCAGTTCAGAGTCACGTCCATACAGAGCAACTGTTTGTGCGCACCAATAATGTAAGAGTTCAAGTTGGTCATCTATATACATTAACAAAGACATCAATCCTAATCCTTATTCGACTAAGAAAAGCGTCCCCCAAAATCCAGAACTCCTCAATTCATAACCTCGTCATGATCATGCTGTGGCATTTCCGCATTTCGTCTAAGTATATCCTGCTCCAGAAAAAAAAAAAAGTCTTCAAATCGTTTCATCTCCTGCCGTTCACCTGGCAGGACTGGGGACACTGTCTACTTGTCCCTGAATGAGGCTCTCGAGCTCCCATGGGCTCAGCGTGCTCCTGCGCCTAGAGACGGCCTTGCTTGGTCTCTTTTCGCGTTTACGCTTTTCCGACTTGGGCGACCTGTTTGGAATGCTCATGATGGGCTTCACGGAATCATCTTCCTCGGGCTCAACGAGCCTCACCGCCGGAGCCAGAGGAACATCTCTCTTGACAGGATCTATGCTGCTCTCGTCCATAACGGGCAGCGCGTGGGTAACTGATGTAGTGCTTGCGCCTTCTGGCTTTCGGCTCGTGCGTGCGGCCTTCAGCTTGGCTCGTACCCGGGCTGCATCTGCCTGACGCTCAGAAGCCTCGAGCTTGGCAGAGATCGACGCCATAGTAATAGGGCTGGGCTGGACCGGTGGGGCATTGGTGCGCGACAACCGGGACGACCCTGAAGGCCGGGCTGGAGAACCGTTGGTCACCGAGCTGGTGACTACAGAGCTGTTGGCTACAGGGCCGCTTGCCATAGAGCCGTTTGACGCAGCATTCAAACCTGTCGATTTTGAGGTTGGCTTGCCAGACACCGAAGGCTGTTTCTTAGTCGCATCCGGCGCTGATGCCATCCGCTTGGCAGCCTTTCGGGGTGGTCTGGTGGACGATGTCTGCTTGGGTGGGTCGATAGCTGTTACAGTCTCGGCGACCTGTTTCTTGCTGGACGATGCCGTTGGTTGCTGCGATCGAGGGATATCACGCGAGGCATGTGACTTTGGCTCCACAAACTCGGGTGCCTTTGGAGGCGGGCCCGAGAACAGCTTGCGTGTAGGATTCGACCGGATCGGAGACTCGTACGACTCTCCAAACAAGGTACTGTCCCGCATGTCTGTAGACGCAGGTCTGAGTGTCTCTTGCGAATCGGCAGTCGATCTCAGGCTTCTACTGGATTTCTGAGGACGGGGGCCGTGTGGTGGAGGTGCTGGTGGTTGCGCAACGGCACCAGTCGTCTCCCAGCTCGCCTCGTCGCTGGTGGTATTCACCTCACTCCGTCGACTTCGTCGAAGCGAGCTCCTCTTGCTGTTTCGGGAACCCCTGTTGGCAGATGAGTATGAATCCTTGAGAGGGCTCAAATGGGGTGGGATTGGCAAAGGGGGCGAGTCAGTGGTGCTGTTGAGTGACTCTTGCAGAACTTCGACGTTGGGTTCCTCGACCTCGAGCTCGTCCATGTCGACATCGTCTTGGAAAATACTGGAATCCGAATCGTCGTCTTGTGGCTCTAGTTCGTGACCGGGTGCAGGTACGAGGTGCAACGACTCCGAGTATTCAATCGAGTTGAATTGGGAGCCATCCTCTTCCTCGTCTTCTTCTTGTACGCATGATAGCTCTTGAACGTGCTGTTCCACGCTTGTCCCGGAGTTTCTGCTCTCGGTAATGCGTACCGGGCTGAGGCGCATGCCCATTTGTAGCTCCTCCATACCGACAGGCTTGCCGCTGGAGGCCATACGCCTACGCCAGCCATCCATCATGTCAACGGCATCCTTCCAACGGGCCTCCATGCGCTCCCAGCCCTCGCGAAGTCGGGCAATCTCCGAGTCGCGAATCTCCACCTCTTCGATGGGTACAAATGAAGGGTTCGTGAGTATCGTCCTAAGGTGCTCCAGAATCCCTTCCAATTCAGACGCCAACTCTTCGGCGTTCCTGTGTCCTTGCGGAGCATTGTAGGCGCCTCGTCCGTCGATGCTCATGTGGTCATCGTCTGCACGCTGCAGGCCGCTCATCTCGCGCAGGCTCTCGACAGTCCGGTGTACCAGGTTCAGCAGCGTCGAGTTCTCCTCACTCAGGCTCTTTGCCAGCTCGGTAAGGAACTCATTGGTCTCCATGCGCAAGCTGTAGCGCTCGTCGTCGGTGCTGCTGCGGCCCGTGCTGTCTCCATCGGTCTCGGCCCCCACTTCGCCAATGACCGTGATGCTCACGACATCACGGCTCTTGTTGCCTCCTCTGACTCGTCCGGCGTCGATGACTGCCTTCTTGAGGCTTTCGATCTGTCGGTCTCGCTTGCGGACCTCGTTGGCGCAAGCGGCGCGGCCCTGCGCGACCATGGACCTGGTCTTTGTGATTTCGTCCTTGAGCTTGTGGACTGTCGCCTCGGTAGTCTTGACCTGAAGGCGCAGCGTGCGCTCCACGGCGTCGGCGCCATCGAGCTTGCGCTGGGTATCTGCGAGCTTCTCGGATAGCCTCGAAGCTTCTGTTGTGTGGCGCTGGTTGTCGGCACGCAGCGAAAGGAGAGTATTGCTGAGTGATTCGCGTTGGACTGCGTCGCGCTGGCTCGGGGGAATATAGAGTTAGCCTTGTCTTTCTCTTGTCTCTGTCTCATGTGTATATAATGGGGTATAAAGGGCAACTCACGTCACGGCGCAGGATTAAGTCATTCACGACACCCATAATCTTGCCCATGGTCCCCTGGAGGCCATCGTCGGCCTCGGGGTCGGCAAAGTCAATGTTCTGGCCATCGCGAAGGAGGCCGCGGGATAGGAGCTGGTTGTTGATGTACAGCGAGGCTGTCCGGAGGTTTTCTTCGTCAATCATGGCCGATGTGAGCGCGGGTAGTAGTAGCTGTGTGCACCCAAGGCAGAGATGGTTTGAGAGACCGTCTCTCGTCGGTCGCAAAAGGAATGGCGTTCAGGTCTAGAAGGACGAAAAAGCAAGCATCGGGGAGAATGTATATCATCCATATAAGAACAACGGGCGCGCAGGCGGACGGGCAGGCTGGGAGACGCCGTTTTGGAGATCCTCGCCACGCGTAAAAAAACGAAGTGGTGCTGTATCCAGAAATTTTTAATTTTTTCAATCTGAATCCCTGAGTCAAGAGGAAGACAGGCAAGCTGGCAAGCAGGATCCCGGGAAGGACGTTAGGGACGGGATCGAATTTGGGAGCAAGTCGGACAGACAGGGCTGCAGGCAATCAAAATGAAAGTCCGGGCTTGCTGGTCTCGGAGGGGTGGAGGCGATCGCAACGTCTCGAAGAAATGTCAAGCCCCTGGCTTCAATGGAGGGAAGCAAGCGTGAAGTGGCAGCCGATAGATAGTGCGTGGGATGGTGGATGGATGGGTGTGTTTGGCGTCGTTGCCATGGGGGGCTGCAGTATGAAAGTAAACAAAACCTTGCACATTCAATCAGAGCAGCGACAGGGGTGGCTTGCTTTGTTAGCCTCTAGGCGTGGGGAATCTGCGTCGTTGGCAAGTCACCCAACCACCCGCCAATTAGTGCCCCGGCGCGCTAGAGACCCTGATGATTGATGCCCCTCTGTATTTTCGCTTGCGCTTTGCTGTCGCCGTCCTCTGAACAGGAACTTCCTCGTTCGAGTAGAGCCGCATCTCACGTGGCAAGGGAACGGTGGATGCTCAACGTCCGCCTCAAGAGGTTGGGCATTGACTTCTATCAGCGTCTCCCATGCCAAAAGCAACAAGTCACCTTGGTCACTGCGTGGGATATCGCAAATCTAGTTGCCGTGGCATTGTCCCTCGCGGCCACTAACCCAAGCGCGGTGGATTACCCACGATCATACACCAATGCAGCCGAGAGGGAAACTTCAGATCAATTTGTCCCGACTCTCAGGCACTCCCGTCATCCCGCTCTGCCCGCAGGAGACACACGGACGTCAAACCCGCGGACGCTGCCGCTCCCTCTGCTTCAGCTCTTGCTTATTCCTGCATAACCAGTCACTCGGACCCTGGGGGCCAAAGCAAATTTAGATCAGCACAAAAGTCGTGGAAAACTCGACAGAGGGACGCGTCGCACATGTTGCGCGACTCAGGGCTCTGCTTCAAATCCCCCAGGTCCTGACGTAATGCCTAGCCTCTTTTCGTCCTCTCTGCTTACTTCTACCGTAGAAGCCGACCTAGATTCTGGTGATGCTCACAGATAACTTCAGGTGAGGCAGTTCTCATCACGATCACAGACACCACCATCACCCTCTGATGCACCTGATCTATCGGATATCGTCTCTCACCTCTGACTGCTCGACTCATGATGCATATGCCGCTATACCCAAGTCGACGTTGATTGCCAGTATCATAACCCACTGCCCTGCCAAGCTAAACACCCAGCCTTGCCCAGAGGATCATTCACTCAGTCTTCCCATTGTGCTCATCCAATTTCAATATCAATGACCGAAGGCTCCGAAAGAGTACAGCTGAGATATCTACCTATAATATACGCTGGGAAAGTTCAGTAGATCCAATTGACTGCATGAGATAAGGACGCTTGTGGCTTTCGGGATCCCGTCCGCCGACAGCCGTGATAATCCGACTCCGGATTCGATAATATCGAAGACTCGAGTCGTTGACTTCTTGGTCTTCGATTTGCAATTGTACATTTCGACCTCCGCGATCTCGATCCTGCGACATCTCGGCCGCCACTGGTAGGTATGCCACAACTGCGGATGCAATCATGAAATATAGCGTCTCGACTCCTGAGGGCAGGTTCAGCTGCGCCCGCAAGCTAGGACGACACTCTTGTCTGACGATAATGCCTCGACTGCCAGTATCGGCACCTTTTACAGATTTGGTCTTCTTTTCGGAAAAGATAACCGCTTCGTTCAAAGACTTTGGCAACACCATCAGGCGTACACCATTTGCCACAAGGCCAGTGTCAATTAGCATTTGTGATTCCTCGATCTTTATCGTACATCGGCCCCTCCTCAAGGCGATTACACAGCTCGATGACCAGACTATTGCCATTAAGAAAGTCTGTCATTTTATATCCCCGCTGAAATTAAAGTTTCGAGTTACTACTTAGAAAGAGAGACAAGGTGCTACGAAACAAGAATGATTTGTTCCTGGAGAAGTGTGAAATATGTCTTCCGGCAACCTTTCTAATACAATCAGAGGGATGCTGTCAACGGAAAATGGGAAAATCAAGTAGATCCGAGGCTAACGCTCCTTGAATTACCATAGTGGAACTATGCCTTCGGTAGCCAACAACGATCCCACATCGAGAAACACACCATCGGAGACAACAGCAACATGACCAGCAGCAACATGACCAACACCTATTGTATGATCCCACCTTTCCCATCTGAAGTATTCGTCCGGATCCATTCTTTGTAGACCTTGTCCTTTGTATCTGATGGGACCACGCTTTTTCAGGAGAGACTGTACCCAGGCCGGCGGCTTTGCCGATTCATACTGTGGCCCATCATTCAGTTGACGGAGAAGCGAGTCTCTTGAGTCCGATTGGTGGAAGCTTTGCACGATACCCTGAATTGTGATAAAGGAAGAAAGTTCATGTGTGTCCTGAGAAGAAGTCATGACTATCAAAATCTCCTCTTGGTCTTCAAACCGAAGCAATTGACTGAGTATTTTGAGCAGTTGGTCCACAGAGCTCGTCACATGCCTAGATGATTGTTGGTCCACAAGGGTAAGAACGAAGATGAGAAGGTGCCATACCGTCACACCTTCGGGGATGCCGATGTAATTGATCTGATCATGGCCAGAGTAGCCAAGTTCTAACACTCTCGCGATAATTACAGAATTATTGGCTCCGCCATGGACCGGAACTTCAGAGTGAAGGATTCTGCCAAGACACGCTGAAATAAGCAAGTTGCCTGGCGAGCGGGATGGCTTTGTTGACGCATTGTCTTTGGTCAACCCTTCGGAAGAGCCGGATCCACATTGTGCTTCAAGAGCTTCTGGATGCCCAAAGAATGCCGCAAAATGCGGAAACGACATTTCTTGGACACCGCATTTGGTCCATGCCAAAACCCCATGGGAGAAAGGTGAGTTGATGAACGATATCAGGAGGTCCAGCTGAATAAAGCTGCTGGTGGGCATCAGCAAGCCGAGCGTCTTACAGACTGACCACGAAATTTGTTTACCCCTGCTGAAACTCTCATCGAATTCCATTTCCATGATCTCGTAAACATAATCACGGATCGCTTCTGGCCACGACTTGGACATGTGATGGCTGACGGATCCGAGCTCCAGCAGTCTCAATTTCGCGTGGGTTTCCACCACATCGAATTTGGAGAAATCCGACTGAAGATTGCGAAAGCTGGTGGAATTCTGCATGTAATCTTTCACCGTTTTATGGAATAGCCTGACGCGAGTTCGGAGAAGTGATGTCTGTCTTATTTCCTGGCGCCTAACGTAGATGCTGTCTTCTGAAGAAGAATCGATAGGACTATCGAAATCGAAGTCCAGGAACCCATTGTCATAGGGTTTGGTAAAGGTTTCCTCAGTTCTGCTGCTGGCATTCTGATTCGTGCCCCAGGCAAAATTCCAGCTTTGTAATGTAGAATCTACATCCATACTGGTGGTAGATGAGGATGTGGCAGATGAGGATTCATCCCAAGCCTTTCTGGTTTTTCTGGTTTCAGCGACCTGATCCCAAGAAATGGCCTCAACTAGCCCTCTCGTCCATTCGGCCAAGTTATCGATTACCCGGCTCACCTGTCGCTCATGGTCGATGCTATGATCTGCGTCACGTTGTTTGAGTAAAGCTTGGTCAAGATCTTCTTCGTCGTAAATGAAGTTGAGGGATCGCGCATTGAGCGGCTCCCGAAATGGGTTCGTAAGGACGGTCAGCAGTATGAGATTGCATTTTCGCTTTTGCGTCTCTGTCATAGAGTTGAACAATGTACGATATAGATCGTTGATGTCGTCGGGGATTTCCTCGAGTCTGCTCCACAGATCTCGCTCAAATCCGTCTTTCCTTGTCTCGTAAAGCAATACTTTTGTGACCAGAACTGCCCAAAGAAAGACACCTTCAGCTCTTTCCACGATATGTTCAACAAATTTGTCGTAGTTGGAAACTGTATCAGAGTTCTTAAACCATGATGACTTTGCAAATTGGTCGTGACAATGTTTCTCGATATCACCGCTGGTGAATTCCTGCAGGTGGATTTGCCGCATACTCGTCTCGTTTTTGGACCCAAAGGTCTTCACAAATTGCACCTCTGGCCTGGAGCTCACACAGAACTTGACTCGACCGGAGCTCTGATCGGCCCAACCAAGGAGCCTGTCTGCAAATTGCCAATAGTCTGTGAAGCTACCTTCGTACTCATCCAGTCCATCAATGAAAATGCACATTTTATATGCACCCGCTGCAGCTATCTCAATCAATGATTGGACTGCTTTTTCAAGTCTTTGTGGTCTGATCAGATCGAGAAACTTCAGATCGAGAAACCGAGGTGATACTTGACGATCATACAGGAATTCGTCGGGGTAAACCTTGCTCATCAAGTCTCGGTGCTCGTTCAGAATCGTGAAGAGCACACAACGGTAGAGACCGGTCAGGGATTTTGCTTCCTTTTCACCCGGAGCGAAAAAGAAAAAGCTTGCATGGAGCAAAGTTTCGTCGCCCGCCCAGACATTCAAACCACCTCGTGTTCTGCTATTTGTGCAAATGAGTTTCATGAGTGTCGACTTGCCAGAGCCAGCCTTGCCACAGACGTGGAATATTCCTTCACCCGACTCAAGCCACGCCAGAAACGCTTCGCGTGTAGCCTGCATTTTGTCTCTTGTCTTGTTGTTGCGGACGTATCTCTTCTCAAAGCGTCTATTCTTGATAAGCAGCCAGCGAAAGGTGCCTTCAGTAGCTTCGGACGTGTTGTCTTCCCTAGAGTACATGCCATCGAAACGCAGGGTTTGCAGAATTTGATTTTGTATCTTCTCATGAAACACCTCGGACTGAAAGTTTCGAAGTTCGTTTATGATGGCGGAATGATCTTGCGGTCTGTCCTTTTCATATGCCTGCAATAGGTCAAGCAGCTCAGATCGCCGCTTTCGAAAACTTTCGGAATGTGTTGTTGAGAGCTTCCGGATATCAAGCTGCATTTCATCCAACATCTTCTTGATATCAGACTGTCCATGACTGGTACAAGCAAGAGTCAGTCTATGTTGGATAGCATGTGAGAGCCATACAAGAGGGGTTTTGCCTTACCTCAACGATCGCAAAAGATCCAGAGTCATTTGCGCACGTAGCTTTCCCAGCCTGTCCTCAATGGAGGAAATCTTGTCCTTTCTGCGGTACGCTGATACCATGACAGAGAAATGTTGAGTCTTCGACTTCTTATCCTTCACCCTCAACTTGTCCAGCAAGCCTGAGAGCTCTTGGCACAGTGCCGCACATTCTGCCGCAATTGTTTTCATGTATAGCGGCTCGTCGACATTGCGCAATTCACTGGACAAGGCCTGCAGATTTTGTGTCGTGACGGTCAGATGCCCCACACTCTCCATCGTTTCGCGAGAGCTTTTCCAAAACTCGCTCAGCTCCTTTGCGAACTTGGTGACGGTGATTCCGGCATCGATGAACGTATACACGGTCCCGGCGAGCGCGAACGCGCTCAGCGGGTCCATGGCGAAGTTGTGCTTTGACTGTTCATTCAACTCGAGATGGCGACAGGTCGTGGTTTCATCAGTGAGGAGGGAAAGTGCGCGAAAGGCTGGCCAGCCGAAAAGGATCAGGTGCGCAGATAAAGCTGTGCTTTTCTTTTTCCGTAGGTGGGTAGCGCTCGATGATTGCACATGCATGTCGGCGTACTTCATGCAACCGTGGTTGGCTGGGGTGAATGGGAAACGTGCAGCTTGAAATTTGGGCTGCAACATGACGGATTGGGCCAACGACCAGAGCCTGATTCCGTCGTAACTTCTCCATCATCTTCAAGGAGTGCATCGCGACTCCCCCGGCCACCAAGCCGTGTATAATTGCCAAGACTTTTCACGAAAACCACCAGAGCGACCACATATCCGATGATGCGCACGATGACAGCGACTTCGCCAGCAGTGCTGGTCATTCTTATTTCAATCCTGGAGTAAGGACAGTTATCGGTAAATCAAGAACGAATTGACATGATCCACTTCTACCAGTTGTGTCTTTCTATCGATCACATTCTTGCCCGAATTTCGCTCTTCATCAAGAACATGATGAGAGGGCTCAAATTCGAAGCCAATCATTACAGGCAGAAAAACATGACCACTTTCATAATTGACGTAATGAACACAGGAAAGCTATGTTTTCGAGAATGGCTGGCACTTAGGGAACTGTTTTGTGTATCGAGGCACTGTATAAACCTTCGCATCAACTACTGTGGAGGTAGCCATGAATGAAATGCCTGATCTGGTATTGAACCATAACCCGAATCAGATGTCGGCTTCTTGACGCCTGCGTACTGTTGGAATACATCACTGCTCCCCAGTAACATATCCGGATCATTCTGATCCCAGCCCTGGAACGAATCTGACAGAAATTCAAAAACAGAGTCTTCCATAAGCTGTCCGTATGACCCATCTGAGAGAGGAACAAATGGATCACGGGCAAGATCGGTGACTGCTGATTCAGAAGTCGATCTTGAAGTCGAAGACTCTGTCTGCTCAATGGATATCCGAGGCGAATCTCTTGTGGTCGTACCTAAAGCGTCGCTGAGATGAATACTCATGGCCGTTTGATTTTGCATTGGCGCATGCGCGTCTGGTAGCCACTCGCCGAGAGCCTCTTCTACAGCTTTCTCGCAGCACTCCTCGGCTTGCCCAAAGCTGGCATCTCCGTACATTGCCTTGACTTGCTTGATCAGAGCATTGACTAGGTGCGGTGTCAGGCCCTGACGTAGATGAGCTTGGAACCTGGCGTCAGCCAGAGAGTCTTGAAACTCCTGTGGTTCATAGTCTATATTTCGTACTTGGTCAGCACCAATCTGGTGGGAAGTGGTTTGTAGAACAATGTATCACGTACAACATGAAGGTACTTGATCCTCCGTGACATCGGGGAAAAGTATCATGTACGCCTTTCGCCATTTCTCAAACTCCGTCATTCTGCTAAATGCCTTTCGCGATTTGAGTTGCTGTTCCTGAGCAGAAGTCAGGCCGTCGATTGGCACTTCGTCTAGGACATCGCAAGGTGGCTGCGCTCGCTGATGAGCAGTCAACGCCCCGACCTCTTTGAATGTGGTCCAGCACCGGCAGCAGTGCTTTTCCTGTCTGTGTTTCCTGTACAAATGTTCCCTAATGGAGCAGTCATGTTAGCAGTTGTTCGTACGGGCGGGTTCCTGGGTCCTTACTTGAGTCGATGCATATCTGGCCACCCGGGGCCATTGCAATAGCGTCTGTTTCCGTATCGTAACCTGTCGTGCTTATAAAATGGACAGGCAAGAGATGAGCCTTCCTTCTCCTTGCCTTTAGAAGATCCAGATTGTACTTGCTCTTCATCGCTGTCTCCGTCGTTTGGCTCTTGGCTGAACTTCCTCTTCTTCTTTGGCTGGACGGATTGCCTTGATCTTGGGGCTAGTTGTGATGACTCGCTGCCACCTCTGGAGGATGATGCATTGCTGCTTGATTGGCCACTTGATACGTTGGTATGTTCCCGTGAACCGCAAGTTGGGACCAAATTCCTCAATGGTAGAGAACCGACCAACTTTTGGGCTGCAAGGTGTATTCGTTGCGATAGCTCGGTGGATTTTCTTTCATCTAATAAGACGATAGATCGCTTCTTTCTGATCCGTTGTGCTGCTTCTGGTGACCGAGAAGTATTTGAATGAGGTTTTTCAGCAGCAACGTGAACTCCTGCTGTGTTGTCGACTTCCACAGCTTTTAGGTCTTCTTTCGCAACGTGCTTCCCAGAGATGGCGAGCATACCAAGATTGTGTTCAAGCTCTTGTTGTGAGTTCTGCGGTTGCTTATTGGTGTCAGAGTCATAAATAGACGCACTAGGTTCTTGAAACTCTCTTCGGGACTCGGAAGATTTTCTGAGGCGATCTTGACTGGGAGACGTTGTCTGATTACTCTTGTCTTGAAGCTGCCCGGAGAGGTGATTGAAGGATGATTCACTGCGCGCGTTCGTGGCCCTAGAGCTTTGCCGTGATCGGGTTCGTATTTTGCTTTGCGGCATTTTATGATTTGAGCTTCGTGAACGCTTTCTTTCACGGTCTTCTCTTTTCTGGTCGATTGGGATCCATTTTGACTTCTCGCGCACACGAAGCGACTCCGCCGGCTCGAAATTGTACGCGTAGAGACCCTTCACTCGCGGAGGCGGGCCATCTTGCCAGCTCCGTGCAGCATCAAAAGTGGCCTTCGAAACGAGCTTCTCGTTCCACAGATGATCCAGGAAGTCATAATCCGGTCGGCTTCGATCAACCGTGTAGCCGTCCCCGACGAGATGCTCTCGAATGTGTTCCATACGCCACATGAAGTTGGTATACTGATCGACACCTGTCTGTGCGACATCGAATTTGTAGTCATCGCAAAACCAGCAACAGCACTTCGAGGGAATGTTGTTTCGTAGGTGATCCGTGATAACGTGCTCCACCCAGGTATGTGTGTCTTCCGCATGGAACCATTCGGTGCATAACGCATAGCGGCTAAACTCGCAGGGCAACAGCCTACCGCCGTTTCCAGCAATGGGATTTGTGAGAGGAGGATATATGCTTGGTATGGAACTTGCATATGTAAGGACGCTTTCTGATTTCTGTTCGGAGATGAAGCTGCTTTCGGATGCCCAGTCGTAGATGTCGACCTCCTCTTCCGTATGACAGTTAGCAGTGAAACATCCTGAGATCCGAGCCACGTTGAGAGCAGAATCAATCTCAGATGGAGAGCTATCGTTCAGGGAACTTGCTACTGGTTCCGAATCATCGATATGTGTTGGGTGAGGAAATGTGGCGGCCGTGGATGTGCTAGGCGAGCTTCCAGTGAAGGGATCATCGTGCTCAAAGACTTCGAGACTAGCGAGGGTAGACTGAGAAACAGCCCTGAGCGATGAATCTCGGGATGATGCTTCTCGATGCCGCAGAATTTGACTGCTGTGGTTCGTCGAGGCAATCACTTGGTGATCGGGCTGGGAAGAATGCGAAAAGATTTCATGCTGATGTCCTGAAATGCCCGAGTCTGTGGATATAGTCGAGGTTTCGCTTAAGGTAGTCGGGGACAATGAAGTAGAGCTTTCATCCTCCTGGACTTCTTTGATCTTGGGAAGCCTCTCATGACAACTTTCCGTGCGTGAGAGTTGATGAATAAATGCCTTCGGTGAAACGCTCTTCCTTGCAGTGTTCCTTTTTGGAGAAGCCTCTGGGCGCAAATCTGCGATGGAAAGAGGGCACTTGGGTGCGGAGCAACCGCCCTCTTCATAAACTCCACCGGGGTTGGATATATACGGTCTAGTTGTTCCATCATTTTGTGTCCATCGATACCATCGACGTTCGTCGGAGCGGCTTCCTTGTTGAGTGCTATAGGTAGGTCTCGGTTCATTTCTATCAAATCCTCGCGCGCTCTCGTTGTGTACGATGACATTGCGTCGATAGGCTGAGGTCTTCCTATGATCATCTATGTGTTGTTAGTGTAATCTCCGCAAGATAAGTGTGATGGTGGCTGACGTGAACGAGGAGACCGAAACTCTGTGATGAAGGCGCGGTCGTGGGAGGAAGTGGCCTCGGCCGAAGACCTGCTGCCGAAATGTCCTCGATCCATATTGCAATATCAGAACGGCCCCGAAGTTGGCGGTTACGTCAACGCCTTCTTTCCCGGGGCCCCGCTCCGCTGGAAGCGACGATCACACTGACCAAAGAGAGGAACGAAAAGAAGACCAAGGTATGTAAAGTAGAAAGCATCCGGCGAAGAGAGCACGTGGATCGGCCAAAGCAAGGCTATCCTGGCTCTAATGATTGAACGACAGTTGACTGGAGTATGTTGCAGAAGTCGCGAACTATCTGTAAACATGGTGGGGGTTCACCGATGGTCGTTTCGCGCAGCTGCGCCCAAATGCATCTGCGCTGTAAGCGAATGATTTCTGCACGGCGCGGCCTATCAGAGCGAAATATTTGAAAATGACGTGGAGACCCCCTACGTTCGGCGCAGCACCGCTGAAATCGGCTTCGACAGTGGCATCAATTTGCATTGTGCGCAGCGGCGCTGAATACGATTTCGATTAACCTCGACTGTATGGTCGGAGCCATGAGTATATAGGCGGTGGCAGTCGTTCCTCCCATAGATATAGCATACTATGTCACATGTGTCCTCATGAACAGATACCTCTAAGCCGTAGGCATTTGCAAGAAGAGAGTTTTGATTTCCCCAGCCTGGGCTTGAGCATTCAACCGAAAAGAAATCGAAGTTTCGTGCCCACAACAAGTCTGGCGAGAGGGAGAGACAGTTCATCATGTGCCAGACACAATCAACAAACTCCCACCCGCCATCTCCAATAATGTCAGCCAATGAAAGGTAACAAAATTTGTGACTGGCGTATCTGTTGACTCCCCATCAGACTGCTGACCAGAGACCCACAGAGTTCCATCAACGCAGATGCATTCTCCAATGATGGCTACCTGTACAACTCCGACTTCGGCCCACTTCACGGACAGACTTGCCTCTGGACAAGCAGGATTGCAAATGGACGTTGTGGAGCTTCGGATCAAGGAATCATTACAAGATTTCGACAATGCCTTCCAGGCATCCGACCGGAAACACTATTCTCAGGAACGTGGTCGGAGATGATGAAAAGTATCGTGTATGGAATCTAGCTATAGGGCGAAAGGCCGAAGGACTGCCGGCGTTTTCAAACTACAGGTCAATGTATTGTACTCTAGCCTGACATCTTGAACTAAACAAAAAGTTCTTTGCAATGATATTCCGTACCCAGGTCGCATGAATCTCTTAGTCAGCGATGTTGGTGGCTGTGAACAATGATAATTGAGGCATAATCTTTGACGTTGGCCGTCGCAATTGGCTGTACGATCCAGTTAGTATATTTCAGCAATCAAGTAGCGATATGACCATGACTCTTTGGTTGTATTGGCTCAAAGTTATGAAATCGGCCTTATATAAAAGAACTATTGCTATCTATGAGTATTTTCAGACTTAGTGTTCGACATTGCAATTCTTTCAATCGGCGGAGGGGGCAGCTGGATCATGTTCAAGAGTTAGAGCACGTGTAGGCGCTCTGTTAGTCACAAAGACAACAAGGTCTCAGTGTTTCCCACTCCAAGTCCAATGTTGTCAAGGAATAGTCAGTAGGTGGTTATTAAGAAGCCGTTGTGGCCATGGTACACTGCAAATGGCCAAAGTTATTCACCGAATGTCTGTGTCCTGATCATTCATGGGAGTGAGGGTGTGAATCGCCGTGATGGGTGATGCGCTTATGAGCAATGACTTGGTTGTGATAGCCTGTGAATGACAGAATCGTCTGATTTGTGAAAAGCAGAATCGCCTGATCTGTGAATGGCAGAAGCGTCCTATGTCTGAATGAAAAAACCGTCTCATTTAAGTATTAATACCATTGAATGATGCCCTACTTCTCCCGATACCTCAAAGTCTACATTCTCATTTGAAACACCGACCATTCTTACTTCTTGAACAGACTTTTGCTCCCCCAATCCGCCAAACACACATTAGCGATTTCATCTCGAACAAGAGCCTCGACCACAAACCAACCCCAAGTCCCTCATTCATACTTACAGAAATGTCGTTTGAGCCAATCCCACGCGTCCTAGTCTGGACCCAGCAAGAACAACGTCATTGTCCAGGGACACAGCACACCGGCCCGGACAACATTGCTTCGATTTCCTCGTACCGGATCCATCCCTATCAACCCGACGACGATAAGATGCTGCTGGCCGAGAGCTTCGACAATGGCATTAGTATCGAGACCGTACTACGAAACCTGGTCCAGCAGGCCCGCAGCGAGCCGGTCGCCAAGAACTGCGAGCTCTTCCGCGTGCCCGGCATGGAGTGCCGCGTCCGGGTGGGCAAGCGGCGGCCCAACGTCAGTTCCGACTTCCCGTTTACCAGTGTGCTGACCATCACGGTGCTCGTCAAGATGGACCCGCAGCTGTCGCCTGACGAGGCGCTCGCGCTGCTGCGCCAGCCGTTCGAGCGGACGCACCGGTATATGCACAAGACGACCAAGGGCCGGGTCGTCTTGAATTTTGTTCGCGAGAGCGATGCGGCTCTTTGGTCGCTGTGCCCGGAGCATCGGTGGCTTACTGACTGGGAGGTTGCTCCTGATAGACCGGAGGCGGAGCGCCTCAAGAAGGTGCCCGTGACTTGGTTCTTCTAGATCCGTTAAGCCTGAGAGAGGGGCACAAGTCTTCTGGCGGATGAAGGCTTCAGCAAGTCAGTATTGGTTGAAGGGGAGTGTTTGATGATTTTCTACGCTTCAGGATAGCAAGGACCAGAGTACATAACAGTGATATCAACGTCAATACAGAGAATGTGCCCCCTGAATGCAAAACATACTACTAGGAATTAGCATCTTGCAGACTGCTAAGCATAAGTTGCCATGTATGATTGATTCACATTGTATAAAACGCGAGATTGAGGACTCCCATTGGTGATTCACATTGATAGATTCAGGGCTCATATTCACATTGTTCAGGATGATTGAAATATGAATGAGAACATTCACTCCTAATCGTACGCGCGCCTACATGCCCAGGACCCTTAAATAGCAGCCTTGTCCAGGTTGCTCGTGAAAGTAGAGTCCTTGAAGGGAACCGTCGCACTGCCAAAGTCGGTGTTCTCGAGAGCCGTCCGGGCGGCGTCGGTAAGGCTGTCCCAGGCGATGAGGGGCTGCTCGCCGCCCTTGGTCGACGTGGTACCGAGCTGGTGGTTGACGGGCCAGACGCTGTAGTAGCGGATCTTGGGGCGGCTGCCGTCGAGTGGGAAGTCGGACGTGATGACGTCGAAGTCGCCGTGCGCCGAGGTCGCCAGGCCCTTGATCGTCTGCGAGTCCAGGTTGTCGATCCACACCACGATGCCCTCCCAGTCGTGGCGGTGGCCAAGACCGTCCGAGGGGGAGTCCTTGGGCATGTACCTTTTTGAACGCGTAAGTATTGACCCGTAGAGCAGAGAATAAGGATACTCACCATGAGTACATGAGGGCGTAGTAGTCGCCATACTGTGTGCCGCGGGCGTAGACCTGACCAGGGCTCGAGCTGCATCCGTCACTTGAACCACCAGAGGGGTTCAAGCCACCACTTCAAAATAGGATAATTAGCTTCTATCACTCGCCGGCGATCGACGTTCGATTGACCAGATGGGGACCACCTACCCGGTGTTTCCGGCCGAGTCGACAGCAGGGAACGGCACGCAACCATTCACAACGTCGAGCCACGGCTTGTACTTGAGGAGGGCGGTACCCAAAGAACCGCTCGGCACGGCCTGAGCAAAGCCGACGACGGCATCGTGGGCAATGACGGCGCGGGGCTCCAACGGGGCTGCGAGGGCACCCGCAAAGGTGGAGAGAAACGCAGCTACCTGACCGGCGCGCATTTTGATTATCTTCTTCGGTTGAAGTCGAGAGAAGTGCCCGTAGGATAAAAGTCCGGCAGTTGCGGCGTTGTCGAGAGAAAGGCCGGTGGCGCACACTGAAAGAAGGATGGGAGCCGCCCAGGTTCTATTTATGATCCCGAGACCACCACTCCTCCGAGCACATCATCACAGGCCAGCAGGCCGTCTTTGCGATTATAATAATAGTCGGCGCTTGGCTCTCCAACGTCGCATCGGAGCTGTCGAGGATGCCGAGTTCATCTCACCCTCCCTTTTCCTCTCCATGGCAGGGCATGGTCGAACGCAGATCTTTCATTTGCAGGACCCAGATATACTAGGAATGCCAAGATATCAGATTGGATTCGGGAGGTGGATGGAAAGCAGGGGTCTTCTCCACACTTTTACCAAGGGACGAGGGCACTAAATCGCACATGAAGAAGAGAGGAAGACCCAAACAAGGATAGGCACCTTCTTGGCAGATCCCAGAGCGGTTGGCATCGTCCGAGGCTCGTAGTAATATGTGAGCGCCTCTGACGAACTGGCGGCTCCTGTTCTGCGCGCCCAGTTGGGTCGCGGCATTCGGACCACGTTGTCGGGCGGGAAAATCCAGCCAAGGGTCGCCTACGACTTTTCCGCCAATCTTGGACAACG
Organism: Pestalotiopsis sp. NC0098; assembly: GCA_022432395.1. Taxonomy (NCBI): domain Eukaryota; kingdom Fungi; phylum Ascomycota; class Sordariomycetes; order Amphisphaeriales; family Sporocadaceae; genus Pestalotiopsis; species Pestalotiopsis sp. NC0098. Next base: position 1,214,611 of record JAJKLJ010000009.1, on the reverse strand, counting down.
AGAATTCAAAGCCTGAGCGAGCCATGAATAAACATCGTCTCGCTTGCACGGCACAGTCTGTTCGTGAGGGTGTCGATCGACAGGGGCACAGAGGGAAACGTGGGTTGCATTTTTAAGGTTATCCTATCGATACAAGGTTTCAAAGATCCAGCTGCTTCTTCAAGCTTGAGATCCCCGCCCGTCATCCATGCACGTCGCCTGTGGGTGTGGCATCGGCACTCGGTCGGTCAAGTTTGGGGGATTTTTAGATCGCACCCGAATAGTCACGAGTAATAAATAGATTGAAAGATAAAGATCATCTTGTCAGAACCACTGAGCAGAAATTCAGACTGAGAACTCATAACCTAACCTAACAGCTGGTCCCTCTTGTAGAGTATCTCCGCAAAGCCACTCAAGCCACAAGCCTGTGCCGTAGATTCGCATAACCTAAATGATGTCACAGTGAAAACAAAACCAAAACAGCTGCCAGCTTCTTGGGAAAGTGCTTTTGTAGTTCTGCATCGATTCGACTGACGAGTTTGATAATCCTCAACATACTGAGTTCTCGTGGCCAAGGACACCGCCCGCTTATTCAGACTGCTACGACGTCATGACCAATGTTGTCAGAGATCATTACGGCCTACGACGCGCTACGACAGACAAACGTCGTCATGTTGGATTTGCCGATGGCAGTGATGAAGAAATTTCAGGGGAAAGCAAGAAGAGGTGTCAAAAGTTAAATGAGCTTTCGGCGAAACAAACAAACTGAGAGATGCGATGGACCTCAACCATTTCATGTCGGTCTCCCTGGATCGTATGAGCCGTTTCATCGCGAACGATTGTTCTGAAGCTACGGTCATCCCAGGCCCGGCCCCTCTGGGCGCACTCGAGGAAGGGTCAGACGATGTACTTGGGCTTGAGCGAGAAATCATGCAGGTCGAGCACAGGCTACGCCATATCCATCCCGAGAACAAATTTCTACAGGTGCTGCTACATCGAGTAAACCTGGCCCAGTTGACAAGAACGCCAGATGAAGTCGACCAAGACGAAGTTGATGTATTCTATCGGTACCATTCAATGTCTTCGAAAAGTGAGCGCAAGAGAGACATCGGCATCGTTTGCCCAGGTTGGCGAAAAGGCGGATCGGCAAACACCAAATTCAAGAAAGGGCCCTTCACGGAAGCCCATGTCCGCCAACATCTCACCAAAGGTGACATATCAAGTCCACCATTCATATCCGTATCAGAGAGCCCGGGCAAGGTCTATAAAATCATGCAGGCGGATAGCAAGTACCGTATTGGTTCTTGTACTATTTTCATCATATCACGCCGAAAGCTGCAAAAAATGGCGGTCGAATTCAAGTCAACTGCACAAATTGCCGAGGATTTGCGCCTCGAGAAACATTTCCGTAAAAGTCCGAATGGAGTCCACTACATATCTGAATCCCATTGGTTGATACATAGATGGATTCCCGAAGAGTGTATAGAGCGCGAGATGAGTGAGGATGCATTTGTGACTTTTTGCGCTGAGCAAGGCATTACGAGCAGAACCTGAGTAATCTGACCGAATTCTATTCTGCGGCAACAAATTTCACGAATCACTGTAGTGTTGTGAGAATCAGATTCAAAGCAAAAACGCAGGTCTGGCATAGTTGACTATAAGACAACAATGAGATCTTTTGAGTACCCGTAGTCTACTGACAATACACCTGTCTTCGGTTTGCTGACAATCACAACTATGATAGTGGGCCAACCAAAACGTCAGCGTGTACTCAAACGTATACGACGTCCTCTTCCACGCCAAATGGTGGGAGTACGGCGCGCAGGAACAAGACGACGTTGCCTTTCTCTTTCACAACGTCACTTTGTCCGAGGCGCTCAGCCCCTCGGATCAGGCCGACCAAAAGGATACGTTTGAGCCGCTCAGCTATCTGATGACGAGCATGTGGATCAGCTTTTTCAACACTCTGGACCCCAACAACCACCCTGGTAGTTCTTCCATTTCTTTCACACAAGTGAATAAAGCATCACGATTGCATATGGCTAATATGACATGACACAGTGAACGGTACCAACCAATGGCCAGTGTATACCACGAGCGATCCCCAGAACTTCGTCTTCGATGTCAACGCTGCCCAGTTTTCGTATCACGAGACGGACGATTTCCGCGGCGACGCCATAGCTTATTGGATGGAACTTTTCACGGGAGAATATCCCAAATAATACGACCAGTCTTAGCATAAGCCGGGTTCTTTGGTATCTAGTATGGGCGCTTAGGTTATTCTCTTTTGATGGTAGCAGACTGGCCTGTCGATAGAGAAATTCAACTTGGCACGATCACAGGATCCGCTTCTTGATCGAATTGAGCCCTCGACTGGAGTTCTGTTGCACGAAATTATTGTCAAGAATATCCCACAATACTTGAAGGTCGTCGTGCTGCTCCTACTGCCTACCTACTGATACCGGCCGGTCTGGCCAGGTCTTGAGACCAGCACTTTGGTTCTCCTTGCAGGAACGAATATACCTGGGTAAAAGTCGGTGCATACATAAACAGTGATACCTTAAACTATAGCTTCGCCCCAAGACCAGGCGAAGCGCCGCCGAAAACAATGGACTGATTCAGAGCCAACTCACTCTCACGAGACCGACTTCCCAACGGTGCCTCCGCGAAACGCTTGCTCACGAGAAATCTTTCACACATCTCCTTGGTGCGCGCACCGCCGTCCAAGCCCGCATCCACAATGTAAAGCGTGCCGATGAGTACCTCGGCCGTCTCCCACAGCAAGTCCCGCGCCGAGCTCATCAAATCCTCCTGGGCCGTCGCTTCAATCTTGCGCTTGGTCTCTTCCCACCTCTTCATGATAACTGTGCCCTGTTCTCTGCCCTCCAACCCCGTCCTGACCAGCGAGTCCAAGGCGGCCAGGCTATCCGGGCCCTCGCGCGGGTGCTTGAGGGCGCGCACGAAGTCGGTGCTCAGCACATCTGTCGTGCCCTCCCAGATGCTCAGGACGCAGGCGTCGCGGAACAGCCGCGCCACGTTGACGTGCTCCGTCTCGCTGTTCTCGAGGTACCCGACGCCGCCGAGCGACTCCATGCACGCGTAGATCAGGTGGATGCACGTCTTGCAGACGTACGCCTTGACGACGGGCGTCAGCACGCGGAGCAGCGCCGGGGCGCGGGATGCCGGCGGCGCGATGCGCTCGATCGCCGCGGGGACGGAGCCCGAGCTGGAGGATGGTGGAGTGGCGCCGTGCTCGTCGATGCCCATGACGTACGTCCCGTAGAATGTCAACAGCATCAATCCGTGGTACCCGACCGTCATGTCGGACAGCGTGCGCATGTGCAGCGGGGTGTCGGCCAGGCTCGTTCGGACGCCCCTGCCGGCGCCGACCTCGCGGACACGGGCGAACGCGCGTGCGATCGCCAAGGTGCGGCTTAGATACCCCAGGCCACCGACGGCGGACCGGAGCCGCGTGATGGTCAGGATGGTGGTGATCTCGCGGATGCCCTTGCCCTCGTCGCCGATGAGCCACCCGCGCATGCCGTCGAGCTCGAGCTCCGCCGTTGGGAGCGACTTGGTGCCCATCTTGTTCTTCAGCCGGGCGATGCGCACGCCGTTGAGCTCCATGCCGCCCTTTTTGCCGCTAGCTGAGACGACGAGGTCTGGATTCCAGCGGCGCATCGGCGCGTAGAAGGCGCTGAGGCCCTTTCCGGGGGCCGTCTGCGCGAGGAGTATGGTCATGTTGCTATCCGTCGCGCTGGAGAACCACTTGAAGCCGGAGATGCTCCATGGCCCCAGAGGGATACCCTCGGAGGGATTTGACTGTGGTGAGATACCGCCGGAAGGGCTCAGGGGCGCGTAAGAGGCGACCGTCTCGGTCTTTGAGACGTCGCTGCCTCCGGGCCGTTCCGTCATCCACTGCCCGCTCGTCCAGGCCTGGTTCGGATCGCGGGAGGTGAGGTGGGCAAAGGCGTTTTCGAACACCTTTCTCTCTGTCGGGTCAAGCTGTCGACCGTGGCCTGCGAGCTGTCTCTGTAGGAGCCGTGTGGCGCCGTCTTGCATGGCCTGCGGGCATGATGTGTTGGCGCTCGATCCCTCCCAGAGGAGAAGGCGCATGTAGTGTAGCACGCGCGTATACTGACCCAAACCGTGCTCATATCCCTGAGCAGAGAACCTGGTGAATGGAAAATCAGTTCAGCAATCTTTCCTGGCGAGCCTGTGTCTCAAAGCGCTGCTAGAATCCAATACTGGTTATGTAACGTTTTGACTCACCCCTTTTCAAAGCCTCGATCTTGAAGCTTCCTCCAACCTTCAGACACCACTAATTTTGTGTCTACGAGGCGACCGAATGCATTCTTGCCGCCTCCGCTTATGTACGGTTGGTTCTTCTCGGCGTCCGTGACCCATTCGAGAACCTGCGGGGAGAGGGCCTCATCGCAGAGCTGCTCGATCTCTGCGGCTGCGCCTTGTAATACTTGCGCCGGCACAAACACTAGATGCGCAGGATCAGTCGATTGTCTCGGGTCGATCAGAAAACACGGATTGATGAAACTTGAATGATGATCAAGAATGATGGATGGTGGCAGTCTTACGTCTCAACACCCTCTGGACACTGGGATCCTCATGGAATTGGTTGCCTAGCACGGGGACTTCTTGGAAGAACCCCTTTGTGGCGCTGACCTTTTCCATATAGACGGATGCTTAAAAATGAATGCTCTTCGATTCTCAATCTTCTCGACTGAAGGTATCTCATCAAAATCGTTTCGATTGCGTAAAATTGAATATTTGTTGCAATAGAAAATAGGATCCAAGTCACAACAATATTGTTACGTTTAGACCGAGGCTCAAAATGTGGTGGTTTATGCGGGGTCTTGTGACAGCGACAGCTTACCCGTACCCCTGGACCTGGACCTGGCTAAGGGATCAGCGCTGTGAAACGCATCTTTTGTTTTTCTAGATACTGTGCACAGTACATCAATCGAAAAGATTGTCTACTCAAGGCAAAGAATTTGAGAACGCTACAGATATGACTTTGTATAAAGCATTGTGTATTTTCCCAGTCTCTATTTCTATGTTATCTCGTGCTCATTGAATCGTTATTACACATAGGCCCGCATGGCGCTAAACCCAGCTGGATGCTCAAGTTGCCGGTTGTCGGCAATGAAATAGTGTTGCGCCATACCGTAAACTCATAGCGAATGTCTCCCGTGTCAGTCACGTGTGCCTTGTCTACTCAGAAGTTTTGATTTTTGCAAGATTCCATTCCGCATACCAAGTAATCTCCTTCTTCCCTGTCATGGATCTGCCGATTCACTCACGAGATACAGATCGCATCGCGCTGAACCTAGCGAAATCTCGAAATCTCTCCCGCGTTCCTTGGTCCCCCAGGATTTAGTATACGTTGATCCCGGCGCACTATAGCCAATCCCGAAGCGAGTCGGCGGTCCACGTGCCGCCAGGGGATGCCTTTTAGTTGGCTTGGCCGTGTTGCAACGCGGGCGCCTACAACAGTAAGACCACCAATACCAAGTCTGCCACCGGGATCCCTCTTGAGCCTCTCCACCTGAAATGCGGCAACGGCATCTTCTTGTCTGTTGGACAGCGTAGTAATGAGCCATCCCACTCAGGTTTCTGTGCCGGCACGATGCAACTTCAGAACTTTGGTTCCGTACCCGTCTGCTCGTCTTGGACGAATCCCAGGACTGCAATCGTGAACGTTGATCTTGGCACCCCTGGCGCCAATGCCCAGCACACCAACGGACATGTGAAATATGCTCGCGTTGAATGAGCGTCGAGGGTTTCTGCGCAACTATAAATACCGCAAGGTGGTCGAAGATGCAAACTCATGAGGAAATGACGGTCCTGACAGCTCTGCTCGCCTAACGCCACTGCCAATCAAAGCTCGTTGACAACTCATCTTTCCGTTCTGTCTTCAATTCAGTCGCAAGCATTTGAGAAAAGCTTTGCACGAAAGACATCAAAGATGAAGTTCATCAGCACACTGGCCCTCTGCGTTCTCCCCGCCTCGGTTCTGGCAGCACCGGCGGCGAGCAAGCGCCAGGATGACGTAGAGGCCATCACGGACGAGATCCTGTTTGACATCACGCTGCCCGAGTTCACCACTCGGCGCAACGCCCAGGACCCCTCGTACCTGGACTGGACGAGCGACGGGTGCACCGACTCGCCCGACAACCCTCTGGGCTTCCCATACGTTCCGGCCTGCAACCGCCACGACTTTGGTGTGAGTATAGGATCTATCCTTCTTAGGCTTTGTCTCGGGTGAAAAAATCACTAACTCTCTTCCTCTACAAGTACACCAACTACCGGGAGCAGTCGCGGTTCACCGTCAGCGCCAAGGCGTCCATCGACAGCAACTTCAAGGACGACCTGTACTACCAGTGCGAGGTCAACGGCAGCTTCGTGAGCATCTGCGAGGCCCTGGCCGACGTCTACTACGCCGCCGTCGTCGAGTTCGGCGGCGACGACGCCACCCCCGGTAAGAAGAGGACCAGCTTGTACGAGGAGAAGCTGGCCATCTACAACCAGATGGTCGCCGAGGCCGTGGAGAAGGGCGAGCTGGTGCTTCCCGAGACGGCGTAATTTTAAATTTTTTTCCTCTCGATAGGATTGCTGTTTGATGAACGAGGTTTCCATGGGAGGATTCTCGGAGAAAATGATGGGCACTGGAAAATTGGGAAACGGGCATTTGAGGACGACTGATTGTTCACTTCACGGCCATTTGGCCTCATTGGCATTCTGCAGACCGGGGCCAGGTTTGCGCTTGGTGAGATTCTATCACTATGACAGTAGATCATAGAATACGGTATATAATAATGCGTCAACGCGAAGACCATGCGATGAATAAGTTCGTTATGTATATCATTTTTTTCAAGTCGTCGTATCGTCATGATCTACACTCTATAATGATTCCTTTCGTCCCACAATTTGATCCCATGACTGTACAAATGTCTTGGGGCAAACACAAGCAGTGCCACTTTCCCGCGCCTTCGGACCAAGCCCTCATTATTCATGGTTCGTAGCCTTAATGCACAGGTGTCAATTTGACATTCATCGCACCCTTGCTCCAGAGCGTAAACACGTCCTGGTCGGTCCAGTTCCTACTGTCGTCCATGAGCTCCAGGTCAAAGTGCCACAGGAGCCGCGTCAGGATGAGCCGCATCTCTCCGTACGCGAGGCTGGAATAGGTCAGTTTCCGGTCCGTTAGTCTTTATAGAAAGCAGGGTTCACTTACTTGCGCCCGATGCAATTGCGCGGGCCGACGGAGAAGGGCTGCAGCACGTCTCTGGCGTCATCGGCGAAGCGGGCGTCGTCCATCCACCGCTCCGGGATGAAGCGCTGCGGCTCGCGCCAGTTGTGCTCGGACTGGTAGGCTGACCATTGAGGTACGGAGACAGCCGTCTGTATTGTGTTAGACCCTTGCCATCGCTCGCTTGTTTGATTGAAATAAGGGTGGTTATCTTACACCTTGCGTTATCCAGTAACCTTCTATCATGGAACCTCCTTGGGGGGTAATACGTGGCAGTCCAATAGGCACGGGAGGGTCTGCCAGATGTTAGTCATGACAGGCTGAATCTGGGGCGCGAGCTGGACTTACACATTCGGAAGCCCTCGTCAAAGACGGCGAGCAGATACTTGAGGTTGTTGACGCTGTTCAGGGTGATTTCGTCCACGGACGAAAAGGTGGACCGGATCTCGGCGACGAGCTTGTCGTACACGTCGCGGTTCGTCAGGAGCTGGAAGGTGGTGCCGCTCAGTTGCGTGGCCGTGGTCTCGCTGCCGGCGATGATGAGGATGCTCGAGTTCTCGATGATCTCGGGGACGGTCAGGCCCTTCTCGTCGTTGTGCTTGAGGATGTACGACATGAAGTCCTCGCGCTCGGTGCCGCCCTCCTCGATGCGGCGCATGGCCGTCTTGCGGGTGAGCTCCTGGTGGTCGCGCAGGCTCTGCTGCAGCTTGCGAGGCACCACGAGGGGCGCGAGCGGCTTGAACAGCGGGTTGCGCCGGAACACCTGCCCGTAGACGCCGTTGCGGATGGTCTCGAAGATCATCGACACCCACGGGTGGTACCCGCCGCTCTCAAGGCATCCAAAGGGCTCGCCAAAGGCCAGGTCGCCGATGAGGTCGAACGTGGTAAAGTTGTACCACGAGACGATATCGAGGGCCTCATGTTTCGTGGCCTTTTCCGTGATCTTCTCAATGAAGAGGTCGAGATACTTTCTCATCACATCCTCCTGGTTGCGCAGCGCCTTTTCCGAAAAGGCATGGGCGAGCGAGCGGCGCATGCGCTTGTGGTCAGAGTCGACTGCATTGATAATATTGGACTGGCCAGGTTTGGGGTTGCGGTAGGACAGGTAGTCCTTGGAGAAGTTCTTGGCCGTGTTGTTCTGGTGTCCGTAGATGGTCTTCCAGGCGCCGGCCGTGATGAACGCAACGTCGCGAGGCGTGAATCGCACTGCCGGGCCATACTGATCGTGGAGCTCCTTTAGTTTGTGTGGCCATCTGCCTTGCACGAGGTAGTAGAGGTAGGGAATGTCAGTAGCGGCATATAGTCGGGGTCCCGGGACTTTGGCAAGGGGATGGAAATAGGCTCGATAGACGCCACGTAGAATGTAGAGAGTGGCCAGCTAATCAGACTTGGTTAATAGGAATGCTCCTGAAAAGTTTAAAATCGGAAACGCACTATAGGCACCGCTAATACGGCAGTGAGATGAAGATTCAGTATCATTTTGAAGCAATGTGCTGCAAGACACTGTGATGTGAATGACAAGTTGGATACGAGACAAGATGAAGGAAGTGCCAAGCCATCTTTGCGAGTTTCTTCAAGTACTATATATGCTATCTGAAATGCAGATCTCCTCGAGTATAGATAGAGGCAGGGCAGTGCATACGTAGTGTGAAATTCGGATTCGCATATTCCCCGTGTAACAGTGCTGACTCAGGGGATTGGGTCCTTCTATTTCCATTGCCTATTTAGTGACTGGATCCCGCCTGTTTAGAGTTGGAACTTAGGGGGAAGCTAATGAATTCCACCCTGTGCATCGGCTTCCCGTCGCACCGGCATTTACTTTGTACATGAGAACTGAACTTGAATAGGAAGAAAAGCGATATACCTAGATATCATTTCGATTCTGATGACATTCACTGACAGTCTGCCAATAAGATGAATAAACGTTGACTTGATGGAGATTGATTTGGTGACCTACCAAGTGCCTACATAGAATTCACCCTCACCAGGATGGAAAGATGACCAGCTCGGCATCGTTTACGAGATACACGGTGAATGACGTATTCAATGTCTTGATCAGAATATGATCTAAATTGATTGAAGGCTTCGGACTCGGTTCTGGGACACGATATGACAGGATGATGAGTATTCTCAGCAGAACACTTGTAATGTAGCAGTTGGGTACGTAATCTGCAATGCAGATGGGAAAGCAGACAAGATCAAGATCGGGTTTTACGATTGCGATACCGAACGCGAATTCCGCGCGCGTATTCAGGTCCAGCTCATATTTATTGGCTGCGGCGGCCGATGTGGCTCAGCACTCCGCCGTACAAGAGGTGCGCCACTCCGCTGTCCTCAGATAAAAGTCGGAACGGGGATTTCGAGAATCCTGGTGATTGACAATGAGTCTTGGGTCTTGCACTTCATTTCCATTCCGTTCCGCCGTGGTGCAACTGCATATCTCGGCGGGATCTGCCACAGCGGCTTCTGGAATCTCCGGTGCAGTGGCTTGCGACCTTGCATAAAAAATTTAGCCTTCAGGTCGCCCAAGCATTCTAGTATTTTTTTTCACTAGCAGCTCCCGGGGTCGCGGGTTTTTGACATTTATGATGGGGCAGCAACGCGGATGCTAAGATTGGATCTGGAAAAAGAGCAACACGGTGATCTTGGTGATCTTATTTCGGCCGATTGTTGACTTTGAAGCTCCCGTACCCGACAGACACAGCTCAGTCTTGATTCTTGGGTAATACATGGAATGCACAATCTGATATTCTCACCTCTCCTTTTCAAGAATTTTCAGTACTAATCAAGAGACTGAAACAAACGACGTGCCTGACGGTGGGCAGCGACACGAATCATTCTGGCACAGTCTTTCAGCTCTGTGCTGAACTCTATTCCCCATCCATTGCGCCTATCATTGCCCTCAACTCGGTGTGACCGCTGTGCTGCACCCACTAAATGAATCTCACAACCGAGCTCTAGATCAGAGATCCCCACTGCTTTTTATGAAGGAAAAACGGGGGAGCGTAACGGTACCTTGTTTGACTAGCAGTTTGTTAGTCTGCCGACTACCGTATAATAGTCGAGGCTCGCACGCACTTCAATTCCGATCACGAGAGGATCGCCTTCTTTTTCTTGCGACTGCCCCAGGTCAAATTCTGGTTGCGGTTCAAAGACGCTCGTTACGTTTCCTTGATCCAGCTGTTGGAAGTGTCTGGGAATAGGGGTGATCACAAATATGGCATCGGAATCGCAACCGGCCAAGGAGCCGCCGCTGGAGGAGAAGCAGCGAAGCCATGGCTCGCAACAGCACAACAGCCCCGACCCGATCGACCAGTATTTCGAAGACACGGCCAAGGCACCGCGGAGGTTCTCACAATTCTTCAGCCACTTCAAACCGAGGGACTTGAAAAATCTGTTCAAGTCGGCGCTGGCGGTATGGATCATGACTATACTGATCTTGATCAATCCCACCCTCAACACCATTGGCACGGCCACTTTCTTTGGATGGTAATAGCAAGCCACCCGATCATGCGAAGCAGCCAAGATGCGCTAACGAAATGGATATACAGCGTTGTCTTGTTCATAGTCCCGCCGTCCGGCGTTGTCTTCATCCACGTCTTGGCCGGCTTGACCATATGTATCGGAATGGCGCTGGCCTGGGCCTGGGGAACCATTACCATGAAGGCCGCCCTGGCCACCCGGCCGGCGGCTGATCTCCAGGTCAAGTACGGCGCGCTCCAGCAAGCCATCGCGAGCGGCTCGATCCAGGCGTCCGGACAGTCGACGGCTCTGCAGGTCGCCATCTACCAGGGTTTCATGCTGGATACGCGGGTCACGCTGACTTATTTCTGCATGATGGGGTTGTTTATATACTTGATCGTGAGTCTCACAGTGAATATGTACTTACTGAAGGAAACAAGCTAATGTAAATCCTCGCAGTCGCGACTTCGCGTCGCCGCGCCAAAACTCACTCTCGTCGGCATCTTTGCCATGATCGTGGCCGACATATACCTCACAACGGCGCCGCTGCTACCCACGTTCCAGGGGACCATCCCCAAGTCGCTGATCCTGCCGACGGCCATCGCCGTGGGCATCGGCATGGTCTGCAACATCCTCATCTTCCCGCAGTCGACGTCGTCCATCGTCACCGACGCCGTGAGCGACATCCTGTCGCCCATGCCCGACTTCGTCCGGGCCTTTGCGCACCACCTCGCCAACCCGGGCCGCAACTTTGACACGAGCCAGATCGAGCGGCTGCAGCTGAAGCTGGCCGTGGCGTACAAGAGCGCCGACGCCTCGTCCAAGTTCCTGCCGCTCGACTTCTCCTACAGCCACTGGGGCCCCCGGGACATCGGGGCGCTGCTGAAGCCGCTGCGGGGCGTCATGATCGCGTTCGGCGAGCTGCTGCAGCTGCCCATCTCCAAGGAGAAGATGCGCCTGAAGAAGGCGGCGTTCGACGAGAAGATCAATGAACTCATGGGCGGCGATGAAAATACACCCGGTGGCATCAAGTATCCCGTCGCCCACTACCAGATCGCCAAGGTGCTCGCGCTGCGCGAGACGTCGAGGCACCCGGACATTGACCGGCTGATCCTGGAGACGTCGGCGATCCTCACGACGTGCGCGGCGCCGCTGCTCGAGGCGTGGTCGCACAGCGTCGTCCTCGTCGTCCAGGGCCTGCAGTCCGCGTTCGACAAGGGTCCCGTCAAGGACGTCGCGGCCCACGAGGAGGCGCTGCAGTCGCTGCGGGCACTCGCCGAGAACTTCATCGCCGAGACCTCGGAGAAGCTGCTCAGCCCCCACGCGCACCTGTTCGACGCCGACGGCAACCTGATTAGCAACGAGGAACACGACCTCCGCGTGCTCATGTCGTACATGCTGGGCCTGTTGTACCAGGAGCGCATCATCAACCTGACCAAGGCGCTCGAGAACCTGTTTCAAGAAGTCATCACCCTGGAAAAGAGCCGGCCCAACAAGCGAATCTGGGCACCCGCCCAACTGGGCAAGCTGTTCTCCTGGGCCGCATCCAAAGACGAGACAGATCCGGGCGTCCGGAGGAACTCGACCGCCATGCCGACATCTTCCGCCAAGCCCCGCAAGCGAAGCGACGCCGCCCAGCAATCGTCCCCCTCGACATCAGCCTCGCCTACCCTGGCGGGCCTGGACGGCGCGGCGCGGCTCGAGGACATGCGCATCCCGCGCCACCGCCCGCGGTCCCGGGCCAGCCGGATCACCCTGGCCGTGGTCAACTGGTTCGGCAACGACGAGGGCGTGCACGCGGCGCGCACGCTGATCGTGTCCCTGGCCCTGGCCGTCCCGGCCGTCATCACGACGTCGTCGGGCTTCTACTACCGCGAGAAGGGCCTGTGGGCGCTGATCATGGCGCAGATGGCGCTCGTGCCCTACACGTCCGACTTCGTGTCGGGGCTGCTGATCCGGGCCACGGCGACCGTGGCCGGCGGCGTCATTGGCCTGGCGTGCTGGTACATTGGGGCCGGGTCCGGCCCGGGCAACCCGTACGGCATGGCGGCCGTCATGGCCGTCGTCATCGTGATCCTCATGTACTGGCGGCTGTTCGCGCCGCAGGAGCAGCTGCAGGCCGGCATCATGCTGACCTCGACGCTGTACCTGGTCGTCGCCTACAGCTGGAACGACACGCACAACCCGACGTACGGCAACCCGGGCGTCGGCTACAACGTCTTCTGGCGCCGGCTGCTGCTGGTCCTGATCGGCTTCGCCGCCTCGACCGTCGTCATGTTCCTGCCGCGCCCGCCCTCGGGCCACCGGCACTACCGCGAACTGCTGTCGGCCCAGCTGTCGTCGTTCAAGGAGCGCTACGCCCTCTTCGTCTCGACGTGGGAGGACCCGCCGGCCGACCTGGTCGAGGTCGTCGAGCGCGAGGCCCTGCTCTCGCAGGAGGTGCTCGAGACCGCAATCCAGCCCATTACGCTGCTCAAATTTGAGTTCTCTTCCAGTAATGTCGACTCGGCGACCCTCGTGGCGGTCTGCAAGCTGTGCACTGATCTCAATACAACTATCACGCAGCTCCTCGTCTATGCGAGACGGTTAACTTCGGAGCAGAGGATGCGATTCATGCAATACACAGGCGCCAATGACGAGATCTTTGTCGCAGATTTGATGGCTGTGTTGACACTCGCTCAAGGAACATTGAATACTGGTACCCCATTACCTACGATTCTGCGAACACCCCTGGTCAGCAGGTCGCTGGGCAAGGCTCGACGCAATGGAAAAGGAGAAATTGACCAACAGTCTAGAGAAATGACGGCGCGCGAGATGCTGACGGGTGATAGTGGGAGGAATTGGGCCAGTGCTGTGGGTGCATTCATCTCTCTGTCGGCCAGGACAGATGAGCTAGTCTTAATTTTGAAGAAAGCCGTGGGCGAGGAGTTCATGATAGACTCAACGGCCTTGTCAGTATAACAAGCCTGTTGTACAGAATAACTCAATAAATAATTTAATCAATATTGGTAGGATTTGTTTGTGCTGGCGTGTGGCTGAACAGAACACGGCTCACATTGGTGAGGGTGGAATATTCGTTGTCGGGGATATGGATGTGATGTGCGAGGAAACAGCACCTTTGTGTTTATGATCCAATGGCATTCACCATTGAGAGTTTGGTTGCTCTGTATCAACCATATTACGGTTAATTTTCCACGCCAATGCCGGAATTGCTTGTAATGCAAGTGCCTTAAATATTTGAAATGCCGGTAATGTAAAAGATGCCACTGTTCCTCTTAGTCAGAGCTGTGTTAGTGTCGACATTTCCAAGACAAATCACGAGAGTGGATAAGACGATTAATGTTATCGTGAGAGATGATTTGATTTCATTAGGTCATGCTATCGTATTATTATACAGCTGGCTGTCTGCCCAGCAATAGGGTATCATCATTCAGGAGTACTTGTAGACTCCTACGAATATTCCATCTCAAGCATCTAGTACTGGCGGGTGTTGTCGCCAGCGAAAGTTTTGTTGCCCCCGATCGTCTTTGAATTGTCGAGGTCGCTGTCAACACGAGGGTCGAGCTTGTCTATGAACTGGTTAGACCTTCATTTCGGCAATCATAATGTCATATTGTCACTTACTCAGTGCGTCAGAGCCGTGAGGACCGGCAGTGTTTGATGCAGGCCCGTGGTGAGCAGTCGCAGCAGTACCCCTGTGGTCCCTATAGAAGAATTCATGTCAGTTATCACATGTCGAAGGACATGAAAGGAGTGAAGTTCAGTACTAACCTGTCGGAGTCGATGCGAGGATCGGCGGCGTTGGCGACCCGGCTGTTGTGAGTGCCGTAGGTACCCTCAGACGCACCCGAAGAGCCGTATCCAGCACCAGTCGAGCCGGTCAGGCCGCTACCGTGAGTGCCG